>BSBN01001021.1:1250000-2500000 GCA_027924645.1 Cunninghamia lanceolata | reverse complement strand
TAGGTACCTTGCAACTTTCTCTTCTTCATCCTCTGTGTGTTCTTCTCTAATACTCAATCTATAAAATTCTTTGGTGTACTCCTTGACACTGGAGTCTTTTTGCTTCAAGTTCTGCAATTTTCTAAACAAACTTATCTGATAGTCTGCAGGCATGAATTTTGCCTTCAATTTGTTCACCATTCGATCTTATGATCTTATCTTCTCATTACCCTTTCTTTGTCTATCACTTTTAAAATGATCCCACCAAAGGGATGCATGCCATTTAAGCTTGGTATAGACATACTTCACCTTCTTGCTTCTTCAGTACCTTCAAAATCAAAGTACTTCTCCATCTCAGTGATCCAATCCAGTAGTTCATCTAAATTCAAATTACCACCATAGTTTGGAGGATCAAAACAGGGTCTAGTATTGATTCTAGTTAGGGATCTAATGAACCTCTCTTCACCTTGATCAAGCCCAGGTTGGCCTTCTTCTCCTTCAACTTCAACATGCTCTTCTTCAACATCACTCAAGTCTTTAATAGGATGACCTCTTCACTGCGCAGTCTCAACAACTTCCAATCTGGCTGTAATTCCTCTCAGTACCTCCATTAGTATTGGGTCTGCATCTCTTCGTGCCCCTCTTCCTTTGCCTCATCCTCTTTGTGCCATTATTACGCAAGTCCTCTGCAGTTGTAGGTCTTCTTTCTCTTGCTCACTTACCCACAACAATTTCTCTTAGGACTTCATAATTTCTTGACACCTTCTTCAGGAGCAAAACCTACTCTGATACCACTTGACGCAGTCGAGTCTGAAGAGCCTTATCAGGTTGTCCAATCTCATAGCAAAAACTACAGAAAACACACTTCTTTATTGATATCAAATTTAGAGTACATTATAGAGAGTCATATGAATATTACATTTAGAGATACATTACAGAGGCCAAATTTCTCCTTTCTGGGCATTCTCTCATTCTCCACTCTCTCCCCCTCTACTGACTCTACTAACTCTTCTTATTATGAATCCACAAGATAATGGCTATACACTCAATGAAAGACTTCAGTTACTTTCCTGCATGCATCCCCCACATTCACTCCAGTATTTAATCTCTATGCGTTACAGACTACATGCAGATCATTTTTTTTGCTCCATTACGTGCTACATGCAGTTCTAAATGTTACATTTTTCTTGTAAGGATCCACTCCACTATCCAAGCTCCAATTAGATATTATCAATATGTGCTAGGTTATCCTTTACATTCACAGGCCAATCAAAGTGTACTTACGTGGTTCAAATCAGGTCCCACCAAGGAAGACGAGTCAACAAATAGACAAGTCAAGGTTCACCATGTCGAGGGGACTGCATTTGGAGTCATATGATAAGTATGGTCTCGCTAAAAAGTGCATAGCAGACCCCAGCACTGAGTACCTTTGGGATGTCGAACTCCCTAACTCATCACTCCAATATCCTTTGTTATGTTGAACTTCACTGGGTCGAAGAGATTGAATTATGAGTCTAGCTGATAAGCCATCGACTGTTGAATGCCAAAGGGACTTTGGGATGTCAAAGTGACCATCCAAGTAGTCACTCTGAAGATGCACGGTCCCACCAATGTTTAGAATGCTATCACCATCGAGGAGACTATCTTAAGGGTCTGGCTGATCTCCACAGGTCACGCCAAAATGAGAACTTTCACAGCATCAAAGAGACACCAAAAGGGCTCCTGCCGACAATGAGTTCTCCCACTGATGTTCTCTCATCTCGCCAAAATCACATCAATCACATATTTGAATTCAAACAGAGATGACCCCTTTGTCTATCGACAACAAACTAGAACAAGAACTGTAATGACTCTACAAAACACACCAAAAATTAGAAAAACTAAACTAGACATTTTTTTGGGTGATGCGGATAGCCTGTCCACCTGGATGCTCTTGCAACAATCCCCAATATGGACCAATGCCTACTCCATTGGGAAACATACTCATAAACAAGAAAGAGGAAAGAAATGGATCTAATAAGCATCAACAAAAAACTAAAATGTATTCACATACATTTCTTAGATTACATTTCATACACTCAACATACTTAATAATACAAAATACAACTACAATGACCCACATGTAATAAAGGAAAGACCCACACAAAAGATTTGCATGGTTTGAATACTGTTATACATTTTCCAACTTCCGTTACATTCGTGCCAACAAGTGTGGCAAAGGAGAATATAAAACTGTGATTAAATACCCCTAAATCATTACAAAGTACCATGGAGACATAACATTGAATGAAGATATGTGTTACAATCCTTTCCTACATTGTACCAGATGTATTCCTTCATTTATTGTCTAGACTGGTGTTATTTGAAGCCCTAAAATCCACCTGAGGCACTTGCAGACGAGGCAATTGGTTCAATGACGAACCCTTTTAACATCTCTAAGTCATGGATATATAGCATTCTATTTACTTCTGCATTCTGGGTGGGAAAAATCTACCCTAACAACCACCATTACTCCCTACAATTAATCTAACCTACCTTGTCACCAACCTATACATCATCTTCAATTTTGAATTCATGGCGGCCTGAGAGTAGGCGGGCATTTTAAAATACAATGCCCATTTGAAAATTGTGTGTAAATCTTTTAAAACACTTTAAAAAATATTAAGATATTACATTTACCACATGCTTTATTTTCTTCTTTGACTTTTACTTTTCGACACATTGGACATGTCATGAATCTGGAACCATCCTCCCCTTTCCACTCTATCTTTTCTTGGCACTTTTCCCTTGTCAGCGGCACACCTCATCGACAAACCTAAAGATATGCAAAAATCCAAACTGGTGAATTGGTTGACAGGTTCACAGGTTCGCAAACTAACTAATCCGCCAAGAAACAACATTAGACTTAGAAATTTTCTAAGGAACACCTAATGACTTGAGGGAATTTTCATTTATAATTTTTATGAATACCCATGGAAATGATCTTAGATCAGATATAAATGATTGGTTTAAGGAAGGAATTCAACTAATTTTAACACAAATTTGCAAGGTTGGAGATAAGGAAAAACAAAGTGCCAATACTGGCTTTGGTTGGGGACTTGTGGAAAACTTGGCACAACGAGAACTAGCAATCTCTGGGAAGATCAAAAGGAAAAAAAGAATAGGGGAAACAATGTATTTACAAAACACCACAAAAGAGATTTATTCAATAGGACAATGCAACCAATGGCATGAAAGAACAAACATTGAAGGTATTGGCTACAAATCAAAATTTTAACATGCTGCAGGTCAAACTTGCACAAGATGACTGAAACTACTTGCCTCTGTCAAAGACAAGTTGAATGAAGGAGCTGATCTCCCTCAAACCAAATATGCACTTTTCACCCAACTGCAACAACTAAAGATTGACCCTAACATACATCAATCTATAGCATATGCTCGCTAAGAAAAGGCCAACTCCACCAATGGAATCACTGCTACAGGGAAACAATAAGAAATAGGTGCTCAACCTATTCCATACTACATCATGTTTGTTCTCAATAGTGATAGGTGAGAAAACAAAACTCAGGTCAACATGAAAAGAATTGGATAGGAATAAACATTCCTCATCAACTGCCACACTGTCATACCTGCTGACCTCTTCATGAAAATTGAGGGAAAAGGAGAACACCTCCAATTCACATGGAAAGGAGAACTATTGATGAGTGCCAGGTAGCACCCATGAAATACATCTTTTTACCTCTCTTTTTCTCCCTTCTTATTCCATTGTCCTGATGATTGCACCAAAATAGGCTAACAAGATTGTTCTAATGATGATTAATAAGGGATGAATTACTTAAGATCATGATTTTTGATTGAAGGACTAATGTGCATTGAATTGATGGAAATATGCAGAAATCTTCTCTTTTTGAATCAACAGGTGCAGGTGTTCGGGTAGACAATTTTGTGCATCTCTGAAGGTAGTTCTAATGATCTCTGAAGCCGACATCAGCCTACCACGACTGGTCTCCAATGTTTCAAATTTGATTGGAGAGGTTTTTGGGATAAGAAGGTGAAGCATCTCTGGAGCTGGATTGAAGTCTTGAGCATCTCCAGAGATGAATGAGAAGGTCACAAACATATCTCCAGAGCTACAAACAGAAACATACATCTTCAGTCCCTCTTTAGAACAGCATAGATTTCCAGCACAGCTGTCGGTCAGACACTTCCAATGGTGATCGGGATGCTCCTGATGTTACTCAAATCATCACCTGAGTAATTAAGGGCAGTTATCGTTAACTGCTGGAAGTTTTTATCTCTTTTTGATTTTGCATGAGTTATTAATAAATTGATTTAAATACTTATATTTCAGGGCCTCCCTACCCAAGTGTATTTAAAAAACTAAGACTTAGATTTAGTATGGACTGCTATTCCACTAAATCTATTTTAATTGCATGGATATTCATTCTAAAGGTAGACTATTAGTAGAATAAAGAGATTGATGTTATCTCTTAGATGAACTAGTAGAATAGGGTGAGTGATCTCTCATCACAGATTTAGATATAAACTTACAGAAGTAGCAGCAGAGGAGACAACGATTATTCTTCTGATTTCTGTAATCTCATTTTGATATCAATATTTTCCTGAATACAAAGCTGATGGAATTGGACTGAATTGAGTTGTGATATTATTCTCTTGTGCTGATTATTTACTTTAGTCTTCAGACCTAAGGGTGTGGAGCAAGGGCCCACTCTCACCACCAAGGCAGAAGGCTGGTACTGTTGTTTTGTTTTTTCAGATTCTGTTTAAAGATAGTTACTGTTTTCATAGGTAAATGCATATTTCAGTTGAAAGGAATAATTTAGATTTACTTTAAAGCAATTCATTGTTCAGTTTTGTTTTTAACATTCTTGGAATTCATTTCATAGCAGATTGATCAGTAATATTAGTTTTTTTAAAGCTACAACATGCCAACTGATCAGTAATAGCAAATTGGAAACACTCCAACTCAAATACAAGTTGGACTACAACATGTTGAAATTTAGGCATACACATGCCTTGCTACTCATTCACATCAATGTCCCATACAAATGACTCAACCTCTACTGTAGGACCAACACATTCAAGAATTGATAAACATTCCTTATCAAAGTGGAAAGACTCATTCATTTGCATTTCCACCAAGCTCTTGAACACAAATTTCATATGTGTTGCTACAAATTTCAATTTTTGAATCATAAGCATGACTCAAACTGCAATCCAAACCGTCAATACACAATTCAATACCATGAGACATCTCATGTGAAGAACCATGTTCTTCCAATTGTCTCTTTGTTTCAAGTTCACCTTGGCAATCTGCTGTGTCATACTCACTGCTACAAACAGACTGCTGACACACTTCTTCTTCCTTCATTTATCTATCATTTCTTAGTGGCTTAGATGAAGCATACTCTACACGAGGGAGACAACATACATTGCACCAAAGAAATAGGTTCTCATATGCATCCACATGATCACCATCTTCACAACCTAGGAAAAGCTCTTCACACTGAAACTCCATTGTTGCACCAACAACTATCTTTGATAGGTTATCATCATGTGCAACCACCTCTACATCAACCTCATGCAAGCAGATATAAATTGCTTCATCATCACAAACTAATCTTGTCCCTGAACTAATTTTGTTTTGGAAGATATTTCATGTTTTTCATGTGCATGTTATGGATTAGCACTTCCGCCTGTGGACTAAGGCTTTTGCTTGTAGGTTAGCACCTTTGAGCCTTCTGTCAGTGCATCTGCAACCTAATTCAGTTCCTATACTCCTTGCATTAGTGCCTATGCTCCACAGAACAACACCCATGCTCCTTGTATCATCACCTTTACTTCCTGACTTAGCATTTGTGTCTTTGTTTGGATTTTTTAGGGTTTTTTCTCATGATTTTATGATTAAAATTTAGATCTAACCCTATTGATGTCCCAACACCTAGTTTTTTGATTGATTTTGGACCTAACATTAAGTTATCATAGAGCTTGGAGATTGGTTTTGTGTTGTTTCTAACATGTAGATGCAAAATAACGCTTCTATTGCCCAAATTGCGCCTTTGCAGCCCAAATTGGTGCCTCTTCTACACAGAGTAGTACCTAATCTACACATAGTGGTGCCTCTACAACCCAAGATGGTGTCTCTGTAGCCTAGGATGGTGCCTATGTAGCCCAGAATGGTGCCTCTGCTCTCTGGAGCAGCTCTTTTGTCTATGACCTAAAAATCTTTGTTTTTGCTTCAGCTTTTCAAAGTTTTTCTCTAGGGTTTGATGGCATGTTTTGTATCTAACCTTGTTGATGATTGAACACCTATCATTTCATATCTAACCCTGTTGAATGGTTTTGGACTTAGCACAGAGTTTTTACAGGTCTTAGAGATTATTTTTTGTGTTGTTTGAGACTTGTCTAAAGGTTGGCGCCTTTGTTGCACAGAGATGCACCTCTGCTGCACAGAATGGAACCTTTGCTGCATAGAGTGGCACCTTTGTAGCCTAGGATGGCACCTCTACTTCCCAGAATGGTGCCTCTACTCTTTGCATTAGCTCTTTTGTTTCTGGTCTGAAAATCTAGGTTTTTGTTTTAGTTTTTAGGGTTTTTATAGGGTTTAATGACAAGTTAACTTCCATAATTCATACCTAACCTTGTTGATGTTCCAAAACCTAATCTTTTGGTAGATTTTTCTCCTATAATGACTTTTTGAAAGGTTTGAGAATCATCTTTTTGCTTGATTTTGAGTTGTTTGTAGGTTTGGCACCTAAGAACCCATAATAGTGCCTTTGTTGCACATAATAGCACCTCTACTACATAAATTGGCACCTCTACTACACATAGTGGTGCCTCTGCAACCCAGAATGGTACCTTTGCTGCCTAGGATGGCGCCTAAGCAACCCAGAATAGTGCCTTTTCTTTCTGGTTCAAAACATGTATAATATTGTGGTTTTAGTGCCTCCATTATTTCTGTTAGCACATGTGCTATCTATTTTAGCACTTTTGCTATCTATTATAGCGCTTGTGATAGCTTTGTTAGCACCTCTAAGGCTTCTATTAGCATTTTTGACTGATTTGAATGGGTTTTTATCTATGACACTAACCTGATCTATGCAACTCTTATTTGACTATCCAAGACGTCTATCTAAAACTACTAACACTTGTTGCAACCCTGCTATCAAAGAGATCTCTTTTTATTACTAGTTTAGTTGTGTCTAATTAGATTAGTGGGAAAAAGAACTTGTTTTCTATGGCTTTAGGGTCTTGATTGGATGTATGCTCTCCCCTCGCACCCTTGGGTGATCTTAGGATCAAAAGTCCATAATTATCCTTTTTTTGTTTATCATTGTTAATCCTAAGGTTCACTTGAATGCATATGTTCTCCCATTGCACCTAGTGCGAACATGGGGATCAAAAGCACCAAGTGTAATCTTTCCCTTTAGGAGGCTTGCTAGGGGATTTCATCACTCATAGGGATGAACTCAACCACACGTACCAATAGGGTATATCAAAGGGGGGAGAAGGAAAATTGTACCCCAATCTAGTCACATAGTCATTGGCATAGCCTTGGGGCCCCAGGTAATTCCAGACACAAGGTGAAATGGCATTAGCTTAACTGCTCTTGTCACATGCCTTTAATGGGCGAGTGTTTACAGTTTGTACCCCATGTACCCAACGTATATCCAGGACTCCCTTTGAAAGCTTGTAAAGCCTAGTTAAGACCTCTTAGCCGTATGAGATCGTAATGCAGTAGATACCAGTTAGGCATAGGAAGTTACTCACCGCACAAGCCACATTGATCTTATCACCAAGTGCAAATGCCCTCTAGAAATGGGCATGTATTCTCTCCCCTTGCGCCATAGAGAGATCTTGAGTGATCAAAAGTGGTTAGTTTCCTCATCATGGGACTTGCATGTTATGCCTAAATAAAGGAAATGAGGTGGGATTATGATATTATACACTCCTATCTTACTAAATCTAGGGTGTTGGTGTGTATTGTGTGTGTGTTCATTTGCATTAGCTCAATCCAATCCATCCTTTGCAAACCCATGCATATGTGTGAAAAATCCTTTTGTTTACAAGTGGCCTAAAGTCAAGCTCTAAACCATCCAATCATCTTCATCCTTCATCCAACTCATCCAATTTTATTCAACCTCATCCAATCTCCATTCAATCCATTTTATTAATCACCCATCTTGTCTAAAGCATACATCATCCCACCTATCCTAATCTTCCTAATCATTCCCACCCACATCATCCTCCTAATCATCCTACACATCCCTTTCATCCATCCTAATCATTATCCTAGTCATCCAAATCATTCTCCTAATCCATCATCATTGGACCCTAACCCCAATCAATTTGCTAAATCAATAAAAGGTCCTAATCTTAATCCATTATCCACCTCATCCATTTCCCAATCATCACCATTACCCTAATCATTTCTCACCAATTGAGCTTACCCCAATTCCATTATTTGAGCTTAATCAAGTCTATCCTAATCCACTTCATCCTTAATCATAATCCATCTTCATCATCCAATCCTAATCCATTCCATCCCTAATATTAATCCAACCCATCTCTCTAATCATCCCTAATCATCCTAATTATTCTTATCCACCTCATTCTAATCCAATCACGTATCCTAATCATCCTAATCCATCCCAATCCCAATCCATATCAATCTTAGATCATACCTCCTATCCACTTCATCCTCCTAATCATCTATCTTATCCATCTCATCTCCTAATTATCTTACACATCATCCACAATCATCCTAATCTCCATCCTCATCCATATCATCATCCAATCAAAGACTAATCATACCCACCTTATCCTTAATCATCCACATCAACATCCTAACCACCTATCCTATTCATTTCCCAATCATCCAACTTATCCAAATCATATCTCACCCATGATATCCTATTCATCCCAATCATCCTAGTCATCCATCCTATCTACTTATCATACCTAATCCAATTCATCATCATAATCTTAATCCAATCCCCTTATCCACTTGATCACATTTCATCCAATTCTAATCTAATCCATTTATCCCTCATCCAACATCAATCACCCATCATCCATTATCCATTCCAATCAAACATTCCAACCCCTAAGACCTTAATCAACAAATTATCACTTGAAAATAAAAAAATTGGTTAAGGACTTAGTCTCCTTCATACCCCATCAACCTTTCATCCAAATCCCAATCATAATTATCCTAGCCTTGATCCACCATCATCCATTTTCAATCCCATCCAAATCAAACATCAAGACCTTAAGTTGATCATCATTATCATCTAATCTAAACTTGCTTAAGATCATTAGTCTATCTTAAGTATAGTAATCCAATTTCATCAACATCAAATCCAATTAACCCTCTTGCTTAATATCATTAGTCTATCTTAAGTATAGTCATCCCATCAAATCTCATCAATATCCAACCCAATCAACTCTCTTGCTTAAGCTCATTAGTCTACCTTAAGTATATAGAATCATCCATCCTTCAAATCAAATCAAATCATTCTAAGGTCTTGAAATTTGATCCCCAACCTACATCACACTCGTCCATTATCCTACATCATCTCATATCCCTCCAACAACATAGATCCTTATGCAACAATACAAAAATTACAAAGACTTAAACATATCTATGAGGGTTTTGATCCTATCACTAAGGAAAAATGTAAAAATGTCATTAGTGATATCCCCTTAGTACATTTCATCATTGAAGATTCCCAAGCTCCTATTACATCCACATCACCATCCTATAGGTCATCCCCATCAACCTCTTATCAACCTTCATCCCCTTATGTGACCATGCCATCACACCTATCCAACCTATCAATACCTCCAAGTTATCCATCCCCCAACCATTGTTATGCTACCTTTGATCAAGGGAACACCAACTTAGTGCATGATCTTACCAAGCAACTTCTGTTTGAACTTAAAATATTACATGCACAATATTTGGATAAGAATCCTCCACCTCCCAATCCATCAATCCCTCCAAACCTATCAACCTTAATCCATTATCCTATATACCTCACAATCTATCAATCCTTATACTCCCATCACTGTATCCCTCCAACCCTTTGATCCACCTATCTCCCAATCCATCAATCCATATCATCCATCCCCATCTAATTCACTATCTAATCCACCATCAACCAAAGAATTCTTGAAGGGTCTTCTCCAAAGAATATTAGTGAAAAACAAAATCAAAAGAAAAGCTACAGAGTCCCCCAAATACACTCATCCTATGTCATCCCTTTCTAACACAAGCAAGCCCAAGGCCACCAATCATGAACAAGAGCTTCCAAGTACCATGCCCATCCCTCCATTACCATCATGCAGTCCAACACCTACCAAGCCTATTGAAGAATCTCCTACCATAAGTGCAAGTTAAGAGCCATCATGTAGCCATGTTGATGAGCCCATCCAAGCACCTATCACATCTATCCAAGTCACTTCCAATTCCATTCAAACACAAGATCTATGTGAAGAGTCAAATCTAAAGCATGTTGAAACATCAACTTCCTATCCTAATCAAGATTTAAGCATCCCATCTAACCCCATCCTCGATCCCCTCCCATCTAGTGATTAACTTATCCACACTGACCCTATCCACGATACCACAACACCCCCTATTGATCCCACACCATCTTCTATCACCCCTTTATCATCCCCTATTGATTTACCACCACCTACCAATCCCATTCTAATTCTATCCTCTTATCCACTTGGCCAAAACATCTTCATCCATGGTGGCTCTCTCGTAGGAGGTGAATAACTTCCATCCACCACCCATATTTCCCCAAAAAATAATGGACTCGCATCTTGTTTCCAAAGCACCAAACATCCCATTGCACATCACATGCTCCAAAACATGAACTATCAAGGCAAAGGTTTAGGCCTTCATGAACAAGGTATCTTGGAGCCCATCCATACCACATTCCATCCATGATAGCATGCCCTTGGCTATACATCCCAAAGAAAACAATCCACCCATGTTGGTACCACCCGCACACCTCATAAAGCATCTTCTTCTAACTCCAAATCTAGTGCACGTCATCGCACCCCCAAATCATATGCCACCATCCCTCTTCCATTGTCATACGAACCCAAAAAGCATGACACCATACATATCCCTCCATCCACTTTACCTCCACTACTCCCAAATCCTAATATCCCCATCCTCCAATCCACTCATCCCTTCATCCACAAGTCCACTAATCCTTCCATCCACACATCGCGCTCCCTTAAACCCCCTAAAATCCCAAGTCATGACCAACAAAAGCACACATCATCCAAACAATAAGCTACCAAAACACCCATGGAATTTAAAAACAAAAATTCTAATGCCTCCTTACTTAAAGTGAAAAATACACAAAAGCCCAAAGATGTTATACCATCCGAGCAAAATGAAGAATCCAAAAGGCTACTAAAGCCCACACCACCAAAAGAAAAAATAAAAAAAAATGGTGTGGGTACCCAAGAAAAAATCAAGTAATCCAAATGAAGCATCCAAAATGTAATCCACCCCCAAATCCCAAACATCTCGACCCCCATCTAAAAATCCCACAATTCCTAAGTCTATTTGGGTCCCTAAATCCCCAAGTTGACAAACCCCATTACTCCCCACTCCTCATCCAAAATATAAGCTTTAGAATATATCATGATGTGTGCAACTGTTGGTCTTGGTTCCCATCCACCCCATGGCATTCCCACATACCCCCATCCCCCCATCTTACATCCCCTATCCCACATATCTCCCCATCACATCATTATGCTCCATGTTTTCGCATAATCTACATCATAATCCACTATCCACCATCCATTTCACCTTCTCTTATCTACCAACATCCATGCATGTCATATCACTCGACATGGTCCATGTGCAACAACTATCCAACATGGGGCAATATCCTCCTTTTTATGGAAACAAATGCTAGAGTCCCCATTCCATCCAAAAAGCACAAAAATAAAAGAACAGTAAAGAGAAAAAATCCATCCAATGGTGAAAACCACTCCTTGTGGTGCCTTGGGCAAGTACCATGAAGAAAACCCCTTGTGGATGTCACGCGTAATCCCTTTTCCATTCATTTGTATCCCATACTTGGGGGCAAAACCATGCCATTCATCCACATCCATAGCACCCTTTTACATATCCTATCCATTATGTATCCTTATCCTATCCTATCCCTATCCACCATCTTCATATCTATCATATCATCTCCCATCCATCCTATCCTTCATATCTTCTTCCTTATCCTATTGTCATTCCATTAGATCTTGATAAAGATATGGGAAAAATATCAAAAACATGCTTTGGACACCTCTTGGCATATGTCCCTTTTCAAGTATATCCTCCAAATGTCTACCCATCCCTTCCAAGCATTCACCCATTATACATTCTCATAAGCATAATCACATAAAACCCTAAGCATTGTACCTGGAGTAGGGCATATGATTCCTATGCAATGTAGTCTTTGGAGAGCATCTTGAACCCCCCCATTCATCTATCATGTATCGCTCATCCTATCCCTTATCACCAAATATCCATCCATCTATCATGAATCTCCTATCCATCATCTTCCATCTCCAATCGTCCCACCCAATCCTATCGCCTTATTCTAATCCTACCTTCACCCTCACCTCTAGACTTGGTGTTCCCTCATCATTGGTATATGGACCATAGACTATCGAAACACAATCCAATGCACCCATCCCATAATAAACCATACCCCATCCAAATCACAAAAATCAGAAAACCTTCCAAAATTCAAAAAAATCAAAATATACCAAAAATCCAAGCAATAAATCCAAATGCAACCAATCCTTAACCCATACCAAACTAGCCAAGCAATCTATCCAACAGTTTTGGGGCAAAGCCTTGCTACAAACCTGTCAATCATTCATCAAACCCAATCAATTCTTGCTTAAGAATGTAAGGCTATCTTAAGTATAGAAATCATCTATCCATCCTAGTGTTGTTCTTTGACCAAAAACACTATCTTTATCCATCAATGCTAGTGTTGATCACATGGCCAACAACACTAGCCAATCAATCTAGTACATCCATCATTAGTTTTCATCTTGACAGAGGCAAAAACCTTGTTTTTCATGCATGCTTGCTTGTTGGTGTGCACTATCATTTCATTTTTGCATTTGTATAGTATTTTGCGTGTTTATTGGATGTTCTTATTACTCCAGCTAATATTTGTTAAGTAGAAAAGAGAGGCTAGCTCAAAAGATCAAACTAGGTCAAACCCTCTTCTACAAAACATCAGGAGCACAAACTGACCTTGGCTTCTACCTTAGAAGGAGAGCCAAACTACAGGGGTTCTGCCCTTTTGTTGTATAGAGAAGTAATTAACCTAAATCCAATCAATCAAGCTAGGATCAAGACATGGAACCCTAGTTAACAAAGATATGAGTGAAACAGACTGTCGGTACCTGAAACCCAACAACCAGATGGACAACAAAGATTAGCAAATAATTCATAAACTTTTCCTAGAGCTCAGAGTACCCAGGACAAGGGTGCTTCGTCGCCCTGGTCCCAAATTAGTGTTTTCAAAAACTACAAACACTGTTAGGTTTGTACTAGCAAGCTTAGTCTTCTTTCTGGATGTCACCTTCCAAAACCTATCCATCTACCTACACACATGAAAAGAGGGAAAATGTTGGGTACTATTTAGGAGCTTGCCTCAGTCAAGCCCCGTGAATGGTGTTTCCACCTCCACAATAGCAAAGATGATTAATAAAGAGTGCATGCCCTAGGAGGACAGAGGCAAATCCAAAGTAGAACAAAATGCCAACACAAAGCATGAAGGAAAGAAGTCACCATGAGCATGGAAACCTTAGCATGCTTGTAGATAGCGTCACAACTTGACTCAAGAAGTTGATGTAGCCTCCAAGATCTTCACATGACCTGCAATATGTTAGTGCCACAACAATAATCTATAAGAGAGAGCTTGAGAGTAGAGTAGAGAGCATAAGATAGAATAAGAATCTTCCAAGAAGTTAGCAAGAGTGTAGAGATGTTCAAATGAATAGAATAAATTACTTTTATATGCATTCCCGCTAATTTCTGGAGAGTTAAACCACACAAGGCTAACATTAGGAGTATTTTAAAGGACCTAAGATGACAAGGCCACTTTTTAGGGTAGGGCTAAAGGAGGGCCTAGGGCACTTGGGCACCCTAGTCCTTTAGCCAGACACCCCCTAAAAAAGGGCACTTAAAGTGTTCTTAGCCCTACCTTATGATTATTTTCTGGGTTTCGTGCATTGGGATCAAGTATTACATGCTTAATGCTTAAAAAGGTATTAAAATAGGTCCTAATTAACAAGTGTAAATATTTGAGGCCCATCTAGGAGCTAAACTAAGGGTAAAATGGTGGTGTGCACATTTTATGACTCAACATTTAGCCCCCACTTTAGTGTGGGTACAAAATTTTGTTCAAACCCATACTAAAGGATGGAGAAAACACAATTCAAACACAACAACATATAAGACAAAGAATGACACTAAAATTAAAGGGTGTTCAAGCCCCAATGTCTAGGATTCTAGGGGTCTATGATGATTGGCATACACATAAGACACATAACATAATACATGAAGCACTTAGAAGACATGAGATAAAACAAGGCATATACAAGGCATACATCTGAAAAATCACAACACATACACGCAATATACAAAGTATATACAAAGCATACACATAAAAGGCACAAAGTATACACAGAATACACAAGGAAGACATGTGAGAAAAAATAACATACATGATGAAAAAGACCTTGAGTCAACACGACAAAAGAGACCTCGGTCTAAGTGATGTCTCGATCACCATGCATCATTCCCAAGATGCAATAAAGAAGAATGCTAAGGGGTTAGTTAGAAAAGAGAAGAAGCATAGGAGAAGTACAAACACATCAAACACACCATCTCCAAAGGAAAATGTTTCCACTCAAGGGAATACACCAAGCTACCCCCCACAAGAGGATTTATGTGAAGCCTTGCAAAATACGAAGGCGAATTGACCTTACTACCAAACTCAAGTTGGTGGTGCAACCCTTCTCCCAAACATGCAAGGAGCTTCAACTTAGGAAAAACAAGATGGACTCAAGAGCTTGCTTCCAAGTTTCAACCTAGGAGAATAAGATAGACTCAAGATCTTGTTTCCAAGCTTTTTGTAATCCTTTCCAAGAGAGTGTAGATTTGATAACCCATAAGTGTTTAGATAGAAAGATGAGAGTAAGGCACATAGTATGATATATGCCCCCACCTTAAAGTGATTGCTACATCCAATAGGGAGCAATTACCTTTAAGGTAGAGTGAGAAAGAAACATAAAATGAGAGCTTTCTGAAAGCACATGCCCGAATGGCTTATGTTCTCCAAAAGCTACATCGCAACAAGGGGTTGTCCCCAAGAAGAGGAAACCAAGGCAATGCCTATAGGCATGATACACAATGGCTTTTGTAGTCATGGTATGACGCTGAGAATTTCTACAAGGTACCACATAGAAAGAAGAAGGACAAGGTGCTCTAGGGACTACATGAAGCATGGTGAGACGTGCTAGAGCCAAAACTTGTTCGAAGTTGTTAAATTTTTCTACTCAAGACTCGACATTCGTTAGTGGAATGGCCAAGGGCTCGATGATATGCACAATAAAGTGTTGAATCTTATTATGTCTTAGAGGAGGAAGAGTGATTGAGCGGTCTTTGAGTAGACTCGACAACATACACTCTTGTTGAGGAAGAAGAGAAGATATAGGGGGAGTAGGAAGAAAACCTTTTTGTTGAGAACATGGTGGCGAGAACTTAGGAGAAGGCTGAAAACTCAAACCTACTTTAGACAAGTGAGGGTTTGGTTCCATAGGCTCCTTAATTCCTTGGTCTTTACATCCTAACTCAATTCCATTGTACCCTTGTTTTGAAATAATTTTGAATCCACGACCATAACGCTTCTCTAAGATTGAAGGACGAAGAGAGGTCATATGGCTAGCTTTTCTTTTAGATGTATGATTATATGTTGAAGAAGAAGGATCATTATTTTTATCATGGTGAGGAGGGTTAAACTTTTTTTCAACCATCCCATGGGGGTTGAAATCTAAAGAGATCACATCACTACTAAGACATGTATCTGAATTAGATGATTCATTAGGTTGAGATGATACTTTATCACAAATGGCTGCCATTCTTGTAGGGGAAGGCAGATCTTCATCTATTTTAAAGGTTCCATCATAATTAAATTTAAGTTTCAATTTTAGAGTATGAGATTGTATTGAGGAAATTGTATTTACTTTCGAGGTCTTAGGGTGTGAGGGTGGGATTTTATATTCACCCACAAAGGAGGGTGTAAAATCTAACGAACCCCAATCATCACCAAAAAATGCATTCGAAGGACCAACACTATCCTTACCAAAATTGTTGTTAGAAGTGGAGGGTAGTGTTGAAGAAGGGATCAAACTACTTAAAGGAGTTTGATGTCTCGCTTCTAGTTTCAAGAAACTATTCAGAGTCAGATCAATTTCAATTATATGCACTTTATTTTTAAAGATGAATTTCACTGAATGATGAAGGGTAGACGAGATTGCCCCCATGACATGAATCCACGGTCTACCAAGAAGAAGATTGTATGAAAGAGAATTAGGCCATGGACATGGATAAGGGTAGGCAATGTCTTAGGTCTAGCCTTAAGAGGTAAGGTAATAGTACCTAATGATTGCCTACCAATATTATCAAAGCCACAAATTTTGAGTTTATCATCCAGTTGAATTAAAGATGTATCAATATTGAGTTTATGTAACAAATCTATTCCACAAACATTAAGACTCGATCCAGCATCAATCAAAGTGTGTCTTATCCTCTTTTTACCAAATGTGACGAATATCAAGATAGGGTCATTTTGGTTTTGAACTTCTATGGGAGGTAATTCATGTTGTTGAAATGATATATCGGATGTTATGGACTACATACAATCTAGCAGAGATGCTACATCATTCGGTCTAATAGCAGGTGTCTAAACACTCACCTTTTGAAGAGCCTCATGGAGCATTTTCTAGTATGTAGGTGATGTTTGTATTAAATCCCATAGAGATATCTTAGACGGAGTAGCGCGGAGCTGCTCAACAAGATCATATTTTTTACCAAGATGAGTAGGAAGATGAGGTGCTTGAGGTAGGACAGGTTGAAAAGATGGAAGAGAGACAGGCACACTTGGTTCTTTCTTACTTTTATTACGAGTGTTGTATGTGTGAGAAATCGTGTGATGTTGCGGCACATCTTGAACACCTAGAGTAATATATTTTGCATAATTGAGAATGTAACCTGGGGGCTGAGGTGGTGTTGGATCACCTTGAACCATAATCACCAATTTGAAATGAGGAGGTGCATTAGATGCCTCATGTACAATTAGTTTAGGAACATTAGTACACTTACTCACTATCTCCTTAGAGGGCGGAATAAGTCTATTAATGATGATTGAATTGACATTATTTTGTTTTTTCTTAAGCTCAACATCCATCCCCAAGGGATTTAATCTGAGACCTTTCTTCATCCACTAATGCTTCATCTTTTGAAGGGAGAGAATTGGAATGAAGGGAAGGGAAAGTTTTGTTAAGAGAATTGTTGATGATTGTATCTTCAGTGATGTCCAAGGGGTTTGAATATGCAACCAAAAGAGAACTATCCATGGTCTTCGCATCCTTAGTGATATCCAATGTACTTGCACATTCAACCAAAGGAAAATCAAGGGTATTTACTTCCTTATGACATTCAAGGTACTTGAAAATTCAACCAAAGGAGGAAGATCAATAGGATGACTCATAGAATAATCATCATCATCATATGCTTTAGAGAGTAGATCCAAGGCATTATCATGATTTTTAGTAGAAGTGTAGGAAGAATTATCACCATCATCTTTCTCATGATTATTCATGGAGATGAATTTAGTTAGTTCTTCTAAAATTGAAGGATACACACCCACATGAGGGTTGTGAAGCTATCAAAATAATGTATATAACAAAGTACTTGGACTTCATATATGGAACATTTAGAAACATCAATATCATTCAAGGATGTTATATGATCTAAAACATGAGGATGCACATTAGTGAATTTAGAGAAATTTTCAAAATCTAGGATATATGCATGCAAAGATTCCAAAGAGGAATAACATGAAGATGCCATAATGAAATGTAGTAGAAAAAAAATGTAAAATTAGATCTATTCATTAATCAAGTACCACCAATATGAAAATAAGATTGCAATCAAAGACCTACAAATGCAAGAGAAGCGGGGTCTTCCAAAAATTGTGATATTCTTGGTAACCACCACAACTAAGTCTTGCGAATGTAGGAGGTATGGTATGTGCAAATGAAGTGCCCAAATAATGTATCCTCTTAAATAAAACAAAGATTTACAACACTTTGCTTTGATAAAGATGCACTAAATGCAAGACTAGCTAGGGTTTACTAACAAAACCCTAGATCTTAAATGCTCACTTCTAGACCAAATTTTTTTGATGCAAGCCTTATTTTTGAACACAAATGAGATTTATGAAATGATACAAAAATGAAAGATCAAATTTGAAATGTTTATAACAACAACAAAATCTAAAACAATATTTTAATTACAAACCCTAGGTTTTGAACTTGACTAGGTTTTTTAAAAATGCAAGTTTTTCAACAAAACCCTAGCAAATGAGAGCTTTGAATGCAAGATGAATCACCATGAAAAGATTATCTACCGCAATATAAATAAGATCTGATGCAAAAATCAAATATTTAAATCTTTTTATGATGATCTATAACATACACAATGAATCAATGAACAAATATGCCTTTTTGCAAGCCTAGAATGCTTAATTTTTTTTCACTTTTTTCAATACAAATATGCAAAGATGCCTTACAACATAAAGGATGAAAAGGTACAAAAAATTAAAACCCTTTAATAAATCTAATAATGCAACAAGATCTACAACAACACAACAATATACAGACCCTAGGTTGAAGATTAGCTAAATTTCCAAAAAAAGTAAGGTTTTAACAAACCCTAACAATGAAATAATGCAAAATTAAGTCATATAACTATGAAAAGTGATGAGTGAATTGGATATAATTAGATCTAAGATAGAAAATAGCTCATATTTGATGGAAGAAGGATGCCAAAATGTAAGAAACAATGGGTTCACCAAAATGTTAAGTAGAAAAGAGAGACTAACTCAAAAGATCAAACTAGGTCAAACCCTCTTCTACAAAACATTGGGAGCACAAACTGAGCTTGGATTCTACCTTAGAAGGAGAGCCAAACTACAGGGTTCTACCCTTTTGTTGTATAGAGAAGCAGTTAACCCAAATCCAATCAATCAAGCTAGGATCAAGACATGAAACCCTAGTTAAAACAAAGATCTGAGTGAAACAGACTATCAGTACTTGAAACCTAGCAACTAGATGGACAACTGAGATCAACAGACAACTCAGAAACTTTTCTCGGAGGTCAGAATACCTAAGACAAGAGCATTTGGGTACCTTGGTTCCAAATTAGGGTTTCCAGAAACTACAAACACCGTTGGGTCTGTATCGGCAAACTTAGTCTTCTTTCCGGATATCACCTTCTAAAACCTGTCCATCTGACCTGTACACATGAAAAGAGGGAAAAGGTTGGGTGCTATTTAGGAGCTTGCCTCAGTTAAGCCCCGTGAATGGTGTTTCCACCTCTACAATAGCAAAGATGATTGATAAAGAGTGCATGCCCTAGGAGGGCAAAGGCAAATCTAAAGTAGAACAAAATGCTAACATAGAGCATAAAGGAAAGAAGTTACCATGAGCATGGAAACCCTAGCATGCTTGTAGACAGACATCACAACTTGACTCAAGAAAATGTAGCCTCCAAGATCTTCACAAGACTTGCAATATGTTAGTGTCGCAGCAATAATCCACAAGAGAGAGCTTGAGAGCAGAGTAGAGAGCATAAGAGAGAATAAGAATCTTCCAAGAAGCTAGAAAGAGCACAGAGATGTTCAAATGAATAAAATAACTTACTTTTATATGCATTCTCGCTAATTTCTGAAGAGTTAAAGCACACAAGGGCGACATTAGGAGTGTTTTAAAGGACCCAAGCTGATAAGGCCACATTTTAGGGTAGGGCTAAAGGAAGGCCTAGGGTGCTTGGGCGCCTTGGTCCTTTAGCCAGACACCTCTTGAAAAAGGGCACTTAAAGCATGCATAGCCCTACCTTATGATTCTTTTCTAGGTTTCATGCATCGGGATCAAGTATAACATGCTTAATGCTTAAAAAGGTATAAAATAGGTCCTAATTACCAAGTGTAAACATTTGAGGCCCATCTAGGAGCTAAACTAAGGGTAAAATGGTGGTGTACACATTTTACAACTCAACAATATTCATATCTTGTGTGTGGGAATAATTTTTTTGCATAACACCCATCCTTTACATCTAAGGATTACACCTTTTGTGCACTAGGACTTTAATGCGATATTTCCTCACACGTCTAGACAAGGTTGTATTACATTGGGCATAATAAGACCCCTTTGTTTATATCAAGTCCTTGCATCATACTGTCACCGCGACATCATGGTCTACCATATCATGGTGCCCAACAACATATGTTTGCTTGTGACCTCATTAGGTTGTCTCATCACAATATCCACCAAGGTTGTCAAATACCTTGTCTTGTACTGGGGCATCCATCTTTATGCATGAGACACATCGTCACCTTGGTCTCTATACCTTGGTGCATAAGGTCTAGTGCTATATCAAAATAAAGATTGCTCTCACTATATTGCAACATAACGCCTCCTTCATCCATTTCATACCTTATCCTTCTTCCTTCTTAACTAACATATTTCATCCATTTCGAGAGCACACTCATGTTCTTGCAACCCGCCCATCCTCTCGACCCTGGGCACCATCTCTACTATCATCCCTAAGCCTAACTGTATTTTTCTAAACCAAAGTCATTTTCTATCCAATCTAGCACTATATTTTAAACTTGTTTGAAATAATGTTTCTTAGTCACAACACTATTTCAAAGAGGGGCAAAATAGACACCTAAAATCGACCATGTCCTTCCAACACCACTCAACCTCACTTTCGGCATCTTGCGACACCAACTAACCTCACAACATCTTGCGACACCTTCTCGACACCAACTAGCCTCACTTACGACATCTTGGGACACCTTAACCCTTATGTCCACCTTTATCCCAAGTTAATTAAATAAATCATATTTATTTAATTAACTTATCCCTTTATCTGATATAGCCTAAATTAATTAAATAAAACTTATTTAATTAGTCCTATCATCTATCTAATCCCATCCCCATAACTAATTAAGTAATCTTTATTATTTAATTAGTGATCCTAGACACATGTCACTATCCTCACAACTCCACAAATAAAGCTAAATTTAAAATTCCTCCACTAGAGGACAAAAATCAAAGTCAAACCTACAACTTAATCTCCACCCTCCATTCATCTTTTAATCTTGACCCTTCACACATAAGGATGCCCTAGAAATCCTTATCAAACCCTAATCCAAGCCCTAATTCCTCTCATTCAATCCTCATGTGACACTTGTCACATGACTACAACTCCAATCCAAATCCTAATCCTCAATCAATCCTAGCCATTGATGTAAACTTTCAATCCTAACCCTTCATCCTTTTATCAAAAATCTATAAATTAAACCCTCTTCTAAGTCAAAAGGGAGCTCACCTCATAGTAGTCTTATGCTATCCAAATATCCTCTCATCCCCTCCATTAGTTTATGTTTATTGAGAGCAATCCACATCACATCTTGATCATGGAGTATAGCTAGAATGTATTGGGTGCATGCATTCTCCACTCTATCAAGGAGACTAAAATGGAGGAGATCTCAAGGTATAAACACTTTGTTTTGTTTTGCTTTATGTTGCTAACCTCATCTCCATTTTATTATCTTCAATTTGAAATATCCATACTATTGGTGCAATTTAGTTGGAATAAAATTCTTTCTGGTCTAGTTTGTGGGCCATAAGTCCAAATCATTCGAAATAATTCTTTACTAGTACTAGTTGTAAACACTTTGGAATCAAATTAATCATATAATACAAATGTACTTTTATTGGATGAAATGTATGATGTTTATTATTATCATGAAGACTTAATATTAATGAAATTTCTTCTTGGTTAAATGAATGATACTTGCTTATTGTCTTGTATACATAATGGGCATATAATATAAGATATGTAACCAATGTTTATGAATAAGTTCATGAGGAAATCTTGTAATGAAATATTAATTTAAATTAAGTACAAAATATTGTGATATGACTTAGTGAACTTTAACAATTATGCTAATGGAAATTAAAGGACATAAAAGACTTAGTGCTTTGCATTAAGATCTTGTACAATAACATTAATTTCCACCTTAGTAAACTATATTCAAACCTAAGGTCATAATGAAACATATTATGATAGGAAAAGCTAAAAATTATATGGATAAATTGATCTTTTAAACACCCTTGAATTTTGGGTTCTGACATTGGATGATAAAATGAGTACAATTGAATATCATTAAATATAGGTACATAGCAATAAATCATGCAAACATGTGTTTAGTCAACTCATAATGCTAGTAAAATGGGTGGGAGTTTGCCAAATTTGAATTTGAATTTTAGAAATTTAGGGGTTAGATTTGTAGATGTGGGATTTATCCTACACTTGTGAGAATGATTTAGGATAAGAAAATGACAATGTTTGTGCAAGGAATGAATATATGGATGTGAAGGGACCAATAAATGTGGACTATATAAGAAAGTGTACATAATAGATAAGGTATAATCATATATGTGGAAATGTATGTTTAATAGAGATAAATAAAAATAAGGAAATGAGCTTAACTTCATACAAGACACATAATATATTGATATGTAAATATTAATACATTCTCTCAAAGTAAATACAAATCGACATGATTACAAACTTATACCCAATTTTTAATTTATATACTTAGTGCGATTTGTGATATCTAAGTTTTAATTAAGCACTAATTGTCGAAGTCCAATTCCAATGTAATATACGACTCATTTAAAGAAGACGGTTCTTTAGTTTGAGGTGCACTTTATTCGAATAACATGCAAAGGGGAGAAAACATCCTCGGGCTAATTAATGGCCATTACTTCAGAAAAAAGTAAAGCACAACACTATAACCGACACAAGGATCAAACTTTAGTCAATCTCCAACTTTACCAAAAACCTTTAATAATACTTAGGCTATTAAAGCAGTGTGGCCATGAGTCATTCAAGCCATTTGCAGGGTCTGTTTTGGATACAGTGGGAGAAACATATGTAGAGCGGTCTGGCCAAGTGTTCTGAATTTTTCCCATAACCAAAACATTCGGTCAGCCGCTCTATTTATGCTTCTCTATGGTATTTGCTTTGAAATTAACAAGTTTTGAGCCCAGCATCTCTATTCCATATGGATCTATACTTTTAGATGGATGGTGTAGATTCCTGTTTTGCATTGTTTTCTTTTACTCTTTGATTTATCCAATGGATTTTTAAGAATACTAACTACTAAATGTTGAAATAGTTTGAGCTCTTCTAGTTCTAGTACTGGAAGTGCTGTGTCTAAATTCCTTTGGAGACTGGAACAAGGTCTTCCAGTTGTGGCCTACCAGCTTTAATCAATTAAAAATTACGACCGTAAGTGTGTTTGGTTCTTTTTCATAATGCTATTTGTTGTTACTCATGATATAGTTTCATTCTCATGTTGTACGATTCGTTAGGTAAATATACCCAATTGCTTCACTTGTTGGAATGGCCATTCTGTCTTTTGTTTTTTCTGATCTGCTCTCTTCTGAGCTCTGCTGTAACTGTTTGCCTTTTGACTTCCTCAGTATACAAAAATTGACACTTCACCTCTATGTTTATGAAAGAAATCAATGTAAAGCTTTCAAAATAAGGTATGTTTTACCTATCATTAGCTGAGCCTTCAGTATCAAAGATGATTCACTATTAGTGTCTGAAAAAAACAGTATCAACCCACCATGTCTTTGTCTTCACCACAAAATTAGGCTCCACAATGTCTTTAGCGACTTGGTAAGTCCCTGTAATGTTGCAAGCCATGTAAAATACCTGCTAACAACAGTCGCACACAAAATATCTCCTACCTCACCCCAAAAATTAAAAAAATTACCATGAACAATGAAAGAAGTTTTTAAAGCAAAGATGTAGTATTAAATGTCAAAGACATGTTTTTAACAATGATTCTTCTTCAGTTGTAATGCAGTACAATGAAAGGACAGCATGTATATCTGACAAGTAGACATTTTTTTGCAAACTGAAAAAGTCATTTCCAAGATTTCAAATTAATTAGACCTTATAATCCCTATTAGATAAATTAAGCAAAGATGTCGTCATGCTAGGTATATGATATGAAAAACATGTACGGCGTGAATAAACCGATTTGTTTCTCCCCTCAAAAGCATGATTTTTTGTAAGTCCTTGATACGAGAGTTTTCAGCGGTGACGATCAAATAGCTATCAAATTTAACACAATAGAATTTTCCGTGGTGACGGGTAAGTGGACGTCAAATTTAACCATGTTTTTCGGTGGTGACGGCCAAATGAACGTCAATTTTAAGCGTATATTTCTCGTGATGATGGTCAAATGGACGTCAAATTTATGCATTACAATTTTCTTAATGACGGTCAAATGGACGTCAAATTTAAGCATAGTTTTTCTTAACGACGGTCAAATGGACGCCAAATTTAATCATTAGTTGATAGTACTGACGGCCAAATGGACGTCAAATTTAATAGAAAACAGTTTTCTTTTATGACGGCCAAATGAACGTCAAATTAAGATCTAAAAATTTTCAATTTGACGTCCAAACGAGTGTCAAATTTAAGCAGACAAAGTTTTCAGAGGTCACTGTCGAGCGGACGTCAAATTTAGGTCTACACTATTTTCAATGGTGACGTCCAAACAGACGTCAAATTGAAGATATATAAACTTTCAATGGTGACGTCCGAACAGACGTCAAATTGTAGATGGATAAATTTTCAATGGTGACGTCCAAACAGACGTCAAATTTAAGTTAAATAAGTGTTCAGCAATGACGATCAAACGGACGTCAAAGTTAAGATATATTGTCAGCGCTGAAGGTTAAATGGACGTCAAATTTAAGACAAGTTTTCAGCGGTGACGGTCAAACGGACGTCAAATTAAGGATAAATTAGTTTTCCTGTGGTGACGGTCAAATGGACGTCAAATTTAATTTTGGAAAGTTTTCAGTGATGATGGTCAGACGGACGTCAAATTTGAGCTTGGAAAATTTGCGGTGGTGACGCCTAAATGGACGTCAAAATGAAGATAGTGCTGTTTTCAATGGTGACGTCCAAACGGATGTCAAATTTCACATCTAAAAAGTTTAGTGTTGACGTCGAAATTCAAGATAGTAGAGTTTTCAATAATGACGGCCAACACGGGTTACTTGGATCCTTAATGTGAAAGATGAACTAAAGAGCACTTTGGACATATATACAGCTTTGGGGTTGTGTTCGTAGAGCTTTTGACAAGGCTTGAATATGAATGGACGGAGAAGTAGAGCAATTTGGCCATATTTTTCCTCTCCATTGTGAACACAAGAGGTCTAGCTGAAATCATAGATCCCCGTCTTAATGTGGGTGTAGCTAAAAAGTATGGAATCCATGACAAGAGTGGCGAGTTTAGCGAAAGAATGTGTGAGCATTGAAGGGGAGAAGAGATCCTCAATGAAAAGAGGTGGTTCCGGAGCTGATTTCCGCAGTGTTAAAGTAGCTCAACAGCGGCTTTTCATATACTTATGTTAATTTTTATTTAGTTTTGGGTTTATTTTGAGATAATGTCTTAAATATGTGGTATACTCTTTCGGTTTATTTGAGATAATGTCATAATAGAAATATATAGTGATATGCAGTATACTTTTGTATTAAGTTTTTTAAATGTCTATGTCCCTTTATTTATTCCCTTGCTTTATACGTTTTTCTATATTTGGTTTTAGATATTTGACCTTTGCCTCAAAATCCACTTGTTATGTGTCTTGGGTTATGTTTGCAAATGCAAGTGTGATCCTACATGTTTAGATTTGATCCCCAAATTTGTAACATTCAAATTAAAAATTACTGATTCTTGACCTTTCTATGACCTTTCTATTAATTGTTAGGAGCCAACTTAGTATACATTTGTGTGACAATTTGTTATGTCTTGGTTTAAAGACATTTATTTTAGACATTAATTCATATTCTAGAACACCTGACTATTCTAGCTTTTCGAGGAGCATTTATAGAGGAACATTTCAATTGATACATTAAAAGGAACAATATTTATAGCAAAACCATCTAAGATACTTGCATGCTTGTTTGCTTCTTGCCAATCAATTCTACAATCATGAAGCTAGTCCTATCGAGAACATGATCCCTGCAATTTGATAATCCCCCCTAGTCGTTTCTAAATACCAATATTACTTACAATAAAGCGAATATCACAAAATATAACGAATCATGGAAAAGAAACGCGAAACTAGTGGGATTAGATCCATAGGGTAAGTGCAAGGTAATGGGGGTAGAAAATGGCCAAAAAATTATTTTTTTCCTGAAAATCAGAGTTTATTATAGTTGGGTTAAAGATTTGAAGTGCTTCTAGATAGAATTTTAACAAGGTGTAAATATATGGATTGTAGAATTTTATTTCTAATTTTCAAATATGTAATTTATTTTAATACTTAGATGATAAAAGTTGATTAAGTAAAGGATGTACAAAAGTGACATTTAAAAAAAAGTATGTCGGAGGCCAAAACATACACATGTATGATAGTAAATGAGTATTTTTCAAAGTCTTTTTGTGGATGGATGTATATGATGTTGAAGTTTGGTTTGTATATTTAATTCTTTATTGTATATATAATGCCTGGGGCTTTCACCCAAGACATTAATGAACAAAAATCAGATGAACAAATTTTGCATGATACAAAAGTGGCATTAAGAAAACTACACTACACACATACGTGCTTGTTGCCTTCATTTCTAAAATCAATAATTTTTTGAACTTTTCATGCTTGTCAATCAATGTGTGTCATCAATTCACCCCCTTGCATGTCAAAGTAGTCTTTTGGATCACTTAAAAAATTCCTTTGTTACCTCGGTTCATCCTAGTTGAGAAAACTAATTTCACCATCATCAAGATTTGTTAGCAAAAGTCATCAATTATTTCATGGTGTCAAGTGTTTGTGATCACAATTACAAGTAATTGAGCTCATGTCTCCTCAAAAGGCGTAAGTTTCAGGTTCACTATTTTCTTCGATGAAAAATTTGTGAAGTTAGCTATAGAGAAGCGGAATGAGCACACGTATATGAAGGCAACACAAATCATTAAAGATAGAAGAATTTTGCCAGATGGTATGGTTACAATTACTTGGGCTACAAGCATGATCATTTAAATGAGATGCATGATTACAGGATATACATCTGATCGATTTATGCTCATTTAACATACTAGTTCTACAACTGACATTCGATACATATTTCACTACCAAAGCAAGTTCAAGTGTTCATTGGCATTTTATATGGTTTTGCGACTAATTACGAATCCCAACAACTCTAAAAGGCCTTAACACTTCATAACAATTATATAGTGTTTGTCGACCTTTTATCTTGGTTTCAAAACCAATGTCAAAGCCTAATATGATGCCCATAATGTTTTAAAGGAAAGCTATTGGCAGTGTGATCGGGTTTTAGAACCCATCCTTCTTAGACCCATAATAGTATCACTCTACTTAAATATCATCTACTTTAATGGTCAAACACTCAATAGCAATTTTACACCTCATTCACAATAAAAAGTGGTAAATATTTGTCCTATTTTTATTGGCCCAAATTAATCTTTGACTATTGAAGTGGATGATATTTAAGATTAGCCTAATAGTATGAAAGATCGATACAAACAAAAAGAAATGATTGGTGGCCAATGTCTCAAGTTCATAAATTATCCTTTGCTACCAACCAAGACTCAAACAATTGAGAAAGGTTATGGTAACGTTGTCTTGTGAGTTTTGAATTCTAGAGAAGTGGAAAGTGAAACTGCAAGCATATCGACCACTTTTTGAAACTAATAGCAAACATTGACACCTTTTTCTTCCATGCATTCAATGTTCAGAAAGAAGTTTTAAACTAAGTATGAAGTGTTTATCGGTAATATGAATAGGTTTCATAATCGAAGAGTCAGTGAACAACTCTGGTTTTGAAACTTTCATCCACTACTGACAAAGTCTAAGTAACTATATCAAGAAAGTCAGAATTATGGTATCATTATCAATGATTTTTGAGTTCAAAGTTGACATAATCATTGAACAAGATGATGTATGAAGAAAGGAGTAGATAAGCATACATTGACAAAATAAAGGTTATATTATATTGATAAGATTTGAATTTCAAAAGGAAAGTTACTATAATTGTTATACGATAGAGGAAAGTTGTGACTTCTACATTGTTAGTCAAAAGAAAATATATTACGATTTAAGACAAAGATAAGAATGAAGGGCCGTGGGCCTACACATTATGTATTTCAAAAAGCATAACTACCTTAATCTTATTAATTATACTATTTGTGAGGGTAAAATGTCGAATCAATCAAATGAATTAAATAAGACCCAAACATCAACAGAATAGAGAAACAAAGAAGATTCAAATGAACAAAGCAATGAACAAACACAGCAAACCTCTTCCGTTTCGAAACTTCTGTTGTTCGCCTATCACGAATCGTCCTTTCGCAGATGAGATGAGCCCTCAGAGAGTGCAATCTTTTAAAGCTGTTTGAGGAAGTCGATGGTGAATGGCTATGGTGTGATATGCAATGAAGATGAGCTCCAATGCAACAATGGTGATCTCAAGCTTGTAGATGACAAAAGGGTGCCAAAGGCGCGCTGGTGATATTTCTGCAGAGTAACGATGTCAAAAGCCTGGATGAATAGAATGGAGGGATGAAGCTTTATTTATAGACTCGGAGGAATAGGAATCAACGGTTGAGAGAAGATATGAAGATCAACGGCTGAGGATGGTTGAGGAATGTGCAACCAGTAGAAACGTGACAAGTGTCCCAGCTCCATCATGAAAGGTGGGATGTGACAAAACTGATTGGAGAGTTAACTCCATTGATTGGTTTGTTAACAGAATTGACTGATCAGTTAGAAGAGTGGATTGTGGAACTGACTGGATTGATTGAGGATTTGACTCAACTGACAGGTTAGTTAACAGATTTGATTGATTGGTTAACTGACCTCTGATTGGAGAAGAAATAGGCCATGTGGGTGAGGAAAAATAAGGCAATTAAATATTAAATATATTTAATTACATGTGCAACCTGATGAGGTGGACAAGGTGAGGTGGAAAAGGTGATGTGGAATTTTGAATTTAGAACTTTAGGATAGAGGAATTAGGCTTAATTAAATAATTTATGATTATTTAATTGTGTAGGATATTAGAAGAATTTTAATTAAATAAATAGAATTTATTTAATTATGGGATAGTGAATCGATTAAATAAATTTGGAATATTTAATTAATTGATAGAAGAATGGAATAAATATTTAGAATATTTATTTAGGATGAATCGTGTCATTTTTAGGCGTATACATTTTGCCCCTCTTTGATGCAATGCAGTTTACAGCGTTGCTTCAAAGAAGTCGATAGTCTGATGATGATACATGCCCCAGTTTGCCCCTGGTACAGGTTTAATGACGATAGGATGCCCCCTCGGGAGGTTGGACGGGGAAAAATGGTGAAAGTTTTGGAGACGGACGATCTCACGACGAAGAAGGGGTGAGGATAGGTTGGGGGAAAAGGGACGCGGTCAGGGATGCGGGAAGAAAACGGGAGGAAAAACGGACACGGGAAGTAGTCACAGTCATCACCTAGCCAGAATTAGGGTTTGGAGGCTATAAATAGGAGCTGGGTCCACAAGAATAGTCATTTGCACACTTGGTTGATCTGGATTGGAGAAAGAGAGCTCAGAGCAAACTTGGAGCAGCATGGCAGCCAGAGCAGCAGATATACCACGCGAGGAGCACCGATTCGAGCGAGTCCGACGATTCGGGCGGCCAGCAGAGGCAGGACCCCCGGTATGTGCCTCAAAAAATTTCTCCTAGGGTCGAGTTTAGGTGTCATAAATGCATGTAGAAAATAGGTGAAATGAATGCGCCGAAACGCAGAATGGCGCATATGCCTCGCGAAGCTGCGCTTTTGCATTTTCGCGGCGCATATGTCAGTTTCGACGGCGCATGCGTAAAAACTGCGCTTTTGTGCATTCTAGCTGCGCATGCGTAATTTGGCGGCGCTTTGGTATTTCCGCCGCGCATATGTGAAATGTAGCAGCGCATTTGTTAGAGTTGCGCATATGTGGATTCTTGCGGCGCATGCGTAATTTCGCGGCGCATGCGTGGATTTCTGCGGCGCATGTGTTAGAACGGCGCATACGTGCACTGTAGCGGCGCATATGCATTTTTGCGGCGCATATGTTGATTATTACGGCGCATATACCAGAAACGACGCTTTTACCACCTGTAGTGGCGCATTTGCTTGGGATGGCGAATTACTTAGCCAAATTGATTCGATTAGCGTCTTGTTTGACGCAGGAATCGATGAGCTATCTAGTCAAGAGATGTAGTGTGCTGTTTTGATCAATTTGAAATGCTAAGTTTAGTTGATATAGTGCAGTAGATATGTTGAGTATGGTATATGCGGCTTGAGACTGACGCCTGGCTTTGCGTGCTTGCAGGAGGAGATACGAGAGACGCTGCAGTCGAGGGAGACGTTCCCTATGCCGTTATTGCAGAGATATATGCTGACGGAGGCTGACAGAGTGGCGCTTGGTGCCATGGGCTTGGATTACGTTTGCTTTATGCCCGAGGTGCGGGCGAACAGAGGACTACTGACAGCGGCCGTGGAGAGATTCCACGGCGAGGATGGGACCTTCCACTTTCCTACTAGAGAGATGACCGTGACGCTGGAGGATGTCTACAGGATACTGCACTTGCCCGTAGTAGGCGAGTTAATGGAGTATGATGCACAGCGGGACGCGGGACTCGCCGAGTGTCAGCGAGTATTTGACGATCCCGAGCTGGTGGGACAAGTCATCCCTTGGCAGGACATATATGACTGTTACGACTACTTCCCTGGGATTGTGGCTGGACTGATTGGGGGCGTTGTATGCCCGGACAGGAGATCGCATGGGTTCCCCATTGGATGGGGCAGGATCATGGAGCGGATGCTGACTGAGGGCACCCGATATGCGTGGGGACCCTGCGTGCTGGCCCACCTTTATCATGACATGCACCAGGTGGTGTACCACCGCAGCACGAGTCTATCGGCTGGGGTGTTGCTGTTACAGTTCTGGCTGTGGGAGCACATAGCGGTGACCAGGCCGATGTGCGTCTTTGCTAGGCAGCGAGGAGAGCCATACAGCTATGGCTATGCAGGAGTGATTTCCCAGCATAGGCTGGGGAAGCTAGAGTACTGGTGGCATACTTTGGATGGGGTAGATGTGGTCGTCTGGCGGCCATATCTGGATTGCGAGCCCTGGGATGACGAGGGAGATCAGCTACCCTATTGCTTCTAGACCAGGTGGTTGATAGGCCGGACACGGCACATACTGGAGAGACAGATGGTGGGCCGAGTGCTGAGACAGTTCGGCAGGAGACATGGCATGCCGCAGGGACAGGCCATGTTTGCATGGACACATGCTGAGAGGGTCCGATGGGGGCCGATGGCTTCTTATGAGGAGGCCCTGGCAGAGTTCCAGTAGTTGCCTTACGTGGCATGGGACATGAGGCGAGAGATAGCAGATGCGGGGGTTACACAGGAGTATGAGGATTGGATTACTGCACATCCATTCCCGAGATATTCAGGACCTGGCATGCTGGTGCCTCGTATTGACGAGGCGGACTCAGAGGAGGAGGGAGAGGCTGGCCCAGGGCGGAGGGGCGCTAGAGGAGGACGACGGGGTGGCCGAGCTGCAGAGAGGCCGAGGCAGCGGAGGAGGATAGATCAGGCTGGGCAGGCAGTGCTAGGACAGGGAGAGGCACAGTAGCAGGCACAGATGCCACCACCCCAACAGGTACCACAGCAGCAGGTACTACAGCAGCAGGTGCCGCAGCAGCAGGTGCCCCAGCAGCAGGGGCTAGGACAGGCAGAGGCAGCACAGGGGCCAGTGCAGGGTGAGGCCCATGAGAGGACCATAGCCAGCCTGAGGGGACAGGTGCGAGAGCTGCAGGCACAGCTGAGGAGAGTGGAGAGGAGGCGAGACACAGACGCAGCGATGATCGCTGGTTTGACTCGCGAGCGAGACATGGCGGATGCACGGGTACGTCTTATCCGTGTAGAGCGGGATACTGCTGTGGCCGCTATGGGGACAGATGCAGCGAGTTCATTTTTGGTTGGGCAGGTGCAGCAGGCACAGGCACAGGTAGGCCAGTTGCAGACGCAGTTGGCACAGGCACAGACAGACCTAGCCAGAGCGTAGTCACAGGCTCAGTACTACCGAGGTTTGTACCATGGTGCCGTGGCGTCGAGCCAGAGGGCAGGGAGTTTCCGGAGTCAGTCCGGGGTGGCTCACAGAGCGGGTCCATCCCAGTCAGGGGCATCCGTGATGGGACCTCAGCAGTCAGGAGCTGGCAGTGGTGGCCCACAGCAGCAGGGGTAGACACAGACCAGATTTTGGGCATTTTTGGGATATGTATCATCGTCTATTTAGACGTATATTGTATATGGCACTTTGATTTTGAGAGAGATGGTTATATTTGTACATTTGGACCTCTTTTTATATGATAGTATGGATGATGATTTTACTTCTATTGTATGATGTGATTCTATTGCATAGTTAGATGGTCTATCTGATGCTATTATGAGATACATTTTGATATGCTGCTATATGATTTCTATATGATCTAATGTGACAAATGAATGCAAAATGTGAGATGATGTCTATGTGATGATGCAAATGTATGTATATGAAACATGATTTCTATGTTATGATGTAACTGCATATGTGATGTCTATATGATCTAATGCAAATGTATATGTATGGAACATGATTTCTATGTGATGTCTAAATGATCTAATGCAAATGTATGTGTATGGAATATGATTTCTATGTTATGATGCAACTATATATGTGATGCACTTAGCTATGTTGTTTAGTGGTTTTCTGTGCGTTTGAGATGTGATGCGATGCAGATGTATTGGTGACCTAATGCATTGGATGGTGGACTTGACTAACCTAATCATGTGCATGACTAGTCCTACAAGTGATATGATATGCTCCTATATGCCTTGTTTTTGTGAAGTCCAAATGTACGCTATCGACACAAGAATGACATGATGGGTAGAAGAATGGTTGCGAAAGAATGACTTAGGAACTTTTCGTGATATCGTTACTCTGCATAGTTTGGATAATGAGGATGGTATGGGATACGGATGCATGGATGTGTACATGGATATAGGACGGATGCTTTGCTTTTAGATTGCTGTATTTCATCATTGGGCATTTTGTTTTTGGTACTTTTCTGAAATGTTGTAAGTGAATACAAGCATCTAGGTATAATTGAACCGAGATGACCTGAGTATCGCTTACATGGAGTGTGATTGAGCAAGTTAATACAAGCATCTAGTCAAAATTGAATCTAGATGACCTGAGTACTTCTTGTGCTTCAACAAACAAGGATTGCCCCCGTTCCTGTAAGACCTTTGATGTCCTCGATGATCTTTTGCCGATCATGTCCTTAGACAAGGCTTCACATTACTAAAGTTTAATCCACAAACAACAAACAAAGAAAGTAATCATGCCCCCATCATAGCATCTCTAGCTTTTGGCATCCTTGAGTAGCATAGGAAGGTATGATAGCAAAAATCAAGACTCTGTAACTTAACCCTAGGTTCCAATCTACAAAGCCTATTTGCGTTGATATGTGCTTATTTCTTGCCTTAATTTGCATAAAATCATTTAGAAGACCTTGGGTATTTGCCTTGCATTGGATAGGTTAAGATGCTCATAGTTAAGATTTCTGCTTGAAGCACGGGTGTTTGCTTGCATTTGCTTACTTGATGAGAAGGTTGCACAATCCTTATTGAGAAGACTGACCCTAAGGGACTGACCTAGTGCCTCGGGGGCTCATTGCTAAATGGCCTTGCCTACGTGACGACACAGAGGCAACGTAGTTCGGGGTAAACCCTAATGGACCATGGATGGACTAGAAGAAAGACGACAAGAATGAAGACAAGAAAGGAGATGAATGGGACCTTGGGAGAGATGGAAGCCTCGGGGGCGCATTAGAATAATGGCCTTGCCTACGTGACGACGCAGAGGCAACGTAGTTCACAAACTCGTACCATAGACACCGACGAGAGACACTACACTAGGCTTACATTGAGGGGACGGTATGGGACAAAACCTTGGTTGACAAGGCCACAAGGTGAGTATCAAGCCATGATAGGTAACTGTCAAGTGTTTATTTGTGGGATGGATATGGGTTGAATGGGAAAAATAGAGCGAGAATGGGCTCAAGGTGATTGGATTCCCAAAGATGGAGAATGCGGTTTGTCCCAAGTAACGCCTGTTTACCAGGTTTTCATCACTTGTTTTTATTTGCACAAGAAGCTAGAAAGTAACATGACGCCTGATTGCCAGGTTTTCCTCATGATACCTATCCAAGGCGCCTATTTGCCAGGTTTTCACCAAAGGACGATTTTTTTGTATGCTTTCTATTTTTCTGATTTTTTTGTATTTTCTCTTTGGAACTTTTTTTTTTTTGATTATTTTTGATTTTTTGAATTTATTGTGCCCCCTTGCATTGGGGTTCTCTTAGGTATAGAACCGGCGAAGGTGCATGCTGTTGATTGGATCATCAAACAACTCACCTTCTGATGTGGCCAACTGATATGCCCCCGATCCGTAAACAGTTACAATGACATACGGCCCGAGCCAGTTAGGCTCGAACTTACCTTTCTTTTCTCTGTCCTGCTGATTGCGAGGGTTCTCTCTTAGGACGAGGTCCCCAACCTTGAAGCATCGTGGTCTAACCTTGTGGTTGTAGCTTCTTGACATCATTTGTTGATAGGCTTTGAGATGGTCAAAAGCTTTTTGGCGCCTTTCCTCTAGCAGTTCTAGCTCCTGTAGTCTGGAGACTCTGTACTCTTCGTCTGATATGAGACCTTTCAACGACACCCGAAGGGATGGGAGTTCGACCTCAATGGGAAGGATGGCTTCGGAACCATAGACGAGGGCGTAGGGTGTAGCACCTATGGGAGGGCGTATGCTGGTTCTATAGGCCCACAGAGCAGGATTGAGTTGGACGTGCCAATCGCGACCAGCTTCATTGACAGTCTTCTTTAGGATTTTCAGAATGGTTTTGTTCGATGCCTCAGCTTGGCCGTTACCTTGGGGATAGTATGGAGTGGAGAAACGATGTTGGATTTTAAAACGCTCACAAAGTTCCTGGACATCCTAATTTTTGAAGGGTCTCCCGTTATCCGTTATGATGGATGAAGGGATGCCATATCGGCAGATAATGTAATTCAGAATGAAAGAGGAAATTTGCTTTCCTGTGACGGTTGATAGGGGAACGGCTTCAATCCACTTTGTAAAGTACTCAGTGGCGGTTATGATGAATTTATGGCCTTTAGAAGAAGGCGGATGAATCTTTCCCACGAGGTCAAGTCCCCACTGGCAAAAGGGCCAGGGTGTCGTTAGAGGTCTCAACTCCTGAGCAGGTGCATGAATCAGGTTCCCATGTATCTAGCACTGTTTGCACTTTTTGACGAACTGATATGAATCCATTTCCATATTGGGCCAGTAATAACCCAAACGCATGAGTTTCTTAGCTAAGGAGGGACCGCTGGAGTGCGTTCCGCAGATCCCTTCGTGCACGTCTCGTAAGGCAGTTACAGATTCTTCTTGTTCTAGACAACGGAGTAAAGTACCATCCAGACCACGTCGGTAAAGGGTATTGGCGATAATGGTGTAACGGGAGGCTTGTCGGATGAAAGTTTGTTTTTGGTTGGAAGAGAGGTCCAAAGGAAGGATATTGTCCTTGAGGTAAGCGTAGGTCTTACCGTACCAAGGCGAATCAGATCCTACTAGGTGGCAAATGGAATGGGTTTCGAGGAGATCATAAGCCGGTTGTCGAATTGTTTCTACTAAGAACTCATACCGTGACTCGTGTTCAGGTATCTCCGGAAGAGAGGCTATGGTCGCCATTGCATCGGCTGCTTTGTTCTCTATCCTGGGTATTTGCTCAAACGAGATGGTCCCAAAATGTGCTTTGAGGTCGTCGACCATCCATTTGTATGGGATGAGCTTCTCATCTTTGGTCTGATACTCGTCGTTGACCTGGTTTATGACAAGCTGAGAATCACCGTAGACACATAGTGCTTGGATTTTCCACTCAGTGGCCATCTTGAGACCAATTACCAAGGCCTCATACTCCGCTATATTGTTAGTGCATGGAAATAACAACCTGTAGGACTTTGGAATTGTGTCTCCTTGGGCAGTGATAAACAAGATACCTGCCCCCGATCCATGGTTGGTGTAAGACCCGTCGAAGTAGAGTTTCCAAGGAGATGTTGACAGAGTGAATAAAGACTCATCAGGGAACTCAAACTGCATTGGTGAAGTGTCCTGTAACGGTGCCTCAGCTAGTTGGTCAGCGATGATTTGCCCCTTGATGGATTTTCTGTCCACATACTCTATATCATATTCGCTAAGAAGCATAACCCATTTGGCTAGTCGACCCGTGAGAGCTGCTTTGTTGAGAAGATATTTTAGTGGGTCGATCTTGGCAATGAGTTTGACAGGATGTGCCAACATGTAGTGTCGAAGTTTTTGTGAGGCAAAAACCACCGCAAGGCACAAACGTTCCACCTGTGAGTATTGCAACTCGTAGCCCACTAAGGTTCGACTGATGTAGTACACAGCTCTTTCCTTGTTCTCATAGTCTTGCTGCGCTAGGAGAGCCCCAAGAGCAGTAGGTGTAGCAGATATGTAGAGAATCAAAGGTTTTCCTTGGATCGGAGGCATGAGTATAGGAGGATTCATGAGGTACTCCTTGAGTTTGTTGAATGCCTCTTCGCACTTCTCATCCCATTTGAATGGAATGTTCTTATGTAGGAGATGGCTGAAAGGATGGCACTTGTCTGCCAGCTGTGAGATGAACCTGCGGATGGCCTGTAGCTTGCCCTGTAAGGATCTCAACTGTGTTAGAGTTTTGGGTGGAGGCATGTCCATGATTGCTTTGACCTTGGCCGGGTCTACCTCTATGCCGTTTGCTGACACGATGAAGCCTAGCAGCTTGCCTGATGTGACCCCAAACACACATTTCTTCGGGTTCAGTTTTACTTGGAATTGATCCAATCGTTGGAAGACTTTTTCTAATGTGTCCAGGTGTGAGTCCCTGGTGAGTGATTTTGCCAAGATATCGTCAACATAGTCTTCCATAGTCACATGCATCATGTCATGGAATATTGTTGTCATGGCCCGCTGATATGTAGCACCTGCATTTTTCAGCCCAAAAGGCATGACATTCCAGCAAAAGGTACCCCATGGACAAGTGAAAGCGGTTTTGTGCTGATCCTCTGGTGCTATTTTGATCTGGTTGTACCCTGAGAATCCATCCATGAGTGACAGCATTGTATGTCCTGCCGTGAGGTCGACTATGATATCGATGTTAGGCAAGGGAAAGTCATCCTTGTGGCATGCTTTGTTTAAGTCTCTAAAATCGTTGCATAGTCAAACCCTGCCATCTGGTTTAGACACTGGCACGATGTTTGATATCCATTCGGGGTAATCTATGGCTCTGATGAACCCTACGTCTAGCAATTTCTTGAGTTCTTCCTTGACCAGAAGGGCTATATGGGGATGCATCTTTCTCAGTTTTTGCTTTACGGGCTTCACCCCTGGATCCAATGGCAAGTGATGTAGGATCAGGTTTGGGTCCAAACCTGGCATGTCGGCATATGACCAAGCAAAGCTGCCTCTCTTCTTTTTAAAGAATGGTACAAACCTGGTTTTCTCAGGCGGCGTGAGAGATTTTGCAAAGTGGATAATCTGAGGCTGCTCTTCGGTTCCAATGTTCACTGGCTCTGTTGGCTCTACTACGATCTGTGACCTTTCTTGATACATATCACTTGGGAGGGTGTCAAGCAATCCATCGTCAGGTGCCACAGTTGGGTTTTCACCTTCAGATACGTCCTTTCTTTTTACTGTTTTATGATCTGACACTGGCGCATGGCGGTTTTCACCGTCAGATCCCTTTTTGATCTTTACATTTTTGCGACTAGAAGGCTTGGCACCCTCCCCGAAGTAAGCTACAGTATTGAGTTCGATAGCGAAACCGGCTTTATGATCTCCTTTTGGTAAGTGATCTCGAAGTCCCATATAGTCAATGTAGGCATCATCATTCTGGAACATATCTAATTGGGGGGTTCCTTGCAGATCCCAGTCAATAAGCTCAGGATGCAAGAGGGGAAGGGAGTCGGATGAAAGACCTGATTCGTTGATAGTGTGGATGGAAATACTAGGAGCACAGGTGGGGGTAGTGTTCTGGGTGGTACTTTCTTCCAGGTTGTTTATCGCAATGGAATCTATACTTTCCTCGAAAGCCATAACCTCAGGGAGGGGCAAATCAGATTCCAGTGGTCTGTCCCGTTGCGTTTGTCTCTCATGGTAAGGGCTAAGAGTTTGGATGGTGTCAATCTCCTTGTCATCGTAGGAGTGCTCTGTTAGCTCGTCCCACTCATACTCATTCGACTCATCTGAATCTGTGTCACTGTCCACTTGGAGTGTTTTGATTATCTCCACAAAACAGGCATTTTCCTTGGCTTTACCCTTGCCTTTGTATCCCAAGCCAGTGGTGTTTCTAGCCGAAGAGGAGGAAGAAGGTTGTATGGGTTCAATGATCCCTTCTTTTCTGAGGCCTATGGGGCCTTGTCCCTCATATCCCATCCTATGCAAGATGGTCTCACCTCGCCCATAGAGCTCTGTAGGGAGTCTGGGTGGATCTTGGGGTGTGTTTTCTTCTTCGGCATAAAGCCATTGCAAGAGATCTCGCTCCTCTGATTCATCGGATAAGGTCCCCCATTTTACAAAGGGGTTTGCGGGAGTTATAGGAGGAGCAGAGGGCTTTGGAAAATGCCTGGGTTGATGCTTGGGCTGGCCAAAGGAGCGAGGAGACAAGGGCATTTTTGTAAGGTTGAGGCTGTGCTCAATCTGGTATTCCCCCACACCATTTTCTTTTATGGTGATTTTCATTGGTTTAGGCTGTGAGGAGGAGGCTTCAGCGGAATGGTCTTGTGGCGGAGTAGGGGAAATGTAGGCTCTATTGTTGGGAATGACGCATTCAGGTTTTGCTCGGAAAGAGTTGCAATGTTGGTAGGGGTCGGGGTCGCCTTGTATGGTGACTTGCTTGCCATCGTGTGGGAACTTTATGCATTGATGGTAGGTGGAGGGGACAGCCTTCATGGCGTGGATCCATGGTCTCCCTAGTAGAATATTGTAAGCAAGCTCCCGATCAAGGACTTGGCACACCACATCTTTGATTATCGGTCCAACTTGAATAGGTAGGACAACCGTGCCTTTTGTGGTTCTCTCTTCCTCGTCATAGGCCTTTATGGTAATCTTCCTTCGTGGATCAACTGCCTGTTCGGAGAACCCCAATGCAAGGACTAGCTTCAACGTGCAAATATTCAAACCGGCACCCCCATCAATAAGAACCCTCTTGATGCGGTGCTTGTGCACGAATGCGACAATGTGTAGGGGAGTGTTGTGGGTTTGAGATACGGAAAGGTCATCTTGCTCGGTAAATGATATGGAAGGTGAGGATGTCAAATTACCCACCATGGTTTGAAACTTTTCTTGGGCTAGGTTAGTGGGGACAGTAGTTTCCACTAAGGCTTTCTCGAGAATCTCCTTATGAGAAGGAGATAGACGCAAGAGCTCCAATATGGAAATGTGAGCCGAAGTTTTTTGCAATTGGTCGATGACATTATATGGGCGGGAGTTGGACGGAGAAGGTGACGACCTTGGAGGAGTGGTGTTGATCGTGACTCTACCACTGCGGGTAATTATACTACAACCAGTTCTGTTAGGTCTTGGTTGTTGGTTGGGGGATATGACGTTGACTTGCGGAACATGCTCAGAAATGCAGTTAATGGTGTACTTAAAGGGAACGCTTGCATAGTTAGCATTACTTGACCCACTGTTCTGGTTTGGCCTGTTGCGATTGTTGTCATTATTGTTATGGCCGTTGGAGTTGTTGCCGTTGTGACCATTGTTGTGGTTGTGACCATTGTTGTTGTTGTGACTGTGATTGTTGTTATACGGCCTGTTGTGATTTAGAAGAGGGTCCCGGTAGGCCACATGAGATTCATTGGAGGTATGCTGTTGTGTTCCTCCCTGATTTTGATCTAGTATATCCTGTATGACATTCTTAAGATGGATGCAATTATTGGTTGTGTGCCCCCTTCCTCGATGATACTCGCAATAGTCTGTGTCCTTCCAATAGGGAGGTTTGACTATAGGCTCATAGTCACTTGTTGGCGGTAGGGAAATTTCATTGTTAGCCAACAACTTTCTGAGGGCCGATTCTTGAGATTCTCCTAACGGTGTGAATTTCCTCCTTGGATTTGAATTGAACCAAGGTCTAGGTTCCCGAGGGGGTGGCTTGTTGAGTGCACCGTTATTTGCTTCTTCCTTAAGAGTGAATATGGGTTGTTGTTTAGGGGCTGCCGCCTTGGCATCCACTACTCCATCGTTGACCACATTCTTGTTCTTGGTCCAAAACTTTGACTTGTCAGTTGTGTAATTGGAAGGAGGTGTGTCCTTGTAGAGCTTGAGAGTTCCTTTAGCGATCATAGCTTTCTCAATGAATAGCCCCATTTCAATGACTTTGGTGAATGAGGTAGGGCATTGTATCTGAATCTGATAGCTAAGATCGGGATTCAAATTGTGGACAAACATTTCCAATAGTTGTTTCTCAGGCATGTCGTAAGAACACTTACTAGCTAGCTGTCTCCATCGTTGTAAGAAGGTGGCGAAAGACTCACCACCTTTTTGTTTGGTGTTGCATAGGTCTAGCATAGATACTTCATGTTCTATGTTGTAAGAGAAGTGCGTTATGAATTTATTGACAAGTTCATCAAAAGTTTTGATTCCCGGTGGGAGACGCGAGAACCACTCCATAGCTTGACCTCCTAAAGATCTTGGGAACAGTCTCATTAAGTAGGTCTCGTTGTGAGCTACTTCTAAACATGCTGCAGTGAATTCCCTGATGTGATCTCTAGGGTCCCCCTTCCCTTTGTATTTGTCAAATTTCGGGATTCCGAACTGAAAGGGGAATGGTTTCATGACCAAACTTCTGTCAAAGGGGTATGGTGCTATATCTTCCAAGGAGTAGTTCTTGGAACTTGTGCCGATCTTAAGGTTGGAGATTTCTAGCTTTAGACTCTCAATTTGTTGTCTCACATCCGCCATAGGAGCATTTTGGTCTATGGGTTGTTTTCCTCTCTCATTGGCCTGGGGGACCGTGTCATTTGTGTCCCTCTCACGTTCATTGTCTGCATTTTCCCTGATGGAGCTAATGTCAAAGTCTGCGGGGAGTTTGATTCCGAGACTAGCAAGATGATGGAAATATTTGGTGGGGTCCTCAAGGAGCACTTTCTCCACTAGGCGTTGAAATTTGCTATCTTGCATGTGTGCCACTAATTCTTCACGGGAAATTTCTTCATCATCATCGCGTGGTGGGGCGATGTGATCGGATGAGTCGGCCATTTCAATTAGCTTGTTGTACTGGGATCAAGTAAGAACCATGCAAGGTGGGGTGGGATGAAGTGGACTTGGATTAGAAATTTTGGCAAGGTGCCGACTAAGACTGTAATGAATGGGGTATCTAGGACAAGATTTGGACAAAGGGTTCTCTCGCTCAATGACTTCAGGTAAGACGGTTGACACAAGACTCTAGCCACTAGTAAGGGTAGTCGATACCTGTCTCACTGTGTAGGGCTTAGTCGTTCAACAAGACTACTAGCAAAAGGTACTGTGACCTACTAGGATTACGTGAATTCACGAATGAAGCGAAGAAGGACCTATGTCGAATCGGTATGGGACAGAATGACGTCGGGTCAAGAGTGACTAGGACAGAAGGTGACTGGGACGACCGACGAAAGAGAGAGAATTGGGTGAAATGGATGAAAATTGACTGCAAGGTTGATTCTGACCTCAGAAAATGAAACTAGGCTGAAATGGGTACTCTGAACAGCTGACGAAAATTTCTCAAAAATAGGGCAGATGCTCACTGTCACACATGCGCAGAAACAGATGCGTAGCAAGAATGGGTAAATGCGCCGTAAGTCGCTGTAAAAGCGCAGCTCTGGTGAAGCACGTATGCGCAGTAACAGTGTGTAAATGCGCAGCATAAAAGTAAATGCGCAGCAAGTCGGTGTATAAGCGCAGCAAGTCGCTGTAAAAGCGCAGCAGAACAGTGTATATGCGCAGCAGAAAGGTATATATGCGCAGCCAGTCGGTACAAAAGCGCAGCAAGTCGCTGTATATGCGCGGCAGAAAAGTGTATATGCGCAGTTCTGGTATTTTTTTGCAAATTTTTGGGATTTTTCTCTGTTTTTGGTATTCTTTGGCTGGAAAAGGTCTTCCTGATCTGATATTATGAATTAATTTAGCAAGAAAACACGGCAAGCACAAAGAATGTTTTGTAGTTTTCCATTGTTTTTGTAGTTTTTTGACTCTATTTTGGACAAAAGCAAGCACAAAATCCTAGGCGAGAAATGGATTATAAGGGATTTGGGCCACTAAAACAAGAGGTATTTAATTCGGGCAACTGTTCAAGTGGTTACACGTGCGGCGGCGCTACTCTCCGATTTGGAGTCTCCCAGCCTCAAAGGGTTACGCCTGAGAGGGTTTTGGGGGAGGTTGGCCGTCGGTGTAACATAACAGTACTCGTTCCAGGAGGTTTTCACCTCAAGCACAATTTATTTTAAGTGGCTCGGTAGGGCTTGGCGTTAGCCTGTTACCACTCAGGGTCGTTCCCGCTTGGACAAGCGTGCATCCAAGGGCAGGCCCCTCCTAAAGGTTAAAGAAATAGAATGACAAGTCTGGCACTCTGATCACCCAGAAGAGGGGAGAGCATAAGCCTATTGCCATTTGCAAGCACAGAATACACTGATTAATCCACCCTAGTTAAAAGATAAAAACTAAATGGGCTAAGCTACTCAAACAGAACTTTGAAGTGATTTCAACAATATTGCAGTGGTTCAATTTTAAATCCCAGAAAGCAGTTGTGAGTTCAATTTTAAATCCACGTTGCACGAGATTGTTAACTTTGAAATTCAGGTCTCATGATATAGCAATGGTTCATTTTAACTTCAGAAAGCAGTTGTGAGTTCAATTTTAAGTCCACGTTGCACGAGATTGTTAACTTTGAAATTCAGGTCTCACGATATAGCAATGGTTCATTTTAACTGCAAGATTAGTGATGAGTTCAATTTTAAATCTTAGATAGCAATAACTTGGAAGTTGTTTGCAATGCAAGCATGAAATAAACCAGTTACTTCCTCCCTAATTAAGACTAGATGAAGATTTGTAATGAACAACCATTTTACTCTTTCCCAGAAAATGAAATGTGAGCTAGTTAGATGCAACTACATGTAACTGAACCCGAGCCTATCCTGCAAAACCGCTCCAGCAAACACCTGCAAAAGGGTTAGCATTAGTAAAATCCTCTAGAAAAGTACTAAAACCTGAGCCAGTTACAAATGCGCAGCTTCAGTGATCAAATGCGCAGAAATGATCAACAGAAGCGCAGAATTAACGAATGCGCCGTAGTTTTGAACGTATGCGCCGTTAAAATGGATAAATGCGCAGTTTTAATGTATGCGCAGTAACAATCTTCAGAAGCGCCATAACAGTCAACAGATGCGCAGTTATAACAGAAGCGCAGCAACAGTCTATGAAAGCGCAGTAACAGTCAACAAATGTGCAGTTTTAACAAAAGCGCTGTAACAGTCTGTGAAAGCGCAGCAAGAATACACAGATGCGCAGGATTTTCAAAAGCGCCGTAAAAATGAACAGATGCGCCGAACTAATCTGTGCGTGACTCTGCGGGACCTGTACGGAACCTGCCTTCAAAAAAGCTCAAAAATGGTGAAATAAAGAGGCAACTGCCCCACGGTGGGCGCCAAAAATGTGAGGGTAAAATGTCGAATCAATCAAATGAATTAAATAAGACCCAAACATCAACAGGATAGAGAAACAAAGAAGATTCAAATGAACAAAGCAATGAACAAACACAGCAAACCTCTTCCGTTTCGAAACTTCTGTTGTTCGCCTATCACGAATCGTCCTTTCGCAGATGAGATGAGCCCTCAGAGAGTGCAATCTTTTAAAGCTGTTTGAGGAAGTTGATGGTGAATGGCTATGGTGTGATATGCAATGAAGATGAGCTCCAATGCAACAATGGTGATCTCAAGCTTGTAGATGACAAAAGGGTGCCAAAGGCGCGCTGGTGATATTTCTGCAGAGTAACGATGTCAAAAGCCTGGATGAATAGAATGGAGGGATGAAGCTTTATTTATAGACTCGGAGGAATAGGAATCAACGGTTGAGAGAAGATATGAAGATCAACGGCTGAGGATGGTTGAGGAATGTGCAACCAGTAGAAACGTGACAAGTGTCCCAGCTCCATCATGAAAGGTGGGATGTGACAAAACTGATTGGAGAGTTAACTCCATTGATTGGTTTGTTAACAGAATTGACTGATCAGTTAGAAGAGTGGATTGTGGAACTGACTGGATTGATTGAGGATTTGACTCAACTGACAGGTTAGTTAACAGATTTGATTGATTGGTTAACTGACCTCTGATTGGAGAAGAAATAGGCCATGTGGGTGAGGAAAAATAAGGCAATTAAATATTAAATATATTTAATTACATGTGCAACCTGATGAGGTGGACAAGGTGAGGTGGAAAAGGTGATGTGGAATTTTGAATTTAGAACTTTAGGATAGAGGAATTAGGCTTAATTAAATAATTTATGATTATTTAATTGTGTAGGATATTAGAAGAATTTTAATTAAATAAATAGAATTTATTTAATTATGGGATAGTGAATCGATTAAATAAATTTGGAATATTTAATTAATTGATAGAAGAATGGAATAAATATTTAGAATATTTATTTAGGATGAATCGTGTCATTTTTAGGCGTATACATTTTGCCCCTCTTTGATGCAATGCAGTTTACAGCGTTGCTTCAAAGAAGTCGATAGTCTGATGATGATACATGCCCCAGTAGAATCACCTCATGTTGTGATTCGTGTTGTGAAATTTTTTGTAATAAAATTTTGCAATACCCTAAATTTGCTTCTATGCACTTTGGATTGTTTTGTATCTCACCTTGTAGCTCCACTCAGTTCTGAGATACCTACAGTATACCCTCATGGCTATACTTAGTTCTGAACCCGCAAGTGTAGCCTTGGTCTATTAAGTGATATAATTTATGTATAGCTTTCATGAATTGATTTAGTTGTTATTTAGAATAGATTTTCTAACCAAAGCTTATATATTGTCCTCACTATATAGGGTTGAGCCAATAAAAGACACTCTTTCAGCACTAAGCTCATCTACTCTAATGTTGTTGGGTTTGGCTTTCCCAAATCTACTCAAATCTTGTATGAACTTTTAGAATAATCATGTTCATGATTTGTCTCTAATGTGAATGTATAAAGATGCCTTTAGACTAGTCTACCTATAATTAGTAGAGTTGTTGGTGTTGAATGCTGTGGCATGGTGTCTTGGCTTAATGATATGTATGGGAAGATATTGGTTAGCTTCAAGGTGATATAGAGGTCTATTCTTTCCAGAAATATGGGTGTAATAAAGTTGACCAGGATAGGGCTATGTATGAGTTATGGACATCTACTAACTTTGCATTGAAAAAGATGTTAAATCAAGCCATATGATCTAATGGGTGAACAACACTTAATCTTTATGGAGGATCTACCTACTCTAAATATGTGCCTAGAACTATGTTGAATCATGATGGAATTTCTTATGATTGTCTTTGCCAAATGCGAGTAACTAACAATAAGTATTATCAAATATGGTGTGATGTTTTACCTTTATATCTTTTTGGTGGGTTCAATGTGTTACCTTCATATTGGTAATTTTGACCCCAAGACAGGTTATAGGACCATTGTATAAGATAATGGGTCCCTGTGTGGTAATCTAACAAGAATAATCTGTCTAAGGTTCTAATTGTTAAATTAGTCCAAGTGGTTAACCATACATGCACTAGTCTTAGTTGAGGTAAATCCATAAGTTACCATGATTATGTTTATTTGGTTGTAGGATGACTCGGATGCTTAGTGGGATATGGAAATCTTATTAGTGACCTCATGTGGTGTATGTTGTTACACTTACACCTTATCTAGTGATGATAACAAATAGTATGGAATGCTTGCTTGTCATCACAGTTGGTAGTGAACTGAGAAAAGGATGGGACACATAGTGTAGCATGAGACACACTGACATTCCTTTTCTGTACTTAAGGGCTTATGTGATAGTAAACTAGGTAAAGGGGAAGATGCTTGTAGTAAGGTTGTAACCATTTACTTTTGCTAGAAAGTCACTATGTGTACTTGTGATGTATGTATGAATCAGTCAAATTGTGAAGGTGTGATGTATGCGTGAGCTAATCACATTGATTATATATGTGATGTATGTGTGTACTAATCACATTGGGTATGTATGTTGTATGCATGAGCTAGTCACATTATGTATATGTGATGCATGTATGATTTATTCACATTATGTATTACTTGAGCCACTCATTATGTGTGAACATGTGATGTTTATGAAATGAGTTGGTCTCTATGTGGTTTTGTGTATGCTTGTACATTGATGTTGGCATTAGAATAACATTTATTTGAAATGCATTACTATCCTAATATTGTGTATGGATGGATTTGGAAGCATACGATCAAATAATGGTTGTGATTTAAAAGTGAGATCAAAGATCTCATATCAAAGAGAGGATGAATTATCTCTATTATGGTGTACAAACTACAAAGCCTCTAATTCCGAAGAGGGGATACGTAGGTAGGGTCATTACGAATGAACCCTTGAAGTTTAGGTCTAGGTTTAGAGATGACCATGACTTTGGGAGCTTGCTATATTCTAGAGCGAGAATATGAGTCATGGCATAAAGTGGATTCTAGGGCTATGGATGGAAAGTCTATGAAGTTAGCACTTCTAAATCAAATAGAAGATGCTTGGTCAATTAAGTAGCACTTGAGGTATATTGTGTTAAAAAAAAGTAGTAACCAAGGTGGTTATTATACTTTTCTCCTCTACAAGTGCTACATTTAATGTATTAATAATGTATTTCCTATATTTTTTTAAAAAACACACTAGTGAGAAAGGATCTAAATTAACTTATTTATAATCACTCTAGATAAAATTTGAATCGTAATAAAAACTCAACTCTTTGATAATTGTATTAACGTATAATAACTTAATTTATTTGATTATTCTAAAATTAAATACACCAACAATATATATAGTCTTTAAAATATTTTTTTATGTTTGTTAGGCTTTAAAACAAACTTTAAAATCATAAGGAAATTATTAAAATAAAAACGATTATGCATCTTCCCATGTTGTGGAGGATGTCTTGGGGGCATCTTCCCACGTTGTAAACCCAAGTCACTTTTATCTCCTCACTCATTTTTAGTGTTTCCATTCTTCAATGGCTCTACTAGTCAGTGGATGACGAAAACAAATAAATACTGATAAGGACCATGGATGCGTCCCTACAACAAGAAAGAAAAAATGGACCTAGTCAATATGTGAAGATCGGGTTAATATATATTACTGACGGTTGACTAGTAGAATCACCTCATGTTGTGATTCGTGTTGTGAAATTTCTTGTAATAAAATTTTGCAATACCCTAAATTTGCTTCTATGCACTTTGGATTGTTTTGTATCTCACCTTGTAGCTCCACTCAGTTCTGAGATACCTATAGTATACCCTCATGGTTATACTTAGTTCCGAACCCGCAAGTGTAGCCTTGGTCTATTAAGAGATATAATTTATGTATAGCTTTCATGAATTGATTTGGTTGTTATCTTATAATAGATTTTCTAACCAAAGCTTATATATTGTCCTCACTATATAGGGTTCAGCTAATAAAAGACACTCCTTCAGCACTAAGCTCATCTACTCTAAGGTTGTTGGGTTTGTCTTTCCCAAATCTACTCAAATCTTGGATGAACTTATAGAATAATCATGTTCACAATTTGTCTCTAATGTGAATGTACAAAGATGCCTTTAGACTAGTCTAACTATAATTAGTAGAGTTGTGGGTGTTGAACACTGTGGCATGGTGTCTTGGCTTTAATGATATGTATGGGAAGATATTGGTTAGCCTCAAGGTGATATAGAGGTCTATTCTTTCTAGAAATATGGGTGTAATAAAGTTGGCCAGGATAGGGCTATGTATGAGTTATGGACATCTACTAACTTTGCATTGAAAAGGATGTTAAATCAAGCCATAAGATCTAATGGGTGAACAACACTTAATCTTTATGGAGGATCTACCTGCTCTAAATATGTGCTTAGAACTATGTTGAATCATGATGGAATTTCTTATGATTGTCTTTGCCAAATGCGAGTAACTAACAATAAGTATTATCAAATATGGTGTGATGTTTTACCTTTATATCTTTTTGGTGGGTTCAATGTGTTACCTTCATGTTGGTAATTTTGACCCCAACACAGGTTATAGGACCATTGTATAAGATAATGGGTCCCTGTGCGGTAATCTAACAAGAATAATCTGTCTAAGGTGTAAACCCTTAAGATAGTATGTTCGATCCATGTTCTGATACCTTTTAAATGATAGAATGTTAAACTAAGATTGATACAGGAAATGACTTCTCAACATCACATGATGGTTGGAGTAAGGGCTCTACAAGGGCATAGGTAGGAGGAATTCAATACCTCCTAGAATGTAGCTTGTTCCACTCTTTCCATGGTGATAACCAACATTATGAATTGTATGAACCGCATTAAGGATAAGCTTATCGATGCTCCAACTCAATAGTAGTCAGGGAACATGCCTGCCTAAAGAAGTATTCAGTTGTATCATAGGGATTAGTAGGCTTTCACCAGTAGCATGCAAGTGCTAAATACCATGAGCTACCCAATTTCATAGGGTTTAGCTATGCTTTCACCAATGACATGCAGGTGATAGATACCAATACTAGTTTGGCTTTTTCCAATGGTATGCACATGATGGATGCCAATATCTACCCGTCTCAGGAGTTCAATATTAGCATTGGGCTGTCATAATGATTGTGTGTGCTTCGTGTGTTGTGTCTACCTAAAGTATGTTTCGTAAGGTTCTAATTGTTAAATTAGTCCAAGTGGTTAACCGTACATGCACTAGTCTTAGTTGAGGTAAACCCATAAGTTACCATGATTATGTTTATTCGGTTGTAGGATGACTCGGATGCTTAGTGGGATATGGAAATCTTATTAGTGACCTCATGTGGTGTATGTTGTTACACTTACACCTTATCTAGTGATGATAACAAATAGTATGGAATGCTTGCTTGCATCACAGTTGGTAGTGAACTGAGAAAAGGATGGGACACATAGTGTAGCATGAGACACATTGACATTCCTTTTCTGTACTTAAGGGCTTATGTGATAGTAAACTAGGTAAAGGGGAAGATGCTTGCAGTAAGGTTGCAACCATTTACTTTTGCTAGAAAGTCACTATGTGTACTTGTGATGTATGTATGAATCGGTCAAATTGTGAAGGTGTGATGTATGCGTGAGCTAATCACATTGAATATATATGTGATGTATGTGTGTACTAATCACATTGGGTATGTATGTGTATGCATGAGCTAGTCACATTATGTATATGTGATGCATGTATGATTTATTCACATTATGTATTACTTGAGCCACTCATTATGTGTGAACATGTGGTGTTTATATATGAGTTGGTCTCTATGTGGTTTTGTGTATGCTTGTACATTGATGTTGGCATTAGAATAACATTTATTTGGAATACATTGCTATCCTAATATTGTGTATGGATGGATTTGGAAGCATAAGATCAACTAATAGTTGTGATTTAAAAGTGAGATCAAAGATCTCATATCAAAAGAGAGGATGAATTATCTCTATTATGGTGTACAAACTACAAAGCCTCTAATTCTGAAGAGGGGATACGTAGGTAGGGTCATTACGAATGAACCCTTGAAGTTTAGGTCTAGGTTTAGAGATGACCATGACTTTGGGAGCTTGCTATATTCTAGAGCGAGAATATGAGTCATGGCATAAAGTGGATTCTAGGGCTATGGATGGAAAGTCTATGAAGTTAGCACTTCTAAATCAAATAGAAGATGCTTGGTCAATTAATTAGCACTTGAGGTGTATTGTGTTAAAAAAAATAGTAGTAACCAAGGTGGTTATTATACTTTTCTCCTCTACAAGTGCTACATTTAATGTATTAATAATGTATTTCCTATATTTTGTTAAAAAACACACTAGTGAGAAAGGATCTAAATTAACTTATTTATAATCACTCTAGATAAAATTTGAATTGTAATAAAAACTCAACTCTTTGATAATTGTATTAAAGTATAATAACTTAATTTATTTGATTATTCTAAAATCAAATACTCCAACAATATATATAGTCTTTAAAATATTTTTTTATGTTTGTTAGGCTTTAAAACAAACTTTAAAATCATAAGGAAATTATTAAAATAAAAACTATTATGCAATAAGTTATCTTATAAAGCTCGCATTTTGATAAATTCTTTTCATTAGGAAAACCCCAAATTGTGAACATTTGTAAAATTCTTGAGTTATTTAGGCTTGTTAAGGGGCTCGATGAGAAGATAAGATAGTGGGGAACAAATTGGTGGCACCTGCGAAGTTAAGAAGAGTGGTGGGTTACCTAAGAATTGAGATGATAAAGAATTATCAAGGGCTTCTTAGCATTTTTGGAGGCAGGTGGTGTAATCATTATGCAAATAGGTGATGGCATTGAGGTTGGTGAAACAAGGTAAGGAGAGATGTTAGAATCTGGTAATTAAGGCATTTTGATTAGTTGAATACTGGAGGTGGGTTGCTCAAATGGGTGCAACAAAAAACCATGGCTTACTCAACGATATCTAGTAAAGGGAAGAGGAGTATGTAGAGAGGAGTGGGTTGACATGTTTTGGTGGGGGGAAGGATGAAGGTAAGAATTGGAAGGGAGAAGATGATTGGAGATTTTACAACCTACTTAGACAAGGAAATTGCAAATCTAGACTTGAGGATGTGGGTTCTAAGAATATGGGAGCTTGCAAAAGAAATGGATGTTTTGGTTTTATGATAGCAATGACAAAGCTTCTTCTAGACCTAAACTATTCGGTAGGTAGGCATAACGTGTTTAATGCAATACAACATTAAGTTGTGCATCTTTACTCTCCATGGCTATATGTACATGCTTCGTGATGATATTGAGGGAGTAGAAAACTAGGCAAAAGCCTTATTCTACTATTAATTGGGCCACTTCCATGACTTGAGCAAAAATATATGTAGACTCCATCAAGTGATTATAGAGCTGGCCAAAGGTCTGAAGGTAAAACTTTCTATAGAGGTTATTTTCAATACACCTATTTGTTATTGTGATGAGGACTTTGGGGACGACCTTGTGGAAATCCCAACCCTTGTTGTAATGGAGAAATGCAAGCAATTAATTGTGTTATGGGGGCTACATGGGGGCCTATGTAAGTTGCCCTCCCTATTTTAGATATTATTATTGCTAATGATTTGAATCCTTGACTATTGGAGGTTGGTCTCCTCCCTCCTAGCATGATAATACTAATCGAGTAGAGCTATGGAGGGGTTTCTTTCTTTTTGGGATATGTGTGGGACTCAAGACAAGGGATTGTTCTATATGAACAATATGAATATAATAGATAACTCTATGTTTAGATGGTCTCTATTTTAGTTTTAGGAAGAAAACTTAAAAATTAGTTGCTTGAAGTTTCTTTGGTATTGAGTCTAGGGATTAGTAACTCCCCTCTAATTTGGGAGATGGAAATGAAATATTATTTATTTTCCATTGATTGAACTAGTGAACCGATCAATTATTGGAATCCAAGCTTTACAAGGCTCTTTTTTTGCAACTCCTCAGTGCCTTACCCAACTTAATTTAGTAAAATAAAAACTCGAGTTACTTGATAACAACTATAGCAACTAAGGAAATACTACTCAATTTGGTAATTAAAATATTTTTTTTCAATTTCATCTTTGTAATCACAATTTTCTTTATTTTGAGAATTTCACCATGCATGTAATATGAACATTGTTTATAAATACTACTCAATTTGGTAATTAAAATAGTTTATTTTAGTTTCATCTTTATAATCACAATTTTCTTTATTTTTCGAATTTCACCATGAACTAACTTAAATTTATAAAATATTGTTTATATTCAAATGACATAAATATTTACAAATAAAGTTCTCTTAGCTTCAAAAACATTTATTGAAATATTCTCTACTAACAAGGCCAACCACGTGAAGGTGGAAGCTTGAATGGCCTCCCCTAATTGACCTAAGGCTCTAAATTAACTAATGATCAATCTAAATAAAATTTGAATTGAAAAAAAAAACCCAAATAGTATTTGTAAAATTCCCAAGTTATTAGATAATAACTATAGCAATTAAAATAATACTACTCCATTTGATAATTAAAATGTTTTTTTTTTTCAATTTCACTTTTGCAATCACAATTTTCTTTATTTTTAGAAATGACATAAATGTTTACCAATAAGCTTCGCTTAGCTTCAAGAATATTTATTCAAATATTCTCTACTAACAAGGCCAACCACGTGAAGGTGGAAGCTTGCATGGCCTCCCCTAATTGACCTAAGACAACCACAACACAACACCACACAAAACAAGACAACACAACACCACACGAAACAAGACAAGACAACACAACAATACACAAAACACAACACATACAATTTATTTTATTTATAAAAAAACATATATTTACATACTTTTAGATATGCAACTTAAGTATGATTTTAAAAATTATGTTACATGTCAAGTTGTCATATTTTCTAATTTGTTGTGACCAAAAATTGTTTTAAAGTTTTAAAAGCAATTAGTCATGTCATTTGCAATAATGCTAACATGTGATGGTCAAATAGCCCAATGTCTTTAGTCATGTGCAACAAGTTTGTTTTAGTCATTTGCAATAATGTTAATATGTGACGGGTATGGTGACAAGGTAATGTTGTGTGAACTGCATTCATAAAGTGAGTTCATGACTGTCTTTTAAATGTTGTTTTCATAAGGGAAGTAAGTGACTTGTGTTGTGAAGGGAAGGATTGTCCGTGAACCATTTTATAAAGGAAGTGACGTGTTGTGATTCATAAATGCTAAATTTATTTTATAAGTGTGATTAATAGTGTTGAGATTAAAATTAATAAATTCTTAAATAAAATTTAAACATTAGCAAAAAAAATTTAAAAAATGCAAGCGACACAAGATAGACCTTAAAGAATGGCCTTGGCCTATTGACCATTCTTTAAGCTGTCCGAAAAATACGCGACCTTAAGGAATGACCATGGCCAAAGGTCATTCCCTTCAGTCTTTGAAAGGGGCTTTTAGCCCCTTCCAATAATTTTTTTTATTTTATTTAAACATTGTATTTGTACATGTTACAAATCTACTGGGTCAATGTGATTGACAAAAGTATTACTAAAGAAATAGCAAATGCTCAATCCCATCCCTTGCTGTTCTGAATCTGCACCAGGTCTCTCCTAGGCTTGCTCCCACCATAATGGTGAAAAATAAGTAATTGAAAAACTGCTCAGCTCTCTTTGGGATAGTTGTTATCAAACTGCTCGGCACCCATTGTTGGAAGAGTGGCCTTCAACCGGCCTGTTCCAAAAGCAACTAGGTACAATTGCAGTGTTTTTGCCTGCAACATGCTGGCAATTTGCAGCAGGATTAAATGTTTTGCATTGAAGAAGTCACGGGGAAGGGTTGTGAGCTTGTAATGTATGCTTGAAATGTGTGTAACCCTGCCAGCCAGTCATTCCAATTTAGCCATAAATCAGTAAACATATTGCAGCAGATATCAATATTAGACTTAAAGAACATTGAGAATTCCATAGATAGTAAAATAGATAATGCAGACAAATCAAGAATCCATCTAAAAAATGAAAGATTCACAAATTCTACAAGTGCACGAACACAAAAATAGAAATCCAAAAGGTTAAAAAACCTTTTGAGGAGTTTGAAGACTCACAATTATAGGAGAAGTCAAAAGTCATAGAAATAGAAGTCTTGAATTTTTTACAAAGGCTGTGCACAGCATTTTATTTCAGCCATTTTTTACAAGGTGGAAAGGATGTAATGTGATCAAATGAAAAATATTTCGGAAGGGGTTGTGGGCTTGCACTCTCAGCAGTGTGCAACCCTGCCACCCAATCATATCAATTAGCGATAAATCAATCAAAGTGGAAGCCCCACCATTTCTAAATTAATGCATGGCAAAGCAACTTACTATTCTACAGATGCAAAATAAAATGGTGTATAATCAGATAATGAATGAATTAGATATTATAGACTCTCCTGTCCTGAACTCCCAACCCCCTGGAAGAAAAGATCAAATCATAGACTCTCGAGAGCCAAGCGAAAGTTATTATTAGCATGGTGTGTCAACAAACATGATCTTTTTAAGAAAGATGATTCTGTCTGTGGCTGACATCCTTCTGCCACAGACTCCAGACCATCTGAAGTTTTCATTGCACAGGCCTCCTACAATGGTTCCCTCGTTCATTCCCCAGGACATGACAGTGTGGGTCATATCCATATTTCTTTTTTGTCATGTCTTCTTTTTTAAAAAAGGTTTTATCATTTTCTTAAGTTCAACTATCAAACAAATTATTCAGCATTTTCCAACAACAACAAATTCCCCTTCTTACCATGTTCTGTTTTCCAACATTTACCATTGTCTCAAGCAAATTAGTCAGCATTTACCAACAACAACACTACCACAAATTACTTAGCAACTAGGTATGGGTAGCGAATGACACCAGATTGTAAAAGCATCCTCAGGGTTTGATGCAGGGCCATCCATGTAGGGAGAATTCTAAATTTGACGTTGGTTTCATTTTCTTAATTGCTTGATCTAAATTTGATCTGCTGCAGTCTGTGTTTTGATTCCTCCACTACCTTCTTCGTTGCGCTGGGAGTCATGCATGGAGGGAAGAATAAGGGCGTGTAGTGGGGTGGCTGACGATTCCCCTAAATATGGTATTGGAGTGTTTTATTTCTTCTGGTATGGTATTGGAGTGTTTCAATGCTGGAGATGCCTGCAGCCTATCCTTGGCGTTGATGATTTTCTCAACGTCTAAAAGAAATAGAGTTTATTATTCGTGGGGGAGTCGATTTTGGGGGAGGCATTTTTTTAGTAGCGAATGGGGAGAAGTTTCTGGGGGCAGGTGAGCGGTAATAAGGGTTTTATTGCCTATTCAAAAGGTAGACAGCGGCCTTTTCTGAGGAAGGGCGATACAGATCAGCAGGAGTTTTGCTGTTCCTACATTAGATTTGCGGTGGCAATTTTAAGGAAGCAGTTTTTGTTTTGCAGAGTGTTGTTTTGGGACGCAGGTTGCTGTGATGCAAGTCGATGAATTGAATTTCGTATTGAGAAGCCAATCAATTTGACAGCTGATCTTGTAAATCTGTTTATCCATGCAATGGTATTTGCAGTCATTCTGTTTTGTATTTGTTTATTGTTGAGTTCTTTTAATTGCTGCCATTGAAATTATTTGTTTCTGGGAACCCTCCTTCCCCCTTTTACATCAGGGTTGAGTTTGGATCATTGGGTTCATTCTCAAGGGCAATATTTAAGTTGGTAAAGTTTTGCTATGAGCCTTCTCAATATTTTAAAAATGGGATATATCTTATTCATTGCTATCCTGGCTAATCTGAGAAGAGAAAAGGTATTGATCTACCACGACATTGGCAAGGTTGTCCGCAACTCCAATATTTTTTTTAAACAATGATTGAAATTAAGAGTCTCAAAGCTTCTGCTTATATAACATACTTCTTCAATTATTTCAATGGGAGCCGTTTACCTGGTTTTTGTCTTGCTTGGATTTTGTGACATTTGCTTATTTTGAAGAGTTCTGATAACGAGATGTTCGAGGTAGAGCAGGCCGTTGCCTTAATAAAGAACATGTTCAAACACCAACGTTTCCAGCAAAATCCTTCGCAAGTACTGCCCAACCTTTTCCCTGCACAGGACAAAATCCAGTTATTCAGACGTTTGATCAGATTTTCACAAACTAATATGCAAATTCTATCACAAAATGATCAACATTGTTTGTTTAATTTCAAACAAATAGGTGAAGAAATTGGGTGCCTAACTTATCCTCTCTACAGAGCATTCTGTCCATTTCTAAGTCGGCGCTCCTTTCATAGGAGGGAGGGATTGGGATGGATAGGTCAATCATCGACATTGCCTTCAATTTGGCTCAGATTATTAAACAAACCATCTATTCTGTCTGTCTCGCCTATTTCCCCTGTATACTACTTGCTTGGCTATTCAAATTTCAAACAAACTAGCCATGTCCAGGTAGAATTAATGCAACTGAATGTTAAAGGAAAGCCCACAGTAGTGAAGAATACCTGAAATCTGGATTAAGAAGAAAATCATCTGCATCTGCAGCCTCCTCTGCTGCCGCCATTAAACAAAGCCAAACAAAAATGCAAGACCAAACCAAAAAATGCATTGAAAGACAATAAGATGGACTGACCAGCGTGCACGCTGAAGCAAATGACTCAAGCCAAACAGAAAAGTATCAAACAATTTCACAAAACACAGAGAAACAAAAGTGTGTCAAACAATTTCATCAAAAATTATCAACAGAAAAAAAAAAAAAAAAAAACCAGAACCAGCCAAGTCACAAAGAATTCATCGATGAAGAAAATTTTCGTTCCTCCTTGCTCTTTCCTGAAACGGCCTTGTTTTTTAATTCATCTGCATTTTCCCTCAACCTCTAACGGCGTTCCCCATTTTGAATTATTCTGCAGTTTTCGGCACGCTCATTCTTCACTTTGAACTGCTTTTTTTTGTTTTTCTCCCAACGGCTCTATGACGTGGTGTGAATGATTTTGTTTTTGTTACACACAAACTTGAATTTGAATTTATGTGTAGGGAACAAAATGAAAAACACACTTTCCCTAATGTTAATTTAGGTCAATTAAAAAGAATGCATCACCCTAGATTAAATAAACCAGATGTGGAGTGATAAAGTATGTAACTAAATTAATATTATTTTAGGAAATCAATTGTAAGAGAAACTATATTTAATTCTTGGATCGAAGTGGGGATGTGCAAATTGATTAGCCTAGCACTAAAAATGGACCCTATGATACTAAATGCCATATGAATGGGACTATGTGCAGATGGCAATAGGATACGATCCACTATATGGGAATGAGTGGAAACGGAGGTAAGTAGCAAATCGGGGAATGGGCCTAGCTTTACACAAGAGCATGCCATTTGTCGATTTGTAATTGTATTGAGTCGTTCCATGGAAATGGGACCGGAATCAAATGGAAACTTTCATGGCTATGCAAATTTCACCATTTTAAAAGCACTCTACACAAATAATTTAGGCTAATTAAAGAAATGCAATCAATCAAGCATAAATTAACATAGATTGATTAGAGTCGAGACAAATTTAAATGTAATAAATATAAAAGGAATAATGGGATGAACGAGAGTACCTAACCCTAGAACTAATGATGGAAGAGTGATACATTAATTTGTCATCTTTGGTTCATATTAACGGCCTTCGTTAGTTAACTATCTCAATTTTTGTGTTGTCCAAAAAAAGCTTTGCAAATCATTTTTTACCACTATGAGTTTGATCATGATAATCACAAACTTAATCTGTGGTACAAGTTTGATTTTGTACAAAATAGGTATGAGTTGAGAGAAAATGCACTTGAAAATTTAGTCACCATCATCTTTCAATTAGTTGAACCTATCAAGGTGTTGCCTAGGGACAACGTTAGGAGTTTGTTGACTTAATAGGTGGACAAATTCTCCTTGATGTCCTCTATTTTCAAGGTCATGTTTCAATGTTGAAATGGATGTCTTTAAATATCATGGCATTGCAACATGACTTGCATAAACACACATGTGCTAAGTCATCTAATAATAACTGGTAGAAAGATTTGAGAAAGTTCAAATTTGAATTTAAAGCTTTTGATTTTAGGTTTATTCCTGCATGCCTCGGGATTGAATTGAAAGAGCCTAGAAAGAAAACATATGCGGGCCCAAACAATTTAGATTCTTTTTATGTGTATGTAATTATAGAAAATGAAGTCTTTTCACTTTAATCCTACTCTAATTAGCTAATGTTATAGCTAGGTCTGACAAAAGACTAGAGACTAAATTCAACAAGACTAGAAATAGAAATATACACTTGTAAAAGTATGTCTAATAATGAAAAAGAGGAATCAGATGCACCTACAAATAGGGATGATGGCTATAGAAAATGTTTAGAATTGAATTCAAAGGTTGTGGCTGAAATATGGAGATGATTTGAGGCATGTGGTCAATGCCATCTAAGAAAAAGTATTTTTCCCAACGAACATCCAAGTGACCTTAACCTAAAGCTGACGTAAACTTGTTACATGGAAGAATATGACAGTCTATTGATGATTTCTCTTCATCTCCATCTGTCAAGAAACAAAGTAGAAAGATGAATAAAATGTAAAGCATGCCATTAATCTAACAATGAAAAGGATTGAACAAAACTGATGAATTGGAAGGGTTCACCTAATAAAAATGGATTGTAACTACTGAAACTAGGTGTAAACAATCAATAGAGGCTACTCGTGAAATCTAGTAACTATCTAAAGTAAGGTCAAAGTTGCTTAAGAAAACTAGAGTGCCTCAGGTGCAGCCTAGTCCTTGGATTGGAATTATCTCAAAACTGGCAAAGGATCTCCTTGATGTGGTTTTGAGAACTTTTTCGTCAACCTCGTTAGATCTCCACATAACATTTTGTAAATGACTTGCAAGCATAATTTGATAAAGGAAACCCTGCAAAACAAAATTGATGCAATGGAAAAACTCAAACCTCACTGCAGAGACTCTCTACTCCTTGCTTAACACAATTCAACATGCAAATATAATGAAATGCATACAAAACCCATGTTCTATTTTATTCTAGTTCATTTACATCCATAAACAAGTTACACAAATCTGCAAAAAAATGTTTTTCACTCCATGGCCTCTCACCTTCCTCACATCTCGACTCTCCTTACCAAACCCCATGCTGGGCAAATTCCTTTTTCAGTCTCTATCAATTTTTCCATTGTCCTTCATTCACTCTATCCACTATTGTTATATGTTCCTCATAGTTGTAGCTATGTCAATGGATGAGTTTGTCAATGGCACATACCACATCACCAGAATCACCAAGCTGATAAAATCCTTTTGCTTGGCTTGAAGCTTTTGTCTATAGAGCTCAACTGCTTCAACGTGAGATAACAAAATATGATGACCAACAATATATGGTTCCTCTGTAGTCTCATGTACTACAATTGCCAAATCCAAAAAGGATAAGGACAACATTCAGGCACCCCAAAACTCCTCCACAAAACCTATGCACTTCCTCCCCTCTCTACGCTGCCCAAAGACCCCCCTTCGAATAAATAGCATAAAAATGTTTTAATTACCTCAAGGAGGTGTTTCCCATCCCACATGTGGCATCAGTCTTCCTTTTCTTATTTTGGCACAACCTTAATAGAATAATAAAAAAAAAATTTAATAAGCCTCAAATGAGGTGTTGGAACTCCTCCATGTTGGATTGTAATTTTCTGTTTTAACATTATACAACCTTAGAAAAGATGTTGCAATTCCCAAACTTGGCACCCTATTCCCTGTAATGGTGTTGCTCCAAAAGAAGAATAGAAAGAATGTTTTATTGATGCCTCAAATGAGGCATTCATCTTTTCCCAATCAAGCGCTCATCTTTCTTCCTTCTACTACTGCAGAAAATGAGTAAAACAAATGCCTCTAATGAGGTGTTGTCAAACAGCTAAGGCATTCATTTCAATGCAGTGTCTTTTGTCTATTTTTGAGAGCCTCAACAGAGCCGTTAAACCTCAAATTGGTGCCTCTTTTTCCTCTTTTTTGTTCAACAATTACTTGTTTTTATATGTATATTACTCAGTCTTCTAGAAAAGGCATTGAAAACCTCCTGGGTGGCATTTTATTTCTGACTTATCATTATTATCTGCAAAACAAAGTGTTATCATTTGAATTTCAGCACCTCCCTACTAGCTCATATTTGGCATGTAATTAATATCTCTTAGCCTCCATTATGTTGGACACTCCACCTACCTTTATTTCTGCTGAGTGCCAAGACTAAGCGCCTCTCTCATACAAGATTCTCTTATCATGTCAGATGCTCCTGCATCAGACACGCCGGGTAAGAAGTTTTTGAGCATACACTCACAAATATGGAGTTGAATGGTAGGACCATCCTTTCAGATTGCAAGCAATTTGTAGCAAACTCCATCGCTAAAATATGTGCATAAAATTCTCTCTTTTTCCTCTTTTTCCAACGTCTTGCTAGAATAAGCTTCACTCTCCTCGAATAAATATGTACCTCATTCTTCTCTCCTCTTGTGGACTTACATCCACCATGTGTTGGCTTCCTCTACCAAATTATTTCTCCTCTCCTCTCCTTCTTCATGGGATCCAACCCACCACAAATTGACCACCTCCACCAAGTTCCACCTACACCATCCTCTACAACCTCTATGCACAAACATGCAACATCTACATACCAATCCACAACTTCATTTTCTACAATTGAAATCTCTTCTATAGAAGGTAAATAATAATCGTCATATTCAAAATCAAAATTTACCTCATCCTTCTTCGTTGTTCCAACATCATCTTCTTCGTCAATCATTGCAACATTCATCTTCTTTCCTCCATGAGCAAGATTATCAAACCACTCTTCTTCTTCTACCACCAAAATCCATGACAATAAATCATCTTTATCCTCTTCATCTCCTGCAACATCCTCAAGCTCTATCGTTGCCATCTCAATCTCCACAGTTGCATCTTCTTCACTGCTCATATCTTCTTCCTTTTTAATTACTATAACTCCTCTTTTGCTTTCTTCTTTCATGTCTTCAACAAGACCAATTGCTGCAACCTCTTCATCTACATGCAATCCATTCTCATCTTCATTATAAAAATGAAAAATATTATGCATTACCTTACTAACCTCTTTCTTCTCCACTACTGCTTCAACTTTTCTTTGCTTTGTAGATTCACCTTACTCCTCAACCTCTATTGTGTTTTCTATTTTGATTTCCTCCTTCATACCTTCATCAAGACATTCTACCACAATATTTGTCTTTTCTTTTTCATCCTCTTGCATGAGGATCTCATCTTCACACTCCTGTATCTTCTCTTTTACCTGCAAACAAAACAATGTTAGCATAATCATGGGACTGCATCTTCTCCATCCTCTCATCACATTCATCTGACACTTGCCCTTCAAATAAGATATCTATCTTTCTCATCTCCTCTTTGAATAGGAGATCTTCTTCATCTTCCCCAAATTCTTCACCAAACATAGGACCCTCAAAGTCCATCATCTCATCTTTCACATCTTGAGTATCTTCTTGGCTTGTCACAAAAACTTCCATGTCTTCTATATCTTCACCTTCTTCGGGCATGTCTTCAATCACATCTCCATCCTCAATATCTTCCTCTTCAAACTTATAACCAAATATTGTACCTATATCCGTCTCCATTGCACTACTCAAATCAGAAATACTCAAATTTATTTCCTCTTCAACAAAACTCTCACTTTCCTCATCAAGTTCCTCTAATTTGAACTCTCAACTTCTAGTTTTATTTCTAATTAGTATGGTTAGCATTGCCACCCTGTTCATGAGATCCTTCATCCCATTTTGCACCATCTCCCTCATATCTGCAATATTATTCTTTCCTCTAATCTTCTCCTCCTCCTTTCCATCATTATTTTCTCTTTTAATTAATATTCCAAAGGTCTCTTCCATTATCTCATCAACCATACACGCCATTTCTCTTATCCCTATCATTTGCTCTTAAAGTCTATAGAAATCAATTCTTTCTTCTAACAGGACAATCTGAACTCTGGGTCTCACATTTATTCCCTTCATTTTCTTTTCAACGCTCGTAGACTTCCTCTTCATAACTCAACCCTCAAGTCCTCACACATACTACCTCAAATTGATGGTTCTATCCACACTCAGGAGCTACTACTCTGATATCTACCTCCACCTCTACCCCTACCTCATGGGGCCACTCTTGGAGGCACTTTATCACAACCCACAACTCACAGGTCCTGCTACAAGCTACCTCACGTTCGGCGATCTACCTGCAGACTCAGGAACAACCCACTTTGATACCACTGATGCAATAGAAAAACTCAAATCTCACTGCAGAGACTCTCTGCTCCTTGCTTAACACAATTCAACATACAAATACAATGAAACACATACAAAACCCATGTTCTATTTTATTCCAATCCATTTACATCCACAAACAAGTTAGACAAATCTGCAACAAAATGTATTTCACTCCATGGCCTCTCACCTTCCTCACATCCTGACTCTCCTTACCAAACCCCATGTTGGGCAGCTTCCTTTTTCAGTTTCTATCACATTTTCCACTATCCTTCATTCACTCTATCTGCTAATGCTATATGTTCCTCACAGTTACATCTATGTTGTCAGATGAGTTTGTCAATGGCACATACCACATCGCCAAAATTACCAAGCTGATAAAATCCTTTTGCTTAGCCTAAAGCTTTTCTCTGTAGAGCTTAACTGCTTCAACATGAGATAACAAAATATGATGACCAACAATATATGGTTCCTTTGTAGAATCTCCTGTACTATAATTGCCAAATCCAAAATGGATAAGGATAGCATTCAAGCACCCCAAAACTCCTTTACAAAATCTGTGCACTTTCTCCCCTCTCTATGCTGCCCAAAGCCCCCCCTCTGAATAAACAAAATAATTTTTTTTAAATACCACAAGGAGGCATTTCCCATCCCATGCATAGAATTCAACCTTCCTTTTCTGGTTTTGGTGTAGCCTTAATAGAATAATAAAAAATGATTTAATAAGCCTCAAATGAGGCATTGGAACTCCTCCATGTTGGATTACAATTTCCTATTTTAACATTATACAACCTTAGAAAATGCATTGCAATTCCCAAACTTGGCGCCCTATTCCCTGTAATGGTGTTGCTCCAAAGAAGAATAAAAAGAAGGTTTTATTGATGCCTAAAATGAGGCATTCATCTTTTCCCAATCAGGCACTCATCTTTCTCCCTACTACTGTTGCAGAAAATGAGTAAAACAAATGCCTCCAATGAGGCGTTACCAAATAGATAAGGCATTCATTTCATTGTAGTGCCTTTTGTCTATTTTTGAGAGCCTCAACATGGGCGTTAAACCTCATATTGGTGCCTCTTTTTCCTCTTTTCTGTTCAATAATTACTTGTTTTTATATGTATATTATTTAGTCTTCTAGAAAAGGTGTTGAAAACCTTCTAGGTGGTGTTTTATTTCTGACTTATCATTATTATCTACAAAATAAAGTGTTATCATTTGAATTTCAACGCCTCCCTGCTAGCTCATATTTGGCATGTAATTAATTTCTCTTATCCTCCATTATGTTGGGCACTCCACTTGCCTTTATTTTTGTTGAGTGCCAAGATTGAGTGCCTCTCTCATACAAGATTCTCTTATCATGTTAGATGCTCCTGCATCAAAAATTCTTGGAGGGGAGTCTTCCTTAATTAATCCCCCTATGGTTATTCAAACATGGTCCACATGATATGATAATGGAAAATTGTGAAAAATAGATCTAAGCCATAAAGGCGTGTAAGTAGAAACGCTAATTGAATACAAAAATAAAAACAAGGAACTATGTGATGGAAAGAGATATGGGAAGAAAGAAATAGGGAAACAAATGAAAACAAAGTGGATGGAAAAACTAATAGGAATGGAAGGGAACATGGGCTAGCATCATGGAAAGTATGTAAAATTGGGACCTAGGTAAAGAAAAATGCTTGCAGTAATGTTCATGAACCTCAAGAAACTATTGTAGAGCTTCATACAAAAGCCATGACACTACTTCAAAAATCTATTGCTCCAAGAATGTCAATTCAAGAGAAGGTTTTTCTTGTAAACAAGAAACAAAAGGAAATCGATAGCTGGTGATATGGGAGAGGAGGGGGTATTTGTAGGTTTTTTGCTAGTATGTTGAGCAAGAGAAGGATAGAAACAAATTTGCTCAATGTCAAGGAATCTCACATTTAATTTTAGAGGTTATAGTAGATAAGATTGAGGCCGCCACCCTATACAGCCAAGGGGGCCGAGCATTGACCCTACATCTAAGGGGGCTCAATTTTCTAGGGAAAAGGCTAATACAAGAAAGGAGCATTTAAGGGTAGTGATTTTAAGTTAATATTATCTACAAATTGCAAGAAGAGTTCACTACACATGAGGATAGTTACAAGAATTAAATGTGGGGTTGGTAAGGGATGACTACGACATGGGAAGGATGACTACCCGAGGATAGGGCCAAGCTAGGAAAAAGTAGTGAAAGTTGTAGATGGAAACAATCATCTACATCATTTGCAATTTATCACTTCACTCTTTTAAGAATATCTTATGTAATTTTTCAGGGATAAATTTATGTATATGTCAATCTTCATATAAATGTTTAACACGTTTATAAGGTTATATTATGTTTAGCGAGTTCCCTCGAGTGAGTTTTAAAATCTTATTGTAACTTTATTTGTGATCTATGTCTATCAATAAATTCATATTACCAATTCATATTTTTACATTTTAATTTTATCAAAAAATTCTAAGCAAAAATTGTCAGCCATATTGCCTGTTTAGTGGAAAATTGGATTTGTTAATATTCTAGATTTTAGATGTTTAAATTCGCCTCTCCACTATACATTGAAGGATCTAGGGTCGAGTGGCGAGCACTATCATGCCCTAGGTCACTTGCAGATGTAGGGAAACTTGGATTAGGGAATTTAATTATTAATTTTCCTTCTCTTATTTCTAATTAACCATTAAAATGCTAATTATGCAAATACGACAACAAATTGACGAAAGACGGAAAAAAGCTCTTGCAGACAGGAATAAAATACCAAATCATAGAATACCTATTTTCGGGGTTCTGAAGCAGAACAGTCAGGGACACTAGAGCGGGCACCCAAGTCCAAGGTACTAGTTTCTTCACAGAATTCGAACCTCCTTCCGACACTAATTAGCCCTGTAATTTATGTTTCCCAAAACTTGGATGCAAAGGACACTAGAGCGAGCACCCTAGTCCTAGAAGTGCTCCTTTGTCTCGCTTTTCTTCAGATCCCAAATCCTTGATGCCTGCCAATCCTTCCTGCAATTCCACTTTTCCCAAATGCCACACATGTAACTTGCAATAACAAGACTTGGTTTGGGGGTTGTGGTGTTTAGAGGCTTGCCTTAGTCAAGCCCCGAAGGACACTTAAGTCTTTGAACACCGTTGTCAGATAAAGAGTGCATGCCCTTGTGAGGCAGAGGCAAAAACCAAAGGAATCAATGATAAAAACACAATATTATGTCACCTTGTAGTGAATCTCTCATGGAGGAAGATGATCTTCATGCCATGAGGAAATTGATTCTCAAATCTACAAATATCAACACACAAAACATACGAGTCTCCTCTTGCAACATAATAGAAAGCCTTGAATCACCTTGAGAACACTTGAACATCACAATTGCCATCTAGTTTACAAATGAATGCCTAAGCATGTTTATATATGCAACTACAAGCATTCCTGCCAAGATTTTAAAAATCAAACTTTACCGTGTCGGCAAAAGAACCAAATAACAGTCATAAACTGACACCTAGAAATTAGGGTTGCCCCAAAATAGGGAAAGACTAGGGCGCGGGCGCCCTAGTCCTCCCCCCTATTTTGGGTAGGGTATAGCTCAAGGTGTCTACCTAGGTCCAATTTGTCTTGAAACCTAGGTCTCATTCCATCGGGATGCCAAAATATGAACTAAGATGTCCTAAATGCATACTAAAGACTTGGGAACTAAACCTTATGAGGGAAAAGCCCCCAAGGGAACATTTTTTGATGTTACATTTAGCCCTCACTTTAATGTATGTATAAATGTGAGGCAAATACATGCATTAAAGTAAGATCACACTAACACTCAAGGACAACAACTGAGCCAAGTCACTACAAATGAAAGATGACTTAGATATAGGTTGGTGTACTCATGAATGATATGGAAAGATTGATTAGATTGAGAGATTTGTAAAACCCTAATTCAAATAAGCCTCAAACTCTAATTATAATGAAATCAGCTATAGATGAATAAAATGCTATAGAACATCAGACAGGAAGACACTCAGGAAGGATCAGAGACATACCAAAAGTTGGAGTTCCATAAACAAAAATTTTGTGGACTATGGGGTAGGCACCCAAGTCCAATAGGACATTTTTTTCATAGATTTGGAATAGTGAGGTGTGTCAGATGATTTCCTAATCCTGCTTTCGGGATGAATCCTGTCGGGAGGACTATGGGGTAGGCACCCTAGTATAGTAGGGTAAAATATCAACAAGTTTTCTCCAGATCTTGAATCCTTATCCTTTGAATTGCTACTTTACACCTGCACTTTGCCAAATCCTGCACCTGTAACCTGCAATCACAAAGAGAGGGGTTTGGGGGTTGTGGTGTTTAGGAGCTTGCCTCAATCAAGCCCCAAAATGACATTCAAGTCTTCCAAAACCATTGTTAGATAGAGTGAGTGCCTAAGGGAGGGCAGAGGCCAAAGCAATGTGTAGAGTAAAAAGTCTACATTTTGCATATATGTATGAAGTATCGAGTAAATAGAAAGGAAAGAGTCTCGAGGCCACGGGACGTGACAAGTGGCATAGTGGTGCTCATTTGAAGAGTCAATGGAGGAAAGAATCTCTTATGGAGCGCTAAGACTCCATGTGGTAGAGTCTATCAGCGATGCAGAGTCTAAAGGAAAACTATTAATAGTCTTTTGATAGAGTCGTGGGGCGTGCCAAGTGTCTCTACTGTGTTTAATATCAACAACATATGAAGAAGCAGTGGAGGGAGTCACATGTCAGTGTTTGGGTCCCATTTTTGAGATCACCTTTTACAAATAATGAATCTATGCAGATAACGCCAAGTGTCAGCACCTGCTGGCTATTTCTATGTTTCCTTTATAAGCTTTTAAGTTCTCACAGAGTCTACCATGTGTCACAATGACGGGCCTTTGAGAGGAAGCTTTTGTGAAGTTTTGTTAAATACGCGCGAGCTTGCCACCTGTCTCATTGAGGAATCTATGGAGCACGCCATGTGTCTTCTGTTGAGCCTCTTTTTGATTAGGCTCTCAAGTACCATGGAGTCTATCACATATACAGGTGGAGCCCATGATTTTAATAGATATTGGAGACTGTGGGAGATGCCACATGTCATCACCACTCTTGTTTGAAGAGTCTTTTAAAATAGTTCTTGCTCGAGAAGCGTGAAGCCGCCACATATTATCTTTTGAGTCTTTTTGAGATTCGCAGGTGGTGCCATCTATCCTAACAGTGTAGGCAGCTAGACTCTATGTTCAAAGGCCCTTATCTGTTATGCCATTGGTCGAAGCAACTCAGCAAAAGGTGGGAGAATCCATAATATCTGAGATTCACAAAGTTGGTTGCAACGGAAGGAGAAGAATAGAAACCCAGGATCTAGAGGATATTTGCAATGCATGGGCTGATAACTGAATCATCAGTTAATTGGAGATGTTGATAGCCAGGCAATTAAGATCTGAACAGTCATGGGAGAGTCTTGTAGCCTCACTTTATGCAATAAATAACAGAGTTTATTGTAGAGAATAGATAGATTCAAATACAAACAGAAACTTTTGAGTTGTTTTTTTGCTGAACCAGAGAAATACCATTTGCCTTAACAAATAACTCTCAGAAGGGATTGAATATTGTAATTTGTGCATCTCACCATATGTACTCTATTCTCTTGACCATTAATGAAGAGAGAGTGGTGTTTTGTGCATGTTATGGTGTCATTCTAAATCTTTCTTGCATTTTTTCCGTATTGAGCCTTTGATAAATCTATGATATGTTCTCTGTTATTGTTAATCATGCATTATGTTCTTTGACTTAGCAGTAAATCTTTAAGGGTTTAATCACTGTGTTATAGATTTGAATCACAATATATTCTCAACGTACTGCCTTAGAAAGTTAGTTTCAAGGGTTTTATCTGTAATCTTATTTTTTCTTCCCTTTACAACAAACCCCATAGAGAAGAACCAACTTCTTTAAAACCTGGAGATTGTCTTAAGAGTCAAAGTCTCACATTCTTAAGATTTCCCATGTTGGTGATTAACCTGCAAATTTAAGCATCAACATTTTTTGGCATGCTCGGTGGGACTATCTTTACAAATTCTTTGATAAGAATTGCATGAGCCAGCCTCCTGCAAGAAGTTAGAGTTGTGGACCAACTACACAAGCCAAAGTTGCTGCTAATCCAAGACTCTTACTACCACCATCGATAATTACTCCAAGAAGAAGGGCTAGTCAGTAGAATACCCCAACCATACAAATGGGTGCTCAAGCTCCACCTCAAAATTATGCTAAATGGAATAATAGTAGTCCACTTATACTTTCAGTGCCCCCAGATACATGGGACCCAATTCCTACAAATGCCCTAAAAGCATTGCCCAAGTTCTCAGGAGAGGATTTCAAGACCCCATGTATGCGCATTACACTATGTTACATAATAACATATTGACATGAGGATTTAGCACCCTCGATTATGATTAAAGACAAAGATAAGAATGAAGGGTCACGGGCCTCCATTTGCTAGTCAAGGGAAATAAACAAGTCAATAAGCACAATTAGTTTCAAAACTATCCTTAAAGGATAACGAACATTTATGAAAGATAAGTCATATGTCAAAAGAAATAAGTTGGTTGTGATTCTGTGAATGACATCCTAGGTGCCGACAAAGCCTTTCAAAAGGTGAACTCTTCCTCTATCAGGTGTACAACTTGGTTTTAGGGGTAAGTGCAGGAAGATGGGGGCCAAAAAGGGGTCTTAAGTGGCCACTTTTTTCTGAAATCAGGAAATACTGACCTTGGATGAGAAATTTAGCATAGTCACACTCAAAATTTGAAGATGCAACCAAAACAATGTTTGTAGTGCTCCAATTCTACTTTCTAAACTACTATTTAAAAAAAATGGTATAGATTAAGGGGTTCAAAATAGGGAGCCACAAAAATTGGTGTTGTTTCTGTCAAAAAAACATAACATAGCGTGTTTTGTTGCTCCTTAAAAAGGTTAACTTTTTTTTGGTATTTTTAAAATTGTTTCAATGAGAAATTAGCTAACAACATCTAGTTTATGCCTAATTTTTCTGATATTTTTTTAATGAATATTTGATTTTTTACTATTTTTCAAAGTGGATACATCTTAAGAAATAGAATTTTGGTCGTGCTACCCCTGTAAATTTTGAAAACTAATTGATTTTTTTTTAAAAAATGTGTAGAATGGAGTCTAGTTTATAAAAATGTAATTTATTTGAAATTTCAATGAATGTTTGATTTATAATGAAAAAAAGACTAAACACCAGTTTTTGCCCAAAAACGAACACACAAACAAAAGAAATTAAAGATAATAGGCTTAACATTGTCAAAATGTGAAAAAAATTAAATCGTTAAATAACTAAGAGAAAGCCTAACATTACCCAGGTGTTCAATTTGTTCAACCTTGAAACACGTGTAAATCTGAGGGTTAGCACGAACAAAATTATGTGAAATCTTGGATAATTTGCAAAAACACGACTGTGGACGTTGGGAAGGCACTCCAAGCTTTTGGGTTGGAAATCCAAAGAAAATCCCAACCCTAAGGATTGGGATTCCCAAAGAAACATATAACGCGAGCGTATTATAACGCGCTCGCGTTATGTTGTGCTTTTTTCCTTTTTTTCATGTTTGTTGGTGTTTTCCCAGTTTGACATAACACGAGCGCGTTATAACGTGCTCATGTTATGTCTCCATTTGAATGATTTATGTTCAAGTTTTGTAAGTAAGTTTGATGGATGCATATATGTATGCTTGTAGGTATGTATGTATGGTTGTATGTATGTATGTACATGTATGCATGCTTGTATGTATGTATATATGTATGTATGTTTGTATCTATGTATGTACATGTATGTATGTATGTATGTATGCATGTATGTAAGGGTTTTGGGTTTAGGGTATATAAGGACCTGAGCCCATATAGTTTTTAGGGTTGAGGGTTGAGGGATTAGGGCTTAAGTAATAGGTAGACGGTAGTGGGTAGAGGTTAGAGGTTAGAGAGTTGAGGGTTAATATTTAGGTTGTTGAGTGTATAAGATTAAGTGTGTAAGGCATGGGGATTAGGGTTTAGGATATTAGGTTTAGGGTTTACGATATAGATTGAGGGTATATAAGGTATAGGGTGACTTGGGTTGAGAGCACATATGGTTTAGGTTTAATTTAAGTATAGGGTTGAGGAACAATATTCAGGGTTTAGGGTATAAGGGTGAGGTTATAGGATATAGGGATGAGGGTTTGTGGGTGTAGGCTTCAAGGTGTAAGGTATAGGGTTGAGGATTGAGGGATTAGGGCTTAAGTATATGGTTGAGGGTATAGGGTTGAGGGTTTAGGGATAGGTTTTAGGGTTTAAGGTTTAAGGGTTAAGGGCTGATGGATAGGGTTTAGGGGTAAGGGATTAGGGTTTAAGGTATAGTATCGAGGGTTGAGGGTTTAGGAATAGGGATATCATTTAATGTTTAGGGATGAGGGTTTAGGGTTGAGGGTTGAGAGATTAGGGTTTAAGGTATAGTGTTGAGGGTTGAGGTTTTAGGGATAGGGTTTAGTGAAAGGAAGCTAGGTGTATGGAAATCATTTCCTACACTAATCTAATGAGGGGAGAACTATACAAATTCAAATTAATCCTTACAATAATAGCAACATGAAACATGTAAACGGGATATTTTAGCAATACACATGAACCAGAAAGGAGACATAAGAAGAGAGACAAAGATATATCGTGGGGAAAACCCTTATCAGGTGAAAAACCCCACACTTAGAAACCTGCACAATGTATTATCAAAACTGAATATGGTTTACAATACACTTGCAATACAAGCTTCAATAGTCTTCGACACTCATGTTTGGAGTTAATTCAGCAGTATAATAGTACCTGTCAATCACATAATACATCTCCTCCTCCAAGCACATGTTTATATAGAATATACAAGGCAGAATTGGTCCTATCTTGAGATGGGCATCCAACTTGGCCTCATGGCCCAAAACCCATGCCTAAGGACACTTGGTCAACATTTTAGAATGTTCTTGACACTTGTCCATAGCTCCCATCCCAAAGAGGTCACCTATTTCCAAAAAGGGCTATGATAGATACTCTTACGACTCTTACGACCGTCATAGAATCTGTCATAGCAGTTACAACTTACAGTTGTAAGAGAATCTGCCATACACAGGCTATAAATAGCATATTCTCTTACAACATGTCATAGTCCACCTTGGGATGCCCAAATATGCCTTTTTCAAAGATGCTTCATGACACATCTCTTCACCTTTCTTACAAGCTTCTATTTCTGACTCTTACATGTCATAACTTCGTCATAGGAATCCGTCATAACCGTTTCAGTCAACATTCCCTTACACAACATCCAAGATGCCGACACATGGAAAAATTATCCTACCACTAAGTGGGATGCCTATCTCCTCATGTGAGGATAAAATTACAAATTGTCATCTTCCATGTAGGATGACACATCACCGTGCCACATCCCACAACATGACAATATGGAATTTACAATTAATTTACAACATAGGCATTGAATTAATAAATAAAAACATAAATAATGCAAGGAATTGCGAAGGTTGAGACACCTTAATTCCCAACATTCTCCCACTTGTCAAACACCTTGTAAGAGCCAATATAATAACATGATTTAACTGCTATAAGCCGAGAGGCCCATAGACTCTGAACACCATCTGAACTTCTCTGTGCTCAATGGTTTCATCAATGCATCTGCAACATTCTTCAAAGTATCTGCCTTCTCCAAATTTACCTTCCCATCCTCTACCATGTCTTGCATGAAGTGAAACTGTACATCAATATGCTTTGTTCTGGCATGGAAATTTGGATTCTTCACAAGGTAAATCACACTTTGACTTTCACAACTGATCATAATCTGACTTGCATCAACACCAATATCTGAACACAATCTGTTAAGCCAAATGGCTTCCTTACAAGCATGAGTTTTTGCCATATACTCAGCTTTTGTCATGGACAAAGCAACCACAGGTTGTCACTTACTCATCCAACTAATAGCACCACCAAACAGTGTAAACACATAAGCACTGGTGGATCTCCTGCTGTCAATGTCACCTATCTAATCAGAATCCACAAATCCACGAATATCAACATAATGCGGAGGTCTTTTAACATTAGCATGATAGCATATGGAATACTCAGAAGTACGCCTCAAATAGCTAAACACTCGCTTAACTGCATCCCAATGAACCCATCCATGATTAGCCATAAATTGACTAAGTGTTGAAAATGAAGGTAGAACTGCTGCTATAAACTTTAAAATTTTGTGTATGCAAAGCTGAAATTAAGATTAATTTGTAACAATTAATGAACAAGTGCTTATGCACTTTCAAACCAATGCAGAAGAGAAAAGAAAAAGCTTGCACAGTATTTACATGGAGAAACCCTTTCGTAAAAAACTCCACACTCAAAGATGTTTCCTGCTTGTATTAAATCTCTTTGGAAAAGATTACATTCAATACTGAAACTTCTATAAGTCCTTGATGCACTTCAAAAGCTTCTTCAATCTTCAAACCTGTAAAAAACTTCAAAAAAAGTGTCTTGCTTTTTTCCTCAAAATCTTCTGCAATAAAAAAATCTTCTTGCTTTTTTATTCTAAGTCAAAAAAGCTCTTTATTTATTTTTCTAAGTCTTTTACAAAAAACTTCTTACTTTTATCTTCTAAGTCTTTTTCCTCAAAACAACTCTCTGGAAAATGTATGGGGTTTACAATTAAATAAAAAACCCTCTTTTAATTTAAAAGCTTCTTAATTCAAAAGATTGAAACTCAAATTATAATAAATTACAATTGATAACATAGATTCTAAAGCTCATGCAAAAACCAAGCTCACTTAAATTGAGAAGACTGAACTCAAACAAAGTCCAAGCTTTGAGTTAACTGCCCGTTCATGATGTGTGCACACAAGTATGCTAAAAATAGCTTTGCCAACATCAAACATATTTCTAAATAAAAGCAACAACTGAAAGTCCTAAGATTGCATGCTCAAGTTAGTCCAATCTATTTAAGTCAACTGAAGTGATCAACACACACCAATTCTCATGCAACAACTTGCACAATTGATGTCCCCAATGTTATTTTGATTTACCTTGTTCTATACATACAAGTGACATGCAAACACCAGATCCAACATGCAATTGATACCCATTACCTGAAACACTGAGATGTACAACCCTGCAACTTTTAGGAGTTGGAGTGTCCTACAAGTAATATCTTAAAAATGACATGCAAATCACATGCAAGCATTTTCAACAGCATGCAACTGATACCCAATTCCTGAATCACTGAGATGTACCATCCTGCAAGTTTCTGGAGTTGCAGTGTTCTACAAGTAATCTCACAAAACTGACATGGAACTACATGCAAGGTCATATAACTTACATGCAAGAACATGCAAGGTCATACAAGTCCATAAGAATGACATGCAACAACATGCAGGCACATGCAAGTGACATGCAACAACATGCAAGTCAATATGAGCAACAGGCAACAACATGCATCAACATGCAACAACATGCAAGTAACATGCAACAACATGCAAGTACATGCAAGCTACATGAAAAAATATGCAAGTCCATGCAAGCTATTCTAACCACATGCAAGCAATATCCAATTCATGTATCTCTAACACTGTAATTAACTCCAACATTATATCCATGCACGGTGTCTCAACATTATCCACTCATGTACATAAAAAAGCACAACTCCAAGTCTAAATATAAGTCCCCATCAAAAGGGGATGCCCAAGTTTAACTTCCACTTACTAGGAGTTATCAAACTCTCAAAATAGACTTAGGAGAAGTCAACAAAGTCTTCATGGCCTCCACTCTAAAAATGGATGCCCAAGTGTGAACTTATCAATTAGGAATTGATTGCAAAATTCAAAGTGGTATAATTAATAAATAATTAATCTCTCAAAGTCTTTGTGTTGGGGAACACATTCCAAGAACTTTGGAGACACATGAATTGGTTAGGATTGCAAGTTAATGGCAACTTATCCTGACACTAAGGACTCCCACTGCTTGGGCAATGTTTGGTCTTGTGCAGACGATAGCATACATCAAACTACCAACAACACTAGCATAAGGTACTCTGCTCATGTCCTCCACCTCACTGGGAGATTTTGGACAATCCTCAATAGACAACGTTGTCCCCAAGGAAACATGAACACACAATGGTCTACAATCTGACATGCTAAACCTATCCAACACGGTCTTCACATACTTACTTTGGCTTAACCAAAGTTTTCTGTTGGCTCTGTCTCTTTTGATTTCCATTCCTAGAATGTACCTGGCTGCCCCCAAATCTTTCATTTTAGACTGTGCTGACAACTGAGATTTAAAATTAGAAATCATATTCTTTCCCTTCCCAATGAGCAACATATCATCAACATACAATGCAACAATGAGAATACGATCACCATCATCCTTAAAATACACAGTGATCTGATTTCAATCTCACAAATCTAATTGACAACACAAAGGCATCAAACTTCAAGTACCACCTCCTAGGAGACTGCTTCAAACCATACAAAGACTTCTTTAACTTGCAAACCAAATTTTCTTTACCTTTCACCATGTAATGCTCTGGCTGTGACATGTAGACTTCTTCCTCCAAATCACCATGAAGAACTTCACATCCATCTGTTCTACCTCTAAGTCATAAGCTGTTGCAAGAGACAATAAGAATCTAATGGATGTCAGCTTTGCAACGGGAGAGAAGATCTCACCATAATCTATACCCTCCACTTGTGAATACCCTTCGTAACCAATCTGGCCTTATACTTCTCAACACTGCCATCTGTACCAATTTTCTTCTTGAACACCCATTTGCATCCAATGGTTTTCCATCCAGGAGGCAAAGGCACCAAGTCCCAAGTTTGATTCTTTTCCAAAGAAGCCATCTCATCCTCCATGGTCTCCTTCCAGGAACCTGCATCTTTCATTTCCATAGCCTCTGATACAGTTCTAGGTTCATCACCGTTAGTAATCAAAGCATAAGCACAACTAGAATCAAGCAATGTAAAACCAAACCTTTTAGGTTGCTTTCTTATCCATGTAGACCTCCTCAAGGGGTGAGTTTGAGGTTCAGCTTCTTCATCTGAGCTTTCAAAGCTACTAGAGCTCTCCTCATCATAAGGTCCAACATTGTCTTTCTATTCAGTCTTCTCAGGGGTAGCAGAAAACTGAACATCATCCTCTTTCTTTTCTTTTTCCTGTAAGCTCTCTGAAGATGACACTTCTGCTATACAACACTTTTTCAGCCACATGATCCCAAAGCTTATACCCTTTCACACCGACACCATAGCCAATGAAGATACACTTAACAGCCTTGTTCTCCAATTTTGACTGCTTCTCCCTAGGCACATGTGCATATGCCTCACAACCAAAAACATGAAGATGCCTTACTGAAGACTTTGTACTAGACCACACCTCCATGGGTATCTTACCAACAAGAGCTGATGTAGGAGATCTATTTACCAGATAGCAAGCAGTGGCAATAGCTTCAGCCTAAAACTTTTGTTCTAGGCCATCTCCACTAAGCATACTCCTAGCCTTCTCCATCAGTGTCCTATTCATCCTCTCTGCAACTCCATTTTGCTGCAAGGTGTATGGAGTTGTCTTATGTCTTTCAATCCCAAGTTCCTTGCAATATTTATTAAATTCTATAGAACAGAACTCACCACCGTTGTCAGTTCTCAAACACTTAATCTTTTTACCAGTTTGATTTTCAACAAAGGCCTTAAACTCCTTAAACTTACTATAGACTTCAGGTTTGCTTCTGAGAAAATAAATCCATGTCCTTCTACTGTAGTCATCTATAAAAGATACAAAATATACAGATTTTCATAATGAAGGAACATTAACATGACCAAACACATCAGAATGAATAAGGTCCAACACACTAGAAGACTTATGAGAACTTGAATAAAACTAAACACGGTTTTGTTTTCCATATATGCAATGTTTGAAAAAGTTGAACTCGAGATTAAAATCATCTAACCCCTCAACGATGTTCTTTTTTTTTAGGGTACGTAGACCCTTCTCACGAATGTGGCCAAATCTCTTATGCCGTAACATTATCTTTTCAACAAGAAGCTTAACTTCCAATGCACGGTTACAACCATCAGGACTAGATACAATAGATTTCTTCACTGCTCGTTCATATGGTGGGGATGATGTGACTTCTGCCCTCTTCCTTGAGTCAGAAGAACTATTGCATTGTGAAATGTATGCCTCTAGCTAAAACAGAGTACCTCTCCAAGTACCCTTAGCAAGCACCATAGCTTCTCTAGTCATCTTGCATCCTTCTTTCGAAAAGACAGCCTGCGCACCTGCACCATTCAACATACTTACAGAAAGCAGGTTCCATGCTAAGCCTGGGACGTGCATAGCCCTAGATATTCCCTTCACTCATCCATCAGGGAATCGGATAGAGACTCTTCCAGGACCAACAATCTTCAGTTGAGAGTCATCACCTAGATACACCTTTCCACCATCGAACTCCTCATACTTGGCAAACCAGTCTCAATGCGAGGTCATGTGGAATGATGTACCAGAGTCAATCAGCCACACATCATTAGATGCATGGGTTTCCAGGTCTGCTATGAAAGCATCACCATCATCTTGTGACTTGTCAGAATCTGAATATGGGTTCTTCTTCTTTTTCTTTTCCTCTTTGCATTCCTTTTAGAAATGCCTAGATTTACCACAGTTCCAACAGAGAGCCTTGAACTTTCCAAGAGATTTGGATCTCCCACGGGATTTGGATCTACCCTTCTCAGCTTTCTTGTCCTTTTTCCCTTTCTCCTTGGGTCTTCCACAAACTGCAAGAGCCTCTTTAGCTTCCTTAGAAGACTTTTTTTGCATCTCTTCGGATAATAGTGAAGATACCACTTCATCTATTTTGAATGTGGATGTGGTGCTTCCAATAGCCATGACAAGATGATCCCACGAGTCTGGCAAAGAACAAAGCAAGGTCATACATTGATCCTCCTCCTCCATCTTCACACCAATGGATGTCAATTATGCAACCAACATGATGAAAGCATTCATATGTTTAGCAACAGATCCTCCATCCTCCATTCGAAGAGAATACAACTTCTTTCTTAGAAAAAGTTTGTTAACCAAGGATTTGGCTTGATACACATCTCCCAACTTCTTCCAAAGCAAGTTTTGCAATAGCCTCCTCATGGACATTTAACATAATAGAATCAATAAGACTAAGTCTTATGAGACCCTTAGCCTTCTGATCCTTGAGATCCCAATCAACTTGTGACATTACATCTAGTTTAGTGCCACTGATAGTTTCCCAAAGGTCTCGATCAACAAGCATGTCTTCCATCTTGAGCTTCCATAGCTCGAAATTAGTGCCATTGAATTTCTCCACCTCTATCCTTCCAGATGTGCTTGTCATCTCCTTGCTGCAATAAGATTCAGAATACTTTGCACAGACTCCTACTCAACTTAAGATCAGCTCAAAAAACCCCTACCCAACAACTAGGACCAAAGGTGATCAAGATCTGATACCAACTGAAAGGAAGCTAGGTGTGCAGAAATCGCTTCCTACACTAGATAATGAGGGGAGAACTATACAAATTCAAATTAATCCTTACAATAACAACAACATGAAAAATGTAAACGAGATATTTTAGCAATACACATGAACCAAAAAGGAGACAGAAGACGAGAGACAAAGATATATCGTGGGGAAAACCCTTATCAGGTGAAAAACCCCAAACTCAGAAACTTGCACAATGTATTATCAAAACTAAATATGGTTTACAATACACTTGCAATGCAAGCTTCAATAGTCTTCGACACTCGTGTCTGGAGTCAATCCGGAAGCATAACAGTACCTGTCAATCACATACTACATCTCCTCCTCCAAGCACCTGTTTATATAGAATATACAAGGCAGAATTGGTCCTATCTTGAGATGGGCGTCCAACATGGCCTCATGGCGTAAAACCCATGCCTAAGGACACTTGGTCAACATTATAGAATGTTCCTAACACTTGTCCACAGCTCCCATCCCAATAGGTCACCTATTTCCAAAAAGGGCTATGACAGATGCTCTTACGACTCTTATGACCGTCATAGAATTTGTCATAGCAGTTACAACTTATAGCTGTAAGAGAATCTGTCATACACAAGATATAAATAACATATTCTCTTACAACATATCATAGTCCACCTTGGGACGCCCAAATATGCCTTTTTTAAAGATGCTTCATGACACATGTCTTCACCTGTCCTACAAGCTTCTATTTCTGACTCTTACATGCCATAACTTCATCATAGGAATCCGTCATAATCGTTTCAGTCAATATTCCCTTACACAACATCCAAGATGCTGACACATGGAAAAATTCTCCTACCACTAAGTGGGATACCTATCTCCTCATGTGAGCACAAAATTACAAGTTGTCATCTTCCATGTAGGATGACACATCACCGTGCCACATCCGACAAATTGACAATATGGAATTTACAATTAATTTACAACATAGGCATTGAATTAATAAATACAAACATAAATAATGCAAGGAATTACCAATGTTGAGACACCTTTATTCCCAAAATTTAGGGTTGAGGGATTAATGTTTAGGGTTGACGAATTAGGGTTTAAGGTTGAGGGTTAAGGGTTGAGAGTTGAGGGTTGAGGGTTGATTGATAGCGTTGGGTGTCAAGGGATTAGGGTTAAAGTAGAGTGTCGAGGGTAGGGGGATTAGGGATAGCCCTTAGGGTTGAAGGTTTAAGCATTGAGGGTTGAGGCTTTAGGGTTAAGGGTTAAGGGATTAGGGTTTAAGATATAGTTTTGAGGGTCGAGGGTTTAGGGATAGGTTTTAGGGTTTAAGGTTTAAGGGTTAAGGGTTGAGGGATAGGGTTTAGGGATTAGGGATTAGGGTTTAAGGTAGAGTGTCGAGGGTTGAGGGTTTAGGAATAGGCATAGCATTTAGGGTTTAGGGATTAGGGTTGAGAGTTGAGGGTTGAGGGATTAGGGTTTAAGGTATAGAGTTGAGGGTTTAGGGTTGAGGGAGTAGGGTTTAAGGTATAGTGTTGAGGGTTGAGGGTTTAGGGATAGGGTTAAGGGCTGATGGATTAGGGATTAGGTTTGACGGATTAGGGATTAAGGTTGAGGGTTGAGGGTTTAGGGATAGGGTTGAGGGTCGAGGGTAGAGGGATTAGGGTTTAAGGTTTAAAGGTTAAGGGTTAAGGGTTGAGGGATTGGATTTAGGGTTTAGGGATAAGGGATTAGGGTTTAACCTGTAAGGTTTAGGGTTGAGGAATTAAGGTTTAAGGTTGAGGGTTGAGGGACATGGTTTAGAGTTTAGGGATAAGGGATTGGGATTTAGGACCTTGAGGGATTAGGGTTTAGGGTTGAGACTTTAGGGATAGCATTTAGGGTTGAGGGATTAGGGTTGAGGGTCGTGGGATTAGGGTTAAGGTAGAGTGTCAAGGGTAGAGGGATTAGAGATACAGTTTAGGGTTGAAGGTTTAAGGATTGAGGGTTGAGGCTTTAGGGTGAGGGTTAAGGGATTAGGGTTTAAGATATAGTGTAGAGGGTTGAGGGTTTAGGGATAGGTTTTAGGGTTTAAGGTTTAAGGGTTAAGGGTTGAGGGATAGGGTTTTAGGGAAAAGGGATTAGGGTTTAACCTGTAAGGTTTAGGGTTGAGGGATTAAGGTTTAAGGTTGAGGGTTGATGGTTGAGGGTTTAGGGATAGGGTTTAGAGTTTAGGGATAAGGGATTAGGGTTTAGGACCTTGAGGGATTAGGGTTTAGGGTTGAGACTTTAAGGTTAGCGTTTAGGGTTAAGGGATTAGGGTTGAGGGTTTAGTGATAGGGTGTAGGGTTTAGTTGAGGGTTGAGGTTTGAGGGATTAGGGTTTAAGGTATAGTGTTGAGGGTTGAGGGTTTAAGGATAGGGTTTAGGGTTGATGGATTAGCGTTTAGGGGTGACGGATTAGGGTTTAAGGTTGAGGGTTGAGGGTTGAGGGTTGAGGGATAGGGTTGAGGATCAAGGGATTAGGGCTAAGGTAGAGTGTCGAGGGTAGAGGGATTAGGGATAGAGTTTAGGGTTGAAGGTTTAAGGATTGAGGGTTGAGGATTTAGGTCTGAGGGTTAAGGGATTAGGGTTTAAGATATAGTGTCGAGGGTTGAGGATTTAGGGATAGGTTTTAGGGTTTAAGGTTTAAAGGTTAAGGGTTGAGGGATAGGGTTTATGGTTTAGGGATAAGGGATTTGGGTTTAAGGTACAATGTTGAGGGTTGAGGGTTTAGGAATAGGGATAGTGTTTAGGGTTTAGGGATGAGGGATTAGGGTTGAGGGTTGAGGGATTAGGGTTTAAGGTATAGTGTTGAGGGTTGAGGATTTAGGGATAGGGTTTAGGGTTTAGGGTTGAGGGATTAGGGTTTAAGGTATAGTGTTGAGGGTTGAGGGTTTAGGGATAGGTTTTAGGGTTGAGGGATTAGGGTTTAGGGTTGAGGGATTAGGGTTTAAGGTTGAGGGTTGAGGGTTGAGGGTTAAGGGTTGAGGGTCGAGGGATTAGGGGTAAGGTAGAGTGTCAAGGGTAGAGGGATTAGGGATAGGGTTTAGGGTTGAAGGTTTAAGAATTGAGGGTTGAGGCTTTAGGGCTGAGGGTTAAGGGATTAGGGTTTAAGATATAGTGTCAAGGGTTGAGGGTTTAGGGATAGGTTTTAGGTTTAAGGTTTAAGGGTTAAGGGTTGAGGGTTTAGGGATAAGGGATTAGGATTTAAGGTATAGTGTTGGGGGTTGATGGTTGAGGGTTGATGGATTAGGGTTTAAGGTATAGTGTTGAGGGTTGAGTGTTTAGGGATAGGGTTTAGGGTTTAGGGTTTAGGGTTGAGGGATTAGGGTTTCAGGTTGAGGGATTAGGGTATAAGGTATAGTGTCGAGGGTTTAAGGATAGGGTTTAGAGTTTAGGGATAAGGATTAGGGCTTAGGATCTTGAGGGATTAGGGATTAGGGTTTAGGGTTGAGGCTTTAGGGATAGCATTTAGGGTTAAGGGTTAAGGGATTAGGGTTAAGGTAGAGTGTCAAGGGTAGAGGGATTAGAAATAGGGTTTAGGGGTTAAGGTTTAAGGATTGAGGGTTGAGTCTTTAGGGTGAGGGTTATGGGATTAGGGTTTAAGATATAGTGTTGAGGGTTGAGGGTTTAGGGATAGGTTTTAGGGTTTAAGGTTTAAGCGTTAAGAGTTGACGGATAGGGTTTAGGGCTTAGGGATAAGGGATTAGGGTTTAACCTGTAAGGTTTAGGGTTGAGGGATTAAGGTTGAAGGTTGAGGGTTGAGGGTTGAGGGTTTAGGGATAAGGGATTAGGGTTTGGGACCTTGAGGGATTAGGGTTTAGGGTTGAGGCTTTAGGGATAGCATTTAGGGTTGGGTGATTAGGGTTGAGGGATTAGGGTTTAAGTTATAATGTTGAGGATTGAGGGTTTAGGGATAGGGATTAGGGTTTAGGGTTGAGAGATTAGGGTTTAGGGTTGAGGGATTAGGGTTTAAGGTATAGGTTTTAGGGTTGAGGATTTAGGGATAGGGTTTAGGGTTGAGGGATTAGGGTTTAGGGTTGATGGATTAGGGTTTAAGGTTGAGGGTTGAGGGTTTAGGGATAGGGTTTAGAGTTTAGGGATAAGTGTTGGAAACACAGTGGATAACTGAGAGGGGGGGTGAATCAGTTATCTTAAATAATTTAACTTTCAATTCTTCTTTAACAGTTAGTGCAGCATCAAAACTATAAGCATGCATAACCATGAGAGCATAGATAAAATTAATACACATAACACAATGATTTTGATGTGGAAAACCCTATTAAGGGAAAAACCACAGGGTGACTAACCCAAGATTGTATTCTTCATTAAAAGAATAAGAAGTACAAAATGGCACTTGCCAATTAGGGCTCACTGCCCGAGCACACTACTCACAAGAGGCTCACTGCCTACAAGAGACTCACTATCTATAAGGTATATACAAAGTAACTAGGTATTTGAACTGATCAAGGGCATCCACATATGCTGAGGTTCAGTTCCAATTAGGCTCAATATATTGATCTGCTACACTTCATTCTTCCTCTGCTTAGTGTTGTTGTTCTGTCACATACCAGATTTGTATAGCTGATTCCACACTACTCTCTCCTTTTCTTCACACACTATTTCACACACCACACACCTTCACATCAAAATCCATTTGGTATATATATCTGCAACAAGGATTTCAACATCTTTCTAGTCAACATCTGGAATACTCAGGATTTTCTCAAACTCTGATCAATCGGTTGAATCCTTTCTTACTAAGTGATGTGTATCAAAGAGATAGTTGTAGAAGTCATCAATCATGTCAACCAACCATGAATGATCCCTCAAGAAGCTTGGTCTCCATCAATTCCTCATTCGGATTAAGGTCTAATGCTCTACCGATTAGTTCTTCCTCAGTCTACTTTGCCCAACACTTAGGTGCTCATATCTTTTCACTCTTTCATCACTGGAGGCTCAATCTCTGGAATGTAGCAGTTGTTGTACTCCTCTTGACTTCCCCAAGTTCGTACTTTGCTGAGATACTTCCTCTGAGAGATCCAGACTTGATTGTCAGACCTTGCTACATGCTCTGTTCTTGTTCACCGGACCAAAACACTCTTCAATTTGACTTTCGGTAAGGACCTATTTTGTGCTGCGGATGTGTGGGATAAACTTTGTTGCCATCAATGACAACAATGATGAAGCCACACAGTGTCTCTTGCCAACAATCTCCCCCTTTGGTATTGATGGCAACACTTAGTGAAAAATGACTATCATAGCACACTCCCCCTTGGCTGATGCTCTGTTCTTATGTACATTTTTCCAGAGCTCCCCCTTAGCTAGATTCCACATTTTTCACTACTCCTCACTCCCCCTTTGACATCAATGGCAAAGGGTGGAATCTACACACCGAAATTTGCAAAATTTAACCTATACATAGCCGCATAAGTATATATACAAGTTATACTTACATATACTTAAGTATATTCACAAAAGTTGTTTTCAACTGGACAAATTCTGTTGCCCAACTCTGCTTCATCCTGTACAAAATTGAGATGTGACCACTTAGCAAAAATTCAAAAGCTTCTACCCTCTTTAAGTCTGTCAAATCACTGGTCTGGACTATGGTCTGGGCATCAGTTAGCGTCTCATGCATTGCCTCTAAATTGGGGGTAATTATCCTTCTTAATTCACTTAGCCTGCTTATTCTAATCTTCTTCTCCTTTTCAAGCCTCTTTATTTCATTTATAGTGGCAATAATCTGCCACTCTTGATTCATTATGGAAGAGGTGAGAGGATCAAAATTTTAAGATAAACTTGACAGTTTGCTCTCTTGTTCTTCCATCTTCTTAGCAATGTTTGATGTCACAGTGGACTAGGATAGACAAAATTTGTATAAGTCTCTGCCATCTTTAAGAGCATTTTCTAAGCTCTTTATTCCAATATCCAAATTTATCCCATCATTTGTTATTAGCCCCTGTACTTCAGAGAATGTCTTACCTAAAAACTCTTTCCAGACTTTCTCTTCTGCTGATTTCTCCAAAGAATCAAAATGTGTGCTAACAGAATTAACAAGATATTTTAGATTATCGAAAGAGGAGGCTATAGGATCCTTTTGAAAGGATGGCATAATTTTCTCTAGCACACTGGATGTAATCTCTATTAGCTCATAGTCTTCCATGTGAGACTTCAGAATCTTTTCTTTTGCTTTAGCTTGAGCAAAAGATGTGACCTTCATTGTCTGGATTGGAGAGAGAGTCAAAATTGAGTGGTCCTTGAAACAACTCTGGTTCATCTAATTCCATCATTTCTTTGGTTAGGAAATCTTTAACTACTTCTGTAGTGTCTCTTGCCGAAGACAGAGTCTTCTTTCCTTCTGCAGCCTCATAACTGTCACCTAAGGTCTTCTCTGTTTGACCTTCTTTTCTTCCCTTTTTCCCTTCTTCTTGACTTGTTTTCTCCTCTTGTCTTGCTTCTCCTTCAGTTCCGGAGTCTGTTGGGGGATCCAAAAGAGAGATATTTACTTCTTCATGGACTTCCTCTTCCAGAACAGAGGAATCCAGGTCCTTAGTCTTCTCCTCACCTGTCTCCTTTGACTCTTCTAAAATTTTCTCAGTGGAGTCTTCCTTTGATGCACTTAATCCTTCGACATCAGAAGGTTCATCACTTATGTCCTCTATAATAGGAAGATTGAATCTTTTATATGCATTCTAAAGGATGTCTTCAGTCTCTTTTGCCACCTGATCAGTCTCTTCGAGCATAAGCTTGTTCATTCTGGCTTTTCTCCAGAACTCATCCCTGCAATCCTTAAAGATCATGTTCATTTGTTTAGGAGTGATGGAAGGATAGAGATGAATAGCTATCTGTTCCTGGATCTCCATATCCTTTTCCTTAGCATTGTTCTTTCTCATTTCAAGTTCCTTCTCTAAGCTTTTAGGAATTAGAGATATGATTTCAATGAATGCTTTATTATAGATGTTTAGATACATGACTGTAGCATCTTGCAAGATCTTCTGGTCAGCTTCACTACATTCATCATAGGATTCTGTCATTGGTTGCAGATTTCCATCCATAGTGACTACCTTGATGACATCATCAATGGAGAGAGTAGGCCTTTCAATAAATTCTTCTGCTTCTTCTTCTTTGTTCTTTCCGGCAGAGAATTCCACATATGTTTTCTTTTTCTTCTTCATTTTCTTGACCTCCTCATCTATCTCTGTCTCTTCATCATCCTTGTGGCTTGTGTATGACCTTGTAGCCTTTATCTTTGTTCTCTTCTCTCCTTTTTCAGATGTCTTTGCTTCTAGTTTTGAGGTTTTTGAACTCTTGGAGGTGGCAGGTGCAGAGCTCTTTGAGGATCTAGTCCGGGAGGGGGCTTGCACCAGAACACTTTCTTTTTCTGCTTCTTGTCTCTCTTTTTCTTCTCTTTCTACCTTCTCTCTATTGGCATCAACTGCCTCTTTAGATATGCCATATTTCTTGGCAATTTCATCTACTTCCTTCCTGACTTTTCTCTTTATTTCAGGTTGCCTTAGTTCAACATGAATTTTCACACTTAATTCTTGAAAGGTGCCAAACCTTTCAGCCTCAGGGTCCTTAGGTTGACTTAGTAGGTGTTGGATATGTAGTTCTTGAATTTTCTCATCCACCTCATATCCCATTGGCATAATCCAGACTATTCTGGTCTCTACTGCCTCCATTTGGCATTGATCAGTATCTGCCATAAAACACACTGTATCTTTATATCTTTCAACTAGAGATTGGGGAATTCTTTCTCTTGCCTGCATCATGCCTTGGAATTTTTTGAAGTAACCCTAGAGTGCTGTGCTTTATGCCTTGGCATCACCAAGCCCATACATATAATCTTTGATTTGTATGGCAACTAGTCTGTCATTTTGCCATACCCAACCACTAGATCCGGGTAGCTCATTCATATAGTAAAAGAATAGATACAATATCAAGCCACCATACTTAAATGAATTCTTTTTATCCTTCTTTATTTTCTGTAAATTCTCTAATAGTTGGTTCAGGAGAAGCTCACAAAGATCATAGTTAGGATTTTTCCTTAGCATTTCATATGCAGTATATATAGCAGTTCTGGATACTGAATTCTCCCTGTTGGAGTGATAGATTTTGTAACCAATTATTATAGAGGCAAATTTGATATCCAGATCTATGATGTCTTCTATTGTCATTGCCCTCTTATCAAATTTTGATCTGGTAGCCTCACTTGCAGTTTGGTTTTTGACTGATTTGAGAGTAGGCAACCCACCAAATGAGTGCAATTCGGTTACCACCCTAATGGTATCTTTTGTGATCTTAAATGGCCTCATCAATCACATGAAGTTGTCATCATTCTGCTCAGAATATACCTGACCCATTCATCTTCTGCAAAATAGGGGAAATGGATGCACTGTCTAAAATGCTTATCTCGGATGGCCTTGTATTGAGGTTTAAGTTCAAATGTTTCATCTACTAATTGCTTGTGATAGATATCCATCAGTTTGGATTCTCCAAATTCCTCAATGTTGGCGTGAATGTATACCCTAACATCTTCTACATGTAGAACCCCATGTGGAATGCTAGAGATTGCACCTAGGGGATCAACTTCTAGGGATTTGTAAGGATGTTTCTTGAACTTAGGGCGCGGTCTTTCAGTGATTTTAACAACATTTGGAGTAGCCATCTTTCAAAGGATTCAAAGAGAGATATTCAAGAGCAGAAAATACCTTTTACGCTTCTAGGGTTCACGATAAGAGTGGAAAAGATCATTGGTTGAATCAAATTCTGCGGTTGATCCTTGAGAGAGAGTTGAAGCAATCTTGTTGCAGAGCTCTTTTCTCCTTCTTCTCAAATGCAAATGTGCAAATTATCAACAAAAGAACCCTTTTATTTCTGCGCAAACCCTAATTCCATTTTGCAATAAATACACAACTTAAGTTATTCTGGTTGCCTTGTTCTCCTTGTCCTGATAGGTCTTTCCAAATCACTGAGATGCACTTAGAGTTATTCTCGGTGATTATTGACAATCTATCTACCTTTTTCCAATCATTCCATTTATCTACAGATCAAGATACCTCAATTTTGAATCATACCGGATCTAACTGTGAAAATCTTGCTCTTACCGGATGACTGTTAAACCGGATCAATCTTGGATGATTAACCTCTTCAAAACTTCTTGCGGATCTTTTATATTTTTACCAAGGGTTATTAAGATATCTCTTTGAGAACTCTTCAATCCGCAACACTCCATGTGCCAATTTTAGGCACCAATTGACTGGCTGGGGGAAATTGTTTTCTTTTGTGACTCCCTCTGTGCTAGAGCTCATCTATTTAGTTTCTAGAAGGAATATCAGCACCAGATTCTGGTGCGGATCCATCCCCAACATTTTCTGTACTTCTCTTCACCCAAATCTTGTTCATCTCCCTTTGAATTTCATCTGCATTCATTTTTGTTTTTCCTTTGTCTTGATTTTGATTATGATGCACCGGACACTTTTTGTCCTGATTCTTACTTCTACAGAATTTGGCAATATGACAAGATCTATTGCAATTGTAGCAAACAATATTTCTTTGCATATTTGACTGATATCCTCTAGATCTACATTGATTGGCCATATATCCCATTCTATTGCATGTAAAGCATCTACCATTGAATGAATTGTTTATTTGCATATTTCTACATTCATGAGATTTGTGACCATACCTTTTGTAGTTAAAACACTATCTGGAGAAGGATGAATTAATCTGATTCATTCTTCTTCTACACTAATTTGCTTTATGACCAAAGTTATTGCAATTGTGGCAGTATCCATTGAAGGATGGATATCTTTGAGCATTTGGTTGTCTTACCGGAGGTCTTCTAGGACTGTTTCTTGGATTTGCTGATCCAGAGTTCTTCTGACCAGATCCAGAGATTTCACCTTTCTCATACTTCAAGCCTTGCTTGTCATCTACCCTCTTTTGGCTTTCAAGAAGAACTTCAAGTTGAGCAGAGCTTATCTTGAATTTCTCTTTGTATTCATTTGTTGTTTGAAGATCCCTTTTAAGAGTGTCAATCTGATTCTCAAGTTGTTCTTCATTATCTCTAGCTTCTTCAAGATCAGATTCTAAATGCCTGATTATTCTATCCATTTTGTGACAGTCTTCTGACTTCCCCTTGAGAGATTGTTTTAGATTATCTTCAATTTTTCTCTTCTCTTCAATTTCTTGGGTGAATTTCATAACCCTTATTCCATTTCATGTCTTACCATAATGACCTCTTTTGATAGCTTTTCACATAATTTGTTCTTCTCATTCAGATCTTCATGAGTATCATTGGCTTCACTTTGACTTGCTAATTGTTGAAGTAGTTCCTTTCTCTTTTTCACAGAGATACTCAGTTTCTCTTTTAGTTCATTTATGAAATCATCATCTTGTTTGAGTCTTTCCCTCAAGTTATTGACTTCAGAGTGAGATTGCTCAAAATCATCCAAGGTAGACTGAAGTTGTTTCCTCATACCATACATATCCATTGAGATTCCCAGATCTTCCTCAAGCTGTTAGGCTCTGTTAGGAGGAACTTAGCTCTGATACCAATTGTTGGAAACAAGGTGGATAACTAAGAGGGGGGGTGAATCAGTTATCTTAAATAATTTAACTTTCTATTCTTCTTTAACAATTAGTGCAGCATCAAAACTATAAGCATGCATAACAATGAGAGTAGAGATAAAATCAATACACATAACACAATGATTTTGATGTGGAAAACCCTGTTAAGGGAAAAACCACGGGGTGACTAACCCAAGATTGAATTCTCTGTTAAAAGAATAAGAAGTAAAAAATGACACTTGCCAATTAGGGCTCATTGCTCGAGCACACTGCTCACAAGTGGCTGTTCTGTCACATACCGGATTTGTATAGATGCTTCCTCACTACTCTCTGCTTTTCTTCACACACTATTTCATACACCACACACCTTCACATCGAAATCCATCTGGTATATATATCCACACCAAGGATTTCAACATCTTTCTAGTCGGCATCTAGAATACTCAGGATTTTCTCAAACTTTGATCAATCGACTGAATCCTTGCTTACTAAGTGATGTGTATCAAAGAGATAGTTGTAGAAGTCATCAATCATGTTGGCCAACCATGAATGGTCCCTCAAGAAGCTTGATCTCCATCAATTCCTCATTCGGATTAAGGTCTGATGCTCTGTCGGTCAATTCTTCCTCAGTCTACTCTGTCCAACACTTAGGTGCTCATATCTTTTCACTCTTTCACCACTGGAGGCTCAATCTTTGGAATGTAGCAGTCGTGGTACTCATCTTGACTTCCCCAAGTCCACACTTTGCTGAGATACTTCCTTTGAGAGATCCGGACCTAATTGTTGGACCTTGCTGCATGCTCTGTTCTTGTTCACCAGACCAAAACACTCTTCAATCTAACTTCCGGTAAGGACCTATTATGTGCTGCAGATGTGTGGGATAAACTTTGTTGCCATCAATGACAACAATGATGAAGCCACATAGTGTCTCTTTCCAACAATAAGGGATTAGGTCTTAGGACCTTGAGGGATTAGGGTTTAGGGTTGAGGCTTTAGGGATAGCATTTAGGGTTGAGAGATTAGGGTTGAGGGTTTAGTGATGGGGTGCAGGGTTTAGTAACTGAGGGTTGAGGGTTGAGGGATTAGGGTTTAAGGTATAGTGTTGAGGGTTGAGGGTTTAGGGTTGAGGGATTAGGGTTTGGGGTTGAGGGATTAGGGTTTAAGGTGAAGTGTTGAGAGTTGATGGTTTAGGGATAGGGTTTAGGGTTGAGCGATAGGGTTTAGGGTTAATGGATTAGGGTTTAAGGTTAAGGTTGAGGGTTGAGGCTTTAGGGTTTAGGGTTAAGTGAGACCTAGATGGTTAAGGATTGATGGAGAGGTAGACAAAGAGCAACTGAGAGATGTAGAGAGGGGAGAGGTAGAGAGGTGAGGGAGAGACATAAGTGAGATATAGAGAGGTGAGAGATAGAACATGAGCTAATGGAACTAGAGGTGAGAGATATTGCAAAGGTGCTATCAAAGGTGAGATAGGCACAAATATTTATAGGCACTCCTTTCTATCATATTTTGCAATATATCTGACCTCTAGGTACTTGGCACTTGTTTTCCATTACAACTTGGTGGCACATTATAAAGAGACTACATTTAGTTAATTCACTTCATAAGTTTCAAAATAAAATACCTAGACCACTACAAAAAGATGGATGATGATCCCTTGAATTATGCACATGCCAATCCCTCACCTTTTGAAGCATCAATCTACTGGTATGTGGATCAAGGAACCCTCAGTAACACATGAACTCTATGAACTCCTTTCTTCTTTAGACACATATTTTTGCTATGGATCAATCTATAGAAAAACATAATGCACTCGCATTATAATGCACTCGCGTTTTGGCTATAGAAATGATAAAAAGGTCTGGACCCCCATGATCCAGCCTCACATACTCTATTTACTTTTGTTTATGCCCGTCTTCCAACAAAAAAAGCTTTTTCATGCTGTTGTGAAGTTCACATGCACATTTTGCACATTCTACCACCTTTGCATGAGCTTTCCACCACCTTTTTCTGCTTTGCCAACTTAAGAAGGATGAAATAACATAGTTTTCACATCTAATTTGATATATATCAATTTAAGTTTCAATTGTTTTAGTGTTGCAATGCTAATTGTGATTGAATTGTAGGAATTTAACATTATAGATTGGTTAATAGTATTGTTGTTACTAATTCTACTTGAGTGTTATTGAATTTAATGTTGAAAAGGAAGCAAGTGGTGAAATACTCAAATTGGTGAGGAGTTTGATGCAAGAAGAAAAAAAACTACATAATTGGGTACTCTCTCCATTCGAATCTCCATTTTTTAGGTATGTCAAGTCTTTAAATGCATGTTCTTTACATTTTCCTTAATTCTATTCAAATTACTTTATCATGCTTTATCATATATGTTTATATCACTTGTATGGTTTACATATTTTGTGTTTATATCAGTCTCACTTTTTTGATTTTATAGTTCATCTGCCTTGTCTATGCTTCCACATTTTGCATGCATGTCTTACATTTTGCATTTATAGTTCATCATAGTTCTTACTACCCAAAGAGCTTAGTCATCACACACAAATGTCCTTATAATAGACTATGTTTTAAATCAGTTCATGGTATGCATAATAAAAGATATCTCAACTTAGGTCAACATTAATTAAAATAGACACAATCATGATATCATTGTTAAGTCCCTTTGCATAATGAACCTTATAATAAAAACTCATTAATGTCTATCTAATATGATTCAACCTAAAGGACCTCATGCAAAATTCCATCATGTGTGTTTCCTTTAAACCTACATAGATAGCCTTAAGTTAATCTCTAGATTTTATTACTCAAGAATCCATAAGGTCAGCCTACAATCTCACATGGTGCCATGTATATTTTCTACACTTGGGCTCTTTAATAAGTATGTTCAATAATGATTTAAACAAAACTTAACATACCGTGATGTCAAATTATACAATAATAAATCCTTACAACATATAAATATACAATCCCTTAAGCATAATGAAATACTATTATCTTGACATAACAAGTTAAAATACAAACGAATAGGTGCCAAGATCATACAAGTAAATCCCAATAGGCTTAATCCAATCATGATCCATGCTATGCTACATTATTCTTCATGTTGATAGTTCATACAAACCTTGTATACCAAATGTTTCCATTCCCATATCTATGACAATGTACCAAGTTAAGTACTACAAATCAGTCACATTGCCATGGAATTGATATAGGGTCTCAAGATAGTTCAATCACAACAAAGTGCAAAGTTCAACATGAGTGTCTCCATGAAAATCATAAGCCTTAAGGTTGATCCTCTTAGCTATCATAACATGATAATGTGAAGATAAGGGACTGCCCTACCTCATGCCCTAGTGTGATGTCTCCCACGATCTCAATCATCTTCAACCTTGTAGTCAACATGAAGTCCCATGTACTTCACTTTTAGCCTCAATAGGTGACTCTCCTCTCTGTCCTTATCCTCATAGGACTAAAGTGAACTTTGTACCATAATGCTTTGTATGGTTACAATAATGCTTGTACCATAATGCTTTGTATGGCTGCAATAATACTTTATATGCTTTGTACCTATTTTGGTTGAGTGACATTTACTCTTCTACATGATGATTGTATGTACATTTTGTATGAAGGGTTGAATGACATATATTTCAGTTATTTGTATGGATTCATTTCTTAGGAACTAATATTTGTCTCTTTATCATGCTACAGATAAATTCTCTGTCATGCCAAGGAAATGATCAAGAATTAAACCAACACAGGAAGAGATAGAAGCTAAGAATACAAAGAAAACAATGGCTATGAGGGAACTTCATGAGAAGAGGAAATTGGACACGATAAATGAAGACATGCCAATTGAAGAGTAACCGCAACCATCAAAAAGAGATATGGTATTGGTGAGACAATGGGAAAGAATGCAAAAACTTCGTGCTATGAGAGATTTGAATACCATAGTTGGAGACACGTCCTCTACCACAAGTCAACATGTAGGGACACCATCTACCGCATCTCAAGTTGAGAGTACATTATCACTCACATGTGAGGAGGGAGGTACGCCATCATTCCCACCTCAACCTCAAGGTATGTCATCTATTCCATCTTTGATTGAAGGTATACCATCTAACCCATCTCATTTAAATATTGATGAAATTCCTAATGTTGAGATGAATTTACCTATCTTAACACCACCTAGAATTTTGCATAGAAAGCCAAAGTATTTGATTGATATTGATGAGAATATTTTATAGCCAATTGAAGGTAAGATTCCAAAATGTACTTGTAGAAGATATGATCATAAGATTTGGAGATTATTCTTTGAAAAGTTAAATGAGACCACAAGATGTCAACTATTTGTTGAAATGATGTGAAGTATAAAGTATAGGTCCATCATGAAGATTCTTGGGTTGAAAACATCCGAGGCTTCAAGTGAAAAATCTATTATCAAGAATCTAATGAGTACATATGAGAGTGTGGATAACACCTCACACACGAAAGATAGTAATGCAACACAGCGTGTCATTACATCGACTATAGTAAGTAGTCAAACGAGGAAAGCTTGTATCATTAGAAAGACGAGTCAAGGATTGATAATTAATAGGAAAAATTTATCAAGAGCCGTTGGAAGGTGCCAAAGAATTGAGGACACCAATGCCAATGAATTATGGGTGTTCTTGGGGAGACTACCATGAAACGATAAACCAATTGTTGAAGCATTGAAATCACTAATTGAAGAATTTTGGAAGAACTACACAAGGGTATCTCCGAATCAAAGGGATGTGGTAAGAAGGAGAACCGATAGTCAGAGCCATGAGCCACATCCAAAGCATTTTTTGGATATGACTCAAACACAGTTTTTTGGTAAACTTCTAGAGATGTATCCTCAAATTAAAATTTGTCAAAAATATTTTAAAATTTTAAAACCTTTCTATGTCAAGATAAATCACAAATGCACTACTTGTTTTTGTATATTACATATTTAATTTTCTAACCATTTTGATGTAAATTGGTCTATATGTTTAGATTTGCATACTAACAATGTTTTGCAGGATTGTGGCATACATTCCCCACCAACATATTCAAGAGACTTCATATCAAGAATTTTATGTCAAAGAGAGGAAGCCTGAATATTCTACAAGAAATTATGCTTGGATGGCACATGTCAGCGTTGTGGTGGCTTGTAATGTATGCCAATATGTGAACATATGGAAAGAACACATACAGTTGGAAATGAACTAGTAGTGTTCGGCAAGTATAAAATAGTGGCATACAATACAAAATTTGGTAAAGAAGCAAAGAGGTGTGAATATGTTATTCAAAATATTCTAGTGTATCAGTTTATGTCTATATTTAGTGACAGTATAGTGTATGACTATGCAAGACATGCCCATAGAGCTCGATGGTTGGACTTGCAATTCAAGTTATGCAAGGACACATTTCTAGTTGGTAGCATTGTTTTAGTCTCTGACTTTGTAGAGAACTGCAATCTACAACCACAACATGAGGTGCAATCCCAATATTACAACTCTACACAGGTTTCTATATTTGTGCACATCACATTCATTCATGCGAATGATAATACAGAGGATGATAGAAAGATCATAAGGGAGTATCATTTTTATATAAGTGATGATCACACGCATTCCATGGAGTTCGTGCAAGGTTCCTTTTAGGTGTTCTACAATGATTTGGCTAGAAGGGGCATATTGTTCAGTCAACATATCATATGGCTGGATAACTGTGCATCACAATTCAAGAACTCACAAAATTTCTATTGACTAAGCAAGAGGCATAATATTACAGGTGTTCAACATATGTGCAACTTTTGTGAGGTTGGGCATGGAAAGGGGGAACATGATGGTGTAGGAGCATGTATCAAAAGAGCCATAGCACGAGAAGAGTTAAAGTATAAAGACAATGCAAAGTTGACAGATGCAAAATCAATCATCGAGTGGTTTAATGCTTTGATGGGTCCAGGTAATGAAGGTAAGTCTTCAATTCGTAGATTTTTTTGGTTGATACATGATACTAACATTGTACCATATGAGGATTGTTGTACACTGATAGGATCAAATGAGCTACACTCTTTTAGAAGCTCAATTGCAGGTTCATGGAGCATCCATACGTGGAAGATTGTATGCTTTTGTTCATGTAGAATTCAAGCTTGGAATGAGTGTGAGTCAAAGGAGTGGGTTGGTGAAAGGTGGTTAAGTTATCTTAGCCAACTTGACACATATCAAACCCCAACGGCACTGGAACTGATAGAGATGGAATTATCAGTTGATATTGACCACATATCTGATGTAGTTCAACCAGGTAATATATCTACTTGCATAGTTTTTAAAATTCCTAATGTTATCTTACTTTGTAGTGTTTTTGTAATGTTGACTAATTTCATCTAATTTACTGTACATATCATTATAGGGCATGTTTATGCAGTTATTGCAGATGAAGATAACGAAGAGGGAACATATTATTACTTGTGTCGTTGTGTTGAGGCCAAAAATAAATTAGAGGCCCCAGTTACAGATGGAGAAAATATCGAATACCCTACAGGATTAGTGGTTGTTATTGGAACATGGCTTAGAAGGTACCTACATAAGAGTGTTAATGTTTGGTTGTTTTAGGACTTTGACACGCATCATAAGATTCTTCATTACTTGAAACTTGTCGTGACATCCAATGTTCATTTGATACAATATTGAGGTAGACCTTTGAACAAGACCTTGTGGAAGGTGTGTGAGTCTGACCACGAGGCAATACTTGACACAATAAAGAGTAGAGCAGACTCGTATGGTTCGTTGGATTAATATGTAAGCATTCACATTGATTTTGTAAAGTCATGTTACATTGACTTGTAATTATGCACATTAATTTGTAAGTTTACATAGGTTTGTCTTTTTTTATTTGCTGTTGTATTTTTACACATAAACAATGAATATTGTGAAGAATATGTTTGTCATTGATGTCAAAGTGCTTGGATGTTAGTAATTGAGTAAGGAATGCATAATTGTGTAGGTCTATTGGTTGTCTCTTGTTTGATGATACCATTACGCTTTTATGATATGTTGGGTTTTGTGATATAAAGACACTTGCTAGTTGATCTTCAGAGTAAAGTATAAAATCTATGTAATGTATAAAATCTAGGTGTCTTGGTTTCTAACTAGATAATAGGTATCTCTACTTGTGTCTTAAGTATATACTAAATGTCAACTAGGTAGATAGAGACTAGAAAAAAGGCATTTAATCTAATTTAGGTGTCTTAGGTAGATACTATATATCAACAACCTGTCTAGAGACTAGAATAAGGTATAATCTAGAATGATCTAGGTGTCTTCTAGGTAGATACTATAATCAACTGCCTGTCTAGAGACTAGAATAAGGTATAATTTAATCTAGGTGTCTTAGGTAGATACTATATGTCAACTAGGTCTACCATAATAGGTGTCTTAGGTAGAACTATAATCTAGGTGTCTAGGTGACTTAGGTCTAGACTATGATAAGGTATAAAGACTAGGTGTCTTAGGTCTACTATGTCTATAAAATCTAGATACATACTATACAATAGGTGTCTTAGGTTTCCTACGTCTACTAGAATACATGTGTCTTAGGTCTTAGGTGAGGCCACATGAGCTTCCACCTTCATGTGGTTGGCCTTGTCAGTATAGAATATTTATATTTCTTGAAGCTAAAGGAAGATCTTTTTCTTGTACATAGAAGTTATGAAAAAATGGAATTAATGCATTGATTAAGTTATTATTTGGTACTCTTGATGAAATATGTATGTGTGCCCTAAGTTTGATCATCATCCATTTCAAGCCGTCCTTTTGGTTACAATAGTAGGACATAGTTGCTTATGTCATTGGTTTATGCCATTGGATCATTAGATTTGGTTGTGGTTTTTCATCATAACATGTCATGATTTTAGGAGTTGAATTGGGTTGTGGTTCTTCCTCATGATAAGAGTTTGTTCATGTCTTCATGCTTCTTTGTGCTCCATGTCTTCAGTGTTCTCAGTGTCTTCATGTGCCATAGGTTTCTTTAGTGTCCTCATGATGTTGATGTTGATAACAAAATATCATGTTAAGGTCATGTTGGTGTTGATTGATGAGTTGTGGTTGTTGTTGGAAGTTTTGGAAGTCTAAAGGATGTCACAATGTGATATCCTTGAAGAGTCCAAAGTGGAAAAAGGCAGCAATCTTTGACGAGTTGTTACTCAGAAACCATGACACTTAGAAACATTATGTCTGAGGAAACATGATCACATAGAACCCCTCTATAGTAACCTCTCTTAGTTTTTGATATCTCTGAGGTGTTTGCCCATGGTGAAAGGTTTTCTGCTGCCACAAAAATCATCAGAAGGAGGTAATGTAAAGTTGCAAAGGGGTGTAGCTTTCGTCCTACTCTTGATGTGACCAAACTGATAGTTCCAACACGTCTAGGTGGGTATGTTTAGGCTAGGCATGGTCATGTTTTGCATCCAAACATGTCGAAACAGTTCAACCTACATTGTATCAGTGATATCCCTAAAGACTCCAAAGTGCAAAAAGGCAGCAATCTTTGACGAGTTGTTACTCAGAAACCATGACACTTATAAACATTTTGTCTAAAGGCAACGTGATCACATAGAACCACTCTACAATAACCTCTCTTAGTTTTTGATATCTCTGAGGCATTTTCCCATGGTGAAAGGTTTTCTGCTGCCCTAAAAATCGTCAGAAGGAGGTAGTGTAAAGTTGCAAATAGGTGTAACTTTCGTCCTGCTCTCGATGTGACCAAACTAATAGTTCCAATGCATTTGGATGGGTACTTTTAGGCTAGGCATAGTCATGTTTTGCACCCAAACATGCCAAAATAGTTTGATCTACATTGTACTAGCGATATCCCTAAAGAGTCCAAAGTGCAAAAAGGTAGCAATCTTTGACTAACTGTTACTCGGAAACCCTGACACTTAGAATAATTTCGTCTGAGGTACCGTGATCATGTAGAACCCCTCTACAATAATCTCTCTCAATTTTTGATATCTCTGAGGCATTTACCCATGGTGAAAGGTTTTCTACTACCCCAAAAATCATCAGAAGGAGGTAGTGTAAAGTTGCAAAGGGGTGTAACTTTTGTTCTGCTCCTGGTGCGGCCAAACCAATAGTTCCAACACGTTGGGATGGGTATGTTTAGGGTAGGCATAGTCTTGTTTTGCACCCAAACATGACGAAATAGTTTGAGCTACATTATGCTAGCGATATCCCTGAAGAGTCCAAAGTGCAAAAAGGTAGCAATCTTTGACGAGTTGTTACTCAGAATTCACGATACTTAGAAACATTTCATCTAAGGCTATGTGATCACATAGAACCCCTCTACAATAACCTCTCTCAGTTTTTGATATCTCTAAGGTGTTTGGATGTGGTGAAAGGTTTTATGTTGCCTCAAAAATTGTCAGAAGTAGGTAGTGTAAAGTTGTAAAGGGGAGTAACTTTCGTCCTACTCTTGATGCAACCAAACTGACAGTTCCAATGCATCCAGATGGGTACATTTAGGCTAGGCATGGTCCTATTTTATACCCAAACATGCCGAAACAGTTTGACCTACATTGTACCAGCGATATGCTTGAAGAGTCTAAAGTGCAAAAAGACAACAATCTTTGACGAGATGTTACTCAAAAACCGCGTCACTTTGAAACATTCTGTCTAAGGCTACGGGATCACATAGGGTCCCTCTACAATAACCTCTCTTAGTTTTTTATATCTCTAAGGTATTTTCCCATGGTGAAAGTTTTCCTATTGTCCTAAAAATGGTCGGATGCATGTAGTGTAAAGTTGCAAAGGGGTGTAACTTTCATTATACTCCTCGTGCGGCCAAACCGACTGTTCCAATACATTAGGATGGGTATGTTTAGGCTAGGCATGGTCTTGTTTTGCACCCAAAAATGTCGAAATAGTCTGAGCTACATTGTATCGGCGATACCCTTACACATTACCTTTGCTATAATTGTTATAGTCTTCACATGTCAACATGCATCTTATGGCTATTAACATACTTGTTCTAGTAGTCAACATAGTCGTATATGAACTACTTGTTCTTTTATCTTGGTTCATCTTGACTTTGTTCTATAGTACTATTTGTAGGGTTTGTTTTAGTCCTTCAATGCATTGTTCCATCACTGCAATCTTAGTCCCCTATTAGGCTTGAAATAGACTTCTGTTAGGCTACTCTCCTAAACCTTAATATCGTCTTCATGTTGTTGTATCCATGTTGTTCAACCCTCATCTTCTTCCACCTTTAGGTCACTGTGTTATTAGGCTTGAACTTAGACTTATGTGATATTTGAAACCCTCTACACTTCATGGCTCTATCATTATGTAATGATCTACAATGCACCTATCTTTCTTATCATATTTCATAGCAATCTTGCAAAGAGTTGGGGTAGTGGTATGCATCCTTTTGTGAGATCAATAGAATGTCGTAACAAGGCTTTCAATCTTAACAAGTTTTTGGGTAGGGAATTGCTTTATGGAATTAGAGTCAGTTGGTAAATGTGATGACATGATACATATTAACATGGTGAGATGCAAAGTATACATTTATAATATTAACCACATTCTCAAAGGATTGTTGATGACTTATGGAAGCCTATAGCCCCAATGTTATGTTGTACTCTCTTAACCTCACCTTATATGCAAGAGGAATTACATTTAACAACCACAATGGTCATCAAGTGCTCATAAGAATATCATTTTGACTATCTTATTCAAGACAACAAACATATTCTTTGCATCCCAATATGGTATAATAATAAGGAATTAAGAAACATTTTCAATTGAGCAACTCATAAAGAATATGGATCAGCATACCAAGGAGCAACCATAAGAACATCCTTTTGGAACATAGGGAATTGCAAATATTTATGTTACAACAATCAACCTCTTTTCAATATACCAACATGAGTTATTTGTAGAGTATTATTTTGGTTATATGATGCACCCAAATTGGGCTAGCAAGACCAAATCATGGTATTATCATGCCTTTTGGTCACTGAAATAAAATAATAAGCACAAAGATGTTTCACAAGAGTTCAAAAACATAGAATGCAATAATTACAAAACTACTAAAAAAAGATCCATTTAAATAACCAAAAAAATATGGTTCCATTTATGTAAAATGGGATTGCTAGGGAAAACCAGAGAAGGTGTTTTTATACATATATTTTAGTCCCCATTTAGTCCTCTATGACAATATTAAAACTTAAGCATATACACTCAAAATAAAATCATTTTACAAGCTCTAACACAAGTCTTTCATGAGTTTAATGGCCATAAAGGCCAAGCTAAAATGGGTGTAGAGACCATTTAGACTCACAAGGTATGGGGGTGTCCCATGCTAAAATTATCATATAAATATTATTGCAATATCCCCTTGGTCACTTGAAAAATTAGATAGAGTTGTTTGTGAAACTATGAGACATGATCCTTAGTGTTGTGTAAATGGCACATGATCCAAAGGGTTGTGTAAAATTTATAGGGTGTCTTTTGCGTTGCACAAAATGATTCCTATCACTGTGTGAATTATGCATGGTGCAAGGAACCATGAACTTTGTGTTGGATCAAGTGGAATTTTTAGGTGGCACATGATGCAAGGACTTATGCACGAGGTTGTACATTTCTATGTGACTGACTAAGGCTTACATGCTAGCTTATGCAATAGCATGTAGATCATGATGTGAACAAAAAAACTTGGTTTCCATTTAGCCATTTAACCAATCTTCCTTTCTTTATTTTCTCGAGCATGTCTAGTTTTGAGAGACTAAAACTTTCAACCCAAAACTCAAATTCTCTTATCATCAATTGAGATGGATTCTTTGACAATTAAACTTTAAAACCTAGAGGCATACAAAAATGATCTACACTACACCTATCCATATTACATAATGATCAACAAAAATGATGTGTATTAACCAAATATCCATATAGGCATACATCAATATCTGTCAATATAAGTGGGTGGGTGCAAAATGTTGAGGGGCCAAAAAGTGGCCAATTTTTTAAAAAAATTTAAGACATAATGCGAGTGTGTTATAACGTGAGCACATTATGGCTTGGTGATGTCAAGCCTAAGGCTCGGCAACACTAAGCCATAATGCACTCACATTATAACGTGAGCACGCTATGCTCTGCTATTTAAAAAAAACCTACATTTCATTTCATTGTTTCATTCTATTTCACAGTAAACCTGCGGCTTGGAGACAAAGGAGAGCGCGCTCACATTATTGAAGGCCATATAGTCAATAATTTGTCACTGATTCATCATCAAAATGCTAACACGACATCGGCACGGCTGAAGGAGTAAGTTCTAATTGCTTTCTTGTGTGAATTTGTTGCTAAATAGGTAGGTTTAAGTAGTTTTTTGATGTAAATTTCTTTAATTTATAGGAATTGATAATGCACCTCCTCCTCCTCCTGCAAATCCATAAATCCCCCATCACCTCAATAGAAAATACCTACTGAAGAACAACCCCAAAAACAAACATCTCCATTCATTCCTTAATATGCCCTTGAAACACAAGAAAAAATAATGGGGCAAATTGAAAAAAAATAAAAAATTGAGGACATAATTGGAAGGTTGAAAGAACCTACAACTTCAACCTTGCATAGAACCATGCTTGCTCAATCTCTTGAATCTATGTTATCAAATGTATATTTAATTAGCAAGCAAATCTCTAGTTGGTCAGAAAAGAGGAGAGAATTTAGAGAGTTTTATGCAGATAAGTTATCTTATGAACAAGTTAAAAAGGAACAAATTACAACATTGGACTTGTGTTCCTTTTTCATAGACCCACGAACAAATGAACATCCACCCCTCACATGCAAGAGGTTCCCTATCCATTGGTGTAACAACCAAGCGATAAGGAACAATTTTGGGTAGAGGTGGTGTATGGTTTTGACCATTCTCCATGCAATAATAATGAGGTCCCGCAATATTTTTTGAGGAAACTCTACTGTGAGTTTGTCAAAAATAAAGTGCCAAACTATTTTGATATGTAAGAGTTCTAGGGTAGAGGTGGGGGGTCAGCATAGGATAGACAAGGGGCACGTGTTGACCCATAGCGGCCAGCGAGACGAGCACTTGCCAGACCAGCCCATGAGAACGTGTCTATCCCTTCCATTGTGAAAGAGAGTGTTGAGGTTGAGACACTTCAGTCCATTAGTGCGTTGACCTCGAGCATCATAGAGCACGCCAGTCCTGTAGCACAACATGGGCTGGGGGATAGTTAGAGGATTAGGGTTCCATCCCATACTTGTCAGGCTTGCAGGTCTCCTTGTGGTTATGACCCCACAGATAGTCAGGATAGAGGTGTGCAGGCTACATCTGCAGCTGAGTAGATGGTGATGACAGATGTCCTATTGAGTGAGACTTTCAGCCTTGATACTCAGGTAAATGTTAGCAAGTTCATTGAATTTAATTTATTAAATTTCATTTTTAAAATTCAAGATTAACTAATTTAGTTTGATGATTTTAATGAAATTTTAAGGTCATAGCATTGATGCAGTTTTCAGCAATTCTCCACCTGCATATTACATTATGACATCTACTGCTGGGGTATGTAACTAGTAAAGAATTATAAATATTACATGTGAATAGAATTTTTATATGAATGGTATTCTAATATATGATTTTGGATGTTGAATAGGTTAACCTTGGAGATTTCATGGCAACACCTTCCAGTGGTGGTGGAGTTCAAAGCTTCACTCAGGTAATAAAATAAATAGTTTAACTAATGAATTGTACTTACTAAATTTTTGTATTTTATATTCATATTGTTGATTACATTGCATTGCACATCTTTCAAACTCAAAGAATTACTAGACATTGCATAACTAATAACTAGATGTTGATAGATGAAAAAATTTCAATTACAATATACAGCCCCTCTGAATCAAAACTTACAAATCTTCACTGATCCTTTTCCTAAACATAGTGACAACAACATGGTGGAATAAAATATAGTAGAAATTGAAGATGATTATCTCGACTATGATGAAATAGTTGGTATGATAGAAGTAGATAAGGCAACAAATGAAGATCTACCTCACCAATGAGGAAAAGGTATCTACATCGAGGTTCGTCCTTTGTTATCCCTTTATGGATCAGGAGATAACGAAAATGCATAAGATATGCAAATGGAGCAGCCTATATGTAATCACTTAAATCAAGAGAAAGTGGTGATGATGAGAAGCATCCCATTTCATTATGAAAGGATCATTCATCAAAACAAAGGGAAAGGACAAGGTGTTAATCATAGGTAGAAAAGGGTAATGATTCCCCTCCCCGTAAGCATCAAAAGATTTTAAACATACAAGGCCTTGAGAAACAAGCACAACGCGGTCATTTTAGAAATAAACATCAATCATGTATGAGTTCATCACACATTTTACCACACTTGATGGAGCACCTCTCTAAGATGCTCACAAGTTTGGCATCCTCGTAAAAATCTATATATTTATATGTTGTTGTGTTCCCCACATGTTGTGTTAAATGTTATTTAGGTCTCCTTGGATGACCCTTGATACTCTTGTAAGGTCAAGGATACAAGGGGACTGCCTCTATTGTGACCATTCTTCTATTTGTTTCTATATTCTTCTACTATGCATCTCTCTCTTATTGTAATTGTTGTGTGTGGTGCCTTGGGGGCATAACGTTGTGGAGGATGTCTTGGAGGCATCTTCCCATGTAAACCTAAGTCACTTTTATCTCCTCACTCATTTTTAGTGTTTCCATTCTTCAATGGCTCTACTAGTCAGTGGATGATGAAAATAAATAAATACTGATAAAAGTGTAGCCTTGGTCTATTAAGCGATATAATTTATGTATAGCTTTCATGAATTGATTTGGTTGTTATCTTAGAATATATTTTCTAACCAAAGCTTATATATTGTCCTCACTATAGAGGGTTGAGCCAATAAAAGACACTCTTTCAACACTAAGCTCATCTACTCTGAGGTTGTTGGGTTTGGCTTTCCCAAATCTACTCCAATCTTGGATGAACTTTTAGAATCATCATGTTCACAATTTGTCTCTAATGTGAATGTACAAAGATGGCTTTAGACTAGTCTAACTATAATTAGTAGAGTTGTGGGTGTTGAACACTGTGGCATGGTGTCTTGGCTTAATGATATGTATGGGAAGATATTGGTTAGCCTCAAGGTGATATAGAGGTCTATTCTTTCCAGAAATATGGGTGTAATAAAGTTGGTCAGGATAGGGCTATGTATGAGTTATGGACACCTACTAACTTTTCATTGCAAAGGATGTTAAATCAAGCCATATGATCTAATGGGTGAACAACACTTAATCTTTATGGAGGATCTACCTGCTCTAAATATGTGCCTAGAACTATGTTGAATCATGATGGAATTTCTTATGATTGTCTTTGCCAAATGCGAGTAACTAACAAGAAGTATTATCAAATATGGTGTGATGTTTTACCTTTATATCTTTTTGGTGGGTTCAATGTGTTACCTTCATGTTGGTAATTTTGACCCCAAGATAGGTTATAGGACCATTGTATAAGATAATGGGTCCCTGTGCGGTAATCTAACAAGAATAATCTGTCTAAGGTGTAAACCCTTAAGATAGTATGTTGAGATCCATGTTCTGATACCTTTTAAATGTTAGAATGTTAAACTAAGATCGATACATGAAATGACTTCTCCAAATCACATGATGGTTGGAGTAAGGGCTCTACAAGGGCATAGGTAGGAGGAATTCAATACCTCCTAGAATGTAGCTTATTCCACTCCTTCCATGGTGATCACCAACATTATAAATTGTATGACCCGCATTAAGGATAAGCTTATCAGTGCTCCAACTCAATAGTAGCCAGGGAACATGCTCTGCCTAAAGAACTATTCAATTGTATCATAGAGATTAGTAGGATTTCACCAGTAGCATGCAAGTGCTAAATACCATGAGCTACCCAATTTCATAGGGTTTAGATAGGCTTTGACCAATGGCATGCAGGTGATAGATACCAGTACTAGTTTGGCTTTTTCCAATGGTATGCACATGATGGATGCCAATATCTACCCATCTCGAGAGTTTAATATTAGCATTGGGCTATCATAATGATTGTGTTTGCTTCGTGTGTTGTGTCTACCTAAAGTATGTTTCGTAAGGTTCTAATTGTTAAATTAGTCCAAGTGGTTAACAGTGCATGCACTAGTCTTAGTTGAGGTAAAACCATAAGTTACCATGATTATGTTTATTCAGTTGTAGGATGAATCAGATGCTTAGTGGGATATGGAAATCTTATTAGTGACCTCATGTGGTGTATGTTGTTACACTTTGTTGTCCTCAAAATCAGTTGTGCTCATTTTGTAGGATGACCCCTACGGAACTTGTCTGTTTTGTAGCCTACACTCTAAGCATGTATTTTGAGCTGAGACATTTGAACCTCATGCATGGTCATCTGACACTTAAGAGTGGCTTGTAACATTTTCCTAGGTTGGTTCCTTGAAATTCATGAAAATTGACTAGGGTTTCAAGCTTGTCAAATCATCAAATTTGACACTTTTTCAGTGTTAGAAATTTTTATAGACAACATGCAAGGGCGGTCAAAAACCCCACCCATGCATGTGTCTAGTTTTTGTTTCACTTGTAAGGGCAGTCAAAATGACTGCTTGGACATATTCCTTTGTCTTACATGCATAGGCAGCTGAAACCACCGACTCAACATGTCCTTTCATTTTAAGTATGCAAAGGCGATGGAAACCACCACTGATACATGTTTCTTTTTCAAATGTGTTTAAGAGGTAGATTTCCCACTATCGCATATTATTTGTGAACTCCAAGTGTAATTAATACATTCAAGTATTGTGTTTTAAATCAATTTTGTTTTGTTTATCTCCATGTTTCTTGTTTGTTATTCATCAAATCAATTTATCTTGCCTTCAAACCCTCCTGTCGTTCGTGGATAACTTCATGTTCAGTGGATTAAGCATCATTGGCGTCGATCCTTGTCAGGTAGGGTTTCTATTTAAACTTTTTATTTCTCCTGTTTTCTTTCTTTTACGTGTTATGGGTCTTTGATTATTGTTGTGTTTAAACCCTAGTTAGTATTTGCATCTATATAGGGTTTCTTTCCTTTGTTTGTTTCTTTCTCTTTTTCTAAAAAATTTCCCTTCACTATCATTTTCGGCGAGTAAATCCTTCAATCACCATTGATTTGAATGGATTCTTGCTTCGTGTTTGTTTAAACTGGTTTGTGCTTGGATGACAGTTACCCATGCCTTGGCACCTAAACAAATATTAGTTTGCTTTACGTGTTTGGGCAGATAAATCTTCCGCCCAAACACCTAAAACTTTATTCTTACCTATCTAAATGTAGAAGACTCCTCATGGATACGACGACAGTCATTTTGACCACCCAAGTATAAATGAAACACAAACCTTCAACTTTAACAAATGAATTTACTTGATATGTAGACGTAGTCTTTTTATCCGCCTTGCTTAAAACATATCTGTCAGACATGTTAGGGCGGCGATTATTGCCGCCCAAACATGAGTTCTACCCTTTGAAGAAATATGCAAGGGCATTCATTTTGATCACCTGAGCATATTTACTCCCAAAACATTAACCAAATGTGATAGCGGTTAAAAACCCTGCCCAAACAACTTGTGGATTTCTACTCATCAATGCGAAGTCAAGAAAAACCCTTGACCATGCATCATGAAAACCTCAATACACATGCAGAGTCAGGCAATATCACTTCCCTTACACCAAAGTTGAATTTCTCACATGCAAGAGCGGTCATTTTCACCGCCCTTGCATGATTTCTTGCTAAAATTTCCTAACACTAGAAATTCTTGAAAATGAAGCCTTTGACCTTCTTTCGCCTGATTTCTTGACTTTCTTGCTCTCTATCCATTTTAAGCTTGTCCCCATGAACATGGTCAACATTACGTAATTTTCCCAAAATGCCAATTTTTCCCCTAACTGCAAGATCATGACTTTTTTGCAATTTCTGCAAGCAATAGCTGTTGTCAACACCAATTTCAGTGATTCCTTCAAAAGATGATGTCTGAGCCCTCTCTGTCCAAAACTAAGACAATGAAGTATAAGTATCAAGGGGTTTTCCCTATCACTACAGTATAGTTAAATGTGGAGGATATCAGGGATACTGAGATAGGTCATGTCGACATGGAAGAATTTGTAGAGAAAACTAAGTAGCCAAATCCTCCCCGCTATATGTAGAAAATCATTGACAGTAATATACACTTAGTAGCTTTGTTCCTAGTGGTAGCTCACAATCTTGAATTCGTACTTCAAGTAGCAAGTCACTATGATAAGGATACTAGAACTATGACTGATTCTAAGGGGGATGTTATCATGAGACTAGATGTTGAGTTCTTTGATAAGATTTTCATGTGTCCACCCATAGAGAATGTTGGGGAAATTGACTTTACCCAAGGTCAGAAAGAGTTTGATAAGGATATTGAATCTGCCAAAAGGTAAATAAATAGCAAATGGTTGAAAACTCCTAGGAGCAATCTATCAAGATGGCCCAAAGTCCTTCCCAGAAGTGACTTTGTAGAGGAGGTTAGTGACTTGATCACTTTGTTGAGTAGAATCAAAGGTCTTTCTTCTTCCTCTCAATTCCATGAGTGGATGTACCCATACATTAAAGTCATCCTCAAAGGACAACAAAAGATATTCTGGGGGGAAACAATTAGTAATGAATTGCATGAAAAACTGCTCAAGGTCCATACCACCTTCAAATTTTATATGACCTCTTACCTAGTATATGCAACAACATCAATGAGAATCTTTCTAGGCTTGACTCAGGAGGGAGACATAAGAGTCATACCAATATTCAAATATTACCCTCAAATAACCCTCAAAGGGTCTATTCACTATTTTAGGAGGGTAAATGATGCTTTCTTCATAGTCTTCATGTGTTTATGGGACAAGGAATTGGAGCAGAAAAGAGTATTTGATGAAGCCTGGCAAGTGGTAAATTCCTTTGGTTGTTTATTCTTGTAGTTCTCTACATTTACATATCTAAGAGTTGGATACTACCAAGGCTATCCTCTCATGTTTCCTAGGTACTCAAGTGATAAAATGGTTTTAATGGAGCTATGCAGATAGTTGATTGTTGTCCATAATAAGCAGATGGAGTTGAAAAAGTCTAGGATCAAGTTCCCTATTGAAATTAGAAGGTATTCAGTTCAATCTGCCACTAAGGCAAAAGCAATTGAAACAGAGATGCAGCTTGTTACTGTGAAACAATTCAAGAGGAGAAATAACTTTGATTTCCGTAGAGTGCAAGATAAGATTAAAAGGAAATCAATATTTCATGTTCCCATGGTTGAGGATGTTTGTGTTGACATAAGGACCCAAAATGAGATTCACAAGCTGGATTACTGCAAGCTACGCCTGAATTAGATAGAAGAGTTGGGATTGGCAGAGATTCCAGAGGGCATGAAGGATGAGGGGGATGTTTTAGATCCCAAATATAATACTAAGAATATTGAGGCATCACCCCTACCAAAGATCAAATGGTCAGTGAAAGAAGAGACTTCTCTTTGGGAAAGGTTTCAATCTATCTTAGCTAATACTAATGTATGGTTGGAAAGCAAAGGGATTAGTTTGAAAGAGTTCCTTATTGGGTCTGAGACTAAGATTCAGGAACAAATGGGAAAGAAGGTGGAAAACAAAACGAAGAACAAAAGTGACACTCCTTCCAGGGTAACAAAGACACGAATTAAGTTTGTTTCTAAAGGGGGAAAGCAAAAGAGGTCATAGAAAGTTCTAATACTAAGGACCTAGGTTTAGACAAGATGAATGTTGATAATGTGGAGGCAAAAGATGCAGAGGCATAACAATAAAATGTTGAAGAACCTCAGACTGAAGATGTGGAAATGGAGGAGAAATCATATGATGAAAAGGATGAGGAGCATGAAATAGAAACAGATGTAGATTAAGAATAGCTTGATGATTCAAACAAGTCTCCTCAGAAAAATGTTCCCCAAGGATCACAAGATTCTGTTGTTTTACCAAATGTTCATGTCTCTGATAATGTTCCAATTGTTTCTAATGTTCCCACTTCTCCTATTGTTGTGTCTTCTGATTCTACCCCCACATCTGTAAAGATTGCTTTTGGAACTGTTTTTGATTCTACCGGTTCACTTCCTAGTTTATCTTCACCCTCATATGATATTGGAGAACAAACTGTCTTAGATCAATTTCTTATTACTCTTGTGAAGAATGTTGATTTTATAGGTATACTTTTTACTACCACTTCTCCAATTGTTACCATCATAGGTGTCAGTATGAATCCTATTAAGCAGACGGTTGATCCACCCCCAAGTGTAAATGTTTCCACATTGCCTCTGTTAGTACTCATTTATGTTTAGGGTTTTAAGTTTGAACATTTTTTGATTTTATCGTTCAAATCCTAAATTTTCTAAGTCATGGGGTCTTGCATTGTTCTGCCTGTTCTGGTGATGGTTCTCTGTGGTGGGTTCCTGGTTGTTCGGTTTTATCTTCATGCTTCAGTGTTCATAAGTTGACCAGCCCCCATGTAATGTTTTACCACCTTTTCCTATCACACTCATGAAAAATGTTAAGTTTGTATGTGCAATTGATCAAATCTATTGGCGAGATTGTGAAATCTCTATCGGCTTCCAAAAATGGTGAAAATTTTGAGTTATATGCATTTCTAAATGTATATCCGGTTGCATATGCATTGGGGGAATCTTCTGTAAGATTCTGGGAATGTTCGCCATTTGTATATCAGCCCTGCTTGTATATCAGGCTTGTATGTATAATATGCAAGTGAAACATACAAAGGAAAAGATACATTACAGGAATATTCTGGAGGAGATTCCTTGCTTGTATGTGCAAGGGAATGTGCATTGAAAAATATACAAACGCCCACAACATGCAAAGTGAACAGTGCAACGGATATGCAAGTGGGTTTGTACATGTTCGGCATACAAGGGAAATGTGCATTCATCGCATATTCTAAAAAGATTCCCTGCTTGTATGTTTGTGTTTGTATATTCTGCATACAAACAAAATATACATTGAGGAGATACATTCCGGACCCGATGAAGATTTTAAGCTGCTGCATAATTATTTGGGGTCCGTGACTTGTATAAGTGTTTGTATATGTCGATATACAACCCGATGTACAATGATAGGGTACAAGCCATATTCCAAGAAGTGTTCCAATCCAATAGAAGAAATATTTGGAATCCGCCTTGTATGTGTTTTGCGCTTGTATATCACGGATATACAAAGCGATGGATGCATGATGGAGATACAAGCCGGACCTGAACTAAATTCCAGTTTGTTCTATAACTTTTGACGTCCGCCTTGTATATTGTATATGCATTTGGATTTGCACATACAAAAGCGATAAAGGTGAAATGAAAGGAGAAAAGGTCAGCGATAGAAGGTCAAGGTGCCTACGTGGAACGATATTATTGGCTGGTAGCTCTTCATACATGTTTTGGGACCATTGATTTTGGTGATGAGTTTTTAATCGACGGTCAGGTTTTGAACCTTCAGCGATGGTTTTTTCCTTGTGTCTGCGGCCATTTTTGAGTGGGAAAATCTCCAGATGCATCTGCTGTTGCATCCCACGGGTAGTTGAGGTTTTAATGGCAGTCGTGCAGAGACATGCGATGGATTGAGTGACAGGCCAACTACCAGTTTTATGAGGAATGTCCCCAAGCGGTGGCACGGGGCTCAAGTTTTGTTTCTCCTCGCTATTCCTTCTGCATGTTGCCTGTAGTGTTTTGAGCACCATTTTTATGGTGCACAGTCTGACAAAATTTTTGATGTGCCATGTAATTAATTTGCCAAGTACACTTTCTTGTCATATTAAGCAGGCTGTGTTGCTCATTTGTGTTGTTGAAAAACTGGACAAATTTTTGGTGCTGTAATAGGAATACAACTTTCTGGTGACTCTATTTCAGGTGCCTTTGCGAGTTTATGAGTTGTATGTTGTATGTATTATGCACAGAATTGTCAATTTCATGTTGATTTAAATGAGTAATGCTTCATTGCGTGTGTTTTGGTATTTGTCTCCAGACTGAATGTGTTTTTCTTCTGACTCTGAACATCTAAGGGGTGTTATAGATTCTAGAATATAGGTTTTCTATATTGAATACTTAATCTGTTACTTCTGCTCAAGGAGTAGATTGAATGTTTCAGATTAAGTGTTGAGAAGAATACATTGCAGTAAGGATGTTTATAAGTAGAAATAACTAAATACTCTCTCTTGGGTATTGTCTATAAGGCAGACATTTTAGAAACCCCTTGAAATCTGATTACTATCTTAGGTCTGTGGTAAGCATTCACATATATATGTCTACTGACTCTGAGCCCTGGATAGGCACTGATCTGGTCTGGTATCTCTGTTGTAACCCAAAGTCCTAGTTTTGCATCCATACATAAATCAAACTCAAACTTCAAGTCCAAAACTTTTAGGACTTTAGAAGTAGTTTTAGGACCCAAAATCTTCTGTCTACAACTGAATATAGGCCCAAAGCTAGCCCCTTTGCACTTATCTCACAGTTTTGGTCTACATAATAGAGGATTTATTTGCTTTGTATCAAGATCCCAGCTAATTCATGGATGAATTTCATAGATGTTGAGTAGGGAATACCCCCCTTGGTTCTGCAGAGCCTAAAGAAGAAGAGGAGATATTTATAGAGTCTATCTCCTATACTGTTGGCCCCTGGCCTGAGAATCCTGTCGATCATTGAAGGGTACATTGTAGGGGTGATTGGGAACAAGCATCCAGTCTGGGAAGAATCATCAACAGAAATTGGCGACTACATTGGGGATTGCTTTGTGAGAGAACCCAGATTTTAAAAGAAAATAATTCCAAGTAATAGGTGGCAACTCTGAACCAATCTCCCAACCGGTAAAGTAAAAATTTGTATGCAAGGGAGAAGATCCCAGCGTAACCCTTTGTTTGAAGAGTTACCCATAAAAATGATGTATAGGAAAAAAGGGACTGTTCGAGCCAGTCAAGATGGTTCTGCTAACCCCAAGAAAAATGATTTTATTCAGGACAATCCAGGATCCTCAAAGCAAACAATACCTTATTTTACAAACACTAAGGCTGAAATCTAGAATGTATATGAGAGACAACAGGGTGGTGGATTGAAAGTGAGATCAGAGGTGTTTCAAGAGTGCCCTTTTGTTGATTCCCCTGACAGATTTGAAGAAGCCGAATCCCTAAGGGATGATGATAATGATGATCAAAATGTGATAAAACCATCCTCTTCTATGCCCATAGAGGAGGAATTAGCCGATGAAATTAAGAGCTTAAGGGAAGAATTAGAATATCTGCAAGCAGTAAAGATCAGAGATGACATGAGACAGAAAGTGCAAGCTCTGAGAGTTGCTCAGAATGATTCAGTTCCTACCCTTGGCAATGCAAATATGCAAAGAAATCAACACAGAAATGAAGTACAGGATCAGCACAATGATCAAAGACAGAACACACATAATGCTAGAGTACCATTAAATAATGTAAGAAATTAGAATGCAAATAGAAATGCAAATGCTAATCAGTTTGGTAGACAACCTATACAGCTAGACAGATTCAGACAACTGGTTTTTGATGGCATTCATGGTTACCCCAATCTTATTGACAAACATGTGAGGCTACAAGTGCCTAAATTTTTAGGAAATAATACTGTATCAGGTGAAGACCATTTAAAAGTTTTTCAGAATATCATGGACAACTTTGAGGTTGAGCATGAGGATATTTTCATGAAATCATTTATGCAATCCTTAGTTGATGAAGCCAAGGAATGGTATGAAGGTCTACCTAACAGAAGCATTTCATCATGGGAGGATTTCAGGAGGATATTCAAAGAACAATATGGTGACAAAACTGATCCTAGTTTCTTCATTAATGAATTTACTAGCATTACCAAAGGATCAAATGAACAGGTTGCTGATTTCAATGCTAGATTCACTAAGGTATTGAACAAATTGCCACAGGACTTGAGGCCTAATGAACCTATGTGCATAGTGTTGTACATAAATGCTTTTGATGCCAAAATAACTTATGGATTGAGGGACAAAAGCCCTGCTAGCCTCAGAGATGCCTTCAAGATTGCAACAAATATTGAAAATAACAGAAAGGCATCTAGTAAGACAAATAGAAGAGATGATGTGAAAATTCTGCAAAGTCCAAATACTAAAGCTCAAACTGTTCAAGGCAGTGCATCTACTTTTGAGGATAAATTAGATAAATTGACAACTATTGTCAAGGACTTAGGTTATAGAATGGCTAAAAATTAAAAGGGGATAGGTCCTGACATACCAGTTTACCAAAGGTAAGAAAGAAGACCATCATTACATGATATGCCATATAACACCAATTGGCATAATGGTAAGCCTATTCTTCCAAACAGCAACACAGGTCAAAGGATTCAAAATGCAAAGGAAACTCTTGATCCTTTGAAGAGAGCTGTAAATATTGTTAATGACACCCCATGGTGTATCATATGTCAAATGCCTCATTCATAGTCACAATGCATGATTGCTCAGTCTTTATATAATAATGTTGTTGCTTGTGATGAGTGCAATGACCCACATTGCATGGAAGATGAGAATGTCAATATGCTGTCTACAAACAGAGAATACTCTTCTCACGATGCTGATGCAAGTGCAAATGATGAGATTCAGGTCTAGCAGCAATTTCCCTATGATGAGGATGAGGAAGATAGCTATGCTTATGCTTAGGATTCACATAATTTTATGAATAACTTGAGGAGACCTTCTGATGAAGAAATTAGAGCCTTCACAGCTGTAGTAGTAGCTCAAGTCAAAAGCAATTACAACCTAAGAGGTAAGGCTTAGGTAAGCAATTCGCACCAACCAGAAAACACTTTTGTGAGCCGACCAGTGCAAAGTTATAAGGGGACTGAAACATATAAGAAACAATGGAACAATAATAAGCAAGGTTTTAAGCAAAAAATAGGCTATGATCTTCAAGGACTTGAAAATACAGTTCCTTGGGTTGAGGATCAAAATAAAAATTCTCAGGGCAAGAATGACAGTCAAGCAGCCATAAAAACTAAGGCTGGATCATCCCAGGATAAAGGTAAAATGGTGGAGCAAGTTACAACTGTTATTCAAAATTATGCTCCATTTGACATGAATCAAGTCTTATCACAGATAAAAGTCTCTGTTCCATTGATGGAGCTGATGAAAGTAGAAGAATTCAAAAATAAAGCAGTATCCTTAATTTCAGGAGTACCCTGTCAAGCTAAGTTGAGTGATGAACCTCAGGGTAAGAAACAGGCCCTGTACATTGATGAAGATGAAGTTCTTGAAGTATATCTGGGGGTGACCATGACAAAATGTCCTTCACAAGTGGAACCATTTTATGTCTCCCTTGTCATAAATGGAAAAGTGATTAAGAACTGTATGCTTGACTCAAGAGCGTCCACAAACATCATGCCATTGGCTATCATGTAGCAAGCTGGGTTAAAGATAGATAAGGCATGTGGGAAGTGCTATGCCATGGATGCTAGGGAGGTACCTATCATTGGAATCATGAAAGACGTTGACTTCAGACTGGCGACTTATCCTGAGAAGACCTACAAAATGAACGTAACAGTTGTTGATATCAAGCCACAATATGGCATGTTGCTGTCAAGAAGATGGGCAGCATTGATTGGTGGAAGTATGCAATTAGATTTGTCATATGTTATGATCCCTATGAATGGCAAGGATGTCAAACTGATTAGAGAAGAAAGGTCATCAGAGACAGTGGAGGATCAAGAATTAGGGGAGCATATATGTTTTGTGGATACTGACTGTGATAACTTCAGGGTTGTCTCAGGTGATGAAGGAGATAAAAAGGGAAATATTTGCATTCAAGAACTAGATCAACAGGGTCTATGGACCATGTATTTTGATGGAGCTTGTTCGAAGGAAGGTTTTGGTGCTGGAGTGGCGTTTTTGTCTCTAGCTGGTAAACTTCTAAAATTCTATTTCTTGTTGAAGTTTGCCTATACAAACAATATTGCAGAGTATGAGGCTCTGTTATTAGGATTGAATGTAGCTCTGAAGTATGGAATTAAGATTCTCAAAGTATTTGGTGATTTAGAGTTAGTTGTTTCCCAGGTTAGAGATAAGTATGCTTCAAAAAATAAGAGATTAAAATAGTATAAGCTTGTTGTCTGGGATACAATTGAATTGTTTGATGCATTTTCAATAAATTGGATAGAGAGATCAAAAAATGTCAAGGTAGATTTTCTAGCCAATGTAGCTATAAGGCCAGATGATATTACTCTATCAGATGTTACAAATGTTGAGGTCAAACTCAGACCTGCAGTGCCAGATAATGTATGCAGCTAGCAGGTATTTAATGATGATAAGGATTTACTGAGATTTCTACATTACATTGATGAATATGAGAACCAGGAAATAGATTTTCAGAACCTTGTAGAGGTTGTAGATGGAAAAGAAACTCTCCTAGGGAAGGAGGTAATTCAGCTCAAGACAAATAAGATCCCTAGAGGGCTGGTCGCTTTAGAGAGAGCTTTTGACAATAGGGACCAATTTGTCACAAAGTCATCTCTGACAAACAAGAATGATTTAGAAGAGATAAACTTGGGGACATCTCATGCCCCCAAAAAGGTATACATTGGCAAACAGGTCAAGCCACATATCAGAACTATGCTAATTACATTACTAAGAAGATATAAGCATGTATTTGCCTGGTCTTATGAGGACCTCAAAGCTTATAGAGAGGATTTATTTCAGTATGAAATCCCTTTGAAGCCTAGAGCTAAACCATTTAGACAAAAACAGAGGCCTATCAACCCAACCTTAGCTCCAAAAATGCAAGAAGAACTTATGAAACTTAGGGAGGCTGGAATAATCATGCCTATCAGACATTCAACTTGGGTGTCTAACCTTATCCTAGTTAGAAAAAAGAATGGTGATATAAGACTTTGTGTGGACTTCAGAAATTTAAATATGTCTTCTTTGAAGGACAATTATCCATTGCCAAACATGGAAGCCATGTTGCAGAAGGTGATTGGCTGTGAACTTCTATCCATGATGGATGGATTTTCAAGGTACAATCAAGTGAAAGTAAAGGAATCAGAGCAATTCAAGATTGCTTTCACTACTCCATGGGGAACATATGTATATGTGAGGATGCCATTTGGACTGACAAATGCAGGTGCCACATTTCATAGGGCAATGGATGTTGCTTTTGCAGGATTGATTGATTCAATCTTGGTTGTGTATCAAGATGACTTGACAGCTTATTCAAAAAAGGAAGAGCAACACTGTATGCATTTGGAGCAAATTTTTATTAGAGCATTAGAGTATGGCATCTCACTTAACCCAAAGAAGTGTGCTTTTGGGGTTGTGGAAGGAAAACTACTTGGACACATTGTTTCCAGGGATGGAGTCAGGATTGATCCTGAAAGGGTGGCTACAATTGACAAAATTCAGATCCCTAAAACAGTGAAAGGTGTTCAGTCCTTCTTTGGACAAATTAATTTTGTTAGGAGATTTGTTCCTAACTTTGCAGAGACCACTAAAGATATCTCTAAAATGCTGAAGAAGAATGCAACTATCAAATGGGAAGATGAAGCAACCAAATCGTTTCAAAACATAAAGAAGCTATAAAGATGGCTCCTGTTTTAAAATCTCCTAATTTTTCTAAGCCATTTCAATTATTTTCATTTGTTTCTTTCCACACTATTGCTGCATGCCTATTGCAAAAAAATGAAGAAGGGTTTGAACAACCTATAGCTTTCTTTAGTAAGTCATTGCAGGCTACTGAATTAAAGTATGACATCATGGAGAAACAAGCATATGCACTGGTTAGAGCAGTCAAGAGTTTCAGGCCCTATTTGGTTGGCTCTCAAGTAATTGTGTATGTGCCTCATGCAGCAGTCAAGGATATCTTCACTCAGCATGAGGTAACTGAAAGGAGATGCAGATGGATAAACAAATTGCAAGAATTCAACATTGAAATATAGATCACTAAGTTGGTGAGAGGAAAAGGTTTGGCAAAACTGATGACAGTCAAATCTAGAGGCATGCCAAGTGAATGTAGTGCATAATGAAGTTATAAATATGTCAGAATCTGAGTGGTATAAGGACATAGTATACTACCTACAAAATTTAAACTGTCCTTCCCACCTCAATGATATCCAGAAGAGAACTTTGAAGCTGCAGGCTATTAAATGCATCATTGTTTAGGGAAAGCTATATTGGAAAAATCCTGATGGTGTATTACTCAGGTGTATTGATAAAAATCAGGCCAAGGATATTCTTAGTGACATGCACAATGGAGTATGTGGTGGACATTATGTTGGCCAAACAATAGCCCATAAAATTCTCAGAGCAAGCTATTGGTGGCCAACTCTCTTCTCAGATACACAAAATGGTAAGAAAATGTGAGTCTTGCCAAAGGTTCTTAGGAAAGATAAGATATCAAGGTGCATTACCCCTTAGGACTATAACTGTAGAAGCTCCATATCAGCAATGGGGGATTGATTTTATAGGGGAAATCTTAGAAAAGTCAAGTGGAGGGCACAGTTGGATTTTGGTTGCTACTGATTACTTCACTAAATGGATTGAGGCCATTCCAACTAAAAAGGCTACAAGTAAAGTGGTGATGGATTTTATCCTAGAAAATATTATTATAAGATTTGGAGTACCAGCCAAAATGGTCACAGACAATGCAATGTGCTTCAGGTCTAGTGAGTTTATTGATTTCTGCAACAATTATGGAATTGATTTGTCTCATACATCATCATACCATCCACAAAGAAATGGTCAGGCCAAGTCAAGCAACATGAGTCTCATGAAAATCATCAAGAGGGTGATAGATAAAAACAAGAGAGCTTGGGATTCAAAGCTAAAGTTGGCATTATGGGCTGACAGGGTGACAGTGAAAAGAGCAACTGGAAGATCTCTTTTTGAATTGGTATATGGTGTAGCAGCTAGGTTACCTGTGAACAACCTCCTGCCAGTTTATAAATTCATCCAAGGGAACGAGGAGGAGATTGAGGACCCAATGACTGAAAGAATAAATCAGCTGGTTGCACTAGATGAAATCAGAAGAGAAGCACAGAAAATAAACATCAAGAAACAACAAAAAGTGAAATATTTGTTTGATAAAAGGGCTGCAGCAAGAAGGTTTCAAATAGGTGACTTAGTGCTTATGTGGAATGCAAGAGGCCAGGATAAGGGCAAACACAGCAAATTTGAGCCCTTATGGACTGGCCCATACCAAATTGGCACTATTCATGGAGGTGATTCTTATTTTCTCTAGGACCTCAATGGTGAACTACTGGAATTGCCTGTGCACGGTAAATTCCTTAAGGCTTTTTTCTCATAAATGAGTACCTATTGTGCACACTGTAAATTAGTTGTAAATATTTTGTACATACCTTATATAGTCGGTCATGTTTTGAGTTTTGGGTTTTGTCTAGTCTGCCCCAGAGTAGTCTGCTCCTCGTTGCAGTCTTGCGCCTGCACGTTCCCAATCGGAGCCTCTGTTAGTACTCATTTATGTTTAGGGTTTTAAGTTTGAACATTTTCTGATTTTATCATTCAAATCCTAAATTTTCTAAGTTGTGGGGTCTTGCATTGTTCTGCCTGTTCTGGTGATGGTTCTCTGTGGTGGGTTCCTGGTTGTTCAGTTTTATCTTCGTGCTTCAGTCTTCATAAGTTGACCAGCCCCCATCTAATGTTTTACTGCCTTTTCCTGTCACACTCATGAAAAATGTTAAGTTTGTATGTGCAATTGATCAAATTTGTTGGCGAGCTTGTGAAATCTCTATCAGCTTCCAAAAATGGTGAAAAATTTGAGTTATATGCATTTCTAAATGTATATCAGGTTGCATATGCATTGGGGGAATCTTCTGTAAGATTTTTGGAATGTTCGCCATTTGTATATCAGCCTTGCTTGTATATCGGGCTTGTATGTATAATATGCAAGCGAAACATACAAAGGAAAAGATACATTACAGGAATATTTTGGAGGAGATTCCTTGCTTGTATGTGCAAGGGAATGTACACTAAAAAATATACAAAGGCCCGCGATATGCAAAGTGAACAGTGCAATGGATATGCAAGTGGGTTTATACATGTTCGACATACAAGGGAAATGTGCATTCATCGCATATTCTAAAAAGATTCCCTGCTTGTATGTTTGTGTTTGTATATTCTGCATACAAACAAAATCTACATTGAGGAGATACATTCCAGACCCGATGAAGATTTTAAGCTGCTGCATAATTATTTGGGGTCCATGACTTGTATAAGTGTTTGTATATGTCGATATACAACCCGATGTACAATGATAGGGTACAAGCCGGATTCCAAGAAGTGTTCCAATCTAGTAGAAGAAATATTTGGAATCCGCCTTGTATGTGTTTTGCGTTTGTATATCACTGATATACAAAGCGATGGATGCAGGATGGAGATACAAGCCGGACCTGAACTGAATTCCAGTTTGTTCTATAACTTTTAACGTCCGCCTTGTATGTTGTATATGCATTTGGATTTGCATATACAAAAGTGATAAAGGCGAAATGAAAGGAGAAAAGGTCAGTGATAGAAGGTCAAGGTGCCTACGTGGCACGATATTATTGGCTGGTAGCTCTTCATACATGTTTTGGGACCATTGATTTCGGTGATGAGTTTTTGATCAACGGTCAGGTTTTGAACCTTCAGCGATGGTTTTTTCCTTATGTCTGCAGCCATTTTTGAGGGGGAAAATCTCCAAATGCATCTATTGTTGCATCCCGCGGGTAGTTGAGGTTTTAATGGCGGTCGTGCAGAGACATGTGATGGATTGAGTGACAGGCCAACTACCAGTTTTATGAGGAATGTCCCCATGCGGCGGCACGGGGCTCGAGTTTTGTTTCTCCTCGCCATTCCTTCTACTTGTTGCCTACAGTGTTTTGAGCACCATTTTTATGGTGCACGGTCTGACGGAATTTTTGATGTGCCATGTAATTAATTTGTTGAGTACACTTTCTTGTTGTATTAAGCAGGTTGTGTTACTCATTTGTGTTGTTGAAAAACTGGACAAATTTTGGGTGCTACAATAGGAATACAACTTTCTGGTGACTCTATTTCAGGTGTCTTTGCGAGTTTATGAGTTGTATGTTGTATGTATTATGCACAAAATTATCAATTTCATGTTGATTTAAATGAGTAATGCTTCATTGCGTGTGTTTTGTTAGTTGTCTCCAGACTGAATGTGTTTTTCTTCTTATTCTGAACATCTAAGGGGTGTTATAGATTCTAGAATATAGGTTTTCTATATTGAATACTTAATCTGTTACTTCTGCTCAAGGAGTAGATTGAATGTTTCAGATTAAGTGTTGAGAAGAATACATTGCAGTAAGGATGTTTGTAAGCAGAAATAACTAAATACTCTCTCTTGGGTATTGTCTGTAAGGCAGACATTTTAGAAACCCCTTGAAATCTAATTACTGTCTTAGGCCTGTGGTAAACATTCACATATATACACCACGCCATAGAGCCGTTGGGAGAAAAACAAAAAAAGCAGTTCAAAGTGAAGAATGAGCGTGCCAAAAACTACAGAATAATTCAAAATGGGGAATGCCGTTAGAGGTTGAGGAGGGAGGGAAAATGCAGATGAATTAAAAAACAAGGCCGTTTCAGGAAAGAGCAAGGAGGAGCGAAAATCTTCTTCATCGATGAATTCTTTATGACTTGCCTGGTTCTGGCTTTTTTTTTTTTTTCTGTTGATAATTTTTGGTGAAATTGTTTGACACACTTTTGTTTCTCTGTGTTTTGTGAAATTGTTTGATACTTTTCTGTTTGGCTTGAGTCATCTTCAGCGTGCACGCGGGTCAGTCCATCTTATTGTCTTTCAATGCATTTTTTGGTTTGGTCTTGCATTTTTGTTTGGCTTTGTTTAATGGCGGTAGCAGAGGAGGCTGCAGATGCAGATGATTTTCTTCTTAATCCAGATTCCAGGTATTCTTCACTACTGTGGGCTTTCCTTTAGCATTCAGTTGCATTAATTCTACCTGGACATGGCTAGTTTGTTTGAAATTTGAATAGCCAGGCAAGTAGTATACAGGGGAAATAGGCGAGACAGACAGAATAGATGGTTTGTTTAATAATCTGAGCCAAATTGAAGGCAATGTCGATGATTGACCTATCCATCCCAATACCTCCCTCCTATGAAAGGAGCGCCGACTTAGAAATGGACAGAATGCTCTGTAGAGAGGATAAGTTAGGCACCCAATTTCTACACCTATTTGTTTGAAATTAAACAAACAATGTTGATCATTTTGTGATAGACTTTACATATTAGTTTGTGAAACTCTGATCAAACGTCTGAATAACTGGATTTTGTAAGACTGATACTGTGAAATCGTGGCTCTGGCATAATAACAAATAGAGGGATTTGTCCTGTGCAGGGAAAAGGTTGGGCAGTACTCGATAACCTTGGCAAGGATTTTGCTGGAAACGTTGGGGTTTGAACATGTTCTTTATTCAGGCAACGGCCTGCTCTACCTCGAACATCTCGTTATCAGAACTCTTCAAAATAAGCAAATGTCACAAAATCCAAGCAAGACAAAAACCAGGTAAACGGCTCCCATTGAAATAATTGAGGAAGTATGTTATATAAGCAGAAGCTTTGAGACTCTTAATTTCAATCATTGTTTAAAAAAAATATTGGAGTTGCGGACAACCTTGCCAATGTCGTGGTAGATCAATACCTTTTCTCTTCTCAGATTAGCCAGGATAGTAATGAATAAGATATATCCCATTTTTAAAATATTGAGAAGGCTCATAGCAAAACTTTACCAACTTAAATATTGCCCTTGAGAATGAACCCAATGATCCAAACTCAACCCTGATGTAAAAGGGGGAAGGAGGGTTCCCAGAAACAAATAATTTCAATGGTAGCAATTAAAAGAACTCAACAATAAACAAATACAAAACAGAATGACTGCAAATACCATTGCATGGATAAACAGATTTACAAGATCAGCTGCCAAATTGATTGGCTTCTCAATACGAAATTCAATTCATCGACTTGCATCACAGCAACCTGCATCCCAAAACAACACTCTGCAAAACAAAAACTGCTTCCTTAAAATTGCCACCGCAAATCTAATGTAGGAACAGCAAAACTCCTGCTGATCTGTATCGCCCTTCCTCAGAAACTTCTCCCCATTCGCTACTTAAAAAATGCCTCCCCCAAAATCGACTCCTCCACGAATAATAAACTCTATTTCTTTTAGACGTTGAGAAAATCATCACCGCCAAGGATAGGCTGCAGGCATCTCCAGCATTGAAACACTCCAATACCATACCAGAAGAAATAAAACACTCCAATACCATATTTAGGGGAATCGTCAGCCACCCCACTACAGGCCTTTAGTCTTCCCTCCATGCATGACTCCCAGCGCAACAAAGAAGGTAGTGGAGGAATTAAAACATAGACTGCAGCAGATCAAATTTAGATCAAGCAATTAAGAAAATGAAACCAACGTCAAATTTAGAATTCTCCCTACATGGATGGCCCTGCATCAAACCCTGAGGATGCTTTTACAATCTGGTGCCATTCGCTACCCATACCTAGTTGCTAAGTAATTTGTGGTAGTGTTGTTGTTGGTAAATGCTGACTAATTTCCTTGAGACAATGGTAAATGCTGGAAAACACACATTGTACTTCCAACATCTGAAAACACACATTGTAGACTGAATAATTTGCTTGATAATTGAACTTAAGAAAATGATAAAACCTATTTTTAAAAAGAAGACATGACAAAAAAGAAATATGGATATGACCCACACTGTCAGGTCCTGGGGAATGAACGAGGGAACCATTGTAGGAGGCCTGTGCAATGAAAACTTCAGATGGTCTGGAGTCTGTGGCAGAAGGATGTCAGCCACAGACAGAGAATCATCTTTCTTAAAAAGATCATGCTTGTTGATACACCATGCTAATAGTAACTTTCACTTAGCTCTCGAGAGTCTATGATTTGATCTTTTCTTCCAGGGGGTTGGGAGTTCAGGACAGGAGAGTCTAAAATATCCAATTCATTCATTATCTGATTACACACCATTTTATTTTGCATCTGTGGAATAGTAAGTTGCTTTGCCATGCATTAATTTTCAGAAATGGTGAGGCTTCCACTTTGATTGATTTATGGCTAATTGATATGATTGGGTGGCAGGGTTGCACACTGCTGACAGTGCAAGCTCACGTTACATCCTTTCCATCTTGTAAAAAATGGCTGAAATAAAATGCTGTGCACAGCGTTTGTAACAAATTCAAGACTTCTATTTCTATTATTTTTTACTTTTCCTATAATTGTGAGTCTTCAAACTCCTCAAAAGGTTTTTTACCTTTTGGATTTCTATTTTTGTGTTTGTGCACTTGTAGAATTTGTGAATCTTTCATCATCTTAGATTTCATTTTTTACATGGATTCTCGATTTGTTTGCATTATCTATTTTACTATCTACGGAACTCTCAATATTCTTTAAGTCTAATATTGATATCTGCTGCAATATGTTTACTGATTTATGGCTAAATTGGAATGGCTGGCTGGCAGGGTTACACACAATTCAAGCATACATTACAAGCTCACAACCCTTCCCTGTGACTTCTTCAATGCAAAACATTTAATCCTGCTGCGAATTGCTAGCATGTTACAGGCAAAAACACTACAATTGTACCTAGTTGCTCTTGGAATAGGCGGGTTGAAGACCACTCTTCCAACAATGGGTGCCGAGCAGTTGGATAACAACTATCCCAAAGAGAGCTGAGCAATTTTTTCAATTACTTATTTTTCACCATTATGGTGGGAGCAAGCCTAGGAGAGACCTGGTGCAAATTCAGAACAGCAAGGGATGGGATTGAGCATTTGCCATTTCTTTAGTAATACTTTTGTCAATCACATTGACCCAATAGATTTGTAACATGTACAAATACAATGTTTAAATAATAAAAAAATTCATTGGAAGGGGCTAAAAACCCCTTTCAAAGACTGAAGGGAATGACCTTTGGCCATGGTCATTCCTTAAGGTCGCGTATTTTTCTGATAGCTTAAAGAATGGTCAATAGGCCAAGGCCATTCTTTAAGGTCTATCTTGTGTCGCTTGCATTTTTTTATTTTTTTTCTAATGTTTTAATTTTTATTTAAGAATTTATTAATTTTGATCTCAACACTATTAATCACACTTATAAAATAAATTTAGCATTTATGAATCACAACACATGTCACTTCCTTTATAAAATGGTTCACAATGGACAATCCTTCCCTTCACAACACAAGTCACTTACTTCCCTTATGAAAACAACATTTAAAACACAGTCATGAACTCACTTTATGAATGCAATTCACACAACATTACCTTGTCACCATACCCATCACATATTAACATTATTGCAAATGACTAAAACAAACTTGTTGCACATGACTAAAGACATTGGGCTATTTGACCATCACATGTTAACATTATTGCAAATGACATGACTAATTGCTTTTAAAACTTTAAAACAATTTTTAGTCACAACAAATTAGAAAATATGACAACTTGACATGTAATATAATTTTTATAAACATACTCAAGTTACATATCTAAAAGCATGTAAATATATACTTTTATAAATAAAATAATTTGTATGTGTTGTATTTTGTGTATTGTTGTGTTGTCTTGTCTTGTTTTGTGTGGTGTTGTGTTGTCTTGTGTTGTGGTTGTCTTAGGTCAATTAGGGGAGGCCATGCAAGCTTCCACCTTCACGTGGTTGGCCTTGTTAGTAGAGAATATTTGAATAAATATTCTTGAAACTAAGAGAAGCTTATTGGTAAATATTTATGTCATTCTTAAAAATTAAGAAAATTGTGATTGCAAAAGTGAAATTGAAAAAAAAACACATTTTAATTATCAAATGGAGTGGTATTATTTTAATTGCTATAGTTATTATCAAATAACTTGGGAATTTTACAAATACCATTTGGGGTTTTTTTTTCAATTCAAATTTTATTTAGAATGATTATTAGTTAATTTAGAGCCTTAGGTCAATTAGGGGAGGCCATTCGAGCTTCCACCTTCACGTGGTTGGCATTGTTAGTAGAGAATATTTCAATAAATATTTTTGAAGGTAAGAGAACTTTATTTGTAAATATTTATGTCATTTGAATATAAACAATATTTTATAAATTTAAGTTAGTTCATGGTGAAATTTGAAAAATAAAGAAAATTGTGATTGTAAAGATGAAACTAAAATAAACTATTTTAATTACCAAATCGAGTAGTAGTTATAAACGATGTTCATATTACATGCATGGTGAAATTCTAAAAATAAAGAAATTTGTGATTACAAAGATGAAATTTAAAAAAAAAATTAATTACCAAATTGAGTAGTATTTCCTTAGTTGCTATAGTTGTTATCAAGTAACTTGAGTTTTTATTTTACTAAATTAAGTTGGGTAAGGCACTGAGGAGTTGCAAAAAAAGAGGCCTTGTAAAGCGTGGATTCCAATAATTGACCGGTTCAGTAGTTTGATCAAGGGAAAATAAATAATATTTCATTTCCATCTCCCAAATTAGAGGGGAGTTACTAATCCCCAGACTCGCTACCAAAGAAGCTTCGAGTAACTGATTTTTAAGTTTTCTTCCTAAAACTAAAATAGAGACCATATAAACATAGAGTTATCTATTATATTCATATTGTTCATATAGAACAATCACTTGTCTTGAGTCCACACATATCCCAACAAGAAAAAAACCCTCCATAGCTCTACTCGATTAGTATTATCATGCTAGGAGGGAGGAGCCCAACCTCCAATAGTCAAGGATTCAAATCATTAGCAATAATAATATCTAAAATAGGGAGGGCAACTTACATAGGCCCCCATGTAGCCCCCATAACGCAATTGCATTGCTTACATTTCTCCATTACAACAAGGGTTGGGATTTCCACAAGGTCATCCCTAGAGTCCTCATCACAATAGCAAATAGGTGTATTGAAAATAACCTCTATAGAAAGTTTTACCTTTAGACCGTTGGCCAGCTCTATAATCGCTTGATGGAGTCTACATATATTTTTGCTCAAGTCATGGAAGTGGCCCAATTAATAGTAGAATAAGGCTTTTGCCTAGTTTTCTACTCCCTCAATATCATCACGAAGCAAGTATGTACATGTAGCCATGGAGAGTAAAGATGCACAACTTAATGTTGTATTGCATTAAACACATTAAGCCTACCTACCGACTAGTTTGGATCTACAAGAAGCTTTGTCATTGCTATCATAATACCAAAACATCCATTTCTTTTGTAAGCTCCCATATTCTTAGAACCCACGTCCTCAAGTCTAGATTTGCAATTTCCTTCTCTAAGTAGGTTGTAAAATCTCCAATCATCTTCTCCCTTCCAATTCTTACCTTCCTCCTTCCCCCACCAGAACATGTCGACCCACTCCTCTCTACATACTCCTCTTCCCTTTACTGGATATTGTTGAGGAAGCCATGGTTTTTTGTTGCAGCCACTTGAGCAAGCCATCTCCAGCATTCATTTAATCAAAATGCCTCAATTACCAAATTCTAACATCTCTCCTTACCCTGTTTCACCAACCTCAATACTATCACCTGTTTGCATAATGATTACACCACCTACATCCAAAAATGCTAAGAAGCCCTTGATAATTCTTTATCATCTCAATTCTTAGGTAACCCACCACTCTCCTTAACTTCCCAGGTCCCACCAATTTGTTCCCCACTATCTTATCTTCTCATCGAGCCCCTTAACAAGCCTAAATAACTCAAGAATTTTACAAATGTTCACAATTTGGGGTTTTCCTAATGAAAAGAATTTATCAAAATGCGATCTTTATAAGATAACTTATTGCATAATAGTTTTTATTTTAATAATTTCCTTGTGATTTTAAAGTTTGTTTTAAAGCCTAACAAACATAAAAATATATTTTAAAGACTATATATATTGTTGGTCTATTTAATTTTAGAATAATCAAATAAATTAAGTTATATGTTAATACAATTATGAAAGAGTTGAGTTTTTGTTACGATTCAAATTTTATCTAGAGTGATTATAAATAAGTTAATTTAGATCCTTTCTCACTAGTGTGTTTTTTAACAAAATATAGGAAAATACATTATTAATGTTAAATGTAGCACTTGTAGAGGAGAAAAGTATAATAACCACCTTGGTTACTACTATTTTTTTAACACAATACACCTCAAGTGCTACTTAATTGACCAAGCATCTTCTATTTGATTTAGAAGTGCTAACTTCATAGACTTTGCATCCATAGCCCTGGTATCCATTTTATGCCATGACTCATATTCTTGCTCTAGAATATAGCAAGCTCCCAAAGTCATGGTCATCTCTAAACCTAGACCTAAACTTCAAGGGTTCATTCGTAATGACCCTGCCTACGTATCCCCTCTTGGGAATTAGAGGCTTTGTAGTTCATACACCACAATAGAGATAATTCATCCTCTCTTTTGATATGAGATCTTTGATCTCACTTTTAAATCACAACCATTAGTTGATCTTATGCTTCCAAATCCATTCATACACAATATTAGGATAGCAATGCATTCCAAACAAATGTTATTCTAATGACAACATAAGTGTACAAGCATACACAAAACCACATAGAGACCAACTCAAATATAAACATCACATGTTCACACATAATGAGTGGCTCAAGCAATACATAATGTGAATAAATCATACATGCATCACATATACATAATGTGACTAGCTCATGCATACAACATACATACCCAATGTAATTAGTACACACATATATAATCAATGTGATTAGTTCACGCATACACCACACCTTCACAATTTGACTGACTCATACAAACATCACAATTACACATAGTGACTTGCTAGCAAAAGTAAATGGTTGCAACCTTACTGCAAGCATCTTCCCCTTTACCTAGTTTACTATCACATAAGCCCTTAAGTATAGAAAGGGAATGTCAGTGTGTCTCATACTACACTATGCATCCCATCCTTTTCTTAGTTCACTACCAACTGTGATGACAAGCAAGCATTCCATACTATTTGTTATCATCACTAGATAAGGTGTAAGTGTGTTGGGTGAATATTTTGTCATCAACTTATTGACAGAAAAATTATTATATTGACCACAACTATAATGAGACAAAGTCCCTCCTCTCAGTAAGGGGAAGTTCCCTCTAGTTGCTTAACTATTACAAACAAATAACTTATAAAACTTATGTACACTAAACACTATATTTGTGGTGGTTCCATTTTATCCTATTCTCTTTTTCAGAATAGATGCTTATACTTCAAGATGATATTAAAGAACTTATAAACTATCACAAAACCACAGAAACACAAAGTCTTATGTCACCTCGCTTACTAATTGCGAACAAAATTCTTTGAAGTTGAATGCAGCCCAAAGTCTTCACTCTTCTCCAAGATGATATAAGTAGATTGAATACAACTTGTAGCACAAAGTCTTCAAGCTATTTTACTCTCACAAACACAAACACAATCCTCACAAATGATTTGATAACACAAAGTCTATCACAATCAAATTAAGAATGCTCTTTAACCACTTGAAACAATCTCCACACTTCAATTATTACCAAAGAAGATTATGATAGTAAGACGTAAGAACAATGCTATCATAGCACAAATAACCCAAGACAAAGATTGAAATTAAACTTGCTTTCTTGTTTTGATAAATACTTGATAATCGATTCTCACAAAGAAGCACAAAGTCTTGATTTGCTTTTCAATTCGCCAGAGTTTTCTTGTAATAGATAAAAGATAAAAATTACAATAGAGGCCCTCTTTAGTTATAGTGAGAGGCCTTGAGCTAATCTAGGAAAAAGTCTAACTACTTTGACTTATTCAACAAAAGTGTCCTTTTTGACTTAGGACTTCCCTTGTTCCACATGTAATTACATTTTAGAAAAATACATATGGATATGTCCAAAACTGATTACAAATTACATATACAAAACTAGGAAAAATAAACTAAGGCAATGATCACAAGTATCAATTTCCATCAGTGTCTTTCTTGGTGGATCCTTCATACATTGTGATGATCGTCTGCATCTCTAAGCTGTCTGGGGCAGCAGTGTTCTTTGATATTACCCAGGCTCTGGTGACAGCATCTTTAACGGTGAGGGTGGTCTTTTCATGCTCTTTCATTTTAACCCTCAAGTTATCCAGAGTCCATTGATAATCCAACAAATTATCCATTGAAGAAACTGAGAAAGCTTTATCCTCAAACTCTGTTTGAATCATTTTGTTGAATTATTGTATCATTTCTTCAACAAGAAGAAACTGATGATCATCATCGACCAGTTTACATGGAAGCTCCTCTAATTTATGTAGGAGATCCAAATCACTATCATCACACAATTCTCGAGCATTCCCCAAATCTTTGATCAACTCCTTCAACACATTGCTCCAATGAATTAATCCCTCTCTTGTAGTGACATATGATTCTCAGCTTTCAACAATGCCAAGGGAAACAAGTGTCTTTATCTTCATACTGTCCCATTTTTCTAGACTTGAATCTAGGTACTCAATGTCTAAAGAAATAGCATCAGTTAAGTAATCTAGCTCTGCCTTGACTTTACCCATTTTATTTTTTCTATCTACAACTGCTTTCAATAGAGCTATTCCCTGTGTTGTCATCCTCTCTAAGTATTCTTCCACAAACTTTCCCTTTGCATGGGTCTTTTCTACTTTTTGAATCAAAGGGTTTTCAGTGATGACTGCCATAGGCTCTATAATTTCTGAAGACATTGTGATCTTTTGAAGTACTGCAGCCAATTGTTTAGCCTTAGCTTTGTAGTGCTCTTTCTCCCTTTTTTCTTCATTATATTTATTGAGTAAAGAAGTGGTTGTAACTTGAAAATCTGATTTGATACCTTCATGAGTAAGTTTACCCAATTCAACTCTAGAAATAATGTAATCATTCACATCAAAAGAATCTCTTGTAGCCTCAGGAGGAGGCCTGACAATCTCTGCATATCTGATTCCTTTGTCATCAATAAGCCTAGAGACAGTCTTGGGCTTCTTCTTCTGTGCCTTTGGTTTAGCATGCATCAACTTCTCCAAATCAATATCATCAGGTGAAATAGCCTGCTTCTTTCTCTTCGAAGTATATGTTGACAACCATGGAGGCTGTTGGTGATTTTTCCCAGACTGGATGCTTGTTCCCAGTCACCACTACAAAGTAGCCATCAATGATTGACAGGATTCCCGGGCCAGGGGCCAACAGTATAGGAGATAGACTCTATAAATATCTCCTCTTCTTCTTTAGGCTCTGTAGAACCAAGGGGGGTATTCCCTACTCAACATCTATGAAATACATCCATGAATTAGCTGGGATGTTGATACAAAACAAATAAATCCTCTCTTATGTAGACCAAAACTGTGAGATAAGTGCAAATGGGCTAGCTTCGGGCCTATATTCAGTTGTAGACAGAGGATTTTGGGTCCTAAAACAACTTCTAAAGTCCTAAAAGTTTTGGACTTGAAGTTTGAGTTTGATTTATGTATGGATGCAAAACTAGGACTTTGGGTTACAACAGAGATACCAGACCAGATTGGTGCCTATCCAAGGCTCGGAGTTAGTAGACATGAATGATTTTGTTTTTGTTACACACAAACTTGAATTTGAATTTATATGTGCAGGGAACAAAATGAAAAACACACTTTTCCTAATTTAGGTCAATTAAAAAGAATGCATCACCCTAGATTAAATAAACCAGATGTGGAGTGATAAAGTATGTAACTAAATTAATATTATTTTAGGAAATCAATTGTAAGAGAAATTGTATTTAATTCTTGGATCGAAGTGGGGATGTGGAAATTGATTAGCTTGGGACTAAAAATGGACCCTAGGATACTAAATGCCATATGAATGGGACTATGTGCAGATGACAATATGATACGATCCACTGTATGGGAATGAGTGGAAACAGAGGTAAGTAGCAAATCGGGGAATGGGCCTAGCTTTACACAAGAGCATTCCATTTGTCGATTTGTAATTGTATTGAGTCGTTCCATGGAAATGGGACTGGTATCAAATGGAAACTTTCATGGCTATGCAAATTTCACCATTTTAAAAGCACTCTACACAAATAATTTAGGCTAATTAAAGAAATGCAATCAATCAAGCATAAATTAACATAGATTGATTAGAGTCGAGACAAATTTAATTGTAATAAATATAAAAGGAATAATGGGATGAATGAGAGTACCTAACCCTAGAACTAATGATGGAAGAGTGATGCATTAATTTGTCATCTCTAGTTCATATTAACGGCCTTCGTTAGTTAACTATCTCAATTTTTGTGTTGTCCAAAAAAAGCTTTGCAGGTCATTTTTTACCACTATGAGTTTGATCATGATAATCACAAACTTAATCTGTGGTACAAGTTTGATTTTGTACAAAATAGGTATGAGCTGAGAGAAAATGCACTTGAATATTTAGTCACCATCATCTTTCAATTAGTTGAACCTATCAAGGTGTTGCCTAGGGACAACGTTAGGAGTTTGTTGACTCAATAGGTGGACAAATTCTCCTTGATGTCCTCTATTTTCAAGGTCATGTTTCAATGCTGAAATGGATGTCTCTAAATACCATGGCATTGCAACATGACTCGCATAAACACACATGTGCTAAGTCATCTAATAATAACTGGTAGAAAGATTTGAGAAAGTTCAAATTTGAATTTAAAGCTTTTGATTTTAGGTTTATTCCTGCATGCCTCGGGATTGAATTGAAAGAGCCTAGAAAGAAAACATATGCGGGCCCAAACGATTTAGATTCTTTTTATGTGTATGTAATTATAGAAAATGAAGTCTTTTCATTTTACTCCTACTCTAATTAGCTAATGTTATAGCTAGGTCTGACAAAAGACTAGAGACTAAATTCAACAAGACTAGAAATAGAAATATACACTTGTAAAAGTATGTCTAATAATGAAAAAGAGGAATCAGATGCACCTACAAACAGGGATGATGGTTCTAGAAAATGTTTAGAATTGAATGCAAAGGTTGTGGCTGAAATATGGAGATGATCTGAGGCATGTGGTCAATGCCATCTAAGAAAAAGTATTTTTCCCAACGAACATCCAAGTGACCTTAACCTAAAACTGATGGAAACTTGTTACATGGAAGAATATGACAGTCTATTGATGATTTCTCTTCACCTCCATCTATCAAGAAACAAAGTAGAAAGATGAATAAAATGTCAAGCATGCCATTAATCTAACAATGAAAAGGATGGAACAAAACTGACGAATTGGAAGGGTTCACCTAATAAAAATGGATTGTAACTACTGAAACTAGGTGTAAACAATCAATAGAGGCTACTCGTGAAATCTAGTAACTATCTGAAGTAAGGTCAAAGTTGCTTAAGAAAACTAGAGTGCTTCAGGTGCAGCCTAGTCCTTGGATTGGAATTATCTCAAAACTGGCAAAGGATCTCCTTGATGTGGTTTTGAGAACTTTTTCGTCAACCTCGTTAGATCTCCACATAACATTTTGTAAATGACTTGCAAGCATAATTTGATAAAGGAAACCCTACAAAACAAAATTGATGCAATGGAAAAACACAAACCTCACTGCAAAGACTCTCTACTCCTTGTTTAACACAATTCAACATGCAAATATAATGAAATGCATACAAAACCCATGTTCTATTTTATTCCAGTTCATTTACATCCATAAACAAGTTACACAAATCTGTAAAATTTTTTTTTCACTCCATGGCCTCTCACCTTCCTCACATCTCGACTCTCCTTACCAAACCCCATGTTGGGCAAATTCCCTTTTCAGTCTCTATCAATTTTTCCATTGTCCTTCATTCACTCTATCCACTATTGTTATATGTTCCTCATACTTGTAGCTATGTCAATGGATGAGTTTGTCAATGGCACATACCACATCACCAGAATCACTAAGTTGATAAAATCCTTTTGCTTGGCTTGAAGCTTTTGTCTATAGAGCTCAACTACTTCAATGTGAGATAACAAAATATGATGACCAACAATATATGGTTCCTCTGTAGTCTCATGTACTACAATTGCCAAATCTAAAAAGGATAAGGACAACATTCAGGCACCCCAAAACTCCTCCATAAAACCTATGCACTTCCTCCCCTCTCTACGCTGCCCAAAGCCCCCCCTTCGAATAAATAGCATAAAAATGTTTTAATTACCTCGAGGAGGTGTTTCCCATCCCACATGCGACATCAGTCTTCCTTTTCTTATTTTGGCACAACCTTAATAGAATAATAAAAAAATTTATTTAATAAGCCTCAAATGAGGTGTTGGAACTCCTCCATGTTGGATTGCAATTTTCTGTTTTAACATTATACAACCTTAGAAAAGATGTTGCAATTCCCAAACTTGGCACTCTATTCCCTGTAATGGTGTTGCTCCAAAAGAAGAATAAAAAGAATGTTTTATTGATGCCTCAAATGAGGTATTCATCTTTTCCCAATCAGGCGCTCATCTTTCTCCCTTCTACTACTGCAGAAAATGAGTAAAACAAATGCCTCTAATGAGGTGTTGTCAAATAGCTAAGGCATTCATTTCATTGCAGTGTCTTTTGTCTATTTTTGAGAGCCTCAACAAAGGTGTTAAACCTCAAATTGGTGCCTCTTTTTCCTCTTTTTTGTTCAACAATTACTTGTTTTTATATGTATATTACTCAGTCTTCTAGAAAAGGCATTGAAAACCTCCTGGGTGGCATTTTATTTCTGACTTATCATTATTATCTGCAAAACAAAGTGTTATCATTTGAATTTTAGCACCTCCCTACTGGCTCATATTTGGCATGTAATTAATATCTCTTATCCTCCATTATGTTGGACACTCCACCTACCTTTATTTCTGCTGAGTGCCAAGACTAAGCGCCTCTCTCATACAAGATTCTCTTATCATGTCGGATGCTCCTGCATCAGACACGCCAGGTAAGAAGTTTTTGAGCATACACTCACAAATATGGAGTTGAATGGTAGGACCATCCTTTCAGATTGCAAGCAATTTGTAGCAAACTCCATCGCTAAAATATGTGCATAAAATTCTCTCTTTTTTCTCTTTTTCCAACGTCTTGCCGGAATAAGCTTCACTCTCCTCGAATAAATATGTACCTCATTCTTCTCTCCTCTTGTGGACTTACATCCATCATGTGTTGGCTTCCTCTACCAAATTATTTCTCCTCTCCTCTCCTTCTTCATGGGATCCAACCCACCACAAATTGACCACCTACACCTTCCTCTACAACTTCTATGCACAAACATGCAACATCTGCATACCAATCCACAACTTCATTTTCTACAATTGAAATCTCTTCTATAGAAGGTAAATAATAATCATCATATTCAAAATCAAAATTTACCTCATCCTTCTTCGTTGTTCCAACATCATCTTCTTCGTCAATCGTTGCAACATTCATCTTCTTTCCTCCATGAGCAAGATTATCAAACCACTCTTCTTCTACCACCAAAATCCATGACAATAAATCATCTTTATCCTCTTCATCTCCTGCAACATCCTCAAGCTCTATCGTTGCCATCTCAATCTCCACAGTTGCATCTTCTTCACTGCTCATATCTTCTTCCTTTTTAATTACTATAACTCCTCTTTTGCTTTCTTCTTTCATGTCTTCAACAAGACCAACTGCTGCAACCTCTTCATCTACATGCAATCCATTGTCATCTTCATTATAAAAATGAAAAATATTATGCATTACCTTACTAACCTCTTTCTTCTCCACTACTGCTTCAACTTTGCTTTGCTTTGTAGATTCACCTTGCTCCTCAACCTCTATTGTGTTTTCTATTTTGATTTCCTCCTTCATACCTTCATCAAGACATTCTACCACAATATTTGTCTTTTCTTTTTCATCCTCTTGCATGAGGATCTCATCTTCACACTCCATTGTATCTTCTCTTTTACCTGCAAACAAGACAATGTTAGCATAATCATGGGACTGCATCTTCTCCATCCTCTCATCACATTCATCTGACACTTGCCCTTCAAATAAGATATCTATCTTTCTCATCTCCTCTTTGAATAGGAGATCTTCTTCATCTTCCCCAAATTCTTCACCAAACATAGGACCCTCAAAGTCCATCATCTCATCTTTCACATCTTGAGTATCTTCTTGGCTTGTCACAAAAACTTCCATGTCTTCTATATCTTCACCTTCTTCGGGCATGTCTTCAATCACATCTCCATCCTCAATATCTTGGACTCTTCAAACTTATAACCAAATATTGTACCTATATCTATCTCCATTGCACTACTCAAATCAGAAATACTCAAATTTATTTCCTCTTCAACAAAACTCTCACTTTCCTCATCAAGTTCCTCTAATTTGAACTCTCAACTTCTAGTTTTATTTCTAATTAGTATGGTTAGCATTGCCACCCTGTTCATGAGATCCTTCATCCCATTTTGCACCATCTCCCTCATATCTGCAATATTATTCTTTCCTCTAATCTTCTTCTCCTCCTTTCCATCATTATTTTCTCTTTTAATTAATATTCCAAAGGTCTCTTCCATTATCTCATCAACCATACACGCCATTTCTCTTATCCCTATCATTTGCTCTTAAAGTCTACAGAAATCAATTCTTTCTTCTAACAGGACAATTTGAACTCTTGGTCTCACATTTATTCCCTTCATTTTCTTTTCAACGCTTGTAGACTTCCTCTTCACAACTCAACCCTCAAGTCCTCACACATACTACCTCAAATTGATGGTTCTATCCACACTCAGGAGCTACTACTTTGATATCTACCTCCACCTCTACCCCTACCTCATGGGGCCACTCTTGGAGGCACTTTATCACAACCCACAACTCACAGGTCCTGCTACAAGCTACCTCACGTTCAGCAATCTACCTGCAGACTCAGGAACAACCCACTTTGATACCACTGATGCAATAGAAAAACTCAAATCTCACTACAGAGACTCTCTGCTCCTTGCTTAACACAATTCAACATACAAATACAATGAAACACATACAAAACCCATGTTCTATTTTATTCCAATCCATTTACATCCACAAACAAGTTAGACAAATCTGCAACAAAATGTATTTCACTCCATGGCCTCTCACCTTCCTCACATCCTGACTCTCCTTACCAAACCCCATGTTGGGCAGCTTCCTTTTTCAGTTTCTATCACATTTTCCACTATCCTTCATTCACTCTATCTGCTAATGCTATATGTTCCTCACAGTTACATCTATGTTGTCAGATGAGTTTGTCAATGGCACATACCACATTGCCAAAATCACCAAGCTGATAAAATCCTTTTGCTTAGCCTAAAGCTTTTCTCTGTAGAGCTTAACTACTTCAACATGAGATAACAAAATATGATGACCAACAATATATGGTTCCTTTGTAGAATCTCCTGTACTACAATTGCCAAATCCAAAATGGATAAGGACAGCGTTCAAGTGCCTCAAAACTCCTTTACAAAACCTGTGCACTTTCTCCCCTCTCTATGCTGCCCAAAGCCCCCCCTCTGAATAAACAAAATAATTTTTTTTAAATAACACAAGGAGGCATTTCCCATCCCATGCGTAGAATTCAACCTTCCTTTTCTGGTTTTGGTGTAGCCTTAATAGAATAATAAAAAATGATTTAATAAGCCTCAAATGAGGCATTGGAACTCCTCCATGTTGGATTACAATTTCCTATTTTAACATTATACAACCTTAGAAAATGCATTGCAATTCCCAAACTTGGCGCCCTATTCCCTGTAATGATGTTGCTCCAAAGAAGAATAAAAAGAAGGTTTTATTGATGCCTAAAATGAGGCATTCATCTTTTCCCAATCAGGCACTCATCTTTCTCCCTACTACTGTTGCAGAAAATGAGTAAAACAAATGCCTCCAATGAGGCGTTACCAAATAGATAAGGCATTCATTTCATTGTAGTGCCTTTTGTCTATTTTTGAGACCCTCAACAGAGGCTTTAAACCTCATATTGGTGCCTCTTTTTCCTCTTTTCTGTTCAATAATTACTTGTTTTTATATGTATATTATTTAGTCTTCTAGAAAAGGTGTTGAAAACCTCCTAGGTGGTGTTTTATTTCTGACTTATCATTATTATCTGCAAAATAAAGTGTTATCATTTGAATTTCAACGCCTCCCTACTAGCTCATATTTGGCATGTAATTAATTTCTCTTATCCTCCATTATGTTGGGCACTCCACTTGCCTTTATTTTTGTTGAGCGCCAAGACTAAGTGCCTCTCTCATACAAGATTCTCTTATCATGTTAGATGCTCCTGCATCAAAAATTCGTAGAGGGGAGTCTTCCTTAATTAATCCCCCTATGGTTATTCAAACATGGTCCACATGATATGATAATGGAAAATTGTGAAAAATAGATCTAAGCCATAAAGGCGTGTAAGTAGAAATGCTAATTGAATACAAAAATAAAAACAAGGAACTATGTGATGGAAAGAGATATGGGAAGAAAGAAATAGGGAAACAAATGAAAACAAAGTGGATGGAAAAACTAATAGGAATGGAAGGGAACATGGGCTAGCATCATGGAAAGTATGTAAAATTGGGACCTGGGTAAAGAAAAATGCTTGCAGTAATGTTCATGAACCTCAAGAAACTATTGTAGAGCTTCATACAAAAGCCATGACACTACTTCAAAAATCTATTGCTCCAAGAATGTCAATTCAAGAGAAGGTTTTTCTTGTAAACAAGAAACAAAAGGAAATCGATAGTTGGTGATATGGGAGAGGAGGGGGTAATTGTAGGTTTTTTTTCTAGTATGTTGAGCAAGAGAAGGATAGAAACAAATTTGCTCAATGTCAAGGAATCTCACATTTAATTTTAGAGGTTATAGGAGATAAGATTGAGGCTGCCACCCTATACAGCCAAGGGGGCCGAGCATTGACCCTACATCTAAGGGGGCTCAATTTTCTAGGGAAAAGGCTAATACAAGAAAGGAGCATTTAAGGGTGGTGATTTTAAGTTAATATTATCTACAAATTGCAAGAAGACTTCACTACACATGAGGATAGTTACAAGAATTAAATGTGGGGTTGGTAAGGGATGACTATGACATGGGAAGGATGACTACCCGAGGATAGGGCCAAGCTAGGAAAAAGTAGTGAAAGTTGTAGATGGAAACAATCATCTACATCATTTGCAGTTTATCACTTCACTCTTTTAAGAATATCTTATGTAATTTTTCAGGGGTAAATTTATGTATATGTCAATCTTCATATAAATGTTTAATACGTTTATAAGGTTATATTATGTTTAACGAGTTCCCTCGAGTGAGTTTTAAAATCTTATTGTAACTTTATTTGTGATCTATGTCTATCAATAAATTCATATTACCAATTCATATTTTTACATTTTAATTTTATCAAAAAATTCTAAGCAAAAATTGTCAGCCATATTGCCTGTTTAGTGGAAAATTGGATTTGTTAATATTCTAGATTTTAGATGTTTAAATTCGCCTCTCCACTATACATTGAAGGATCTAGGGTCAAGTGGCAAGCACTATCATGCCCTAGGTCACTTGCAGATGTAGGAAAACTTGGATTAGGGAATTTAATTATTAATTTTCCTTCTCTTATTTCCAATTAACCATTAAAATGCTAATTATGCAAATACGACAACAAATTGACGAAAGACGAAAAAAAGCTCTTGCAGACAGGAATAAAATACCAAATCATAGAATACCTATTTTAGGGGTTTTGAAGCGGAACAGTCGGGGACACCAGAGTGGGAACCCAAGTCCAAGGTACTAGTTTCTTCGCGAAATTCGGACCTCCTTCTGACACTAATTAGCCCTGTAATTTCTGTTTCCCAAAACTTGGATGCAAAGGACACTAGAGCGAGCACCCTAGTCCTGGAAGTGCTCCTTTGTCTCACTTTTCTTCAAATCCCAAATCCTTGATGCCTGCCAATCCTTCCTACAACTCCACTTTTCCCAAATGCCACACATGTAACTTACAATCACAAGACTTGGTTTGGGAGTTGTGGTGTTTAGAGGCTTGCCTTAGTCAAGCCCCGAAGGACACTTAAGTCTTTGAACACCGTTATCAGATAAAGAGTGCGTGCCCTTGTGAGGTAGAGGCAAAAACCAAAGAAATCAATGATAAAAACACAATATTATGTCACCTTGTAGTGAATCTCTCATGGAGGAAGATGATCTTCATGCCATGAGAAAATTGATTCTCAAATCTGCAAATATCAACACACAAAACATACGAGTCTGCTCTTGCAACATAATAGAAAGCCTTGAATCACTTTGAGAACACTTGAACATCACAATTGCCATCTAGTTTACAAATGAATGCCTAAGCATGTTTATATATGCAACTACAAGCATTCCCGCCAAGATTTTAAAAATCAAACTTTACCATGTCGGCAAAAGAACCAAATAACAGTCATAAACTGACACCTAGAAATTAGGGTTGCCCCACAATAGGGCAAGACTAGGGCGCAGGCGCCCAAGTCCTCCCCCCTATTTTGGGCAGGGTACAGCTCAAGGGGTCCACCTAGGTCCAATTTGTCTTGAAACCTAGGTCTCATTCCATCGGGATGCCAAAATATGAACTAAGATGTCCTAAATGCATACTAAAGACTTGGGAGCTAAACCTTATGACGGAAAAGCCCCCAAGGGAACATTTTCTGATGTTACATTTAGCCCTTACTTTAATGTATGTATAAATGTGAGGCAAATACATGCATTAAAGTAAGGTCACAAACACAACAAACATGCCAAACATGGAGAAGACACATCAATCACATAGAAGACAATAATAGGCACACAAAACACAGAGAAGATAGTTACAGTCACGTAGAACACGGAGAAGATAGTCAATGCATAGAAGACACATTAATGCATGGAAGACATAAATGATATCTTTTCTTTTCTTTTTCTCATATATATGAATACAAATGCAAGGACTGGAAAGTAAACAAACCTCCCATAATACAGGATGCACTACCCTAGGGCGTAGGTCTCTATATATATGGAACAACACACATGGAAGACACGTAAAACCTCCCAAAAATGCAAGAAGCACTACCCAAGGGCACTGGTCTCTACATATGGGGCAACAAACACGCCACACGAAACAAGCACGCCAAAACACACACACTTGAAGACACAAAGAAAACACGGCAGACAAGTGATGGAGTGTACCTATTTCTAGGTCTAACACCATCTCAGGCACATTACAGGCACACATTGATGATTGGGCTTCACCACAACAATCGCTGAAGACATGCTTAAGGGTTGAGTTAGTCACAGAACTGCTCCCTGCCTTCGCAGAGGACTTTTGAAAATGACAGGATGATGCAATCTTCTTTGAGAAATACACCATCCCTGCCTTCACAGAGGGCTTAAGAAAAATGATATGCTCGATATCCCACCTCCGCAGAGGGCTTACATGATTGATTGATTGATTGCAAACAAACTTAGGATGCATGATAAACTACCCTGGGGTGCAAGTCTTTGCATCTGAGGTCAAACACATTACTAACATCTATAACAGACAACTTACCTTATATATGCCCCGACCTTAAGGTGGTTGATATTAGTTATCGATATCAAGCACGTTAAGGTAGGAAGAAAACACACAAGGGAACATGACTTTCGCAAAGCCCATGCCCCCCGGAGGTGACATGATCACCAAATGTGCCCAAAAACACATCCCTACAAGAAACATGTTAGTGTCTACGACATTATGATAAACAACAACATCAATGCATATAATTAACCACACAAAGAGCCAAGGTTATACAACGAATCTGGAGTTCAAGGATAAGCATGAGGCTATATCATGAAGCTCTCCAAATCAAATACCACCAAGGCCAGATTCAAAGGCAAACAAAGGTGCATAGAGCAGTAGTATTGTTAAGGTTTGTAAATGTGACAGAAACATCATGAAATTCACTACGTGGAAAGCACGAGTGCTTCCACTAGCCAAGTGTCGGATAAAATATACAACCCCATTGTCATATTAGGAACTAAGTCCAATTTTTGATTACTCGTGAAAGGGACACTGGGTCTACATCAATATAAATGTTTGTCATCATCTGCCCGCTAGGTGGAAACACTAGAGGAAGGGAAACAACAAATAAGAGAGGAGAAACAAGTGTCTTAGGGACAATCATGTAGGAGGGTGCCCCCAAGTCACCAACCGCAACACTATGTCCGTAAGACACAATCCACAACAATGAAATCAGAGAGAGGCAATTTTAGAAGAATGATGATACAAATGGAAGAATGTCACAACAGAGGTAGTCTCCTGGTATCCCAAACCTTATGGGAGAATCTGAGGTCATCCCAGGAGGCCTAAACAACATATATCACATCATGGGGGAAGCACATCATGAGAGAGATAAAGGGTTAGAGATACTTACTTGTAGGGCCCTTGTCAGGCTAGAGATTGTCTATAAGCAAATCATCATCGTCATCTTCCCACTCCCTAATGTTGGAAGATAGTGGGACATACGGTACCATAGCCAAATTCATATGTTGTTCATCATTAGGATCATTGTTGTTTGGTTGAATGTTAGGATCGATGTTTTCTTGTTGAGAGGCAAGGTTTATAGCATATTCTTGTCTTCTTTTTCTTCTTTCTCTTGTTTTTCTATTTCTCTTTCTTCGACCACTTATCTCTTGTAAGACAGGGCCTTGCTCTTACATAGGTTGTTGCAAATTAGAAATTGAAGCACCAGGATCAAATCTCATTTGTTGTGGTGGAACATTTTTTTGTTGACAATGATTTCCTGATCTTGGTAAGGATTTCAGGGGAGGAACCTCAGCATAGGGACCTTGTCCTTTCAGTCTAAAGTTCTCTTCACATGCGAGTTGTTTCTCTTTTGTCATTTCTTGTATAAGAGGACTAGGTATTTCAATTTTATCCCAAAAGTAATTTAACTTGTAATGCATTTTTTGAGCCAAAGGTTTATACTTGTTGCGAGGGACGGTGATTGTATGGCCATCTAAAGGGAATTTTAGACAATGGTGTATTGTTGAAGGGATAGCTTTCATTTCTTTTAGCCACGGATGTCCCAATTTAATGTGAAAGAGGTCAGAAACAGGGACAACATCAAACCATTGTTCGACACGTTTTTCGGATAATGTTTTTGATTATATAAGTTAGCAAAAACTAGGGGCCGAACCCTTACATCAAGACAAAAAGAGACAATAGAGGCTCAAGAACAAAAAGAGCCACTAGACCAACTACAGCAGAAATAGCATATACAGCCTATAACCAGATGATAGTAAGTAACAGTAGAAAGACAACATAAAAAGTAACAGAACTAAGGAGATACATTCTCCTAGCCTTAGCCAAAAATTCAACAATTTCATCAAGTTTTTAGACTTTCTCCTCCTCTCCATTAGCTTGGGTCCCATGTTCTTGTAAAAGAGACAGGTTGAGAATCACCATGAGACAGATCACACTGCTTAAGAGCTCTCCCATACAATACACCTTTTGTTCCAGATCATCCACACAACCCGTAAGGATAGAAATATCATGCCTGTGGTCATCCCCTTCCTACTTAGTCTCTTCTCCAACCTCCTCCACAATCATCCTCTCCCCTTCACCTGCATTGTCCACAGGATCACCATCATCACCTCCCGAGTCATCAACCTGTTTCCCTTCATCCTTACCCGCATCATCTTCAGAGATCTCTTGAACTTCAATGTCTTTGGAATTCAACTGGTCATCCCCCTGAGTGGAAGCTTCAGAAGTACTTTCAAAGTAGTCAATTAGTTTAGCTTGCAGAGCAAGCTTACCAGCAATCCTTCCTGACCTTCTCACCCAAAGGCTTGATAAAGGTTCCCTTATGTCTCTTAATCATCATGCTTGAGAGATCATAAGAACCTTGCATTAGTTGATGTGAAAAGAGGAACTCTTCAGTGGCAACATTAGTCATGCAATTAGGGTCAATAAGAGTTCCATTCATGGGGTTTCCCATTATTTTCATAGTGATGTAAAGAGGTCCTTTGTCTCCAGTTGTTCTATCATGAGGAGTGAAGACAATTTTAGGTTCGAGTGCTTTTCTTTTCATGTATGGTCTAGGAGGGAACTTATTATTGTTATTGTGATTAGAGGCCATTGTTTATATGCTCAAACTAGTGCAAAATCAGATTTTGAAAGCTTTTCAAAATTGGTGCAAAAGACAAGAGCAAAAATAGCCCAAAATGCTTTATTTTTCGATACTTTTCAATACAAATGAACGAAACAAAGGGTGCTGTGAGGATTTTAGTCAAGGGAAGAAAGTTATATGTCTGATATCAGTCCAAAATAGAAATATAATCACTCTCAACACACTTTTGATGCAAATCCAAGATAATGCCAAGTCAAAACATAGTGAAAATATGTCAAAATAGGCACTTTTTTCACTAAAACTCAATGCAAAAGAGCATAACAAAGGGTGTTGTGAGGAAAATGATGATAGAAAGAAAAAAACATCAGTAATAATAGTCACTTGATGTCAAAATACCTAGCACAACACGCTTTTAGTGCCACTTAAGGTAAAACCCTAGTGAAAAATATAGCAAAATATGCAATTTTTCATGGTTTTTCAACTCCAAGACCTAGAAAAGGGGGTGTTGTAAAGAGTTTTAGGAGATACAGTAAATAATATCAATAATATAAGTCACCTCAATCCATAAAATTGATCACAACACACTTGGAGTGCAAACTAGGTCGAACCCAAGGGCAAAAATAGCCAAAATGTGTAGTTTTTTTTACCAAATTTTCACTACAAGAGCCAGTTAAAAGGGTGTTGTGAAGATTTTTATGAGGGGAAACAAATTATTACCATGATAATAGAAAATAATTCTAAAATAACTTTCACAACACACCTATGGTGCAAGTTTATAAAGTCAATAAGGCCAATTTTAATGAAAATTATTATTTTTAAAGCCCTGGGTTTAAGATCTTGGGATAAAGTGCTATGTGAATGCTTTGAAGTCTAATTTATGATGAAATTTAATTACTCTCATACCTAAAAATGATTTTCAATCCTTAACATGCAAAATGCCGATGCAAATTTAATTAAAAAGCATCAAAATTGCTAGTTTTTGTTGAAATTTTCTATGAAAAAATGCAAATATTTTAAATCTAAATGCAAATTCACACTAAAATGCAAGACTATATCCAAATGCAAATTTGAATGAGCCTCTAAAATTAGTAGAAACATCTGATAAAAGATTTTGCCTACTAACCCTAGATTTTGGAATTACTAGGTTATATAAAATTGTCATAATTTCCACAAAACCCTAGCAATTAAATGATGAAAATGCAAGGCAAAATTTTGAATTTTTGTATTTTTCTATAGTTTATATCAGATTTGATGCAAAAATCATGAATTAGGAAAATTTAGAAATAATTGATACAATATAGTAAGCCCAACAATGCAAGTTTTTTGTATTTTTCTAATTTTTCATTTTTTTTGAATTTTTCTCAATGCAATAAAATGAATGACTATATGAATGAATGAAATCAATCCAAATCTGAAGACAAACACTCAGCAAGTTGAAATTTAAGTCCAAAAACATGGGTTCACCAAAATGTTTAGCAGAAAATTAGATTTGTTAATGTTCTAGATTTTAGATGTTTAAATCTGCCTCTCCACTATACATTGAAGGATCTAGGGTTGAGTGGCAAGCACTATCATACCCTAGGTCACTTGTAGATGTAGGGAAACTTGGATTAGGGAATTTAATTACCAATTTTCTTAGAGCGAGCCAGTGCCCTAGTCCTAGAAGTGCTCCTTTGTCCTGCTTTTCTTCAGATCCTGAATCCTTGATGCCTACCAATCCTTCCTGCAACTCCACTTTTCCCAAATGTGACACCTATAACCTGCAATCACAAGACTTGTTTTGGGGGTTGTGGTGTTTAGAGGCTTGCCTCATTCAAGCCCTAGAGGACACTTAATTCTTTGAATATTGTTGTTAGATAAAGAGTGTGTGCCCTTTTGAGGCAGAGGAAAAAACCAAAGGAATCAATGACAAAAACACAATATTATGTCACCTTGTAGTGAAGCTCTCATGGAGGAAGATGCTCTTCATGCCATGAGGAAATTCATGCTCAAATCTGCAAATATCAACACATTAAACATACAAGTCTGCTCTTGCAACACAATAGAAAGCCTTGAATCACCTTGAGAACACTTGAACATCACAATTGCCATCTAGTTTACAAATGAATGCCTAAGCATGTTTATATATGCAACTACAAGCATTCCCGCCAAGATTTTAAAAATCAAACTTTACCGTGTCGGCAAAAGAACCAAATAACTGTAATAAACCAACACCTAAAAATTAGGGTTGCCCCAAAATAGGGTAGGACTAGGGAGTGGGCGCCCAAGTCCCCCCTATTTTGGACAGGGTACAGCTCAAGGGGTCCACCTAGGTCCAATTTTCCTTGAAACCAAGGTCTCATTCCATCGGGATGCCAAAATATGAACTAAGATGTCCTAAATGCATACTAAAGACCCAGGAGCTAAACCTTATGAGGGAAAAGCCCCCAAGGGGACATTTTCTAACGTTACATTGCCAAAATCTATCCCATATTGCCTGATGAATGATTTAATTCAAATGTGCATATTAGATGGTTAATATTTATTTATGTAATTCATTTTAGTTGTTTCAACTATTGTCATATATTGGACAGATGTGTGTGAGGTTTGTATTGAGTGTACAGGAAATTACAAGTTATTGACCAATGGTTGGAAAGTGGAGAATGCTAACATGGGACGCTTAGCCATCTCACCTTCATCCTTGTGTTTTCTAAACCTGTGAAAATTCATCCTAGTCAAACTTGATTCTAGATCCCCTCATGATAGACCAGTAAATGTCTTATTGGGTGCATTTAATTTATTGTTTGTGCGATTTTGCGTATGCTTGGTATATTTGAAATGAATTGTGATGTTCTTGAAAATCGTTAATCGTGCTTTTTATTTCTTAGCATAGAGGAAAGAAAATTCAATTGATTTATTTGTGTTGTGAAGTGCACATTATGTATGAAAAGTGGGAAGATGGTAGATAGTGTTAAGATCTATCAAATCAAACCCTCTTTTCACACTAACACTCAAGGACAACAACTGAGCCAAGTCACTACAAATGAAAGAGGACTTAGATACATGTTGGTGTACTCATGAATGATATGGAAAGATTGATTAGATTGAGAGATTTGTAAAACCCTAATTCAAATAAGCCTCAAACTCTAATTATAATAAAATCAGCTATAGATGAATAAAATGCTATCGAACGTCAGACAGGAAGACACTCAGGAAGGATCAAAAACATACCAGAAGTTGGAGTTCCATAAACAAAAATTTTGCGGACTATGCGGTAGGCACCCAAGTCCAATAGGACATTTTTTTCATAGATTTGGAATAGTGAGGTGTGTCAGATGATATCCTAATCCTGCTTTTGGGATGAATCCTATCGGGAGGACTATGGGGTAGGCACCCTAGTATAGTAGGGTAAAATATCAACAAGTTTTCTCCAGATCTTGAATCCTTATCCTTTGAATTGCTTCTTTACACCTGCACTTTGCCAAATCCTGCCCCTGTAACCTGCAATCACAAAGAGAGGGGTTTGGTGGTTGTGGTGTTTAGGAGTTTGCCTCAGTCAAGCCCCAAAATGACATTCAAGTCTTCCAAAACCATTGTTAGATAGAGTGAGTGCCTAAGGGAGGGCAGAGGCCAAAGCAATGTGTAGAGTAAAAAGTCTACATTTTGCATATATGTATGAAGTATCAGGTAAATAGAAAGGAAAGAGTCTCGAGGCCATGGGACGTGACAAGTGGCATAGCGGTGCTCATTTGAAGAGTCAATGGAGGAAAGAATCTCTTATGGAGCGCTAAGACTCCACATGGTAGAGTCTATCAGCGATGCAGAGTCTAAAGGAAAAGTATTAATAGTCTTTTGATAGAGTCGTGGGGCATGCCAAGTGTCTCTATTGTGTTTAATATCAACAACATATGAAGAAGTAGTGGAGGGAGTCACATGTCAGTGTTTGGGTCCCATTTTTGAGATCACCTTTTGCAAATAATGAATCTATGCAGATAACGCCAAGTGTCGGCACCTGCTGGCTATTTCTATGTTTCCTTTATAAGCTTTTAAGTTCTCACAGAGTCTACCATGTGTCACAACGGTGCGCCTTTGAGAGGAAGCTTTTGTGAAGTTTTGTTAAATACACGCGAGTTTGCCACCTGTCTCATTGAGGAATCTATGGAGCACGCCATGTGTCTTCTGTTGAGCCTCTTTTTGATTAGGCTCTCAAGTACCGTGGAGCCTATCACATATATAGGTGGAGCCCATGATTTTAATAGATATTGGAGACTGTGGGAGATGCCACATGTCATCACCACTCTTGTTTGAAGAGTCTTTTTAAATAGTTCTTGCTCGAGAAGCGCGAAGCCGCCACGTATTATCTTTTGAGTCTTTTTGAGATTTGCAGGTGGTGCCATCTATCCTAACAGTGTAGGCAGCTAGACTCTGTGTTCAAAGGCCCTTATCTATTATGCCATTGGTCGAAGCAACTCAGCAAAAGGTGGGAGAATCCATAATATCTGAGATTCACAAAGTTGGTTGCAACGGAAGGAGAAGAATAGCAACCCAGGATCTAGAGGATATTTGCAATGCATGGGCTGATAACTGAATCATCAGTTAACTGGAGATGTTGATAGCCAGGCAATTAAGATCTGAATGGTCATAGGAGAGTCTTGTAGCCTCACTTTATGCTATAAATAACAGAGTTTATTGCAGAGAATAGATAGATTCAAATACAAAAAGAAACTTTTGAGTTGTTTTTCTGCTGAACCAGAGAAATACCATTTGCCTTAACAAATACCTCTCAGAAGGGATTGAATATTGTAATCTGTGCATCTCGCCATATGTACTCTATTCTCTTGACCATTAATGAAGAGAGATTGGTGTTTTGTGCATGTTATGGTGTCTTTCTAAATCTTTCTTGCATTTTTTTCGTATTGAGCCTTTGATAAATCTATGATATGTTCTCTGTTATTGTTAATCATGCATTATGTTCTTTGACTTAGCAGTAAATCTTTAAGGGTTTAATCACTGTGTTACATATTTGAATCACAATATATTCTCGACGTATTGCCTTAGAAAGTTAGTTTCAAGGGTTTTATCTGTAATCTTATTTTTTCTTCCCTTTACAACAAACCCCATAGAGAAGAACCAACTTCTTTAAAATCTAGAGATTGTCTTAAGAGTCAAAGTCTCACATTCTTAAGATTTCCCATGTTGGTGATTAACTTGCAAATTTTAGCATCAACATTTTTTGGCACGCCTGGTGGGACTATCTTTACAAATTCTTTGATAAGAATTGCATGAGCTAGCCTCTTGCAAGAAGTTAGAGTTGTGGACCAACTACACAAGCCAAAGTTGCTGCTAATCCAAGACTCTTACTACCACCATTGATAATTACTCCAAGAAGAAGGGCTAGTCAGTAGAATACCCCAACCATACAAATGGGTGCTCAAGCTCCACCTCAAAATTATGCTAAATGGAATAATAGTAGTCCACTTATACTTTTAGTGCCCCCAGATACATGGGACCCAATTCCTACAAATGCCCTGAAAGCATTGCCCAAGTTCTTAGGAGAGGATTTCAAGACCCCATGTATGCGCATTACACTATGTTACATAATAACATATTGACATGAGGATTTAGCACCCTCGATTATGATTAAAGACAAAGATAAGAACGAAGGGTCACGGGCCTCCATTTGCAGGAAGATGGGGGCCAAAAAGGGGTCTTAAGTGGCCACTTTTTTCTGAAATTAGGAAATACTGACCTTGGATGAGAAATTTAGCATAGTCACACTCAAAATTTGAAGATGCAACCAAAACAATGTTTGTAGTGCTCCAATTCTACTTTCTAAACTACTATTTAAAAAAAAAATGGTATAGATTAAGGGGTTCAAAATAGGGAGCCACAAAAATTGGTGTTGTTTCTGTCAAAAAAACATAACATAGCGTGTTTTGTGGCTCCTTAAAAAGGTTAACTTTTTTTTGGTATTTTTAAAATTGTTTCAATGAGAAATTAGCTAACAACATGTAGTTTATGCCTGATTTTTCTGATATTTTTTTAATGAATATTTGATTTTTTACTATTTTTCAAAGTGGATACATCTTAAGAAATAGAATTTTGGTCGTGCTACCCTTGTAAATTTTGAAAACTAATTGATTTTTTTTTAAAAATGTGTAGAATGGAGTCTAGTTTATAAAAATGTAATTTATTTGAAATTTCAATGAATGTTTAATTTATAATGAAAAAAAAACTAAACACCAGTTTTTGCCCAAAAACGAACACACAAACAAAAGAAATTAAAGATAAAAGGCTTAACATTGTCAAAATGTGAAAAAAATTACATTGTTAAATAACTAAGAGAAAGCCTAACATTACCCAGGTGTTCAATTTGTTCAACCTTGAAACACGTGCAAATCTGAGGGTTAGCATGAACAAAATTATGTGAAATCTTGGATAATTTGCAAAAACACGACTGTGGACGTTGGGAAGGCACTCCAAGCTTTTGGGTTGGAAATCCAAAGAAAATCCCAACCCTAAGGATTGGGATTCCCAAAGAAACATATAATGTGAGCGTATTATAATGCGCTCGCGTTATGTTGTGCTTTCTTCCTTTTTTTCATGTTTGTTGGTGTTTTCCCAGTTCGACATAACACGAGCGCGTTATAATGTGATCGCGTTATGTCTCCATTTGAATGATTTATGTTCAAGTTTCGTAAGTAAGTTTGATGGATGCATATATGTATATATGTATGCTTGTAGGTATGTATGTATGGTTGTATGTATGTATGTACATGTATGCATGCTTGTATGTATGTATATATGTATGTATGTTTGTATCTATGTATGTATGTATGCATGTATGTAAGGGTTTTGGGTTTAGGGTATATAAGGACTTGAGCCCATATAATTTTTAGGGTTGAGGGTTGAGGGATTAGGGCTTAAGTAATAGGTAGAGGGTAGTGGGTAGAGGTTAGAGGTTAGAGAGTTGAGGGTTAATATTTAGGTTGTTGAGTGTATAAGATTAAGTGTGTAAGGCATGGGGATTAGGGTTTAGGATATTAGGTTTAGGGTTTACGATATGGATTGAGGGTATATAAGGTATAGGGTGACTTGGGTTGAGAGCACATATGGTTTAGGTTTAATTTAAGTATAGGGTTGAGGAACAATATTCAGGGTTTAGGGTATAAGGGTGAGGTTATAGGGTATAGGGATGAGGGTTTGTGGGTGTAGGCTTCAGGGTGTAAGGTATAGGGTTGAGGATTGAGGGATTAGGGCTTAAGTATATGGTTGAGGGTATAGGGTTGAGGGTTTAGGGATAGGTTTTAGGGTTTAAGGTTTAAGGGTTAAGGGTTGATGGATAGGGTTTAGGGGTAAGGGATTAGGGATTAAGGTATAGTATCGAGGGTTGAGGGTTTAGGAATAGGGATATCATTTAATGTTTAGGGATGAGGGTTTAGGGTTGAGGGTTGAGAGATTAGGGTTTAAGGTATAGTGTTGAGGGTTGAGGTTTTAGGGATAGGGTTTAGTGAAAGGAAGCTAGGTGTATGGAAATCGCTTCCTACACTAATCTAATGAGGGGAGAACTATACAAATTTAAATTAATCCTTACAATAATAGCAACATGAAACATGTAAATGGGATATTTTAGCAATACACATGAACCAGAAAGGAGACATAAGAAGAGAGACAAAGATATATCATGGGGAAAACCCTTACCAGGTGAAAAACCCCACACTCAGAAACCTGCACAATGTATTATCAAAATTGAATATGGTTTACAATACACTTGCAATACAAGCTTTAATAGTCTTCAACACTCATGTTTGGAGTTAATCCAGCAGCATAACAGTACCTGTCAATCACATAATACATCTCCTCCTCCGAGCACTTGTTTATATAGAATATACAAGGTAGAATTGGTCCTATCTTGAGATGGGCGTCCAACTTGGCCTCATGGCCCAAAACCCATGCCTAAGGACACTTGGTCAACATTTTAGAATGTTCCTGACACTTGTCCATAGCTCCCATCCCAAAGAGGTCACCTATTTCCAAAAAGGGCTATGATAGATACTCTTACAACTCTTACGACTGTCATAGAATCTGTCATAGCAGTTACAACTTATAGTTGTAAGAGAATCTGCCATACACAGGCTATAAATAGCATATTCTCTTACAACATGTCATAGTCCACCTTGGGGCACCCAAATATTCCTTTTTCAAAGATGCTTCATGACACATCTCTTCACCTTTCTTACAAGCTTCTATTTTTGACTCTTACATGTCATAACTTCGTCATAGGAATCCGTCATAACCGTTTTAGTCAACATTCCCTTACACAACATCCAAGATGCCGACACATGGAAAAATTATCCTACCACTAAGTGGGATGCCTATCTCCTCATGTGAGGATAAAATTACAAATTGTCATCTTCCATGTAGGATGACACATCACCGTGCCACATCCCACAACATGACAATATGGAATTTACAATTAATTTACAACATAGGCATTGAATTAATAAATAAAAACATAAATAATGCAAGGAATTGCCAAGGTTGAGACACCTTAATTCCCAACATTCTCCCACTTGTCAAACACCTTGTAAGAGCCAATATAATAACATGATTTAACTGCTATAAGCCGAGAGGCCCATAGACTCTGAACACCATCTGAACTTCTCTGTGCTCACTGGTTTCGTTAATGCATCTGCAACATTCTTCAAAGTATCTACCTTCTCTAAATTTACCTTCCCATACTCTACCATGTCTCGCATGAAGTGAAACTGTACATCAATATGCTTTGTTCTGGCATGGAAATTTGGATTCTTCACAAGGTAAATCACACTCTGACTTTCACAACTGATTGTAATCTGACTTGCATCATCACCAATATCTGAACACAATCTGTTAAGCCAAATGGCTTCCTTACAAGCATGAGTTTTTGCCATATACTCAGCTTTTGTCATGGACAAAGCAACCACAGGTTGTCACTTACTCATCCAACTAATAGCACCACCAAATAGTGTAAACACATAAGCACTGGTGGATCTCCTGCTGTCAATGTCACCTGCCCAATCAGAATCCACAAATCCACGAATATCAACATAATGCGGAGGTCCTGTAACATTAGCATGATAGCATATGGAATACTTGGAAGTACCCCTCAAATAGCTAAACACTCGCTTAACTGCATCCCAATGAACCCATCCATGATTAGCCATAAATTGACTAAGTGTTGAAAATGAAGGCAGAGCTGCTGCTATAAACTTTAAAATTTTGTGTATGCAAAGCTGAAATTAAGATTAATTTGTAACAATTAATGAACAAGTGCTTATGCACTTTCAAACCAATGTAGAAGAGAAAAGAAAAAGCTTGCACAGTATTTATGTGGAGAAACCCTTTCGTAAAAAACTCCACACTCAAAGATGTTTCCTGCTTGTATTAAATCTCTTTGGAAAAGATTACATTCAATACTGAAACTTCTATAAGTCCTTGATGCACTTCAAAAGCTTCTTCAATCTTCAAACCTATAAAAAACTTCAAAAAAGGCATCTTGCTTTTTTCCTCGAAATCTTCTTCAATAAAAAAATCTTCTTGCTTTTTTATTCTAAGTCAAAAAAGCTCTTTATTTATTTTTCGTCTTTTACAAAAAACTTCTTACTTTTATCTTCTAAGTCTTTTTCCTCAAAACAACTCTCTGGAAAATGTATGGGGTTTACAATTAAATAAAAAACCCTCTTTTAATTTAAAAGCTTCTTAATTCAAAAGATTGAAACTCAAATTATAATAAATTACAATTGATAACATAGATTCTAAAGCTCATGCAAAAACCAAGCTCACTTAAATTGAGAAGACTGAACTCAAACAAAGTCCAAGCTTTGAGTTAACTGCCCATTCATGATGTGTGCACACAAGTATGCTAAAAATAGCTTTGCCAACATCAAACATATTTCCAAATAAAAGCAACAACTGAAAGTCCTAAGATTGCGTGCTCAAGTTAGTCCAATCTATTTAAGTCAACTGAAGTGATCAACACACATCAATTCTCATGCAACAACTTGCACAATTGATGTCCCCAATGTTATTTTGAATTACCTTGTTCTATACATACAAGTGACATGCAAACACCAGATCCAACATGCAATTGATACCCATTACCTAAAACACTGAGATGTACCACCCTGCAAGTTTTAGGAGCTGGAGTGTCCTAAAAGTAATATCTTAAAAATGACATGCAAATAACATGCAAGCATTTTCAACAACATGCAACTGATACCCAATTCCTGAATCACTGAGATGTACCATCCTGCAAGTTTCTAGAGTTGGAGTGTTCTACAAGTAATCTCACAAAACTGACATGCAACTACATGCAAGGTCATATAACTTACATGCAAGAACATGCAAGGTCATACAAGTCCATAGGAATGACATGCAACAACATGCAGGCACATGCAAGTGACATGCAACAACATGCAAGTCAATATGAGCAACAGGAAACAACATGCATCAACATGCAACAACATGCAAGTAACATGCAACAACATGCAAGTACATGCAAGCTACATAAAAAAACATACAAGTCCATGCAAGCTATTCTAACCACATGCAAGCAATATCCAATTCATTCATCTCTAACACTGTAATTAACTCCAACATTATATCCATGCACGGTGTCTCAACATTATCCACTCATGTACATAAAAAAGCACAACTCCAGGTCTAAATATAAGTCCCCATCAAAAGGGGATGCCCAAGTTTAACTTCCACTTACTAGGAGTTATCAAACTCTCAAAATAGACTTAGGAGAAGTCAACAAAGTCTTCATGGCCCCCACTCTAAAAATGGATGCCTAAGTTTGAACTTATCAATTAGGAATTGATTGCAAAATTCAAAGTGGTATAATTAATAAATAATTAATCTCTCAAAGTCTTTGTGTTGGGGAACACATTCCAAGAACTTTGGAGACACATGAATTGGTTAGGATTGCAAGTTAATGGCAACTTATCCCGACACTAAGGACTCCCACTGCTTGGGCAATGTCTGGTCTTGTGCAGACCATAGCATACATCAAACTACCAACAACACTAGCATAAGGTACTCTGCTCATGTCCTCCACCTCACTGGGAGATTTTGGACAATCCTCAATAGACAACGTTGTCCCCAAGGAAACATGAACACACAATGGTCTACAATTTGCCATGCTGAACCTATCCAACACGGTCTTCACATACTTACTTTGGCTTAACCAAAGTTTTCTGTTGGCTCTGTCTCTTTTGATTTCCATTCCTAGAATGTACCTAGCTGCCCCCAAATCTTTCATTTTAGACTGTGCTGACAACTGAGATTTAAAATCAGAAATCATATTCTTTCCCTTCCCAATGAGCAACATATCACCAACATACAATGCAACAATGAGAATACGATCACCATCATCCTTAAAATACACACAGTGATCCGATTTCAATCTCACAAATCTAATTGACAACACAAAGGCATCAAACTTCAAGTACCACCTCCTAGGAGACTGCTTCAAACCATACAAAGACTTCTTTAACTTGCAAACCAAATTTTCTTTACCTTTCACCATGTAATGCTCTGGCTATGACATGTAGACTTCTTCCTCCAAATCACCACGAAGAACTTCACATCCATCTGTTCTACCTCTAAGTCATAAGCTGTTGCAAGAGACAACAAGAATCTAATGGATGTCAGCTTTGCAACGGGAGAGAAGATCTCACCATAATCTATACCCTCCACTTGTGAATACCCTTCGTAACCAATCTGGCCTTATACTTCTCAACACTGCCATCTGTACCAATTTTCTTCTTGAACACCCATTTGCATCCAATGGTTTTCCATCCAGGAGGCAAAGGCACCAAGTCCCAAGTTTGATTCTTTTCCAAAGAAGCCATCTCATCCTCCATGGCCTCCTTCTAGGAACCTGCATCTTTCATTTCCATAGCCTCTGATACAGTTCTAGGTTCATCACCGTTAGTAATCAAAGCATAAGCACAACTAGAATCAAGCAATGTAAAACCAAACCTTTTAGGTTGCTTTCTTATCCATGTAGACCTCCTCAAGGGGTGAGTTTGAGGTTCAGCTTCTTCATCTGAGCTTTTAGAGCTACCAGAGCTCTCCTCATCATAAGGTCCAACATTGTCTTTCTATTCAGTCTTGTCAGGGGTAGCAGGAAACTGAACAACATCCTCTTTCTTTTCTTTTTCCTATAAGCTCTCTGAAGATGACACTTCTGCTATACAACACTTTTTCAGCCACATGATCCCAAAGCTTATACCCTTTCACACCGACACCATAGCCAATGAAGAGACACTTAACAGTCTTGTTCTCTAATTTTGACTGCTTCTCCCTAGGCACATGTGCATATGCCTCACAACCAAAAACATGAAGATGCCTTACTGAAGGCTTTGTACTAGACCACACCTCCATGGGTGTCTTACCAACAAGAGCTGATGTAGGAGATCTATTTACCAGATAGCAAGCAGTGGCAATAGCTTCAGCCTAAAACTTTTGTTCTAGGCCAGCTCCACTAAGCATACTCCTAGCCTTCTCCATCAGTGTCCTGTTCATCCTCTCTGCAACTCCATTTTGCTGCAGGGTGTATGGAGTTGTCTTATGTCTTTCAATCCCATGTTCCTTGCAATATTTATTGAATTCTATAGAACATAACTCACCACCGTTGTCAGTTCTCAAACACTTAATCTTTTTACCAGTTTGATTTTCAACAAAGGCCTTAAAGTCCTTAAACTTACTATAGACTTTAGGTTTGCTTCTGAGAAAATAAATCCATGTCCTTCTACTGTAGTCATCTATAATAGATACAAAATATACAGATTTTGATAATGAAGGAACATTAACATGACCAAACACATCAAAATGAATAAGGTCCAACACACTAGAAGACTTATGAGAACTCGAATAAAATTGAACACGGTTTTGTTTTCCATATATGCAATGTTTGAAAAAGTTGAACTCGAGATTAAAATCATCTAACCCCTCAACGAGGTTCTTATTTTTTAGGGTACGCAAACCCTTCTCACGAATGTGGCCAAATCTCTTATGCCATAACATTATCTTTTCAACAGGAAGCTTAACTTCCAATGCACGGTAACAACCATCAAGACTAGATACAATAGATTTCTTCACTGCTCGTTCAGATGGTGGGGATGATGTGACTTCTGCCCTCTTCCTTGAGTCAGAAGAACTATTGCATTGTGAAATGTATGCCTCTAGCTAAAACAGAGTACCTCTCCAAGTACCCTTAGCAAGCACCATAGCTCCTCTAGTCATCTTGCATCCTTCTTTCAAAAAGACAACCTGCACACCTGCATCATTCAACATACTTACAGAAAGCAGGTTCCATGCTAAGCTTGGGATGTGCATAGCCCTAGAGATTCCCTTCACTCATCCATCCGGGAATCGGATAGAGACTCTTCCAGAACCAACAATCTTCAGTTGAGAGTCATCACCCAGATACACCTTTCCACCATCGAACTCCTCATACTTGGTAAACCAATCTCAATGCGAGGTCATGTGGAATGATGTACCAGAGTCAATCAGCCACACATCATTAGATGCATGGATTTCCAGGTCTGCTACAGCATCACCATCATCTTGTGACTTGTCAGAATCTGAATATGGGTTCTTCTTCTTTTTCTTTTCCTCTTTGCATTCCTTTCAGAAATGCCCAGATTTACCACAGTTCCAATAGAGAGCCTTGGACTTTCCAAGAGATTTGGATCTCCCATGGGATTTGGATCTACCCTTCTTAGCTTTCTTGTCCTTCTTTTTCCCTTTCTCCTTGGGTCTTCCACAAACCGCAAGAGCCTCTTTGGCTTCCTCAGAAGACTTTTTCTGCATCTCTTCAGATAATAGTGAAGATACCACTTCATCCATTTTGAATGTGGATGTGGTGCTTCCAATAGCCATGACAAGATGATCCCACGAGTCTGGCAAAGAACAAAGCAAGGTCATACATTGATCCTCCTCCTCCATCTTCACACCAATGGATGTCAATTGTGCAACCAACATGATGAACGCATTCATATGTTCAGCAACAGATCCTCCATCCTCCATTCGAAGAGAATACAACTTCTTTCTTAGAAAAAGTTTGTTAACCAGGGATTTGGCTTGATACACATCTCCCAACTTCTTCCAAAGCAAGTTTTGCAATAGTCTCCTCATGGACATTTAACATAATAGAATCAACAAGACTAAGTCTTATGAGACCCTTAGCCTTCTAATCCTTGAGATCCCAATCAGCTTGTGACATTACATCTAGTTTAGTGCCACTGATAGTTTCCCAAAGGTCTCGATCAACAAGCATGTCTTCCATCTTGAGCTTCCATAGCTCGAAATTAGTGCCATTGAATTTCTCCACCTCTATCCTTCCAGATGTGCTTGTCATCTCCTTGCTGCAATAAGATTTAGAATACTTTGCACAGACTCCTACTCAACTTAAGATCAGCTCAAAAAACCCCTACCCAACAACAAGGACCAAAGGTGATCAAGATCTGATACCAACTGAAAGGAAGCTAGGTGTGCAGAAATCGCTTCCTACACTAGATAATGAGGGGAGAACTATACAAATTCAAATTAATCCTTACAATAACAGCAACATGAAAAATGTGAACGAGATATTTTAGCAATACACATGAACCAAAAAGGAGACAGAAGAAGAAAGACAAAGATATATCGTGGGGAAAACCCTTATTAGGTGAAAAACCCCACACTCAGAAACTTGCACAATGTATTATCAAAACTAAATATGGTTTACAATACACTTGCAATGCAAGCTTCAATAGTCTTCGACACTCGTGTCTGGAGTCAATCCGGAAGCATAACAGTACCTGTCAATCACATACTACATCTCCTCCAAGCACCTGTTTATATAGAATATACAAGGCAGAATTGGTCCTATCTTGAGATGGGCGTCCAACTTGGCCTCATGGCGTAAAACCCATGCCTAAGGACACTTGGTCAACATTATAGAATGTTCCTAACACTTGTCCACAACTCCCATCCCAAAGAGGTCACCTATTTCCAAAAAGGGCTATGACAGATGCTCTTACAACTCTTACGACCATCATAGAATCTGTCATAGCAGTTACAACTTATAGCTGTAAGAGAATCTGTCATACACAAGATATAAATAGCATATTCTCTTACATGTCATAGTCCACCTTGGGATGCCCAAACATGCCTTTTTTAAAGATGCTTCATGACACATGTCTTCACCTGTCCTATAAGCTTCTATTTCTGACTCTTACATGCCATAACTTCATCATAGGAATCCGTCATAATCGTTTCGGTCAATATTCCCTTACACAACATCCAAGATGCTGACACATGGAAAAATTCTCCTACCACTAAGTGGGATACCTATCTCCTCATGTGAGGACAAAATTACAAGTTGTCATCTTCCATGTAGGATGACACATCACTGTGCCACATCCGACAACATGACAATATGGAATTTACAATTAATTTACAACATAGGCATTGAATTAATAAATACAAACATAAATAATGCAAGGAATTACCAACTTTGAGACACCTTAATTCCCAAAATTTAGGGTTGAGGGATTAATGTTTAGGGTTGACGAATTAGGGTTTAAGGTTGAGGGTTAAGGGTTGAGAGTTGAGGGTTGAGGGTTGATTGATAGCGTTGAGTGTCAAGGGATTAGGGTTAAAGTAGAGTGTCGAGGGTAGGGGGATTAGGGATAGCCCTTAGGATTGAAGGTTTAAGCATTGAGGGTTGAGGCTTTAGGGTTGAGGGTTAAGGGATTAGGGTTTAAGATATAGTTTTGAGGGTCGAGGGTTTAGGGATAGGTTTTAGGGTTAAGGTTTGAGGGATAGGGTTTAGGGATTAGGGATTAGGGTTTAAGGTAGAGTGTCGAGGGTTGAGGGTTTAAGAATAGGCATAGCATTTAGGGTTTAGGGATTAGGGTTGAGAGTTGAGGGTTGATGGATTAGGGTTTAAGGTATAGTGTTGAGGGTTTAGGGACTAGGGTTGAGGGATTAGGGTTTAGGGTTGAGGGAGTAGGGTTTAAGGTATAGTGTTGAGGGTTTAGGGTTTAGGGATAGGGTTAAGGGTTGACAGATTAGGGATTAGGTTTGACGGATTAGGGATTAAGGTTGAGGGTTGAGGGTTGAGGGTTTAGGGATAGGGTTGAGGGTCGAGGGATAAGGGTTAAGGTATAGTGTCAAGGGTAGAGGGATTAGGGTTTAAGGTTTAACGGTTAAGGGTTAAGGGTTGAGGGATAGAATTTAGGGTTTAGGGATAAGGGATTAGGGTTTAACCTGTAAGGTTTAGGGTTGAGGAATTAAGGTTTAAGGTTGAGGGTTGAGGGACATGGTTTAGAGTTTAGGGATAAGGGATTGGGATTTAGGACCTTGAGGGATTAGGGTTTAGGGTTGAGACTTTAGGGATAGCATTTAGGGTTGAGGGATTAGGGTTAAGGTAGAGTGTCGAGGGTAGAGGGATTAGAGATACAGTTTAGGGTTGAAGGTTTAAGGATTGAGGGTTGAGGCTTTAGGGTGAGGGTTAAGGGATTAGGGTTTAAGATATAGTGTAGAGGGTTGAGGGTTTAGGGATAGGTTTTAGGGTTTAAGGTTTAAGGGTTAAGGGTTGAGGGATAGGGTTTTAGGGAAAAGGGATTAGGGTTTAACCTGTAAGGTTTAGGGTTGAGGGATTAAGGTTTAAGGTTGAGGGTTTAGGGATAGGGTTTAGAGTTTAGGGATAAGGGATTAGGGTTTAGGACCTTGAGGGATTAGGGTTTAGGGTTGAGACTTTAAGGTTAGCGTTTAGGGTTAAGGGATTAGGGTGTAGGGTTTAGTGATAGGGTGTAGGGTTTAGTTGAGGGTTGAGGGTTGAGGGATTAGGGTTTAAGGTATAGTTTTGAGGGTTGAGGGTGTAAGGATAGGGTTTAGGGTTGATGGATTAGGGTTTATGGGTGATGGATTAGGGTTTAAGGTTGAGGGTTGAGGGTTGAGGGTTGAGGGATAGGGTTGAGGGTCAAGGGATTAGGGCTAAGGTAGAGTGTTGAGGGTAGAGGGATTAGGGATAGAGTTTAGGGTTGAAGGTTTAAGGATTGAGGGTTGAGGATTTAGGGCTAAGGGTTAAGGGATTAGGGTTTAAGATATAGTGTCGAGGGTTGAGGATTTAGGGATAGGTTTTAGGGTTTAAGGTTTAAAGGTTAAGGGTTGAGGGATAGGGTTTATGGTTTAGGGATAAGGGATTTGGGTTTAAGGTACAATGTCGAGGGTTGAGGGTTTAGGAATAGGGATAGTGTTTAGGGTTCAGGGATGAGGGATTAGGGTTGAGGGTTGAGGGATTAGGGTTTAAGGTATAGTGTTGAGGGTTGAGGATTTAGAGATAGGGTTTAGGGTTTAGGGTTGAGGGATTAAGGTTTAAGGTATAGTGTTGAGGGTTGAGGGTTTAGGGATAGGTTTTAGGGTTGAGGGATTAGGGTTTAGGGTTGAGGGATTAGGGTTTAAGGTTGAGGGTTGAGGGTTGAGGGTTGAGGGTTAAGGGTTGAGGGTCGAGGGATTAGGGGTAAGGTAGAGTGTCAAGGGTAGAGGGATTAGGGATAGGGTTTAGGGTTGAAGGTTTAAGAATTGAGGGTTGAGGCTTTAGGGCTAAGGGTTAAGGGATTAGGGTTTAAGATATAGTGTCAAGGGTTAAGGGTTTAGGGATAGGTTTTAGGGTTAAGGGTTGAGGGTTTAGGGATAAGGGATTAGGATTTAAGGTATAGTGTCGGGGGTTGAGGGTTGAGGGTTGATGGATTAGGGTTTAAGGTATAGTGTTGAGGGTTGAGTGTTTAGGGATAGGGTTTAGGGTTGAGGGATTAGGGTTTCAGGTTGAGGGATTAGGGTATAAGGTATAGTGTCGAGGGTTTAAGGATAGGGTTTAGAGTTTAGGGATAAGGATTAGGGCTTAGGATCTTGAGGGATTAGGGATTAGGGTTTAGGGTTGAGGCTTTAGGGATAGCATTTAGGGTTGAGGGTTGAGGGATTAGGGTTAAGGTAAAGTGTCAAGGGTAGAGGGATTAGAGATAGGGTTTAGGGGTTAAGGTTTAAGGATTGAGGGTTGAGTCTTTAGGGTGAGGGTTATGGGATTAGGGTTTAAGATATAGTGTCGAGGGTTGAGGGTTTAGGGACAGGTTTTAGGGTTTAAGGTTTAAGCGTTAAGAGTTGAGGGATAGGGTTTAGGGCTTAGGGATAAGGGATTACGGTTTAGCCTGTAAGGTTTAGGGTTACAGGATTAAGTTTGAAGGTTAAGGGTTGAGGGTTGAGAGTTTAGGGATAAGGGATTAGGGTTTGGGACCTTGAGGGATTAGGGTTTAGGGTTGAGGCTTTAGGGATAGCATTTAGGGTTGGGTGATTAGGGTTGAGAGATTAGGGTTTAAGGTATAATGTTGAGGATTGAGGGTTTAGGGATAGGGATTAGGGTTTAGGGTTGAGAGATTAGGGTTTAGGGTTGAGGGATTAGGGTTTAAGGTATAGGTTTTAGGGTTGAGGATTTAGGGATAGGGTTTAGGGTTGAGGGATTAGGGTTTAGGGTTGATGGATTAGGGTTTAAGGTTGAGGGTTGAGGGTTTAGGGATAGGGTTTAGAGTTTAGGGATAAGTGTTGGAAACACGGTGGATAACTGAGAGGGGGGGTGAATCAGTTATCTTAAATAATTTAACTTTCTATTCTCCTTTAACAGTTAGTGCAACATCAAAACTATAAGCATGCATAACCATGAGAGCATAGATAAAATTAATACACATAACACAATGATTTTTATGTGGAAAACCCTATTAAGGGAAAAACCACGGGGTGACTAACCCAAGATTATATTCTCCGTTAAAAGAATAAGAAGTACAAAATGGCACTTGCCAATTAGGGCTCACTGCCCGAGCACATTACTCACAAGAGGCTCACTGCCTACAAGAGACTCACTATCTATAAGGTATATACAAAGTAACTAGGTATTTGAACTGATCAAGGGTATCCACATATGTTGAGGTTCAGTTCCAGTTAGGCTCAATATACTGATCTACTACACTTCATTCTTCCTCCGCTTAGTGTTGTTGTTCTGTCACATACCAGATTTGTATAGCTGCTTCCACACTACTCTCTCCTTTTCTTCACACACTATTTCACACACCACACACCTTCACATCGAAATCCATTTGGTATATATATCTGCACCAAGGATTTCAACATCTTTCTAGTCAACATCTGGAATACTCAGGATTTTCTCAAACTTTGATCAATCGGTTGAATCCTTTCTTACTAAGTGATGTGTATCAAAGAGATAGTTGTAGAAGTCATCAATCATGTCAACCAACCATGAATGATTCCTCATCCGGATTAAGGTCTGATGCTCTACTGATCAGTTCTTCCTCAGTCTACTTTGCCCAACACTTAGGTGCTCATATCTTTTCACTCTTTCATCACTGGAGGCTCAATCTCTGGAATGTAGTAGTTGTTGTACTCCTCTTGACTTCCCCAAGTTCGTACTTTGCTGAGATACTTCCTCTGAGAGATCCAGACCTGATTGTCAGACCTTGCTACATGCTCTGTTCTTGTTCACCGGACCAAAACACTATTCAATCTGACTTTCGGTAAGGACCTATTATGTGTTGCAGATGTGTGGGATAAACTTTGTTGCCATCAATGACAACAATGATGAAGCCACACAGTGTCTCTTGCCAACAATCTCCCCCTTTGGCATTGATGGCAACACTTAGTGAAAAATGACGGTCATAGCACACTCCCCCTTGGTTGATGCTCTGTTCTTATGTACATTTTTCCAGAGCTCCCCCTTAGCTAGGTTCCACATTTTTCACTACTCCTCACTCCCCCTTTGACATCAATGGCAAAGGGTGGAATCCACACACTGAAATTTGCAAAATTTAACCTATACATAGCCGCATAAGTATATATACAAGTTATACTTACATATACTTAAGTATATTTGCAAAAGTTGTTTTCAACTGGACAAATTCTGTTGCCCAACTCTGCTTCATCCTGTCCAAAACTGAGATGTGACCACTTAGCAAAAATGCAAAAGCTTCTACCCTCTTTAAGTCTGTCAGATCACTGGTCTGGGCTGTGGTCTGGGCATCAGTTAGGGTCTCATGCATTGCCTCTAACTTGGGGATAATTATCCTTCTTAATTCACTTAGTCTGCTTATTCTAATCTTCTTCTCCTTTTCAAGCCTCTTTATTTCATTTATAGTGGCAATAATCTGCCACTCTTGATTCATTATGGAAGAGGTGAGAGGATCAAAATTTTAAGATAAACTTGACAGTTTGCTCTCTTGTTCTTCCATCTTCTTAGCAATGTTTGATGTCACAGTGGACTAGGATAGAAAAAATTTGTATAAGTCTTTGCCATCTTTAAGAGCATTTTCTAAGCTCTTTATTCCAATATCCAAATTTATCCTATCATTTGTTATTAGCCCCTATACTTCAGAGAATCTCTTACCTAAAAACTCTTTCCAGACTTTCTCTTCTGCTGATTTCTCCAAAGAATCAAATGTGTGCTAACAGAATTAACAAGATATTTTAGATTATCGAAAGAGGAGGCTGTAGGATCCTTTTGAAAGGATGGCATAATTTTCTCTAGCACACTGGATGCAATCTCTATTAGCTCACAGTCTTCCATGTGAGACTTCATAATCTTTTCTTTTGCTTTAGCTTGAGCAAAAGATGTGACCTTCATTGTCTGGATCAGAGAGAGTCAAAATTGAGTGGTCCTTGAAACAACTCTGGTTCATCTAATTCCATCATTTCTTTGGTCAGGAAATCTTTAACTACTTCTGCAGTGTCTCTTGCTGGAGACAGAGTCTTCTTTCCTTCTGCAGCCTCATAACTGTCACCTGAGGTCTTCTCTGTTTGACCTTCTTTTCCTCCCTTTTTCCCTTCTTCTTGACTTGTTTTCTCCTCTTGTCTTGCTTCTCCTTCAGTTCCGGAGTCTGTTGGGGGATTCAGAAGAGAGATATTTACTTCTTCATGGACTTCCTCTTCCAGAACAGAGGAATCCAGGTCCTTAGTCTTCTCCTCACCTGTCTCCTTTGACTCTTCTGAAATTTTCTCAGTGGAGTCTTCCTTTGATGCACTTAATCCTTCGACATCAGAAGGTTCATCACTTATGTCCTCTATAATAGGAAGATTGAATCTTTTATATGCATTCTGAAGGATGTCTTCAGTCTCTTTTGCCACCTGATCAGTCTCTTCGAGCATAAGCTTGTTCATTCTGGCTTTTCTCCGGAACTCATCCTTGCAATCCTTAAAGATCATGTTCATTTGTTTAGGAGTGGTGGAAGGATAGAGATGAATAGCTATCTGTTCTTGGATCTCCATATCCTTTTCCTTAGCATTGTTCTTTCTCATTTCAAGTTCCTTCTCTAGGCTTTTGGGAATTAGAGATATGATTTCAATGAATGCTTTATTATAGATGTTTAGATACATGACTGTAGCATCTTGCAAGATCTTCTGGTCAGCTTCACTACATTCATCATAGGATTCTGTCATTGGTTGCAGATTTCCATCCATAGTGACTGCCTTGATGACATCATAATGGAGAGAGTAGGCCTTTCAATAAATTCTTCTACTTCTTCTTCTTTGTTCTTTTCGACAGAGAATTCCACATATGTTTTCTTTTTCTTCTTCATTTTCTTGACCTCCTCATCTATCTCTGTCTCTTCATCATCCTTGTGGCTTGTGTATGACCTTGTAGCCTTTGTCTTTGTTCTCTTCTCTCCTTTTTTGGATGTCTTTGCTTCTAGTTTTGAGGTTTTTGAACTCTTGGAGGTGGCAGGTGTAGAGCTCTTTGAGGATCTAGACCGGGAGGGGGCTTGCACCAGAACACTTTCTTTTTCTGCTTCTTGTCTCTCTCTTTCTTCTCTTTCTACCTTCTCTCTGTTGGCATCAACTGCCTCTTTAGATATGCCATATTTCTTGGCAATTTCCTCTACTTCCTTCCTGACTTTTCTCTTTATTTCAGGTTGCCTTAGTTCAACATGAATTTTCACACTTAATTCTTGAAAGGTGCCAAACCTTTCAGCCTCAGGGTCCTTAGGTTGACTTAGTAGGTGTTGGATATGCAGTTCCAGAATTTTCTCATCCGCCTCATGTCCCATTGGCATAATCTAGACTATTCTAGTCTCTACTACCTCCATTTGGCATTGATCAATATCTACCATAAAACACACTGTATCTTTATATTTTTCAACTAGAGATTGGGGAATTCTTTCTCTTGCCTGCATCATGCCTTGGAAGTTTTTGAAGTAACCCTAGAGTGCTATGCTTTATGCCTTGGCATCACCAAGCCCATACATATAATCTCTGATTTGTATGGCAACTAGTCTGTCATTTTTCCATACCCAACCAGTGGATCTGGGTAGCTCATTCATATAGTAAAAGAATAGATACAATATCAAGCCACCTTACTTAAATGAATTCTTTTTATCCATCTTTATTTTCTGCAAATTCTCTAATAGTTGGTTCAGGAGAAGCTCACAAAGATCATAGTTAGCATTTTTCCTTAGCATTTCATATGCAGTATATATAGCAATTCTGGATACTGAATTCTCCCTATTGGAGTGATAGATTTTGTAACCAATTATTATAGAGGCAAATTTGATATCCAGATCTATGATGTCTTCTATTGTCATTGCCCTCTTATCAAATTTTGATCTGGTAGCCTCACTTACAGTTTGGTTTTTGACTGATTTGAGAGTAGGCAACCCACCAGATGAGTGCAATCCGGTTACCACCCTAATGGCATATTTTGTGATCTTAAATGCCCTCATCAATCACATGAAGTTGTCATGCATTCTGCTCAAAATATACCTGACCCATTCATCTTCTGCAAAATAGGGGAAATGGATGCACTGTCTAAAATGCTTATCCCAGATGGCCTTGTATTGAGGTTTAAGTTCAAATGTTTCATCTACTAATTGCTTGTGATAGATATCCATCAGTTTGGATTCTCCAAATTCCTCAATGTTGGCGTGAATGTATACCCTAACATCTTCTACATGTAGAACCCCATGTGGAATGCCTGAGAATGCGCCTAGGGCATCAACTTCTAGGGATTTGTAAGGATGTTTCTTGAACTTAGGGCGAATGTGCCTAGGGGATCAACTTCTAGGGATTTGTAAGGATGTTTCTTAAACTTAGGGCGCATTCTTTCAGTGATTTTAACAACATTTGGAGTAGCCATCTTTCAAAGGATTCAGAGAGAGATATTCAAGAGCAGAAAATACCTATTACGCTTCTAGGGTTCACGATAAGAGCGAAAAAGATCATTGGTTGAATCAAATTCTGCGGTTGATCCTTGAGAGAGAGTTGAAGCAATCTTGTTGCAGAGCTCTTTTCTCCTTCTTCTCAAATGCAAATGTGCAAATTATCAACAAAAGAACCCTTTTATTTCTGCGCAAACCCTAATTCCATTTTGCAATAAATACACAAGTTAAGTTATTCTGGTTGCCTTATTCTCCTTGTCCTGATAGGTCTCTCCAGATCACTGAGATGCACTTAGAGTTATTCTCGGTGATTATTGACAATCTATCTACCTTTTTCCAATCATTCCATTTATCTGCAGATCAAGATACCTCAATTTTGAATCATACCGGATCTAACTGTGAAAATCCTGCTCTTACCGGATGACTGTTGAACCAGATCAATCTTGGATGATTAACCTCTTCAAAACTTCTTGCGGATCTTTTATATTTTACCAAGGGTTATTAAGATATCTCTTTGAGAACTCTTCAATCCGCAACACTCCATGTGCCAATTTTAGGCACCAATTGACTGGCTGGGTGAAATTGTTTTCTTTTGTGACTCCCCCTACGCTAGAGCTCATCTATTTAGTTTTCGGAAGGAATATCAGCACCAGATTCTGGTGCGGATCCATCCCTAACATTTTCTGTACTTCTCTTCACCCAAATCTTGTTCATCTCCCTTTGAATTTCATCCGCATTCATTTTTGTTTTTCCTTTGTCTTGACCGGATCTATTGCAATTGTAGCAAACAATATTTCTTTGCATATTTGACTGATATCCTCTAGATCTGCATTGATTGGCCATATGTCCCATTCTATTGCATGTAAAGCATCTACCATTGAATGAATTGTTTATTTGCATATTTCTACATTCATGAGATTTGTAACCATACCTTTTGCAGTTAAAACACTATCCGGAGAAGGATGAATTAATTTGATTCATTCTTCTTCTACACTGATTTGCTTTATGACCAAAGTTATTGCAATTGTGGCAGTATCCATTGAAGGATGGATATCTTTGAGCATTTGGTTGTCTTACCAGAGGTCTTCTAGGACTATTTCTTGGATTTGCTGATCCAGAGTTCTTCTGACCAGATCCAGAGATTTCACCTTTCTCATACTCCAAGCCTTGCTTGTCATCTACCCTCTTTTGGCTTTCAAGAAGAACTTCAAGTTGCGCAAAGCTTATCTTGAATTTCTCTTTGTATTCATTTATTGTTTGAAGATCCCTTTTAAGAGTGTCAATCTGATTCTCAAGTTGTTCTTCATTATCTCTAGCTTCTTCAAGATCAGATTCCAGATGCCTGATTATTCTATCCATTTTGTGACAGTCTTCTGACTTCCCCTTGAGAGATTGTTTTAGATTATCTTCAATTTTTCTTTTCTCTTCAATTTCTTGGGTGAATTTCATAACCCTTATTCCATTTCATGTCTTACCATAATGACCTCTTTTGATAGCTTTTCACATAATTTGTTCTTCTCATTCAGATCTTCATGAGTATCATTGGCTTCACTTTGACTTGCTAATTGTTGAAGTAGTTCCTTTCTCTTTTTCACAGAGATACTCAGTTTCTCTTTTAGTTCATTTATGAAATCATCATCTTGTTTGAGTCTTTCCCTCAAGTTATTGACTTTAGAGTGAGATTGCTCAAGATCATCCAAGGCAGACTGAAGTTGTTCCCTCATACCATACATATCCATTGAGATTCCCAGATCTTCCTCAAGCTGTTAGGCTCTGTTAGGAGGAACTTAGCTCTGATACCAATTGTTGGAAACAAGGTGGATAACTAAGGGGGGGTGAATCAGTTATCTTAAATAATTTAACTTTCTATTCTTCTTTAACAATTAGTGCAACATCAAAACTATAAGCATGCATAACAATGAGAGCAGAGATAAAATCAATACACATAACACAATGATTTTGATGTGGAAAACCCTGTTAAGGGAAAAACCACAGGGTGACTAACCCAAGATTGTATTCTCTGTTAAAAGAATAAGAAGTACAAAATGACACTTGCCAATTAGGGCTCATTGCTCGAGCACACTGCTCACAAGAGGCTCACTGCCTACAAGAGACTCACTGTCTACAAGGTATATACAAAGTAACTAGGTATTTGAACTGATCAAGGGCATCCACATATGCTGAGGCTCAGTTCCAGTTAGGCTTAATATATTGATCTACTACACTTCATTATTGCTCTGCTTAGTGCTGCTATTCTGTCACATACCAGATTTGTATAGATGCTTCCTCACTACTCTCTACTTTTCTTCACACACTATTTCACACACCACACACCTTCACATTGAAATCCATCTGGTATATATATCCACACCAAGGATTTCAACATCTTTCTAGTCGGCATCTAGGATACTCAGGATTTTCTCAAACTTTGATCAGTCGACTAAATCCTTGCTTACTAAGTGATGTGTATCAAAGAGATAGTTGTAGAAGTCATCAATCATGTTGGCCAACCATGAATGGTCCCTCAAGAAGCTTGATCTCCATCAATTCCTCATCCGAATTAAGGTCTGATGCTCTGTCGGTCAGTTCTTCCTCAGTCTACTCTGCCCAACACTTAGGTGCTCATATCTTTTCACTCTTTCATCACTGGAGGCTCAATCTTTGGAATGTAGTCGTGATACTCATCTTGACTTCCCCAAGTCCACACTTTGCTGAGATACTTCCTTTGAGAGATCTGGACCTGATTGTCGAACCTTGCTGCATGCTCTGTTCTTGTTCACCAGACCAAAACACTCTTCAATCTGATTTCCGGTAAGGACCTATTATGTGCTGCAGATGTGTGGGATAAACTTTGTTGCCATCAATGACAATAATGATGAAGCCACATAGTGTCTCTTGCCAACAATAAGGGATTAGGTTTTAGGACCTTAAGGGATTAGGGTTTAGGGTTGAGGCTTTAGGGATAGCATTTAGGGTTGAGAGATTAGGGTTGAGGGTTTAGTGATAGGGTGTAGGGTTTAGTAACTGAGGGTTGAGGGTTGAGGGATTAGGGTTTAAGGTATAGTGTTGAGGGTTGAGGGATTAGGGTTTGGGGTTGAGGGATTAGGGTTTAAGGTGAAGTTTTGAGAGTTGATGGTTTAGGGATAGGGTTTAGGGTTGAGCAATAGGGTTTAGGGTTGATGGATTAGGGTTTAAGATTAAGGGTTGAGGGTTGAGGCTTTAGGGTTTAGGGTTAAGTGAGACCTAGATGGTTAAGGATTGATCGAGAGGTAGAGAAGGAGCAACTGAGAGATGTAGAGAGGGGAGAGGTAGAGAGGTGAGGGAGAGACATAAGTGAGATATAGATAGGTGAGAGATAGAACATGAGCTAATGGAACTAGAGGTGAGAGATATTGCAAAGGTGCTATCAAAGGTGAGATAGGTACAAATATTTATAGGCACTCCTTTCTATCAGATTTTGCAATATATCTGACCTCTAGGTACTTGGCACTTGTTTTCCATTACAACTTGGTGGCACATTATAAAGAGACTACATTTAGTTAATTCACTTCATAAGTTTCAAAATAAAATACCTAGACCACTACAAAAAGAAGGATGATGATCCCTTGAATTATGCACATGCCAATCCCTCACCTTTTGAAGCATCAATCTACTGGTATGTGGATCAAGGAACCCTCAGTAACACATGAACTCTATGAACTCCTTTCTTCTTTAGACACATATTTTTGCTATGGATCAATCTATAGAAAAACAAAATGCACTCGCGTTTTGGCTATAGAAATGATAAAAAGGTCTGGACCCCCCTGATCCAGCCTCACATACTCTATTTACTGCTGTTTATGCCCGTCTTCCAACAAAAAAAGCTTTTTCATGCTGTTGTGAAGTTCACATGCACATTTTGCAAATTCTACCACATTTGCATGAGCTTTCCACCACCTTTTTCTGCTTTGCCAACTTAAGAAGGATGAAATAACATAGTTTTCACATCTAATTTGATATATATCAATTCAAGTTTCAATTGTTGTAGTGTTGCAATGCTAATTGTGATTGAATTGTAGGAATTTAACATTATAGATTGGTTAATAGTATTGTTGTTACTAATTCTATTTGAGTGTTATTGAATTTAATGTTGAAAAGGAAGCAAGTGGTGAAATACTCAAATTGGTGAGGAGTTTGATGCAAGAAGAAAAAAAACTACATAATTGGGTACTCTCTCCATTTGAATCTCCATTTTTTAGGTATGTCAAGTCTTTAAATGCATGTTCTTTACATTTTCCTTAATTATATTCAAATTACTTTATCATGCTTTATCATATATGTTTATATCACTTGTATGGTTTACATATTTTGTGTTTATATCAGTCTCACTTTTTTGATTTTATAGTTCATCTGCCTTGTCTATGCTTCCACATTTTGCATGCATGTCTTACATTTTGCATTTATAGTTCATCATAGTTCTTACTACCCAAAGAGATTAGTCATCACACACAAATGTCCTTATAATAGACTATGTTTTAAATCAGTTCATGGTATGCATAATAAAAGATATCTCAACTTAGGTCAACATTAATTAAAATAGACACAATCATGATATCATTGTTAAGTCCCATTGCATAATGAACCTTATAATAAAAACTCATTAATGTCTATCTAATATGATTCAACCTAAAGGACCTCATGCAAAATTCCATCATGTATGTTTCCTTTAAACCTACATAGATAGCCTTAAGTTAATCTCTAGATTTTATTACTCAAGAATCCATAAGGTCAGCCTACAATCTCACATGGTGCCATGTATATTTTCTACACTTGGGCTCTTTAATAAGTATGTGCAATAATGAATTAAACAAAACTTAACATACCATGATGTCAAATTATACAATAATAAATCCTTACAACATATAAATATACAACCCCTTAAGCATAATGAAATACTATTATCTTGACATAACAAGTTAAAATACAAATGAATAGGTGCCAAGATCATACAAGTAAATCCCAATAGGCTTAATCCAATCATGATCCATGCTATGCTACATTACTCTTCATGTTGATAGTTCATACAAACCTTGTATACCAAATGTTTCCATTCCCATATCTATGACAATGTACCAAGTTAAGTACTACAAATCAGTCACACTGCCATGGAATTGATATAGGGTCTCAAGATAGTTCAATCACAACAAAGTGCAAAGTTCAACATGAGTGTCTCCATGAAAATCATAAGCCTTAAGGCTGATCCTCTTAGCTGTCATAACATGATAATGTGAAGATAAGGGACTGCCCTACCTCATGCCCTAGTGTGATGTCTCCCACGATCTCAATCATCTTCAACCTTGTAGTCAACATGAAGTCCCATGTACTTCACTTGTAGCCTCAATAGGTGACTCTCCTCTGTCCTTATCCTCATAGGACTAAAGTGAACTTTGTACCATAATGCTTTGTATGGTTGCAATAATGCTTGTACCATAATGCTTTGTATGGCTGCAATAATACTTTGTATGCTTTGTATCTATTTTGGTTGAGTGACATTTACTCTTCTACATGATGATTGTATGTACATTTTGTATGAAGGGTTGAATGACATATATTTCAATTATTTGTATGGATTCATTTCTTAGGAACTAATATTTGTCTCTTTATCATGCTACAGATAAATTCTCTATCATGCGAAGGAAATGATCAAGAATTAAACCAACACAGGAAGAGATAGAAGCTAAGAATACAAAGAAAGCAATGGCTATGAGGGAACTTCTTGAGAAGAGGAAATTGGACACGATAAATGAAGACATGCCAATTGAAGAGTAACTGCAACCATCAAAAAGAGATATGGTATTGGTGAGACAAAGGGAAAGAATGCAAAAACTTCGTGCTATGAGAGATTTGAATACCATAGTTGGAGACACGTCCTCTACCACAAGTCAACATGTAGGGACACCATCTACCGCATCTCAAGTTGAGAGTACATTATCACTCACATGTGAGGAGGCAGGTATGCCATCATTCCCACCTCAACCTCAAGGTATGCCATCTATTCCATCTTTGATTGAAGGTATACCATCTAACCCATCTCATTTAAATATTGATGAAATTCCTAATGTTGAGATGAATTTACCTATCTTAACACCACCTATTGATTGATATTGATGAGAATATTTTGTAGCCAATTGAAGGTAAGATTCCAAAATGTACTTGTAGAAGATATGCTCATAAGATTTGGAGATTATTCTTTGAAAAGTTAAATGAGACCACAAGATGTCAACTATTTGTTGAAATGATGTGAAGTATAAAGTATAGGTCCATCATGAAGATTCTTGGGTTGAAAACATCCGAGGCTTCAAGTGAAAAATCTATTATCAAGAATCTAATGAGTACATATGAGAGTGTGGATAACACCTCACACATAAAAGATAGTAATGCAACACGGCATGTCATTACATCGACTATAGTAAGTAGTCAAATGAGGAAAGCTTGTATCATTAGAAAGACGAGTCAAGGATTGATAATTAATAGGAAAAATTTATCAAGAGCCGTTGGAAGGTGCCAAAGAATTGAGGACACCAATGCCAATGAATTATGGGCATTCTTGGGGAGACTACCATGAAACGATAAACCAATTGTTGAAGCATTGAAATCACTAATTGAAGAATTTTGGAAGAACTACACAAGGGTATCTCCGAATCAAAGGGATGTGGTAAGAAGGAGAATCGATAGTCAGAACCATGAGCCACATCCAAAGCATTTTTTGGATATGACTCAAACACAGTTTTTTGGTAAATTTCTAGAGATGTATCCTCAAATTAAAATTTGTCAAAAATATTTTTAAATGCTAAAACCTTTCTATGTCAAGGTAAATCACAAATGCACTACTTGTTTTTGTAGATTACATATTGAATTTTCTAACCATTTTGATGTTAATCGGTCTATATGTTTAGATTTGCATACTAACAATGTTTTGCAGGATTGTGGCATACATGCCCCACCAACATATTCAAGAGACTTCATATCAAGAATTTTATGTGAAAGAGAGGAAGGTTGAATATTCTACAAGAAATTATGCTTGGATGGCACATGTCAGCGTTGTGGTGGCTTGTAACGTATGCCAATATGTGAACATATGGAAAGAACACATGTGGTTGGAAATGAACTAGTAGAGTTTGGCAAGTATAAAACAGTGGCATACAATACAGAATTTGGTAAAGAAGCAAAGAGGTGTGATTATGTTATTCAAAATATTCTAGAGACTAGAATAAGGTATAATCTAGAATGATCTAGGTGTCTTCTAGGTAGATACTATAATCAACTGTCTGTCTAGAGACTAGAATAAGGTGTAATTTAATCTAGGTGTCTTAGGTAGGTACTATATGTCAACTAGGTCTACCATAATAGGTGTCTTAGGTAGAACTATAATCTAGGTGTCTAGGTGACTTAGGTCTAGACTACGATAAGGTATAAAGACTAGGTGTCTTAGGTCTACTATTTCTATAAAATCTAGATACATACTATACAATAGGTGTCTTAGGTTTCCTACGTCTACTAGAATACACGTGTCTTAGGTCTTAGGTGAGGCCACATGAGCTTCCACCTTCACGTGGTTGGCCTTGTCAATATAGAATATTTATATTTCTTGAAGCTAAAGGAAGATCTTTTTCTTGTACATAGAAGTTATGAAAAAAATGGAATTAATACATTGATTAAGTTATTATTTGGTACTCTTGATGAAATATGTATGTGTGCCCTAAGTTTGATCATCATCCATTTCAAGCCGTCCTTTTGGTTACAATAGTAGGACATAGTTGCTTATGTCATTGGTTTATGCCATTGGATCATTAGATTTGGTTGTGGTTTTTCATCATAACATGTCATGATTTTAGGAGTTGGATTGGGTTGTGGTTCTTCCTCATGACAAGAGTTTGTTCATGTCTTCATGCTTCTTTGTGCTCCATGTCTTCAGTGTTCTCAGTGTCTTCATGTGCCATAGATTTCTTTAGTGTCCTCATGATGTTGATGTTGATAACAAAATATCGTGTTAAGGTCATGTTGGTGTTGATTGATGAGTTGTGGTTGTTGTTGGAAGTTTTGGAAGTCTAAAGGATGTCACAATGTGATATCCTTGAAGAGTCCAAAGTGCAAAAAGGCAACAATATTTGATGAGTTGTTACTCAGAAACCATGACACTTAGAAACATTATGTCTAAGGAAACATGATCACATAGAACCCCTCTATAGTAACCTCTCTTAGTTTTTGATATCTCTGAGGCGTTTGCCCATGGTGAAAGGTTTTCTGCTGCCACAAAAATCATCAGAAGGAGGTAATGTAAAGTTGCAAAGGGGTGTAACTTTCGTCCTACTCCTGATGTGACCAAACTGATAGTTCCAACACGTCTAGATGGGTATGTTTAGGCTAGGCATGGTCATGTTTTGCATCCAAACATGTTGAAACAGTTCAACCTACATTGTATCGGCGATATCCCTAAAGAGTCGAAAGTGCAAAAAGGTAGCAATCTTTGACGAGTTGTTACTCAGAAACCATGACACTTAGAAACATTTTGTCTAAAGGCAACGTGATCACATAGAACCACTCTACGATAACCTCTCTTAGTTTTTGATATCTCTGAGGCATTTTCCCATGGTGAAAGGTTTTCTGTTGCCCTAAAAATCATCAGAAGGAGGTAGTGTAAAGTTGCAAATAGGTGTAACTTTCGTCCTGCTCTCGATGCGACCAAACTAACAGTTACAATGCATTTGGATGGGTACGTTTAGGCTAGGCATAGTCATGTTTTGCACCCAAACATGCCAAAATAGTTTGACCTACATTGTACCAGCGATATCCCTAAAGAGTCTAAAGTGCAAAAAGGCAGTAATCTTTGACGAGCTATTACTCGGAAACCCTGACACTTAGAATAATTTCGTCTGAGGTACCGTGATCATGTAGAACCCCTCTACAATAATCTCTCTCAATTTTTGATATCTCTGAGGCATTTTATCCATGGTGAAAGGTTTTCTACTACCCCAAAAATCATCAGAAGGAGGTAGTGTAAAGTTGCAAAGGGGTGTAACTTTTGTTCTGCTCCTGATGCGACCAAACCAATAGTTCCAACACGTCGGGATGGGTACGTTTAGGGTAGGCATAGTCTTTTTTTGCACCCAAACATGACGAAATAGTTTGAGCTACATTATGCTAGCGATATCCCTGAAGAGCCCAAAGTGCAAAAAGGCAGCAATCTTTGACGAGTTGATACTCAGAATTCACGACACTTAGAAACATTTCATCTGAGGCTATGTGATCACATAGAACCCCTCTATAATAACCTCTCTCAATTTTTGATATCTCTAAGGTGTTTGGATGTGGTGAAAGGTTTTATGTTGCCCCAAAAATTGTCAAAAGTAGGTAGTGTAAAGTTGTAAAGGGGAGTAACTTTCGTCCTATTCTTGATGCAACCAAACTGACAGTTCCAATGCATCCAGATGGGTACGTTTAGGCTAGGCATGGTCCCATTTTATACCCAAACATGCCGAAACAGTTTGACCTACATTGTACCAGTGATATCCCTGAAGAGTCTAAAGTGCAAAAAGACAACAATCTTTGACGAGATGTTACTCAAAAACCATTTTCACTTTGATACATTCTGTCTGAGGCTATGGGATCACATAGGGTCCCTCTACAATAACCTCTCTTAGTTTTTTATATCTCTAAGGTATTTTCCCATGGTGAAAGTTTTCCTATTGTCCCAAAAATGGTCGGATGCATGTAGTGTAAAGTTGCAAAGGGGTGTAACTTTCATTATACTCCTCATGCGGCCAAACTGACTGTTCCAATACATTAGGATGGGTATGTTTAGGCTAGGCATGGTCTTGTTTTGCACCCAAAAATGCCGAAATAGTCTGAGCTACATTGTATCGGCGATATCCTTACACATTACCTTTGCTATAATTGTTATAGTCTTCACATGTCAACATGCATCTTATGGCTATTAACATACTTGTTCTAGTAGTCAACATAGTCATATATGAACTGCTTGTTCTTTTATCTTGGTTCATCTTGACTTTGTTCTATAGTACTATTTGTAGGGTTTGTTTTAGTCCTTCAATGCATTGTTCCATCACTGCAATCTTAGACCCCTATTAGGCTTGAAATAGACTTCTGTTAGGCTACTCTCCTAAACCTTAACATCATCTTCATGTTGTTGTATCCATGTTGTTTAACCCTCATCTTCTTCCACCTTTAGGTCACTGTGTTATTAGGCTTGAACTTAGACTTATGTGATATTTGAAACCCTCTACACTTCATGGCTCTATCATTATGTAATGATTTACACTGCACCTATCTTTCTTATCATATTTCATAGCAATCTTGTAAAGAGTTGGGGTAGTGGTATGCATCCTTTTGTGAGATCAATAGAATGTCGTAACAAGGCTTTCAATCTTAACAAGTTTTTGGGTAGGGAATTGCTTTATGGAATTAGAGTCAAATTGGTAAATGTGATGACATGATACATATTAACATGGTGAGATGCAAAGTATGCATTTATAATATTAACCACATTCTCAAAGGATTGTTGATGACTTATGGAAGCCTATAGCCCCAATGTTATGTTGTACTCTCTTAACCTCACCTTATATGCAAGAGGAATTACATTTAACAACCACAATGGTCATCAAGTGCTCATAAGAATATCATTTTGACTATCTTATTCAAGACAACAAACATATTCTTTGCATCCCAATATGGTATAACAATAAGGAATTAAGAAACATTTTCAATTGAGCAACTCATAAAGAATATGGATCAGCATACCAAGGAGCAACCATAAGAACATCCTTTTGGAACATAGGGAATTGCAAATATTTATGTTACAACAATCAACCTCTTTTCAATATACCAACATGAGATATTTGTAGAGTATTATTTTGGTTATATGATGCATCCAAATTGGGCTAGCAAGACCAAATCATGGTATTATCATGCCTTTTGGTCACTGAAATAAAATAATAAGCACAAAGATGTTTCACAAGAGTTCGAAAACATAGAATGCAATAATTATAAAACTACTAAAAAAAGATCCATTTAAATAACCAAAAAAATATGGTTCCATTTATGTAAAATGGGATTGCTAGGGAAAACCAGAGAAGGTGTTTTTATACATTTATTTTAGTCTCCATTTAGTCCTCTACAACAATATTAAAACTTAAGCATATACACTCAAAATAAAATCATTTTACAAGCTCTAACACAAGTCTTTCATGAGTTTAATGGCCATAAAGGCCAAACTAAAATGAGTGTAGAGACCATTTAGACTCACAAGGTATGGGGGTGTCCCATGCTAAAATTATCATATAAATATTATTGCAATATCCCCTTGGTCACTTGAAAAATTAGATAGAGTTGTTTGTGAAACTATGAGACATGATCCTTAGTGTTGTGTAAATGGCACATGATCCAAATGGTTGTGTAAAATTTATAGGGTGTCTTTTGAGTTGTACAAAATGATTCCTATCACTGTGTGAATTATGCATGGTGCAAGGAACCATGAACTTTGTGTTGGATCAAGTGGAATTTTTAGGTGGCACATGATGCAAGGACTTATGCACGAGGTTGTACATTTCTATGTGAGTGACTAAGGCTAACATGCAAGCTTATGCAATAGCATGTAGATCATGATGTGAACAAAAAAACTTGGTTTCCATTTATCCATTTAACCAATCTTCCTTTCTCTATTTTCTCGAGCATGTCTAGTTTTGAGAGACTAAAACTTTCAACCCAAAACTCAAATTGTCTTATCATCAATTGGGATGGATTCTTTGACAATTAAACTTTAAAACCTAGAGGCATACAAAAATGATCTACACTGCACCTATCCATATTACATAATGATCAACAAAAATGATGTGTATTAACCAAATATCCTTATAGGCATACATCAATATCTGTCAATATAAGTGGGCGGGTGCAAAACGTTGGGGGGCCAAAAAGTGGCCAATTTTTTTAAAAAAATTTAAGACATAATGCGAGTGCGTTATAACGTGAGCACATTATGGCTTGGTGATGTCAAGCCTAAGGCTCGGCAACACTAAGCCATAATGCACTCACATTATAATGTGAGCACGCTATGCTCTACTATTTAAAAAAAACCTACATTTCATTTCATTGTTTCATTCTATTTCACAGTAAACCCATGGATTGGAGACAAAGGAGAGCGCGTTCGCATTATTGAAGGCCATATAATCAACAATTTGTCACTGATTCATCATCAAAATGCTACCACGACATCGGCATGGCTGAAGGAGTAAGTTCTAATTGCTTTCTTGTGTGAATTTGTTGCTAAACAGGTAGGTTTAAGTAGTTTTTTGATGTAAATTTCTTTAATTTATAGGAATTGATAATGCACCTCCTCCTCCTCCTAAAAATTCATAAATCCCCCATCACCTAAATAGAAAATACCTACTGAAGAAAAACCCCAACAACAAACATCTCCATTCATTCCTTAATATGCCCTTGAAACACAAGAAAATATAATGGGGCAAATTGAAAACAACAAAAAAAAATTGAGGACATAATTGGAAGGTTGAAAGAACCTACAACTTCAACCTTGCATAGAACCATGCTTGCTCAATCTCTTGAATCTATGTTATCAAATGTATATTTAATTAGCAAGCAAATCTCTAGTTGGTCAGAAAAGAGGAGAGAATTTAGAGAGTTTTATGCAAATAAGTTATCTTATGAACAAGTTAAAAAGGAACAAATTACAAAATTGGACTTGTGTTCCTCTTTCACTGACCCACGAACAAATGAACATCCACCCCTCACATGCAAGAGGTTCCCTATCCATTGGTGTAACAACCAAGCGATAAGGAACAATTTTGGGCAGAGGTGGTGTATGGTTTTGACCATTCTCCATATAATAATAATGAGGTCCCACAATATTTTTTGAGGAAACTCTACTGTGAGTTTGTCAAAAATAAAGTGCCAAACTATTTTGATATGCGAGAGTTCTAGGGTAGAGGTGGGGGGTTAGCATAGGATAGACAAGGGGCATGTGTTGACCCATAGCGGCTAGCGAGACGAGCACTCACCAGACCAGCCCATGAGAACGTGTCTATCCCTTCTGTTGTGAAAGAGAGTGTTGAGGTCGAGACACTTCAGTCCATTAGTGCGTTGACCTCGAGCATCATAGAGCACACCAGTCCTGTAGCACAACGTGGGCTGGGGGAGAGTTAGAGGATTAGGGTTCCATCCCATACTTGTCAGGCTTGCAGGTCTCCCTATGGTTATGACCCCACAGATAGTCAGGATAGAGGTGTGCAGGCTACATCTGCAGCTGAGTAGATGGTGATGACAGATGTCCTCTTGAGTGAGACTTTCAGCCTTGATACTCAGGTAAATGTTAGCAAGTTCATTGAATTTAATTTATTAAATTTCATTTTTAAAATTCAAGATTAACTAATTTAGTTTGATGATTTTAATGAAATTTCAGGGTCATAGCATTGATGCAGTTTTCAGCAATTCTCCACCTGCATATTACACTATGACATCTACTGCTGGGGTATGTAACTAGTAAAGAATTACAAATATTACATGTGAATAGCATTGTTATATGAATGGTATTCTAATATCTGATTTTGGATGTTGAATAGGTTAACCTTGGAGATTTCATGGCAACACCTTCCAGTGGTGGTCGAGTTCAAAGCTTCACTCAAGTAATAAAATAAATAGTTTAACTAATGAATTGTACTTACTAGATTTTTGTATTTTATATTCATATTGTTGATTACATTGCATTGCACATCTTTCAAACTCAAAGAATTACTAGACATTGCATAACTAATAACTAGATGTTGATAGATGAAAAAATTTCAATTACAATATACAGCCCCATTGAATCAAAACTTACAAATCTTCACTGATCCTTTTCCTAAACATAGTGACAACAACATGGTGGAATAAAATATAGTAGAAATTGAAGATGATTATCTCGACTATGATGAAATAGTTGGTATGATAGAAGTAGATAAGGCAACAAATGAAGATCTACCTCACCAATGAGGAAAAGGTATCTACACTGAGGTTCCTCCTTTGTTATCCATTTATGGATCAGGAGATAACGAAAATGCATAAGATACGCAAATGGAGCAGCCTATATGTAATCACTTAAATCAAGAGAAAGTGGTGATGATGAGAAGCATCCCATTTCATTGTGAAAGGATCATTCATCAAAACAAAGGGAAAGGACAAGGTGTTAATCATTGGTAGAAAAGGGTAATGATTCCCCTCCCCGTAAGCATCAAAAGATTTTAAACATACAAGGCCTTGAAAAACAAGCACAACGCGGTCATTTTAGAAATAAACATCAATCATGTATGAGTTCATCACACATTTTACCACACTTGATGGAGCACCTCTCTAAGATGCTCACAAGTTTGGCATCCTCCTAAAAATCTATATATTTATATGTTGTTGTGTTCCCCACGTGTTGTGTTAAATGTTGTTTAGGTCTCCTTGGATGACCCTTGATACTCTTGTAAGGTCAAGGATACAAGGGGACTGCCTCTATTGTGACCATTCTTCTATTTGTTTCTATATTCTTCTACTATGCATCTCTCTCTTATTGTAATTATTGTGTGTGGTGCCTTGGGGGCATAACATTGTGGAGGATGTCTTGGAGGCATCTTCCCATGTAAACCTAAGTCACTTTAATCTCCTCACTCATTTTTAGTGTTTCCATTCTTCAATGGCTTAACTAGTCAGTGGATGATGAAAACAAATAAATACTGATAAAAGTGTAGCCTTGGTCTATTAAGCGATATAATTTATGTATAGCTTTCATGAATTGATTTGGTTGTTATCTTAGAATAGATTTTCTAACCAAAGCTTATATATTGTCCTCACTATATAGGGTTGAGCCAATAAAAGACACTCTTTCAACACTAAGCTCATCTACTCTGAGGTTGTTGGGTTTGGCTTTCCGAAATCTACTCCAATCTTGGATGAACTTTTACAATCATCATGTTCACAATTTGTCTCTAATGTGAATGTACAAAGATGCCTTTAGACTAGTCTAACTATAATTAGTAGAGTTGTGGGTGTTGAACACTGTGGCATGGTGTCTTGGCTTAATGATATGTATGGGAAGATATTGGTTAGCCTCAAGGTGATATAGAGGTCTATTCTTTCCAGAAATATGGGTGTAATAAAGTTGGCCAGGATAGGGTTATGTATGAGTTATGGACACCTACTAACTTTGCATTGCAAAGGATGTTAAATCAAGCCATATGATCTAATGGGTGAACAACACTTAATCTTTATGGAGGATCTACCTGCTCTAAATATGTGCCTAGAACTATGTTGAATCATGATGGAATTTCTTATGATTGTCTTTGCCAAATGCGAGTAACTAACAAGAAGTATTATCAAATATGGTGTGATGTTTTACCTTTATATCTTTTTGGTGGGTTCAATGTGTTACCTTCATGTTGGTAATTTTGACCCCAAGATAGGTTATAGGACCATTGTATAAGATAATGGGTCCCTGTGCAGTAATCTAACAAGAATAATCTGTCTAAGGTGTAAACCCTTAAGATAGTATGTTCAGATCCATGTTCTAATACCTTTTAAATGTTAGAATGTTAAACTAAGATCGATACATGAAATGACTTCTCCAAATCACATGATGGTTGGAGTAAGGGCTCTACAAGGGCATAGGTAGGAGGAATTTAATACCTCGTAGAATGTAGCTTATTCCACTCCTTCCATGGTGATCACCAACATTATAAATTGTATGACCCGCATTAAGGATAAGCTTATCAGTGCTCCAACTCAATAGTAGCCAGGGAACATGCTCTGCCTAAAGAACTATTCAATTGTATCATAGAGATTAGTAGGATTTCACCAATAGCATGCAAGTGCTAAATACCATGAGCTACCCAATTTCATAGGGTTTAGATAGGATTTGACCAATGGCATGCAGGTGATAGATACCAGTACTAGTTTGGCTTTTTCCAATGGTATGCACATGATGGATGCCAATATCTACCCATCTCAAGAGTTCAATATTAGCATTGGGCTATCATAATTATTGTGTTTGCTTCGTGTGTTGTGTCTACCTAAAGTATGTTTCGTAAGGTTCTAATTGTTAAATTAGTCCAAGTGGTTAACAGTGCATGCACTAGTCTTAGTTGAGGTAAAACCATAAGTTACCATGATTATGTTTATTCAGTTGTAGGATGAATCAGATGCTTAGTGGGATATGGAAATCTTATTAGTGACCTCATGTGGTGTATGTTGTTACACTTTGTTGTCCTCAAAATCAGTTGTGCTCATTTTGTAGGATGACCCCTACGGAACTTGTCTGTTTTGTAGCCTACACTCTAAGCATGTATTTTGAGCTGAGACATTTGAACCTCATGTGTGGTCATCTGACACTTAAGAGTGGCTTGTAACATTTTCCTAGGTTGGTTCCTTGAAATTCATGAAAATTGACTAGGGTTTCAAGATTGTCAAATCATCAAATTTGACCCTTTTTCAGTGTTAGAAATTTTTATAGACAACATGCAAGGGCGGTCAAAAACCCCACCCATGCATGTGTCTAGTTTTTGTTTCACTTGTAAGGGCAGTCAAAATGACTGCTCGGACATATTCCTTTGTCTTACGTGCATAGGCAGCTGAAACCACCGACTCAACATGTCCTTTCATTTTAAGTATGCAAAGGTGATGGAAACCACCACTGATGCATGTTTCTTTTTCAAATGTGTTTAAGAGGTAGATTTTCCCACTATCGCATATTATTTGTGAACTCCAAGTGTAATTAATACATTTGAGTATTGTGTTTTAAATCAATTTTGTTTTGTTTATCTCCATGTTTCTTGTTTGTTATTCATTAAATCAATTTATCCTGCCTTCAAACCCTCCTGTCGTTCGTGGATAACTTCATGTTCAGTGGATTAAGCATCATTGGCATCAATCCTTGTCAGGCAGGGTTTCTATTTAAACTTTTTATTTCTCCTGTTTTCTTTCTTTTACGTGTTATGGGTCTTTGATTATTGTTGTGTTTAAACCCTAGTTAGTATTTGCATCTATATAGGGTTTCTTTCCTTTGTTTGTTTCTCTCTTTTTCTAAAAAATTTCCCTTCACTATCATTTTCGGCAAGTAAATCCTTCAATCACCATTGATTTGAATGGATTCTTGCTTCATGTTTGTTTAAACTGGTTTGTGCTTGGATGACAGTTACCCATGCCTCGGCACCTAAACAAATATTAGTTTGCTTTACGTGTTTGGGCAGATAAATCTTCCGCCCATACACCTAAAACTTTATTCTTACCTATCTAAATGTAGAAGACTCCTCATGGATACGACGACAGTCATTTTGACCACCCAAGCATAAATGAAACATGAACCTTCAACTTTAACAAATGAATTTACTCGATATGTAGACATAGTCTTTTTATCTGCCTTGCTTAAAACATATCTGTCAGACATGTTAGGGTGGCGATTATTGCCGCCCAAACATGAGTTCTACCCTTTGAAGAAATATGCAAGGGCATTCATTTTGATGGCCTGAGCATATTTACTCCCAAAACATTAACCAAGATGTGATAGCGGTTAAAAACCCCGTCCAAACAACTTGTGGATTTCTACTCATCAATGCGAAGTCAAGAAAAACCCTTGACCATGCATCATGAAAACCTCAATACACATGCAGAGTCAGGCAAAATCACTTCCCTTACACCAAAGTTGAATTTCTCACATGCAAGAGTGGTCATTTTGACCACCCTTGCATGATTTCTTGCTAAAATTTCCTAACACTAGAAATTCTTGAAAATGAAGCCTTTGACCTGCTTTTGCCTGATTTCTCGACTTGCTCGCTCTCTATCCATTTTAAGCTTGTCTTGTGAACATGGTCAACATTACGTAATTTTCCCAAAATGCCAATTTTTCCCCTAACTGCAAGATCATGACTTTTTTGCAATTTCTGCAAGCAAGAGCTATTGTCAACACCAATTTCAGTGATTCCTTCAAAAGATGATGTCTGAGCCCTCTCCGTCCAAAACTAAGACAATGAAGTATAAGTATCAAGGGGTTTTCCCTGTCACTGCAGTATAGTTAAATGTACAGGATATCAGGGATACTAAGATAGGTCATGTCGACATGGAAGAATTTGTAGAGAAAATTAAGCAGCCAAATCCTCCCCGCTATATGTAGAAAATCATTGACAGTAATATACACTTAGTAGCTTTGTTCCTAGTGGTAGCTCACAATCCTGAATTCGTACTTCAAGTGGCAAGTCACTATGATAAGGATACTAGAACTGTGACTGATTCTAAGGGGGATGTTATCATGAGACTAGATGTTGAGTTCTTTGATAAGATTTTCATGTGTCCACCCATAGAGAATGTTGGGGAAATTGACTTTACCCAAGGTCAGAAAGAGTTTGATAAGGATATTGAATCTGCCAAAAGGTACATAAATAGCAAATGGTTGAAAACTCCTAGGAGCAATCTATCAAGATGGCCCAAAGTCCTTCCCAGAAGTGACTTTGTAGAGGAGGTTAGTGACTTGATTACTTTGTTGAGCAGAATTAGAGGTCTTTCTTCTTCCTCTCAATTCCATGAGTGGATGTACCCATACATTAAAGTCATCCTCAAAGGACAACAAAAGATATTCTGGGGGGAGCAAATTAGTAATGAATTGCATGAACAACTGCTCAAGGTCCATACCACCTTCAAATTTTATATGACCTCTTACCTAGTATATGCAACAGCATCAATGAGAATCTTTCTAGGCTTGACTCAGGAGGGAGACATAAGAGTCATACCAATATTCAAATATTACCCTCAAATAACCCTCAAAGGGTCTATTCACTATTTTAGGAGGGTAAATGATGCTTTCTTCACAGTCTTCATGTGTTTATGGGACAAGGAATTGGAACAGAAAAGAGTATCTGATGAAGCCTGGCAAGTGGTAAATTCCTTTGGTTGTTTATTCTTGTAGTTCTCTACATTTACATATCTAAGAGTTGGATACTACCAAGGCTATCCTCTCATGTTTCCTAGGTACCCAAGTGATAAAATGGTTTTAATGGAGCTATGCAGATAGTTGATTGTTGTCCATAATAAGCAGACGGAGTTGAAAAAGTCTGGGATCAAGTTCCTTGTTGAAATTGGAAGGTATTCAGTTCAATCTGCCACTAAAGCAAAAGCAATTGAAACAGAGATGCAGCTTGTTACTATGAAACAATTCAAGAGGAGAAATAACTTTGATTTCTGTAGAGTGCAAGATAAGATTAAAAGGAAATCAATATTTCATGTTCCCATGGTTGAGGATGTTTGTGTTGACATAAGGACCCAAAATGAGATTCACAAGCTGGATTACTGCAAGCTATGCCTGAATTAGATAGAAGAGTTGGGATTGGCAGAGATTCCAGAGGGCATGAAGGATGAGGGGGATGTTTTAGATCCCAAATATAATACTAAGAATATTGAGGCATCACCCCTACCAAAGATCAAATGATCAATGAAAGAAGAGACTTCTCTTGCGAAAAGGTTTCAATCTATCTTAGCTAATACTAATGTATGGTTGGAAAGCAAAGGGATTAGTTTGAAAGAGTTCCTTATTGGGTCTGAGACTAAGATTCAAGAACAAATGGGAAAGAAGGTGGAAAACAAAATGAAGAACAAAAGTGACACTCCTTCCAGGGTAACAAAGACACGAATTAAGTTTGTTTCGAAAGGGGGAAAGCAAAAGAGGTCATAGAAAGTTCTAATAGTAAGGACCCAGGTTTAGACAAGATGAATGTTGATAATGTGGAGGCAGAAGATGTAGAGGCATAACAATAAAATGTTGAAGAACCTCAGATGAAGATGTGGAAATGGAGGAGAAATCATATGATGAAGAGGATGAGGAGCATGAAATAGAAACAAATGTAGATTAAGAATAGCTTGATGATTCAGACAAGTCTCCTCAGAAAAATGTTCCCCAAGGATCATAAGATTCTGTTGTTTCACCAAATGTTCATGTCTTTGATAATGTTCCAATTGTTTCTAATGTTCCCACTTCTCCTATTGTTGTGTCTTCTGATTCTACCCCCACATCTGTAAAGATTGCTTTTGGAACTATTTTTGATTCTACTAGTTCACTTCCTCGTTTATCTTCACCCTCATATGATATTGGAGAACAAACTGTCTTAGATCAATTTCTTATTACTCTTGTGAAGAATGTTGATTTTACAGGTACACTTTTTACTACCACTTCTCCAATTGTTGCCATCATAGGTGTCAGTATGAATCATATTGAGCAGATGGTTGATCCACCCCCAAGTGTAAATGTTTCCACATTACCTCTGTTAGTACTCATTTATGTTTAGGGTTTTAAGTTTAAACATTTTCTAATTTTATTGTTCAAATCCTGAATTTTCTAAGTCGTGGGGTCTTGCATTGTTCTGCCTGTTCTGGTGATGGTTCTCTGTGGTGGGTTCCTGGTTGTTCGGTTTTATCTTCATGCTTTAGTGTTCATAAGTTGACTAGCCCCCATGTAATGTTTTACCGCCTTTTCCTGTCACACTCATGAAAAATGTTAAGTTTGTATGTGCAATTGATCAAATCTGTTGGCGAGCTTGTGAAATCTCTATCAGTTTCCAAAAATGGTGAAAAATTTGAGTTATATGCATTTCTAAATGTATATCGGGTTGCATATGCATTGGGGGAATCTTCTGTAAGATTCTGGGAATGTTCGCCATTTGTATATCGACCCTGCTTGTATATCAGGCTTGTATGTATAATATGTAAGCGAAACATACGAAGGAAAAGATACATTATAGGAATATTCTGGAGGAGATTCCTTGCTTGTATGTGCAAGGGAATGTGCATTGAAAAATATACAAAGGCCCACGACATGCAAAGTGAATAGTGCAACAGATATGCAAGTGGGTTTGTACGTGTTTGACATACAAGGGAAATGTGCATTCATCGCATATTCTAAAAATATTCCCTGCTTGTATGTTTGTGTTTGTATATTCTGCATACAAACAAAATATACATTGAGGAGATACATTCTGGACCCGATGAAGATTTTAAGCTACTGCATAATTATTTGGGGTCCGTGACTTGTATCAGTGTTTGTATATGTCGATATACAACCCGATGTACAATGATAGGGTACAAGCCATATTCCAAGAAGTGTTCCAATCCAGTAGAAGAAATATTTGGAATCCGCCTTGTATGTGTTTTGCGCTTGTATATCGTGGATATACAAAGTGATGGATGCAGGATGGAGATACAAGCCGGACCTGAACTGAATTCTAGTTTGTTCTATAACTTTTGACGTCCGCCTTGTATATTGTATATGCATTTGGATTTGCACATATAAAAGTGATAAAGGCAAAATGAAAGGAGAAAAGGTCAGCGATAGAAGGTCAAGGTGCCTACGTGGAATGATATTATTGGCTGGTAGCTCTTCATACATGTTTTGGGACCGTTGATTTCGGTGATGAGTTTTTAATCGATGGTCAAGTTTTGAACCTTCAGCGATGGTTTTTTCCTTGTGTTTGCGGCCATTTTGAGCGGGAAAATCTCCAGATGCATCTGCTATTGCATCCCGTGGGTAGTTGAGGTTTTAATGGCGGTCGTGCAGAGACATGCGATGGATTGAGTGACAGGCCAACTACCAGTTTTATGAGGAATGTCCCCAAGCGGTGGCACAGGGCTCAAGTTTTGTTTCTCCTCACTATTCCTTCTGCCTGTTGCCTGTAGTGTTTTAAGCACCATTTTTATGTGCACGGTCTGACAGAATTTTTGATGTGCCATGTAATTAATTTGCCAAGTACACTTTCTTGCCATATTAAGCAGGTTGTGTTACTCATTTGTGTTGTTGAAAAACTGGACAAATTTTGGGTGCTGCAATAGGAATACAACTTTCTGGTGACTCTATGTCAGGTGCCTTTGCGAGTTTATGAGTTGTATGTATTATGCACAAAATTATCAATTTCATGTTGGTTTAAATGAGTAATGCTTCATTACGCGTGTTTTGGTATTTGTCTCCAGACTGAATGTGTTTTTCTTCTGACTCTGAACATCTAAGGGGTGTTATAGATTCTAGAATATAGGTTTTCTATATTGAATACTTAATCTCTTACTTCTGCTCAAGGAGTAGATTGAATGTTTCAGATTAAGTGTTGAGAAGAATACATTGTAGTAAGGATGTTTGTAAGCAGAAACAACTAAATACTCTCTCTTGGGTATTGTCTGTAAGGCAGACATTTTAGAAACCCCTTGAAATCTGATTACTATCTTAGGTCTGTGGTAAACATTCACATATATATGTCTATTGACTCCGAGCCCTGGATAGGCACCGATCTGGTCTAGTATCTCTGTTGTAACCCAAAGTCCTAGTTTTGCATCCATATGTAAATCAAACTCAAACTTCAAGTCCAAAACTTTTAGGACTTTAGAAGTAGTTTTAGGCCCAAAATCCTCTGTCTACAACTGAATATAGGCCCGAAGCTAGCCCTTTTGCACTTATCTCACAGTTTTGGTCTACATAAGAGAGGATTTATTTGCTTTGTATCAAGATCCCAGCTAATTTATGGATGCATTTCATAGATGTTGAGTAGGGAATACCCCCCTTGGTTCTGCAGAGCCTAAAGAAGAAGAGGAGATATTTATAGAGTCTATCTCCTATACTATTGGCCCTTGGCCTGGGAATCCTATCGATCATTGATGGGTACTTTGTAGGGGTGATTGGGAACAAGCATCCAGTCTGGGAAGAATCATCAACATAAATTGGTGACTCCATTGGGGAATGCTTTGTGAGAGAACCCAAATTTTAAAAGAAAACAATTCCTAGTAATAGGTGCCAACTCCAAACCAATCTCCCAACCAGTAAAGTAAAAATTTGTATGCAAGGGAGAAGATCCCAGCATAACCCTTTGTTTGAAGAGTTACCCATAAAAATGATGTATAGGAAAAAAGGGACTGTTCGAGCCAGTCAAGATGGTTCTCTTAGCCCCAGGAAAAATGATTTTATTCAGGATAATCCAGGATCCTCAGAGCAAACAATACCTTATTTTACAAACACTGAGGCTGAAATCCAGAATGTATATGAGAGACAACAGGGTGGTGGATTGAAAGTGAGATCAGAGGTGTTTCAAGAGTGCCCTTTTGTTGATTCCCCTGACAAATTTGAAGAAGCCAAATCCCTAAGGGATGATGATAATGATGAACAAAATGTGATAAAACCATCCTCTTCTATGCCCATAGAGGAGGAATTAGCCGATGAAATTAAGAGCTTAAGGGAAGAATTAGAATATCTGCAAGCAGTAAAGATTAGAGATGACATCAGACAGAAAGTGCAAGCTTTGAGAGTTTCTCAGAATGATTCAGTTCCTACCCTTGGCAATGCAAATATGTAAAGAAATCAACACAGAAATGAAGTACAGGATCAGCACAATGATCAAAGATAGAACACACATAATGCTAGAGTACCATTAAATAATGTAAGAAATTAGAATGCAAATAGAAATGCAAATGCTAATCAGTTTGGTAGACAACCTATACAGCTAGACAGATTCAGACAACTGGTTTTTGATGGCATTCCTGGTTACCCCAATCTTATTGACAAACATGTGAGGCTGCAAGTGCCTAAATTTTTAGGAAATAATACTGTATTAGGTGAAGACCATTTAAAAGCTTTTCAGAATATCATAGACAACTTTGAGGTTGAGCATGAGGATATTTTCATGAAATCATTTATGCAATCCTTAGTTGATGAAGCCAAGGAATGGTATAAAGGTCTACCTAACAGAAGCATTTCATCATGGGAGGATTTCAGGAGGATATTCAAAGAACAATATGGTGACAAAACTGATCCTAGTTTCTTTATTAATGAATTTACTGGCATTACCAAAGGATCAAATGAACAGGTTGCTGATTTCAATGCTAGATTCACTAAGGTATTAAACAAATTGCCACAGGACTTGAGGCCTAATGAACCTATGTGCATAGTGTTGTACATAAATGCTTTTGATGCCAAAACAACTTATGGATTGAGAGACAAAAGCCCTGCTAGCCTCAGAGATGCCTTCAAGATTGCAACAAATATTGAAAATAAGAGAAAAGCATCTAGTAAGACAAATAGAAGAGATGATGTGAAAATTCTGCAAAGTCCAAATACTAAAGCTTAAACTGTTCAAGGCAGTGCATCTACTTTTGAGGATAAATTAGACAAATTGACAACTATTGTCAAGGACTTAGGTTATAGAATGGCTAAAAATGAAAAGGGGATAGGTCTTGATAGACCAGTTTACCAAAGGTAAGAAAGAAGACCATCATTACATGATATGCCATATAACACCAATTGGCATAATGGTAAGCCTATTCTTCCAAATAGCAACATAGGTCAAAGGATTCAAAATGCAAAGGAAACTCTTGATCCTTTGAAGAGAGCTGTAAATATTGTTAATGACACCCCATGGTGTATCATATGTCAAATGCCTCATTCACAGTCACAATGCTTGATTGCTCAGTCTTTATATAATAATGTTGTTGCTTGTGATGAGTGCAATGACCCACATTGCATGGAAGATGAGAATGTCAATATGCTGTCTACAAATAGAGAATACTCTTCTCACGATGCTGATGCAAGCGCAAATGATGAGATTCAGGTCTGGTAGCAATTTCCCTATGATGAGGATGAGGAAGATAGCTATGCTTATGCTCAGGATTCACATAATTTTTTGAATAACTTGAGGAGACCTTCTGATGAAGAAATTAGAGCCTTCACAGGTGTAGCAGTAACTCAAGTCGAAAGCAATTACAACCTAAGAGGTAAGGCTCAGGTAAGCAATTCGCACCAACCAGAAAACACTTTTGTGAGCCGGCCAGTGCAAAGTTATAAGGGGACTGAAACATATAAGAAACAATGGAACAATAATAAGCAAGGTTTTAAGCAAAAATAGGCTATGATCTTCAAGGACTAGAAAATACAGTTCCTTGGGTTGAGGATCAAAATAAAAATTCTCAGGGCAAGAATGACAGTCAAGTAGCCATAAAAACTAAGGCTGGATCATCCTAGGATAAAGGTAAAATGGTGGAGCAAGTTACAACTGTTATTCAAAATTATGCTCCATTTGACATGAATCAAGTCTTATCGTAGATAAAAGTCTCTGTTCCACTGATGGAGCTGATGAAAGTAGAAGAATTAAAAAATAAAGTAGTATCCTTAATTTTAGGAGTACCCTGTCAAGCTAAGTTGAGTGATGAACCTCAAGGTAAGAAACAGGCCCTGTACATTGATGAAGATGAGGTTCTTGAAGTATATCTAGGGGTGACCATGACAAAATGTCCTTCACAAGTGGAACCATTTTATGTCTCCCTTGTCATAAATGGAAAAGTGATTAAGAACTGTATGATTGACTCAGGAGCGTCCACAAACATCATGCCAGAAGTGCTATGCCATGGATGCTAGGGAGGTACCTGTCATTGGAATCATGAAAGATGTTGACTTCAGACTGGCAGCTTATCCTGAGAAGACCTACAAAATGAACATAATAGTTGTTGATATCAAGCCACAATATGGCATGTTGCTGTCAAGAAGATGGGCAACATTGATTGGTGGAAGTATGCAATTAGATTTGTCATATGTTATGATCCCTATGAATGGCAAGGATGTCAAACTGATTAGAGAAGAAAGGTCATCAGAGACAATGGAGGATCAAGAATTAGAGGAGCATATATGTTTTGTGGATACTGACTGTGATAACTTCAGGGTTGTCTCAGATGATGAAGGAGATAAAAAGGGAAATATTTGCATTCAAGAACTAGATCAACAGGGTCTATGGACCATGTATTTTGATGGAGCTTGTTCGAAGGAAGGCTCTGGTGCTAGAGTGGTGTTTTTGTCTCCAGCTAGTAAACTTCTAAAATTCTCTTTCTTGTTGAAGTTTGCCTGTACAAACAATATTGCAGAGTATGAGGCTCTGTTATTAGGATTGAATGTAGCTCTGAAGTATGGAATTAAGATTCTCAAAGTATTTGGTGATTTAGAGTTAGTTGTTTCCCAGGTTAGAGATAAGTATGCTTCAAAAAATAAGAGATTAAAATAGTATAAGCTTGTTGTCTGGGATACAATTGAATTGTTTGATGCATTTTCAATAAATTGGATAGAGAGATCAAAAAATGTCAGGGTAGATTTTCTAGCCAATGTAGCTATAAGGCCAGATGATATTACTCTATCAGATGTTACAAATGTTGAGGTCAAACTCAGACCTGCAGTGCCAGATAATGTATGTAGCTGGCAGGTATTTAATGATGATAATGATTTACTGAGATTTCTACATTGCATTGATGAATATGAGAACTAGGAAATGGATTTTCAGAACCTTGTAGAGGTTGTAGATGGAAAAGAAACTCTCCTAGGGAAGGAGGTAATTCAGCTCAAGACAAATAAGATCCCTAGAGGGCTGGTCGCTTTAGAGAGAGCTTTTGACAATAGGGACCAATTTGTCACAAAGTCATCTCTGACAAACAAGAATGATTTAGAACAGATAAACTTGGGGACATCTCATGCCCCCAAAAAGGTATACATTGGCAAACAACTCAAGCCACATATCAGAACTATGCTGATTACATTACTAAGAAGATATAAGCATGTATTTGCCTGGTCTTATGAGGACCTCAAAGCTTATAGAGAGGATTTATTTTAGTATGAAATCCCTTTGAAGCCTGGAGCTAAACCATTTAGACAAAAACAGAGGCCTATCAACCCAACCTTAGCTCCAAAAATGTAAGAAGAACTTATGAAACTTAGGGAGGTTGGAATAATCATGCCTATCAGACATTCGACTTGGGTGTCTAACCTTGTCCTAGTTAGAAAAAAGAATGGTGATATAAGACTTTGTGTGGACTTCAAAAATTTAAATATGTCTTCTTTGAAGGACAATTATCCATTGCCAAACATGGAAGCCATGTTGCAGAAGGTGATTGGCTGTGAACTTCTATCCATGATGGATGGATTTTCAAGGTACAATCAAGTGAAAGTAAAGGAATCAGAGCAATTCAAGATTGCTTGCACTACTCCATGGGGAACATATGTATATGTGAGGATGCCATTTGGACTAACAAATGCGGGTGCCACATTTCATAGGGCAATGGATGTTGCTTTTGCAGGATTGATTGATTCAATCTTGGTTGTGTATCAAGATGACTTGACAGCTTATTCAAAAAAGGAAGAGCAACACTGTATGCATTTGGAGCAAATTTTTATTAGAGCATTAGAGTATGGCATCTCACTTAACCCAAAGAAGTGTGCTTTTGGGGTTGTGGAAGGAAAACTACTTGGACACATTGTTTCCAGGGATGGGGTCAGGATTGATCCTGAAAGGGTGGCTGTAATTGACAAAATTTAGATCCCTAAAACAGTGAAAGGTGTTCAGTCCTTCTTTGGACAAATTAATTTTGTTAGGAGATTTGTTCCTAACTTTGCAGAGACCACCAAAGATATCTCTAAAATGCTGAAGAAGAATGCAACTATCAAATGGGAAGATGAAGCAACCAAATTGTTTCAAAACATAAATAAGCTATAAAGATGGCTCCTGTTTTAAAATCTCCTAATTTTTCTAAGCCATTTCAATTATTTTCATTTGCTTCTTTCCACACTATTGCTGCATGCCTATTGCAAAAAAATGAAGAAGGGTTTGAACAACCTATAGCTTTCTTTAGTAAGTCATTGCAGGCTACTGAATTAAAGTATGACATCATGGAGAAACAAGCATATGCACTGGTTAGAGCAGTTAAGAGTTTCAGGCCCTATTTGGTTGGCTCTCAAGTAATTGCGTATGTGCCTCATGCAGCAGTCAAGGATATCTTCACTCAGCAGGAGGTAACTGGAAGGAGATGCAGATGGATAAACAAATTGCAAGAATTCAACATTGAAATACAGATCACTAAGTTGGTGAGAGGACAAGGTTTGGCAAAACTGATGACAGTCAAATCTAGAGGCATGCCAAGTGAATGTAGTGCATAATGAAGTTATAAATATGTCAGAATTTGAGTGGTATAAGGACATAGTATACTACCTGCAGAATTTAAACTGTCCTTCCCACCTCAGTGATATCCAAAAGAGAACTTTGAAGCTGCAGGCTATTAAATACATCATTGTTCAGAGAAAGCTATATTGGAAAAATCCTGATGGTGTATTACTTAGGTGTATTGATAAAAATCAGGCCAAGGATATTCTTAGTGACATGCACAATGTAGTATGTGGTGGACATTATGCTGGCCAAACAACAGCCCATAAAATTCTCAGAGCAGGCTATTGGTGGCCAACTCTCTTCTCAGATACACACAAAATGGTAAGAAAATGTGAGTCTTGCCAAAGGTTCTCAGGAAAGATAAGATATCAAGGTACATTACCCCTTAGGACTATAACTGTAGAAGCTCCATATTAGCAATGGGGGATTGATTTTATAGGGGAAATCTCAGAAAAGTCAAGTGGAGGGCACAGTTGGATTCTGGTTGCTACTGATTACTTCACTAAATGGATTGAGTCCATTCCAACTAAAAAGGCTACAAGCAAAGTGGTGATGGATTTTATCCCGGAAAATATTATTATAAGATTTGGAGTACTAGCCAAAATGGTCACAGACAATGCAATGTGCTTCAGGTCTGGTGAGTTTATTGATTTTTGCAACAATTATGGAATTGATTTGTCTCATACATCACCATACCATCCACAAAGAAATGGTCAGGCCAAGTCAATCAACATGAGTCTCATGAAAATCATCAAGAGGGTGATAGATAAAAACAAGAGAGCTTGGGATTCAAAGCTAAAGTTGGCATTATGGGCTGACAGGGTGACAGTGAAAAGAGCAACTGGAAGATCTCCTTTTGAATTGGTATATGGTGTAGCAGCTAGGTTACCTGTGAACAACCTCCTACCAGTTTATAAATTCATCCAAGGGAACGAGGAGGAGATTGAGGACCCAATGACTGAAAGAATAAATTAGCTGGTTGCACTAGATGAAATCAGAAGAGAAGCACATAAAATAAACATCAAGAAACAACAAAAAGTGAAATATCTGTTTGATAAAAGGGCTGCAGTAAGAAGGTTTCAAATAGGTGACTTAGTGCTTATGTGGAATGCAAGAGGCCAGGATAAGGGCAAACACAACAAATTTGAGCCCTTATGGACTGGCCCATACCAAATTGGCACTATTCATGGAGGTGATTCTTATTTTCTCCAGGACCTCAATGGTGAACTACTGGAATTGCCTGTGCACGGTAAATTCCTTAAGGCTTTTTTCTCATAAATGAGTACCTATTGTGCACACTGTAAATTAGTTGTAAATATTTTGTACATACCTTATATAGTCGGTCATATTTTGAGTTTTGGGTTTTGTCTGGTCTGCCCCAGAGTAGTCTGCTCCTTGTTGTAGTCTTGTGCCTGCACGTTCCCAATCAGAGCCTCTGTTAGTACTCATTTATGTTTAGGGTTTTAAGTTTGAACATTTTCTGATTTTATCATTCAAATCCTGAATTTTCTAAGTTGTGGGGTCTTGCATTGTTCTGCCTGTTCTGGTGATGGTTCTCTGTGGTGGGTTCCTGGTTGTTCAGTTTTATCTTCGTGCTTCAGTCTTCATAAGTTGACCAACCCCCATCTAATGTTTTATAGCCTTTTCCTGTCACACTCATGAAAAATGTTAAGTTTGTATGTGCAATTGATCAAATTTGTTGGCGAGCTTGTGAAATCTCTATCAGCTTCCAAAAATGGTGAAAAAATTGAGTTATATGCATTTCTAAATGTATATCGGGTTGCATATGCATTGGGGGAATCTTCTGTAAGATTTTGGGAATGTTTGCCATTTGTATATCGGCCTTGCTTGTATATCGGGCTTGTATGTATAATATGCAAGCGAAACATATAAAGGAAAAGATACATTACAGGAATATTATGGAGGAGATTCCTTGCTTGTATGTGCAAGGGAATGTACATTGAAAAATATACAAAGGCCCGCGATATGCAAAGTGAACAGTGCAACGGATATGCAAGTGGGTTTGTACATGTTCAGCATACAAGGGAAATGTGCATTCATCGTATATTCTAAAAAGATTCCCTGCTTGTATGTTTGTGTTTGTATATTCTGCATACAAACAAAACATACATTGAGGAGATACATTCTGGACCCGATGAAGATTTTAAGCTACTGCATAATTATTTGGGGTCCATGACTTGTATAAGTGTTTGTATATGTCGATATACAACCTGATGTACAATGATAGGGTACAAGCCAGATTCCAAGAAGTGTTCCAATCTAGTAGAAGAAATATTTGGAATCCGCCTTGTATGTGTTTTGCGCTTGTATATCACTGTTATACAAAGCGATGGATGCAGGATGGAGATACAAGCCGGACCTGAACTGAATTCCAGTTTGTTCTATAACTTTTGACGTCTGCCTTGTATGTTGTATATGCATTTGGATTTGCATATACAAAAGCGATAAAGGCAAAATGAAAGGAGAAAAGGTCAGTGATAGAAGGTCAAGGTGCCTACGTGGCACGATATTATTGGCTGGTAGCTCTTCATACATCTTTTGGGACCATTGATTTCGGCAATGAGTTTTTGATCAACAGTCAGGTTTTGAACCTTTAGCGATGGTTTTTTCCTTATGTCTACGGCCATTTTTGAGCTGAAAAATCTCTAAATGCATCTACTGTTGCATCCCGCGGGTAGTTGAGGTTTTAATGACGGTCATCCAGAGACATGCGATGGATTGAGTGATAGGCCAACTACTAGTTTTGTGAGGAATGTCCCCAAGCAGCAGCACGAGGCTCGAGTTTTGTTTCTCCTTGCCATTCCTTCTACCTGTTGCCTGCAGTGTTTTGAGCACCATTTTGGTGCACGGTCTGACGGAATTTTTGATGTGCCATGTAATTAACTTGTCGAGTACATTTTCTTGTTGTATTAAGCAGGTTGTGTTACTCATTTGTGTTGTTGAAAAACTAGACAAATTTTGGGTGCTGCAATAGGAATACAACTTTCTAGTGACTCTATTTCAGGTGTCTGCGAGTTTATGAGTTGTATGTTGTATGTATTATGCACATAATTATCAATTTCATGTTGATTTAAATGAGTAATGCTTCATTGCGTGTGTTTTGTTAGTTGTCTCCAGACTGAATGTGTTTTTCTTCTGATTTTGAACATCTAAGGGGTGTTATATATTCTAGAATATAGGTTTTCTATATTGAATACTTAATCTCTTACTTCTACTCAAGGAGTAGATTGAATGTTTCAGATTAAGTGTTGAGAAGAATACATTACAGTAAGGATGTTTGTAAGTAGAAATAACTAAATAATCTCTCTTGGGTATTGTCTGTAAGGCAGACATTTTAGAAACCCCTTGAAATCTGATTACTGTCTTAGGTCTGTGGTAAACATTCACATATATATGTCTACTGATTCCAAGCCCTGGATAGGCACCAATCTGGTCTGGTATCTCTGTTGTAACCCAAAGTCCTAGTTTTGCATCCATACATAAATCAAACTCAAACTTCAACTCCAAAACTTTTAGGACATTAGAAGTAGTTTTAGGACCCAAAATCCTCTGTCTACAACTGAATATAGGCCCGAAGCTAGCCCATTTGCACTTATCTCACAGTTTTGGTCTACATAAGAGAGGATTTATCTGCTTTGTATCAACATCCCAGCTAATTCATGGATGTATTTCATAGATGTTGAGTAGGGAATACCCCCCTTGGTTCTGCAGAGCCTAAAGAAGAAGAGGAGATATTTATAGAGTCTATCTCCTATACTGTTGGCCCCTGGCCCAAGAATCCTATCAATCATTGATGGCTACTTTGTAGGGGTGACTGGGAACAAGCATCCAGTCTGGGAAAAATCACCAATAGCCTCCATGGTTGTCAACATATACTTCAAAGAGAAAGAAGCAGGCTATTTCACCTAATGATATTGATTTGGAGAAGTTGATGCATGCTAAACCAAAGGCACAGAAGAAGAAGCCCAAGACTGTCTCTAGGCTTATTGATGACAAAGGAATCAGATATGCAGAGATTGTTAGGCCTCCTCCTGAGGCTACAACATATTCTTTTGATGTGAATGATTACATTATTTCTAGAGTTGAATTGGGTAAACTTACTCATGAAGGTATCAAATCAGATTTTCAAGTTACAACCACTTCTTTACTCAATAAATATGATGAAGAAAAAAGGGAGAAAGAGCACTACAAAGCTAAGGCTGAAAAATTGGCTGTGGTCCTTCAAAAGATCACAATGTCTTCAGAAATTATAGAGCCTATGGCAGTGAAAACCCTTTAATTCAAAAAGCAGAAAAGACCCATGCAAAGGGAAAGTTTGTGGAAGAATACTTAGAGAGGATGACAACACAGGGAATAGCTCTATTGAAAGCAGTTGCAGAAAGAAAAAATAAAATGGGTAAAGTCGAGGCAGAGCTAGATTACTTAACTGATACTATTTCTTTAGACATTGAGTACCTAGATTCAAGTCTAGAAAAATGGGACAGTATGAAGATAAAGACACTTGTTTTCCTTGGCATTGTTGAAAGCTAAGAATCATATGTCACTACAAGAGAGGGATTAATTCATTGGAGCAATGTGTTGAAGGAGTTGATCAAAGATCTGGGGAATGCTCAAGAATTGTGTGATGATAGTGATTTGGATCTCCTACATAAATTAGAGGAGCTTCCATGTAAACTGGTCGATGATGATCATCAGTTTCTTCTTGTTGAAGAAATGATACAATAATTCAACAAAATGATTCAAACAGATTTAAAGGATAAAGCTTTCTCAGTTTCTTCAATGGATAATTTGTTGGATTATCAATGGACTCTAGATAACTTGAGGGTTAAACTGAAAGAGCATGAAATGACCACCCTCACCGTCAAAGATGCTGTCACCAGAGCCTGGGTAATATCAAAGAACACTGCTGCCCCAGACAGCTTAGAGATGCAGACAATCATCACAATGTATGAAGGATCCACCAAGAAAGACACTGATGGAAATTGATACTTGTGATCATTGCCTTAGTTTATTTTTCCTAGTTTTGTATATGTAATTTGTAATCAGTTTTGGACATATCCATATGTGTTTTTCTAAAATGTAATTACATGTGGAACAAGGGAAGTCCTAAGTCAAAAAGGACACTTTTGTTGAATAAGTCAAAGTAGTTAGACTTTTTCCTAGATTAGCTCAAGGCCTCTCACTATAAATAAAGAGGGCCTCTATTGTAATTTTTATCTTTTATCTATTACAAGAAAACTCTGGCGAATTGAAAAGCAAATCAAGACTTTGTGCTTCTTTGTGAGAATCGATTATCAAGTATTTATCAAAATAAGAAAGCAAGTTTAATTTCAATCTTTGTCTTGGGTTATTTGTGCTATGATAGCATTGTTCTTACGTCTTACTATCATAATCTTCTTTGGTAATAATTGAAGTGTGGAGATTGTTTCAAGTGGTTAAAGAGCGTTCTTAATTTGATTGTGATAGACTTTGTGTTATCAAATCATTTGTGAGGATTGTGTTTGTGTTTGTGAGAGTAAAATAGCTTGAAGACTTTGTGCTACAAGTTGTATTCAATCTACTTATATCATCTTGGAGAAGACTGAAGACTTTGGGCTACATTCAACATTAAAGAATTTTGTTTGCAATTAGTAAGCGGGGTGACATAAGTCTTTGTGTTTCTGTGGTTTTGTGATAGTTTATAAGTTCTTTAATATCATCTTGAAGTATAAGTATCTATTCTGAAAAAGAGAATAGGATAAAATGGAACCACCACAAATATAGTGTTTAGTGTACATAAGTTTTATAAGTTATTTGTTTGTAATAGTTAAGCAACTAGAGGGAACTTCCCCTTGCTGAGAGGAGGGACTTTGTCTCATTATAGTTGTGGTCAATATAATAATTTTTCTGTCAGTAAGTTGATGACAAAATATTCACCCAACACACTTACACCTTATCTAGTGATGATAACAAATAGTATGGAATGCTTGCTTGTCATCACAGTTGGTAGTGAACTAAGAAAAGGATGGGATGTATAGTGTAGCATGAGACACACTGGCATTCCCTTTCTATACTTAAGGGCTTATGTGATAGTAAACTAGGTAAAGGGGAAGATGCTTGCAGTAAGGTTGCAACCATTTACTTTTGCTAGCAAGTCACTATGTGTACTTGTGATGTTTGTATGAGTCAGTCAAATTGTGAAGGTGTGATGTATGCGTGAACTAATCACATTGATTATATATGTGTGTACTAATCACATTGGGTATGTATGTTGTATGCATGAGCTAGTCACATTATGTATATGTGATGCATGTATGATTTATTCACATTATGTATTGCTTGAGCCAATCATTATGTGTGAACATGTGATGTTTATATATGAGTTGGTCTCTATGTGGTTTTGTGTATGCTTGTACACTTATGTTGTCATTAGAATAACATTTGTTTGGAATGCATTGCTATCCTAATATTGCGTATGGATGGATTTGGAAGCATAAGATCAACTAATGGTTGTGATTTAAAAGTGAGATCAAAGATCTCATATCAAAAGAGAGGATGAATTATCTCTATTGTGGTGTATGAACTACAAAGCCTCTAATTCCCAAGAGGGGATACATAGGTAGGGTCATTACAAATGAACCCTTGAAGTTTAGGTCTAGGTTTAGAGATGACCATGACTTTGGGAGCTTGCTATATTCTAGAGCAAGAATATGAGTCATGGCATAAAATGGATTCTAGGGCTATGGATGGAAAGTCTATGAAGTTAGCACTTCTAAATCAAATAGAAGATGCTTGGTCAATTAAGTAGCACTTGAGGTGTATTGTGTTAAAAAAAGAGTAGTAACCAAGGTGGTTATTATACTTTTCTCCTCTACAAGTGCTACATTTAACATTAATAATGTATTTTCCTATATTTTGTTAAAAAACACACTAGTGAGAAAGGATCTAAATTAACTTATTTATAATCACTCTAGATAAAATTTGAATCGTAATGAAAACTCAACTCTTTGATAATTGTATTAACATATAATAACTTAATTTATTTGATTATTCTAAAATTAAATACACCAACAATATATATAGTCTTTAAAATATATTTTTATGTTTGTTAGGCTTTAAAACAAACTTTAAAATCACAAGGAAATTATTTAAATAAAAACTATTATGCAATAAGTTATCTTATAAAGATCGCATTTTGATAAATTCTTTTCATTAGGAAAACCCCAAATTGTGAACATTTGTAAAATTCTTGAGTTATTTAGGCTTGTTAAGGGGCTCGATGACAAGATAAGATAGTGGGGAACAAATTGGTGGCACCTGGGAAGTTAAGGAGAGTGGTGGGTTACCTAAGAATTGAGATGATAAAGAATTATCAAGGGCTTCTTAGCATTTTTGGAGGCAGGTGGTGTAATCATTATGCAAACAGGTGATGGCATTGAGGTTGGTGAAACAGGGTAAGGAGAGATGTTAGAATTTGGTAATTGAGGCATTTTGATTAAATGAATGCTGGAGATGGCTTGCTCAAGTGGCTGCAACAAAAAACCATGGCTTCCTCAATGATATCCAGTAAAGGGAAGAGGAGTATGTAGAGAGGAGTGGGTCGACATGTTCTGGTGGGGGAAGAAGGAACGTAAGAATTGGAAGTGAGAAGATGATTGGAGATTTTACAACCTACTTAGAGAAGGAAATTGCAAATCTAGACTTGAGGATGTAGGTTCTAAGAATATGGGAGCTTACAAAAGAAATGGATGTTTTGGTATTATGATAGCAATGACAAAGCTTCTTCTAGATCCAAACTAGTCGGTAGGTAGGCTTAATGTGTTTAATGCAATACAACATTAAGTTGTGCATCTTTACTCTCCATGGCTACATGTACATACTTGCTTCGTGATGATATTGAGGGAGTAGAAAACTAGGCAAAAGCCTTATTCTACTATTAATTGGGCCACTTCCATGACTTGAGCAAAAATATATGTAGACTCCATCAAGTGATTATAGAGCTGGCCAACGGTCTAAAGGTAAAACTTTCTATAGAGGTTATTTTCAATACACCTATTTGCTATTGTGATGAGGACTCTAGGGATGACCTTGTGGAAATCCCAACCCTTGTTGTAATGGAGAAATGTAAGCAATGCAATTGTGTTATGGGGGCTACATGGGGGTCTATGTAAGTTGCCCTCCCTATTTTAGATATTATTATTGCTAATGATTTGAATCCTTGACTATTGGAGGTTGGGCTCCTCCCTCCTAGCATGATAATACTAATCGAGTAGAGCTATGGAGGGTTTTTTTCTTGTTGGGATATGTGTGGACTCAAGACAAGGGATTGTTCTATATGAACAATATGAATATAATAGATAACTCTATGTTTATATGGTCTCTATTTTAGTTTTAGGAAGAAAACTTAAAAATCAGTTACTCCAAGCTTCTTTGGTAGCGAGTCTAGGGATTAGTAACTCCCCTCTAATTTGGGAGATGGAAATGAAATATTATTTATTTTCCCTTGATTGAACTACTGAACCGGTCAATTATTGGAATCCAAGCTTTACAAGGCCTCTTTTTTTGCAACTCCTCAGTGCCTTACCCAACTTAATTTAGTAAAATAAAAACTCAAGTTACTTGATAACAACTATAGCAACTAAGGAAATACTACTCAATTTGGTAATTAATTTTTTTTTTAATTTCATCTTTGTAATCACAAATTTCTTTATTTTTAGAATTTCACCATGCATGTAATATGAACATCGTTTATAAATACTACTCGATTTGGTAATTAAAATAGTTTATTTTAGTTTCATCTTTACAGTCACAATTTTCTTTATTTTTCAAATTTCACCATGAACTAACTTAAATTTATAAAATATTGTTTATATTCAAATGACATAAATATTTACAAATAAAGTTCTCTTACCTTCAAAAATATTTATTGAAATATTCTCTACTAACAATGCCAACCACGTGAAGGTGGAAGCTCGAATGGCCTCCCCTAATTGACCTAAGGCTCTAAATTAACTAATAATCATTCTAAATAAAATTTGAATTGAAAAAAAAACCCCAAATGGTATTTGTAAAATTCCCAAGTTATTTGATAATAACTATAGCAATTAAAATAATACCACTCCATTTGATAATTAAAATGTGTTTTTTTTTTCAATTTCACTTTTGCAATCACAATTTTCTTTATTTTTAGAAATGACATAAATATTTACCAATAAGCTTCTCTTAGTTTCAAGAATATTTATTCAAATATTCTCTACTAACAAGGCTAACCACGTGAAGGTGGAAGCTTGCATGGCCTCCCCTAATTGACCTAAGACAACCACAACACAAGACAACACAACACCACACAAAACAAGACAAGACAACACAACAATACACAAAATACAACACATACAATTTATTTTATTTATAAAAATATATATTTACATGCTTTTAGATATGTAACTTGAGTATGTTTATAAAAATTATATTACATGTCAAGTTGTCATATTTTCTAATTTGTTGTGACTAAAAATTGTTTTAAAGTTTTAAAAGCAATTAGTCATGTCATTTGTAATAATGTTAACATGTGATGGTCAAATAGCCCAATGTCTTTAGTCATGTGCAACAAGTTTGTTTTAGTCATTTGCAATAATGTTAATATGTGACGGGTATGGTGACAAGGTAATGTTGTGTGAACTGCATTCATAAAGTGAGTTCATGACTGTGTTTTAAATGTTGTTTTCATAAGGGAAGTAAGTGACTTGTGTTGTGAAGGGAAGGATTGTCCATTGTGAACCATTTTATAAAGGAAGTGACATGTGTTGTGATTCATAAATGCTAAATTTATTTTATAAGTGTGATTAATAGTGTTGAGATCAAAATTAATAAATTCTTAAATAAAAATTAAAACATTAGAAAAAAAATAAAAAAATGCAAGCGACACAAGATAGACCTTAAAGAATGGCCTTGGCCTATTGACCATTCTTTAAGCTATCAGAAAAATACGCGACCTTAAGGAATGACCATGGCCAAAGGTCATTCCCTTCAGTCTTTGAAAGGGGTTTTTAGCCCCTTCCAATGAATTTTTTTTATTATTTAAACATTATATTTGTACATGTTACAAATCTATTGGGTCAATGTGATTGACAAAAGTATTACTAAAGAAATGGCAAATGCTCAATCCCATCCCTTGCTGTTCTAAATCTGCACCAGGTCTCTCCTAGGCTTGCTCCCACCATAATGGTAAAAAATAAGTAATTGAAAAAATTGCTCAGCTCTCTTTGGGATAGTTGTTATCCAACTGCTCGGCACCCATTGTTGGAAGAGTGGTCTTCAACTCGCCTATTCCAAGAGCAACTAGGTACAATTGTAGTGTTTTTGCCTGTAACATGCTAGCAATTCGCAGCAGGATTAAATGTTTTACATTGAAGAAGTCACAGGGAAGGGTTGTGAGCTTGTAATGTATGCTTGAATTGTGTGTAACCTTGCCAGCCAGCCATTCCAATTTAGCCATAAATCAGTAAACATATTGCAGCAGATATCAATATTAAACTTAAAGAATATTGAGAGTTCCGTAGATAGTAAAATAGATAATGCAGACAAATCGAGAATCCATGTAAAAAATGAAATCTAAGATGATGAAAGATTCACAAATTCTACAAGTGCACAAACACAAAAATAGAAATCCAAAAGGTAAAAAACCTTTTGAGGAGTTTGAAGACTCACAATTATAGGAAAAGTAAAAAATAATAGAAATAGAAGTCTTGAATTTGTTACAAACGTTGTGCACAGCATTTTATTTCAGCCATTTTTTACAAGATGGAAAGGATGTAACGTGAGCTTGCACTGTCAGCAGTGTGCAACCCTGCCACCCAATCATATCAATTAGCCATAAATCAATCAAAGTGGAAGCCTCACCATTTCTGAAAATTAATGCATGGCAAAGCAACTTACTATTCTACAGATGCAAAATAAAATGGTGTGTAATCAGATAATGAATGAATTGGATATTTTAGACTCTCCTGTCCTCAACTCCCAACCCCCTGGAAGAAAAGATCAAATCATAGACTCTCGAGAGCTAAGTGAAAGTTATTATTGGCATGGTGTATCAACAAGCACGATCTTTTTAAGAAAGATGATTCTCTGTCTGTGGCTAACATTCTTCTGCCACAGACTCCAGACCATCTGAAGTTTTCATTGCACAGGCCTCCTACAATGGTTCCCTCGTTCATTCCCCAAGACCTAACAGTGTGGGTAATATCCATATTTCTTTTTTGTCGTGTCTTCTTTTTAAAAAAAGGTTTTATCATTTTCTTAAGTTCAACTATCAAGCAAATTATTCAGTCTACATGTGTGTTTTCAGATGTTGGAACTACAATTCCTTTTCTTACTATGTTCTGTTTTCCAACATTTACCATTGTCTCAAGCAAATTAGTCAGCATTTACCAACAACAACACTACCACAAATTACTTAGCAACTAGGTATGGGTAGCGAATGGCACCAGATTGTAAAAGCATCCTCAGGGTTTGATGCAGGGGCATCCATGTAGGGAGAATTCTAAATTTGACGTTGGTTTCATTTTCTTAATTGCTTGATCTAAATTTGATCTGCTGCAGTCTGTGTTTTAATTCCTCCACGACCTTCTTCGTTGCACTGGGAGTCATGCATGGAGGGAAGAATAAAGGCGTGTAGTGGGGTGGCTGACGATTCCCCTAAATATGGTATCGGAGTGTTTTATTTCTTCTGGTATGGTATTGGAGTGTTTCAATGCTGGAGATGCCTGCAGCCTATCCTTGGCTGTGATGATTTTCTCAACGTCTAAAAGAAATAGAGTTTATTATTCGTGGAGGAGTCGATTTTGGGGGAGGCATTTTTTTAGTAGCGAATGGGGAGAAGTTTCTTGGGGCAGGTGAGCGGTAATAAGGTTTTTATTGCCTATTCAAAAGGTAGACAGCGGCCTTTTCTCAGGAAGGGTGATACAGATCAGCAGGAGTTTTGCTGTTCCTACATTAGATTTGCGGTGGCAATTTTAAGGAAGCGGTTTTTGTTTTGCAGAGTGTTTTTATGGGATGCAGGTTGCTGTGATGCAAGTCGATGAATTGAATTTCGTATTGAGAAGCCAATCAATTTGGCAGCTGATCTTGTAAATCTGTTTATCCATGCAATGGTATTTGCAGTCATTCTGTTTTGTATTTGTTTATTGTTGAGTTCTTTTAATTGCTGCCATTAAAATTATTTGTTTATGGGAACCCTCCTTCCCCCTTTTACATCAGGGTTGAGTTTGGATCATTGGGTTCATTCTCAAGGGCAATATTTAAGTTGGTAAAGTTTTTCTATGAGCCTTCCCAATATTTTAAAAATGGGATATATCTTATTCATTGCTATCCTCGCTAATCTGAGAAGAGAAAAGGTATTGATCTACCACGACATTGGCAAGGTTGTCCGCAACTCGAATATTTTTTTTAAACAATGATTGAATTAAGAGTCTCAAAGCTTCTGCTTATATAACATACTTCTTCAATTATTTCAATGGGAGCCGTTTACCTGGTTTTTGTCTTGCTTGGATTTTGTGACATTTGTTTATTTTGAAGAGTTCTGATAACGAGATGTTCGAGGTAGAGCAGGCCGTTGCCTTAATAAAGAACATGTTCAAACCCCAACGTTTCCAGCAAAATCCTGGCGAAGGTTATCGAGTACTGCCCAACCTTTTCCCTGCACAGGACAAATCCCTCTATTTGTTATTATGCCAGAGCCACGATTTCACAGTATCAGTCTTACAAAATCCAGTTATTCAGACGTTTGATCAGAGTTTCACAAACTAATATGCAAATTCTATCACAAAATGATCAACATTGTTTGTTTAATTTCAAACAAATAAGTGCAGAAATTGGGTGCCTAACTTATCCTCTCTACAGAGCATTCTGTCCATTTCTAAGTCGGTGCTCCTTTCATAGGAGGGAGGGATTGGGATGGATAGGTCAATCATCCACATTGCCTTCAATTTGGCTCAGATTATTAAACAAACCATCTATTCTCTCTGGCTCGCCCATGTAGAATTAATGCAACTGAATGCTAAAGGAAAGCCCACAGTAGTGAAGAAAGTAGTGAAGAATACCTGGAATCTGGATTAAGAAGAAAATCATCTGCATCTGCGGCCTCCTCTGCTGCCGCCATAAAACAAAGCCAAACAAAAATGCAAGACCAAACCAAAAAATGCATTGAAAGACAATAAGATGGACTGACCAGCGTGCACGCTGAAGCAAATGACTCAAGCCAAACAGAAAAATATCAAACAATTTCGCCAAAAATTCGCAACAGAAAAAAAAAAAAACAGAACCAGGCAAGTCATAAAGAATGACATTGATGAAGAAGATTTTCGCTCCTCCTTGCTCTTTCCCCCTCCTGAAACGGCCTTGTTTTTTAATTCATCTGCATTTTCCCTCCCTCCTCAACCTCTAACGGCGTTCCCCATTTTGAATTTTTGCTCTAGTTTTTGGCACGCTCATTATTCACTTTGAACTGCTTTTTTTGTTTTTCTCCCAACGGCTCTATGGCGTGGTGTGAATGATTTTGTTTTTGTTACACACAATCTTGAATTTGAATTTATATATGTGTAGGGAACAAAATGAAAAACACACTTTCGCTAATGTTAATTTAGGTTAATTAAAAAAAATGCATCACCCTGGATTAAATAATCCAGATGTGGAGTGATAAATTATGTAACTAAACTAGTATATTTATATTTAAAAAAATATATCTACAATACGTCGAGAGATATCTTCCAATTTGTTGGCATTTATAAATTACTTACAGTTAGAATATTTGATATGCTCACATGAGTTAATTTAAATAGACTATGATGTTAGACTGTTCATATTCTTCAAAATTTCACTCCATAACTGCCCAAGTTTTTCTACTTTTCTATCCATTTGGCTTCCACGAATTTATTTATTTTTTGTTTAACATGATAAAAAATTCACTCCATAACTGCCCAAGTTTTTCTATTTTTCTATCCTTTTGGCTTCCACGAATTTATTTATTTACACATTTAATGAATTTTGTTTACAAAGGAATCTGAATCTTAATTGTTTACAGGAATATGAATCTTTTAGCCCTTGCTGTGAGTGTAGAACGCCTCTCGGTGTAATTAATATTATTTTAGGAAATCAATTGTAAGAGAAATTGTATTTAATTCTTGCATCAAGCATGGGGATGTGGAAATTGATTAGCCTAGGGACTAAAAATGGACCCTAGGATACTAAATGCCATATGAATGGGACTATGTGCAAATGGCAATAGGATACGATCCACTGTATGGGAATGAGTGAAAATAAAGGTAAGTAGCAAATCGAGGAATGGGCCTAGCTTTACACAAGAGTATGCCATTTGTCGATTTGTAATTGTATTGAGTCATTCCATGGAAATGGGACCGAAATTAAATGGAAACTTTCATGGCTATGCAAATTTCACCATTACAAAAGCACTCTACACAAATAATTTAGGCTAATTAAAGAAATGCAATCAATCAGGCATAAATTAACATAGATTAATTAGAGCCCAGACAAATTTAATTGTAATAAATATAAAAGGAATAATGGGATGAATGAGAGTACCTAACCCTAGAACTAATGATGGAAGAGTGATGCATTAATTTGTCATCTCTAGTTCATATTAAAGGCCTTCGTCAGTTAACTATCTCAATTTTTGTGTTGTCCAAAAAAAGCTTTGCAGATCATTTTTTACCACTATGAGTTTGATCATGATCATCACAAACTTAATCTGGGGTACAAGTTTGATTTTGTACTACACAGGTTTGAGCTGACAGAAAATGCACTTGAAAATTTAGTCACCATCATCTTTCAATTAGCTGAACCTATCAAGGTGTTGCCTAGGGACAACATTATGAGTTTATTGACTCAATAGGTGGACAAATTCTCCTTAATGTCCTCTATTTTCAAGATCATGTTTCAATGCTGAAATGGATGTCTTTAAATACCATGACATTGCAACATGGCTCGTGTAAACACACATATGCTAAGTCATCTCATAATAACTGGTAGAAAGTTTTGAGAAAGTTCAGATTTGAATTTAAAGCTTTTGATTTTAGGTTTATTCCTGCATGCCTCGGGATTGAATTGAAAGAGCCTAGAAAGAAAACATATGTGGGTCCAAATGATTTAAATTCTTTTTATGTGTATGTAATTATAACAAATGAAGTATTTTCACTTTAATCCTACTCTAATTAGCTAATGTTATAGCTAGGTCTGACAAAAGACTAGAAACTAAATTCAACAAGACTAGAAATAGAAATATATACACTTACAAAAGTATGTCTAATAATGAAAAAGAGGAATCATATGCACCTACAAACAAGGATGATGGTTATAGAAAATATTTAGAATTGAATGCAAAGGTTGTGGCTGAAATATGGAGATGATATGAGGCACATGGTCAATGCCATCCAAGAAAAAGTATTTTTCCCAACAAGCAGCCAAGTGACCTTAACCCAAAATTGACAGAAACTTGTTACATGCAAGAATATGACAGTCTATTGATGATTTCTCTTCACCTCCATCTGTCAAGAAACAAAGTAGAAACATGAATAAAATGTAAAGCACACCATTAATCTAACAAGGAAAAAGATGGAACAAAACTGACGAATTGGAAGGGTTCACCTAATAAAAATGGATTGTAACTATTGAAACTAGGTGTGAACAATCAATAGAGGCTACTCGTGAAATCTAGAAACTATCTGAAGTAAGGTCAAAGTTGCTTAAGAAAACTAGAGTGCCTCAGGTGCAACCTAGTCCTTGGAAACCTTGCAAAGGATCTCCTTGATGTGGTTTTGAGAACTTTTTCGTTGACCCCGTTAGATCTCCATATAACATTTTGTAAATGACCTGCAAGCATAATTTGATAAAGGAAACCCTGCAAAACAAAATTGATGCAATGGAAAAACTCAAACCTCACTGCAGAGATTCTCTACTCCTTGCTCAACACAATTCAACATGCAAATACAATGAAATGCATACAAAACCCATGTTCTATTTTATTCCGGTTCATTTACATCCATAAACAAGTTACACAAATCTGCAACAAAATGTATTTCACTCCATGGCCTCTCACCTTCCTCACATCCTGACTCTCCTTACCAAACCCCATGCTGGGCGGCTTCTTTTTTCAGTCTCTATCAAATTTTCCATTGTCCTTCATTCACTCTATCCGCTATTGCTATATGTTCCTCATAGTTTTAGCTATGTCAATGGATGAGTTTGTTGATGGCACATACCACATTGCTAGAATCACCAAACTAATAAAATCCTTTTGCTTGGCTTGAAGCTTTTGTCTGTAGATCTCAACTGCTTCAGCATGAGATAACAAAATATGATGACCAACAATATATGGTTCCTCTGTAGAATCTCATCTACTATAGTTGCTAAATCCAAAATGGATAAGGACAACATTTAGGCACCCCAAAACTCCTCCACAAAACCTGCGCACTTCCTCCCCTCTCTACGCTGCCCAAAGCCCTCCCCTCAAATAAATAGAATAAAAATGCTTTAAATACCTCAAGAAGGTGTTTCCCATCCCACATGCGGCATTCAGTCTTCCTTTTCTTGTTTTGGCACAACCTTAACCGAAGAAAAAAAATTATTTAATAAGCCTCAAATGAGGCGTTGGAACTCCTCCATGTTGGATTGGAATTTCCTGTTTTAACATTATACAACCTTATAAAAGGTGTTACAATTCCCAAACTTGGCACCCTATCCCTTGTAATGGCTTTCCAAAAGAAGAATAAAACGAATGTATTATTGATGCCTCAAATGAGGCATTCATCTTTTCCCAATCAGGCACTCATCTTTCTCCCTTCTACTACAGAAAATGAGTAAAACAAATGCCTCTAATGAGGTGTTGTCAAACAGCTAAGGCATTCATTTCATTGTAGTGCCTTTTGTCTATTTTTGAAAGCCTCAACAGAGGCATTAAACCTCAAATTGGTGCCTCTTTTTCCTCTTTTCTATTCAACAATTACTTGTTTTTATATGTATATTATTCAGTCTTCTAGAAAAGGCGTTGCAAACCTTCTAGGTGGCATTGTATTTCTGACTCATCATTATTATCTACAAAACAAAGTGTTATCATTTGAATTTTAGCACCTCCCTACTGGCTCATAGTTGGCATGTAATTAATATCTCTTATCCTCCATTATGTTGGGCACTCCACCTACCTTTATTTCTGCTGAATGCCAAGACTAAGTGCCTCTCTCATACAAGATTCTCTTATCATGTCGGATGCTCCTACATCAGACACACCGGATAAGAAGTTAGTGAGCATACACTCACAAATATGGAGTTGAATGGTAGGACCATCCTTTTAGATTGCAAGCAATTTGTAGCAAACTCCGTCACTAAAATATGTGCACCAAATGCTCTCTTTTTCCTCTTTTTCCAGCATCTTGTCGGAACAAGCTTCACTCTTCTTGATTAAATCTAAACCTCATTCTTCTCTCCTTCTATGGACTTGCATCCACCATGTGTTGTCTTCCTCTACCAAATTATTTCTCCTCTCCTCTCCTTCTTCGTGGGATCCAACCCACCACAAACTGACCACCTCCACCAAGTTCCACCTACACCATCCTCTACAACCTCTATGCACAAACATGCAACATCCACATACCATTCCACAACTTCATTCTCTACAACTGAAATCTCTTCTATAGAAGGTATATAATAATCATCATATTCAAAATCAAAATTTACCTCATCCTTCTTCATTGTTCCAACATCATCTTCTTCGTCATTCGTTGCAACATTCATCTTCTTTCCTCCATGAGAAAGATTATCAAACCACTCTTCTTCTACCACCAAAATTCGTGACAATAAATCATCTTTATCCTCTTCATCTGCTGCAACATCCTCAAGCTCTATCGTTGCCATCTCAATCTCGATAGCTACATCTTCTTCATTGCTCATATCTTCTTCCTTTTTAATCACTGTAACTCCTCTTTTTCTTTCTTCTTTCATGTCTTCAACAAGACCAACTGCTGCAATGTCTTCATATGCATGCAATCCACTCTCATCTTCATTATAAAAATTAAAAAATATTATGCATTACCTTACTAACCTCTTTCTTCTCCACTACTGCTTCAACTTTGCTTTGCTCTATAGCTTCACTTTGCTCCTCAACCTCTATTATATTTTCTATTTTGATTTCCTCCTTCATGCCTTTATCAAGACATGCTGCCACAATATTTGTCTTTTCTTTTTCATCCTCTTCCATGAGGATCTCATCTTCATGTGCTCTGTTGTATCTTCTCTTTTACCTGCAAACAGAACAATGTTAGCATAATCATAGGACTACATCTTTTCCATCCTCTCATCACATTCATCTGACACTTTCCCTTCAAATAAGATATCTATCTTTCTCATCTCCTCTTTGAATAGGAGATCTTCTTCATCTTCCCCAAATTCTTCACCAAACATAGGACCCTCAAAGTCCATCGTCTCATCTTTCACATCTTGAGTATCTTCTTGGCTTGTCACAAAAACTCCCATGTCTTCTATATCTTCACCTTCTTCGGGCATGTCTTCAATCACATCTCCATCCTCAATATCTTCCTCTTCAAACTTATAACCAAATATTGTACCTCTATCTGTCTCCATTGCACTACTCAAGTAAGCAATACTCAAATTTATTTCCTCTTCAACAAAAATCTCACTTTCCTCATCAAGTTCCTCCAATTTTAACTCTGAACTTCTAGTTTTATTTCTAACTAGTCTGGTCAGCATTGCCACCCTATTCATGAGATCCTTCATCCAATTTTGCACCATCTCCCTCATATCTGCAATATTATTCTTTTCTCTAATCTTCTTCTCCTCCTTTCCAACATTATTTTCTCTTTTAATTAAAATTCCAAAGGTCTCTTCCATTATCTCATCAACCATACATGCCATTTCTCTTATCCCTATCATTTTCTCTGGAAGTCTACAAAAATAAATTCTTTCTTCTAACTAGACAATCCAAACTCTTGGTCTCACATTTATTCCCTTCATTTTCTTTTCAACGCTCAGAGACTTCCTCTTCACAACTCAACCCTCAAGTCCTCATGCAGACTGCCTCAAATTGATGGTTCTATCCACACACTCAAGAGCTACTACTCTGATATCTACCTCCACCTCTACCCCTACCTCACGGGGCCACTCTCAGAGGCACTTTCTCACAACTTACAACTCATAGGTCTTGCTACAAGCTGCCTCACGTTCGACGATCTGCCTACAGAATCAGGAACAACCCACTTTGATACCACTAATGCAATGGAAAAACTCAAACCTCACTGCAGATACTCTCTGCTCCTTGCTTAACACAAGTCAACATGCAAATACAATGAAACGCATACAAAACCCATGTTCTATTTTATTCCAATTCATTTACATCCACAAACAAGTTACACAAATCTGCAACAAAAAGTATTTCACTCCATGGCCTCTCACCTTGCTCACATCCCGACTCTCCTTACCAAACCCCATGCTGGGTGGCTTCCTTTTTCAGTTTCTATCACATTTTCCATTGTCCTTCATTCACTCTATCTATTACTACTATATGTCCCTCACAGTTGCAGCTATGTCCTCAGACGAGTTTGTTAATGGCACATACCACATTGCCAAAATTGCCAAGCTGATAAAATCCTTTTGCTTAGCTTGAAGCTTTTCTCTGTAGAGCTCAACTGCTTTAGCATGAGATAACAAAATATGATGACCAACAATATATGGTTCCTTTGTAGAATCTCCTGTACTACAATTGCCAAATCCAAAATGGATAAGGACAATGTTTAAGCACCCCAAAACTCCTTCACAAAACCTGTGCACTTCCTTCCCTCTCTATGCTGCCCAAAGCCCCCCCTCTGAATAAATAGAATAAAAATGTTTTAAATACCAGAAGGAGGCATTTCCCATCCCAAGCGTAGCATTCAACCTTCCTTTTATTATTTTTGTATAGCCTTAATAGAATAATAAAAAATGATTTAATAAGCCTCAAATGAGGCATTGGAACTCCTCCACGTTGGATTGCAATTTCTTGTTTTAACATTATACAACCTTAGAAAAGGCATTGCAATTCCCAAACTTGGCACCCTATTCCCTATAATGGCGCTACTCCAAAGAAGAATAAAAAGAATGTTTTATTGATGCCTTGAATGAGGCATTCATCTTTTCCCAAACAGGCACTCATCTTTCTCCCTTCTACTGTTGTAGAAAATGAGTAAAACAAATGGCTTCAATGAGGTGTTACTAAATAGCTAAGGCATTCATTTCATTGTAGTGCCTTTTATCTATTTTTGAGAGCCTCAACAGAGGCATTAAACCTCATATTGGTGCCTCTTTTTCCTCTTTTGTATTCAATAATTACTTGTTTTTATATGTATATTATTCAGTCTTCTAGAAAAGGTGTTGAAAACCTCCTAGGTTGTGTTTTATTTCTAACTTATCATTATTACCTCCAAAATAAAGTGTTATCATTTGAATTTCAACGCCTCCCTGCTGGCTCATATTTGGCATGTAATTAATTTCTCTTATCCTCCATTATGTTGGGCACTCCACTTGCCTTTATTTCTGTTGAGCGCTAAGACTGAGTGTCTCTCTCATACACATTTCTCTTATCATGTTAGATGCTCTTGCATCAAAAATCCTTAGAGGGGAGTCTTCTTCAATTAGTCCCACTGTGGTTATTCAAATATGGTCCACATGACATGATAATGGAAAGTTGTGAAAAATAGATCTAAGCCATAAAGGCGTGTAAGTAGAAACCCTAATTGAACACGAAAATAAAAACAAGGAATTATGTGATGGAAAGAGATGTGGGAAGAAAGAAATAGGGAAACAAATGAAAACAAAGTGGATGGAAAAACTAATAGGAATGGAAGGGAACGTGGGATAGCATTGTGGAAAGTAGGTAAAATTGGGACCTAGGTAGAGAAAAATGCTTGCAGTAATGTTCATGAACCTCAAGAAGCTATTATAGAGCTTCATACAAAAGCCATGACACTACTTCAAAGATCTATTACTCCAAGAATGTCAATTCAAGAGAAGGTTTTTCTTGTAAATAGGAAACAAAAGGAAATTGATTGATGGTGATATTAAAATGAGGGAGAGGATGGGGTATTTGTAGGTTTTTTGCTGCTAGTATGTTGAGCAAGAGAACGATAGAAACATATTTGTTCGATGTCAAGGAATCTCACATTTAATTTTGGAGGTTATAGGAGATAAGATTGAGGCTGCCACCCTATACACCCAAGGGGGCCGAGCATTGACCCTACAGCTAAGGGGGCTCAATTTTCTAGGTAAAAGGCTAATACAAGAAAGGAGCATTTAAGGGTGGTAATTTTAAGTTAATATTATCTACAAATTGCAAGAAGAGTTCACTACACATGAAGATAGTTACAAGAATTAAATGTGGGGTTGGTAAGGGATGACTACGACATGGGAATGATGACTACCCGAGGATAGGGCCAGGTTAGGAAAAATAGTGAAAGGTGTAGATGGAAACAATCATCTACATCATTTTCAGTTTATCACATCACTCTTTTAAGAATATCTTATGTAATTTTTCATGGGTAAATTTATGTATATGTCAATCTTCATATAAATGTTTATTACATTTGTAAGGTTATATTATGTTTAGCAAGTTCCCTCAAGTGAGTTTTAAAATCTTATTGTAACTCTATTTGTGATCTATGTCTATTAATACATTCATATTACCAATTCATATTTTTACATTTTAATTTTATCAAAAAATTCTAAGCAAAAATTGTCAGCCATATTGCCAAAGTCCATCCCATATTGCCTGATGAATGATTTAATTCAAATGTGCATATTAGATGGTTAATATTTAATTGTGTAATTCATTTTAGTTGCTTCGGCTATTGTCATATATTGGACAGATGTGTGTGAGGTTTGTATTCATTGTGCAAGAAATTACAAGTTATTGACCAATGGTTGGAATGTGGAGAATGCTAACATGGGACACTTAGCCATCTCACCTTGATCCTTGTGTTGTCTAAAGCTGTGAAACTTCATCCCAGTCAAACTCGATTTTGGATCCCCTCATGATAGACCAGTAAATGTCTTATTGGGTACATTTAATTTATCATTTGTGTGATTTTATGTATGCTTGGTATATGTGAAATGAATTGTGATGTTCTTGGAAATCATTAATCGTGCTTTTTATTTCTTAGCATAGAGGAAAGACAATTCAATTGATTTATTTGTGTTGTGAAGTGCACGCTATGTATGAAAAGTGGGAAGATGGTAGATAGTGTTAAGATCTATCAAAGCAAACCCTCCTTTCACACTAACACTCAAGGACAACAACTGAGCCAAGTCACTACAAGTGAAAGATGACTTAACTACAGGTTGGTGTACTCAGGAATGATATGGAAAGATTGATTAGATTGAGAGATTTGTCAAACCTAATTCAAATAAGCCTCAAACTCTAATTATAATGAAATCAACTATAGATGAATAAAATGCTATAGATCATCAGATAGGAAGACACTCAGGAAGGCTCAGAAACATACCAGAAGTTGGATTTCTATAAACAAAAACTTTGCAGACTATGGGGTAGGCACCCAAGTCCAATAGGATAGTTTTTTCACAGATCTGGAATAGTGAGGTGTGTTAGATAATATCCTGATCCTACTTTCGGGATGAATCCTATCGGGAGGACTACAGGGTGGGAACTCTAGTCCAGTAGGGTAAAATATCAACAAGTTTTCTCCAGATCTTGAATCCTTATCCTCTGAATTGCTTCTTTGCACTTGCACTTTCCCAAATCCTACACCTATAAGCTACAATCACAAAGAGAGGGGTTTGGGGTTTGTGGTGTTTAGGAGCTTGCCTCGGTCAAGCCCTAGAATGAAATTCAAGTCTTCCAACACCTTTGTTAGATAGAGTGAGTGCCCAAGGGAGGGCAGAGGCCAAAGCAATGTGTAGAGTAAAAACTCTACATTTTGCATATATGTATGAAGTATCGGGTAAATAGAAATGAAAGAGTGTCAAGGCCGCATGATGTGACAAGTGCCATAGCGACACTCATTTGAAAGTCAGTGGAGGAAATAATCTCTTATGGAGTGCTAAGGCTCTATCTGGGAGAGTCTATTGGTGATGCAGAGTCTAAAGGAAAAGTATTAAGAGTCTTTTGATAGAGTTGTGGGGCATGCCAAGTGTCTCTACTATGTTTAATATCAACAACATATGAAGAAGCAGTGGAGGGAGCCACATGTTAGTGTTTGGGTCCCATTTTTTAGATCACATTTTGCAAAGAATGAATCTATGCGGATAGCACCAAGTGTCGGCACCTATGTGTTATTTTTATGTTTCCTTTATAAGATGTTAAGTTCTTACATAATCTACCACATGTCACAACGGTAGGTCTTTGAGGGGAAGCTTTTTTTATGTTTTGTTAAATACGCACGAGCTTGCCACTTGTCTCATTGAGGAATCTATGGAGCACACCGCATGTCTTCAATTGAGCCTCTTTTTTATTGGCTCTCAAGTGTTGCGAAGTTTGTCACATATATAGGTGGGGCCCATGATTTTAATAGATATTGGAGACTGTGGAAGATGCCACATGTCATCACTATGCTTGTTTGAAGAGTCTTTTTGAACAGTTCTTGCTTGAGGAGAGTGAATCCACCACGTATTATCTTTTGAGTCTTTTTAAGATCCGCAGGTGGCGCCATCTGTCCTAATGGCATAGGTGGTTAGACTTTGTGTTCGAAGGCCCTTATCTATTATGCCATTGGTTGAAGCAACTCAACAAAAGGTGGGAGAATCCATAATATCTGAGATTCACAGAGTCAGTTGCAATGGAAGGAGAAGAATAGTGACCCAGGATCTAGAGGAGATTTGCAACACATGGGCCAATAACTGAATCATCAGTTAACTGGAGATGTTGATAGCCAGGTGTTAGGGTTAGCAGGTAGAAGATATTAATTAAATGCAAATAAAGATTAAATAGAGGAATGAAAATACAAAGAAATAATAATTGTAAGAGGAAAGTTTTAACATGGTTCACCCAAACTCGGGCTACATCCACCAACAGAGAGTCCAATATTATTATCCAGTAAATCAAACCAATTACAACCAGCAATCCTTGCAACTCAATACCACTGCAAAATGCTACAATACATCAACAGAAACCCTAACCCTTAGCCACTTTTATCAAGCCTTATGTCAGTTACAAAATAGGGCTTTTTTATGTCAGCCAATAGAAAAATAACTCCCGACGCCTTCATAAAATAATAAAAAATCATCAGGGGTTTCAGGGGTACTGTCCCTCGACCCCGCCCTGTATCGTGACAGGGAACACGCTAGGGGTGCTGCCCTTGACCCCATATTGGGGGCACTTCCCCCAAACCCCTGCAAGGGGCGCTGCCCCTTGACCCCCTTAAATGATTTGGGTGCAAACCATGCTGATAAAAGTGGGATAAATTTAACCTCCGAGTCTGATTAGGCTCCATATAACAACAATCTCCCACTTGGAGACTGATCAGACTCCACACCATATCATCTCCAACTTGGAGACTAATCATAACACTGCTAACCCTATAGCTCCCACTGGAAATAAGCACCCTAGGCTCTGCTGTTCTAATTTTTTTTGTTTTCCATCTTGAAGACCAACCGAAGCTGAAGAGGAGCTCAGCTTCTCCCTTGTCACTACCTTTGTAAACATATCCACTGGATTTTCATCTGTATGTATCTTTTCCAACCTTAACTCTCCATCATCTAACACTGACTGGATGAAGTGATACCTGAGTTGTATGTGTTTGGTCTTTGAATGTAAGGCAAAATTCTTTGCAAGATGTATGACACTCTAGCTGTCTATATAAAAAGAACTGTTAGCCTATTGTTTGCCCAATTCTTTCATAAAAGATTACATCCATATCATCTCCTTGCTTGCCTCTGTTGCAGCTACATACTCTGCCTCTGTGGTGGATAAAGCAACCACCTTTTGCAACCGTGAGATCCAACTCATTGTTGTCCCACCTACAGTAAAGACATAACCTGTAGTACTCTGCTTGGTATCAATATCCCCTAGCAAATCTGAGTCCACATAACCTACTAAATCAGTATTAGAGCCCCCAAAACATAAGTGTTTATTGGATGTACCTCTCAAATATCTGAGAATCCATTTTATCGCATTCCAATGCTCCAATCCAGGATGACTCATATACATGCTTATGACTCCTACAACATGTGAAATATCTGGTCTCGTGCATACCATGTCATACATTAAACTTCCTACAACTGAAGCATATGGTACCTTGGACATTTTTTCTTCCTCCTCTTGTGTCATAGGACACATCTCCTTAGTCAATTTCAAATGACTAGGCAAAGGTGTGCTGACAGCTTTTGCATTCTCCATATGGAATCTCTACAACACCTTTTCAATATAATCAGCCTGAGATAGAGTCAATTTTCTATTCTTCCTATCTCTGCAAATTTTCATACCAAGGATTTGTTTTGCTGCCCCTAAATCCTTCATAGTAAATGATTATGCTAACTGTTGTTTTGACTCTCTTATGTGATCCATGTTAGACCCTGCTACAAGCATGTCATCAACATATAAACATAAAATAATGCAGCTATCATTATCTAACCTCTTAAAATAAACACAATGGTCATAATTACACTGACTGTAGCCTTGCTCAGCCATAAAACTATCAAATTTCAAATACCATTGCCAAGGTGCTTGTTTCAAGCCATATAAACTCTTCTTCAATCTGCACATCAATTTCTCCTTACCTTTGACCTCAAATCCCTGTGGTGTTTCCATATAGATCTCCCCCTCCAAATCACCATGGAGAAAGGCAGTTTTCACATCTAGTTGTTCCAAATGCAAATCTTCAGTAGCCACAATACTTAAAATAGTACGGATAGAAGTCATGTTGACAACCGGAGAAAATATCTCATCAAAATCAATACCTTTTTTCTGTGCAAATCCTTTTCCAACTAACCTGGCTTTAAATCTTTTCTTACCTCCATCTTCCTCTTTCAACTTATAAACCCATTTGTTTGGTAAAGCCTTTTTACCTGCAGGCAACTTACATAATTCCCAAGTTTGATTTTTTAGCAAGGAGTCCAATTCTTCTTTCATTGCAAGCTCCCACTAAACCTTTGTATCCACCTGCATAGCTTCATCATACCCTTCCGATTCACTAGCATTTGTTAACAAAATAGAATACAAAGAGGGAGAAAACCTTTCAAGAGGTCTACTTAGCCTTGTTGACTGTCTAACATTCACTAGAGTTTGTGGTATTTCTTGTTGCTATTGCAGAGCATGAGGAACCACTAGAACATTACTATTTGGAGTATCATCTAGCACCACATAATCTTTTTCTTTCTTCTCATGCTGTTGCAACTGATCTTTCTACAACACCTTCTCATTGAATACAACATCCCTGCTTCTCACAATTTTCTAATTTTTAAAATCCCAAAGCCTATAACTAAATTCATCAATGGCATATCCAACGAAAGTACATTTTTTTGATTTTGCATCTAGCTTGGTTCTATTTTCAGAATCTACATGTGCAAATGCTTCACATCCGAAGGTTTTGAGAAAAGAATAACTCACCTTCTTACCTGTTCATGCTTCCTCTGGAATACCACAACCCAAAGGAACTAAAGGACCTCTCTGCCCACATATTTAAAGGTAGCCCAACATGCAATCTCATGGTTCTTACATGATCCATTATTGTCCTATTCATGCTCTCAGCCACTCCATTCTCCTGTGGAGTCCTTGGAACCATTTTCTGCCTACAAATTCAATTAAAGGAACAATAATCCTCAAATTCTTTGCTGCAATACTCACCACCATTAGCAAATTTGAGACATCTTAATATTTTACATGTCTCATTCTCAACCAAGCTTCTCCATTTCTTAAATGTTTCAAATACATCAGATTTTTGTCTAAAGAAATAAATCCAAACCTTCCTAGTTGCATCATCTATGAATGTAACATAATACCGAGAGCCACCAGAGAAGATACCTGAGCCGGTCCCCATACTGGGATGCTTGGCACATGAAACGAGACCTCCTTTGGCATTTACCTGCCCACCCTGACGTGTTGGCAAAGTCTGTTGGGCTCCATAACCTATGGAATGCAAAATGTCACTCCTAGCACCTTTCCACTGCATGAAACTGAAGCATTTTGCAAGAATGCATTTGATTTCAGCATGGTCAAACAAACTAGAGTTGACCAAAACTGAGAGAGATAATTGTGGGTGGACCCCACATGCACTTGTAGGTCCAAATAGAATGTTCCCAATTGCCACGAATTCTGAGAACTACTCTGTCAAAGTTTGGTAGTTTTTGCGTCTTAGGGATCTTAAGGGACTTTACCAGTAGCCTGCTACCTCGAATGATTGGGGTACATGGCATAGGAAACGAGACCTCCCATGGCATTTACGCACACAGACCGACATGTTGGCATAGTTGATTCAGCCCCACAATGAGCAGAACAAAAAAATATGGCACTTGGCAACCTTTCCACAACATGAAACTGAAGCATTTAGCAAGAATGTGTTTGATTTCGGCATGTCAAACGAAATGGAGTTGACCAAAAATGAGAGAGGTTATTGTGGACAGATCCCATGTGCACCTGTAGGTCCAAATGAAACATTTCCAGCTGCCACGAATTATGAGAACTGCTCTGTCAAAGTTTGGCAGTTTTTTCATCTTAGGGATCTTAAGGGACTTTGTCGATAGCCTGCTGCCCTGAATGACTAGGGCACTTGACACATGAAATGAGACCTCCCCTAGCATTTACCCATCCACTCCGACGTGTTGGCATAGTCGGTTCGGCCCCATGATCTATGGAATGCAAAATGTCACTTCTAGCACCTTTCCACTGCATGAAACTGAAGCATTTGCAAGAATGCATTTGACTCTAGCATGGTCAAACAGACCGGAGTTGAACAAAACTGAGAGAGGTTATTGTGGATGGACCCCATATGCACCTATAGGTCCAAACAAAACATTCTCAGCTACCATGAATTCTGAGAATTGCTCCATCAAAGTTTGACATTTTTTCATCTTAGGGATCTTAAGGGACTTTATTGGTAGCCTACCGCCCCAAATGACTGTGGTGCTTGGCACACAAAATGAGACCTCCCTTGGCATTTACCTACCCACCCTGACGTATTGGCGAAGTCCATTCGGCCCCATGATCTATGGAATGCAAAATATCACTCCTAGCCTGGAGGATTCAATCAAGTAGTCCTTAGGTTGATATGACCATTCTAAGCTTGACATATGCCTGCTACCATTTGCATATAACTGTACATTTATAAAATGAGTGTTCTAAGATCTTTATAACAACCTTCTCTATTTTTTTGGGATAACACTATCCTAATATGTGTTGACAGTGCTAAAATGTGAATAATGGTATGATGATTAGTAAAATACTCTTAGAACCTTGATGGCTATTCATGATTGTAATAGTCCTAAAAAAGATCATGGAAAAATCCCTTCTTTTAGTGTTTGATCTTCCTTGAAATCCCTTTGATTACCCCTCACACCCTAAGAAAACTCATCAACCTCATTTTCATGGAAATTTCTTGAGTCATAGGGTCTCTAAGATGGCATAATGATAGTCTTTCATGACTGTGATAGCAAAAGATACTCTTTTGAAACCTTGTTTGAAACTGACTTCTCACATTCACCCAGTAATTTCACCTTTTTGACACATCATGACCTTGATAAGGAGCAATTTAGCATGGTCATACATCTTTCAAGGCAATCCCCCTATGGATAACAACCTTATGATTTCATGATAGTCCCTTGACCGTCCATGCTTTTGATTGTTTTGTGCCTTCTTGACTGTGTACGATGGTAGGGTTTGGAAAGATAGAAATTTGTTGTTAAAATTCATATCTTGATGGTATTGTGACCATGATCTCCTCATATGACATGAGAAGAGCTATTCCATAACCTTGATGTCCCATAACCTTGATTATTATGATTAGAAGCATGGAAACAAACCCTACAAGAAACAAAGCAATGATTAGATCTCAATATGATCATGTGATACCCAAGCATCTATATTAGTCTAAATCATAAAATCTCTTCATTTATAAAGATTGATTCAAGGGTTTGGTGAGTTTCCATTGGCACCCAAACCCTAGGTCTTCATTAGAAATCCTTGAATGCTAATTATTGCCACTATGCTTCTTTCTTATTAATTCTTACTAATTAGGGTAATCATATAGAAATATATAGTATCTCATGTATTCTTACAAAATGCATATGGGAATTTTATCAAATGTTGTATTTGCATTGAATGATGCCTCAAAAAAATGTGGTCTATTGGAATTTTAAAAAAAGTTGTAGTTGTAACTGCCCTAGAAGACATGTATGCAAAATGCGGAAGCATAGAGAAGGTGAGTGAATTGTTTGACATGATGCCTCAGAGAAATGTGGTCTCATGGAATGGTATGGTTGTAGGATATGCAAATAATGGATTTGTCGATAAGGCTTTAGAAACTTTCAAGCAAAACCAATTGGTGGGTGTAAAGCTAAAATCCACAACCTTTGACTACATCCTCTCTGCTAGTGCTAAACTAAGATCTTTGGAACACAGTACATGGACATCCATCAAATCATAAAGGATATGGGAATTTTGTAAGATGTTGTAGTTGCAACTATCATAGGAGATATGCATGCAAAATGTGAAAGCATAGAAAAGGCAAGTGGATTGTTTGACATGATGCCTTAAAGAAATGGAATCTCATGGAATGCCATGATTGTAGGATATCCACAAAATGGTTTTGTTGATAACGCTTTAGAAGCTTTCAAGAAAAAGAAATTAGTGTGTGTAAATCCAAATTCCACATTGCATCCTCTCTACCTATACCAAAGTGGGATCTTTAGAACATGGTACATAGACATCCATCAAAGCATAAAGGATATGGGAATTTCAATAGTTGTTGTAGTTACAACTTCCCTAGAAGACATGTATGCAAAATGTGGAAGCACAAACAAGGCAAGTGAACTATTTGACAGGATACAAAAAGAGTCTAGTAGAACAACTATGTATGCAAAATGTGGAAGCATATGTGAATTTTATCAAATATTGTACTTGCATGGAATGATGACTCAAAGAAATGTGGTCTCATGGAACATGCCATTATTGTAGGATATGCACAAAATGGATTTGTTGATATGGCTTTAGAAACTTTCAAGCAAAAACAATAGGCGGGTGTAAATCCAAATTCCACAACCTTTAACTGCATCCTATTTGCCTATGCCAAACTGAGATCTTTGGAACATGGTACATGGACATCCATCAAAACATAAAGGATATGGGAATTTTGATAGATGTTGAAGTTGCAACTGCCCTAGAAGACATATATGTAAAATGTTGAAGCATAGATAAGACAAGTGAATTATTTGACATGATGCCTCGAATAAATGTGGTCTCATGGAATGCCATAATTGAAGGATATGCATAAAATGGATTTTTTTATAAGGCTTTAGAAACATACAAGAAAAAGTAATTGACAGGTGTAAATACCAAAATGGGATCTTTGGAATAGGGTATGAACATCCACAAAAATAGATTGTTTGGAGCAATGTATGGATAGCTATCAAAGCATAAAGGATATAGGAAATTTGTCACACGTTGTAATTGTAGCTGCCCTTGTAGACATGTATGTAAAGTGTGGAAGCATAGACAAGGCATGTGAACTGTTTGGCATGATGCCCCAAAGAAATGTCACCTCATTGAATGCAATGATTGCAAGATATGAACAAAATGGATTTTTTAATAAGGCTTTAGAAACTTTCAAGAAAATGAGATTGGCGGGTGTAAAGCAAAATTCCACAACCTTAGCCAGTATCCTCCTTGCCTATGCCAAAATGGACATCCATCAAAGGATAAAACACATGGGAATTTTGTTAGATGTTGTAGTTGCAACTACCCTTAGAGACATGTGTGCAAAGTGTGGAAGCATAGACAAGGCACGTGAACTGTTTGGCATGATGCCTCAAAGAAATGTCACCTCATGGAATGCAATGATTGCAAGATATGAACATTTAATAGATTTTTTGATAAGCCTTTAGAAAGTTTCAAGAAAATGCAATTGGCGAGTGTAAAGCCAAATTCCAAAAACCTTAGAAGTGGTATCTTTGGAACACGGTATAGACATCCATCAAAGCATAAAGGATGTAGGAATTTTGTCAAATGTTGTAGTTGTAAGCACCCTGCAAGACATGTATGCAAAGTGTGGAAGCATATACAATGAATGTGAACTGTTTGACACGATGCCTCAAAGAAATGTTGTCTCATGGAATGCAATGATTGCAAGATATGCACGAAATGGATTTTTCATAAGGCTTTAAAAACTCTCAAGCAAATACACAAAAGTAAATTTCAACCAAACACAAATTTTGGCATCTCTAAAACCAAATTGCACAACCTTATCCAACTTCCTCCTTGCCTATGCTAGAATGGGATCTAGGGAACATGGTGTGGACAACCATCAAAGCATAAATGATATAGGAATTTTGTCACATATATTGTATTTGCAGCTACCCTTGTAGACATGTATGGAAAGTGTGGAAGCATAGACAAGGCACATGAACTATTTGGAATGATGCCTCAAAGAAATGCACAGTCCCACATAATGCAATGATTGCAAGATATGCACAAAATGGATTATTTGAAAACGATTTATAAACTTTCAAGCAAATGCAATTAGCAGGTGTAAAACCAAATTCCTATAATGATAATTAATCATCATATTAAATATTTAATATAAACTGTCATATACATAATGTCATGAACATAACATCTAGTTTACATACAAAGCCATATAGGCATGTCCAAACAAAGCCATACATGCATATATACAAAAATATACATCGGTAACATACAAAAGTATGTATACAAAGCCATCTAGACATACAAAAAATGTCTCAAAAACTAGTTTCCTATGGACTTTTATGAAATAATCGGTGGCCCTTTCTTGACCATGAAGATGGAGAGCCAATCCATGATTCATCCTCTCTCTACGGTCGAGTAGACCTCTTCGACAAAAGTTCATCCAGATCCACCTGTTAATACAATCAAACAATATGCACATTACTACAAAAAATGTACATGAAATATATAACCTCACATGTGTAATCGATCACTTATCACTATCTGATGATCGCTCTCCATCATCTTGTCTCCAGCTTCTTTGTCCATAGTTGGATGGGCTGGAGTTGTGACCTCCTATGAGAAGCATCAAGAAGAAAAATTGACTAAGCATAAATATCATTTATGTACATCAAATGACATGAGATAAAATAAGAAATACAAAATTATGACATTTTCATGTTATTAGCTCATACCTCAGTCAAAGGATTTGAAGACATCATGGTTGCAACAATGCCTATCTGCGCTGACTCACAAAGATGAGGAGGCATATCCACATTCAATATCTAAAAATTAAGTTCAAGATTATTCGACCAAAATAAATAAATAACATTATTTTAAAAATGCATAATGATTAGAAATGGTTAAATTTACCTCCGTAAAAGTGGTGGATTTGCGTCTAGGGGACCAAGGAAACAGTGGAGGTGTCGATGACTATTGAAATCATCAAATTGTCACAAAATAATATTACCATTGACATATCTACAATAATTACAATCATGTGATAAATTACATACTTGCTGACTTGACCTCCTCTCATAACTTGCCAATGGACAGCTAACGGAGGCAGGATGAAGACTCTGATCCTGGAATTTCATTTTGCAGGCAATTTCATACATTATTTTTTACTTATAATATAGATAATCATATAAAATTAATTACAAATTTCAAATAACAATATATTAATTCAAGATGAAACTTGTAACAAATTACTTGAGAGTCAATACCAAATGTATGTTGTAAGATATCACCACCGACAATAAGATCATCCAATATGGATGCCTCCATCAATGGATGATGCCCCTGCACTGCAGCATCCTACCAAGAGTCCTGCCGTGCATCCTACGTCCCATAATCACACAGGTTCCCACATGAACTGCACAAATGTGGGGACACATGACGCCTACTTCTCTCACCCTCATCAGCCTAGGTAAGATCATCAGCATGCTGTGATAGAGTTTGGGCGAGAGTAGTCAATGAATGTAATGTCTCCACCTCAACACTCTCCTTCAAAGTTGAAGGGAGTGACCTACATTCTGGACTCAACAGGGGTACAGGCACACAGTTTTCATCTCGCTGAGCCCCGACTTTATCTTGGGCAGAGGCATTGCCTCTACCTTAGAACTCACGAATGTCAAAGTAATTAGGAATCTTCTTGAGGATGAACTTGCAATTGAGTTTTCTCAAGAAATATTGTGGTACCTCATCATTATTGCATGGGTGCTCATCGAATACCATGTACCATCTATCCCAAAAGTTTTGGGATATTTCTTCATTCCTACACCAATGGATAGGAAACCATTTGCAAGTTTCTTCTAAGCTTTGGCCAGTTTTGGGATTAATAAAGTGTGCACATAATTGAGATTTTGTAATTTTTCATTCTTCACTTGTTCATATCACAACTTGTCAGCATAGTATTGCCGATACCTCTCCCTATAGTCTTGGAATTTGGTGATTTGTTTTGTCATTGAATCGATGTGGGAAACAATCTCCTCTAGTGACTTCGAAGCAAGCACCCTCCTACAATCGGTGCTTGCACTTGGATTGTTTAGCGTTTGAATAAGAGTTTGAAGATGTTTCTTGTTTTCTTCTATTATCCTTAGGTAGTTTTCTTGAGTATCCCTTACATTGTGAGGAAGTGAAGGTGGGTTTTGAAGGTTTGGAGGGTTTTGGGGGTTGTTTTCACCCTCATTAGCTAGATTTGGGTTTTCTCTTGCCTCAATAACTGTAAATGCAATATAAAAACTAATCAAACATTGTAAAATTTAAAAATTATTCTCAAACTAACAAAAAATGATCAAACCCTACCTTGTTCTGCTGCTAGACCCTCCAAATTTGCTACACGACATCTTTTCGGTGAGGTGGCATCGTGAAAATGGTGTTTTATCTCTTGCGTGTGCTTGGAGAGGCTTTCCTTGAATGCGCTCGTAGTTTCTTCTCAGTTTTTTTGGCACACAAACTCCTTTGGTCATGGTGAAATGGTAGAAATGAGGTCATTTTGCACTTTTCTGTCAAAGAAAAACACGAGCGCATTATAACACGCTCGTGTTTTTTCTTGTTTTGGACCAAAAAGTCCCATGGTGGCAACTTTTTGGTCCCCCATCTTTGTGCATACACCCTTCATAAAGATTTTAAGGAGCATCTACTAGAAGAACATTTCAATTGGTACATAAAAATAACATTTTCTTCAACATAATCATCTAGGACATATGCACTCATGATTGTTGCATGTTGATCCTTTCCACAATCATAAGTTTGGTCTTTTCTAGGGGTATACCTAGGAGAACGTGTCCCCTAGTGATTTGGCAACCCTCTAAATGTATTCCTAAATACTGCTCAACTTTTAGTAGAGAAAATATTAATGGATTCAATGAACCAAAGAACAAAAACACATAAGTTGTAGGATTAGATTCACTAGCCATAGAGCAGATCTCTACATGTAGAATTGTCCAAAATATGTGGATTCAACCCAAAAAGAGACATAGATCTTGCATGAAATCCAAGGCCATCCACAAAAAAGAGGATCCAATTCTAATTCCAATTCCAAGACAAAAAAATGCTAGAAATACATTAAAATTATCCATCTTCATTCCTAAAACTAAGTACATCCATCTATTACATTTAATTTCTTGATTTAACATTTAAATTTGAATTATCTACTCCCACAATTATCATTGATTTTTTTTGGTAAGTGCTATCGATATGGGGGTAGCTCCCTATATTAAACAAGAACTAAAAAGTACATTGTTGTGCTGAGGTGATACAAATAGTGGTCATCACCTTCAACCATGTCAACAAGTCTTCCATCTACATTTTGAACAATTAGGTCTGGATTGGCCTCGAGAAAGTTCATGAAGTCTGCACTTTTTCCATAGCCACTTTGTAGAGTCTCATGGCCTTATAGAGCTTGCCATTCTTCCTTTCTTCATTGAGATTTAGGATGCCAACCCATGTTTGGGTTCAAAAGGCACTTTGTCTAGTTCGACCATCACCAGCCTAGCCAAATCCATGTGGACGTTTAACCACACCAAGAGGAGAAGAGGCTAGCAATACCTCTCAGTAGCATATCAGCAGACGGGGGTCTACCAAAACATCCACTATGCAACCAAAGCCACCAGAATAGTCTCTAACACACAAAAAAGATATAGAACCAAATCGGTCCAGTCCTTTCCCAACCCAAGAAGGGGTCATACAACACGTGGTAGAGGCAACTATATGTTCATGTGAGCCCCGCCCGAGCCAACTGTACAAGAGGCCACTTAATCCATACCACCGTTAAACTTGACCAACCTCCACGAGTACTTAAGATCCAATGTGCCCCCACTTCTTGGGCCCTTCATAGGGACCCCATCCTAAACAAAAAGACCTGTCCTTTTTTACTGATTCTGTCACAACATGTGGAAAATTAGTAGCATCAAAGATTGATTCATCAACCTCCATATCCACTCCCACGTTAGCCAAAGCATCAACAGCCCCATTGGCCTCCCTGTAAACATGGGAGAGGGAAAATTCCTTTAACCTGTCCAAACATTGCCATATTAGAGAGAACCAGCCCTTCAATGTCCAGTTCGCCACCTTACATTTTTGCACAACGTTGATATAGAGCATGGTGTCCCCTTCAATCTCAACCTCCCTTACGTCTTTGGCCACACACAACCTTAGCCCCGAGGCCAATGCGATCATTTCTACTTTGTTATTGGTATCTTCCCCAGGCATCAAGTGAGAGCCCACACACATTCACCACTCTCATTATGAATAATACACCCAGCGCCAGCCCTCCTGGGGTTGCCTTTGGTAGCCCCGTCAAAATTTAGTTTCACTTTTCCACCCCGAGGCGGGTGCCACTACACTTCAGTCCTTAGTTTTGACATTTCGTGACCAGTCATCTGAGGAGGCTTCAATGACACCAATCGCTTCTGTAGCTCATTGTGCCAATGTGTGAACATTGTACCCACCCTTGGACAACCTCTAGTGTTGGCCATGTCACACAAACTGAAATCAATTTTCTAGATAAGCTCTTCTTCTGACATAGATAACCCATTGAAATCTTCTTGTTATGTTCCTTCCAAATGTGCTAGATGAGCATTGACGGGGCAATCACCCACACATCACCCCATAAGTTGTTTCTTCTTTTCATCAGCCAACCCAAAAGGAAATCAAACAAATCTTGTTGCTATGGGGTGGACCATCCCAAAGACTTCAAGATCCAATCCCAGCAAGACGAGGTGAATGGGCAAGCCAATAGCAAGTGGTCGACATTCTCTTTAGCTGAACAACACATAGGGCATCTTGAGGGCCCAAAAATACCATACTTCTTCAACTTCTCATCGGTTAGGATCTTCTTGTGGCGAGCTGCCCACAAGAAACTACTAGCCTTTGGCAGTATCCCATTACTCCAGCATAGGGCCACCGGCCATCTTTTGCCCGATTGTTGCACCATCTAGATTTCATATTCGAGTTTGACATAATACTCTCCAGACTTCGAGCCACACTAAATGATTTCATCTTCCTCCCCCAAGATCCTGATCCTCCTCATAGCCAAGGCCTCCGAAAGTCTCAACCTCATTTCTCCAAGGATTGGAAAGTTGTCAAACCTTCTCCAAGAGAGACCCCCACTGACCCCGTTTGCATCAGCTACCACATAATCAGCCATAACACGTTTGACTATGGAGGCCACCTCCTCAACCCAGCTACACTTGCCAAGATCCTCCACTAATGGCACATGTCCATCCCAGGAATCATGCCAAAAATCTACTATTTTTCCATTCCCAATTCTCCATGAAATATGTTCCATGATGAGTCTCCGGCTCTCCCAAATGAATCACCAAATTGGAGACCCACCCCTCGAGTTGGCCAGTGTGAGAATGCGGTTGGGTCCAGCGAGTCCAAGTACTTGTTTTGCATAATCTGACACCACAACCTTCCAAGTTCCTTGCAAAGCTTCCAACTCAACTTCACACCGAGGGCCAGGTTAAGCAATTCCATCTTCCTTAAACTAGCCCCGCCCTCCTCTCTCCTACAACATACCGTGTCCCAACTAATGAGAGGGATTTTTTTGGCCTCTTTTGATCCCTCCCACATAAACTTCTTTAGAAACCCTTCAAGGCTACTGTAGAGTGTCAAAGACTCTACATTTTGTTTCAGTTGCCACTTAGTCCATGGGTTTCAAATGTTGTTGTGCGGGTCTCTTTTGTTTCTATGCAAGTTTCAAATATCGCTGCGCGGGTTTCAAATGTTGTTGTGCGGGTCTCTTTTGTTTCTATGCAAGTTTCAAATATCGCTGTGCGGGTTTCAAATGTTTTATGCAGAATTCACCAAGTGTCAAAGCCACAGTAATAGTCACAGCAATGTTTCAAAAATTAAGTTTTGTGCAGAGTGTGCCACGTAGCAGATAATTTCAATAGTTACATTTTGTTTCAGCAAGGTTGCAGGTGCCGCCATGTGTCGCACACAGAGACAGTCTCTTAAGTTTCTATGTTTTGTGCGGAGAGCACCATGTGTCTTTTAAGTTTGCTGCGGACAATGCCACATGTTTCTTTCCATGTCATGCTAATGCTAAGATAAAGATGGTGGGCCATAGTAATGTTTCAAGTTTCAAGCTTGTGGAGGATGCCACGTGGTGGTCGCGGTGAAAGAGTTACTTTATTCATGATGCTTTCAATGGGAAAATTTTTGTTCCACAGTTTTGTGTCGGTTGCACCAAGTGTCAGCTTCCACGGAGACCTTTCAAAGGTTTTATTTGTTTCAGCAGTGTTGCGGAAGTTGCCACATGTTAGCTAGCATGCGTGTGGAGGCTGCCATCTATCCCTGTTTTCTCCCTTTGAGGGTAATGAGTGCCAAGGCTATGGGTCCCATCATTAATGTGTCTCATATTATAAATGAATCGGGTTGTGATAGATGTTAGAAAAGGAGGTCACCCGAGCATAAAGATACATGTTTTAAAGGTTCTGTAGGAGAAGACATGTATCATGTTTTGAAGGTTGTGAAACGTGACAAGTGTCATTTTCCTGTTGATTTTAGAAAAGACAAAGGAGTTTCTAGATTGATGCAGACGCTGCCATATGTCATATTTCTTTTTAGTTATATGCACGCGGGTCTCACCATGTGTCTGTGTCTCAATGAAGGAGGTGTGCCACATATATTTTGCCCCAGCCAATGAGCGTGCAGGAGGGGATGGCTGTTATAGATTCAGAGGATCATAACCGCTGGGAACTTCCAATGATCTTCAGTTTTGTTGGGCCGTTGGGGATTCGGTTGTTACAGATAATCTAGAGTCAGATCTATGATTATAAATATGTAGTATTTGTAATAGATAGATATAGACACGGACATATAGATTCAAAGATCTTTGATAAGTTAGTCAGGAATCTAAGAGAGAAGTCCGAGACTTTGTTGTGACTATTTTATGTCATTTTGCCTTTATTTTGTTATTCCTGATAAGAAAGTTAATGTATCTGTGCATGTATCTGTGCCTTTTATATTGCTAGAAGATTAATGAGAAGAACTTGTTCTATGCCTTGGTTGATATCATCTGTGTCATTGCAAAGTGTCTGGTTGTGAGCCTTTGATAATATTCATTTTATTTGTTTATGTTAATCATGCAGTATCTGCTCTTTAATATAATTGTATCTTGAGAATAGTTTCATTGTGCTTCAATTGAAGGGATACTTTTATTCAGGTGCATCGCCATAGTTTGATTTGCTTAATTGTATCTGTAATCCTATTAGTTTCTTACCCTTTACTCAAAACCCAATAGAAATAGAGAAGAGCTAGCTTCTTTAAAATCTGGAGGTTGTTTCAAGTAGCAAGTTCCACATTCTTAAAACTTCCCATGTTGGTGTTAGAACCTGTGCAATTTTATACATCAATAGTTTTTGGCACGCCTGATGGGACCTTTCTTGAAGCTTCTGTCAAGATTGTATGAGCCAGAGAATAACAAGGAGCCAGAACTGTGGACCTACTACAAGAGCTCAATTTGCTGCTAATCCAGGCATTCTTTTACCACCATTAGTAGTTACTCCAAGAAGAAAAGTAAATTAGGTTGCAATAGCACAAAGGATAAATATGGGAGCACGTATACCTCCAAGGAACTATGCAAATTGGAACACTGATAGCCCTCTTATCCTCCTAGTACCACTAGCAACTTGGGATGCTATTCCAGCCAATGCTCTGAAGGCTCTACCTAAGTTCAGTGGAGAAGATTTCAAGACACCTGGGGAGCATCTGCAAGATGTATCTGATGTGTGTGCAGTACATGTTATTACTCAACAGAATGTGGCAATAAGACTGTAGCAGCTTCTTTCAAAGGAAAGGCTTTGGACTAGTATAGATCTCTCACTCCAAATACAATATCTACATGGGATCAGCTTGGGGACGCTTTCTTTGCAAGATTTAAAGAGAAAGGTGATAAATCTTCCTTGCTGCAAAAATTGATCACTATCAAAAGGGCACCACAAGAAGCCATGACTGATTTCAACTCAAGATTTCAAAAGATCTGGAATAGAATTCCTACTATAGCAAGACCATTATCAGGTATGACTATTGTGTTTTACCTCAAAGCTTTTAACTCTGATATATCAGTAATGATTCAGTCTCTTGGAGGTTAGACACTACCATAAGCATATGAGTTGGCAGTCAAGGCTAAAAATAACTTGATAGATGCTGGAAAATTACCCCCAAGGCCTCCTATGCCCATGTTCTCAGAAATTACCCTACCTTTGCCACAAGAAACTCCTAATCTTACAGTTCCACCTATGTCCATGTATTCATTTTCAGTACCTCAACAACCTACTAGGGCAACCACCTTTGCTCAACCATCTAAAATAGATGATGTCAAAAACATTCTAAGGACCTTTTCAAATGAGATAATTAATCTAAAAAGATAACAAAATCTGTATCCAAAGCCCCCTTATCAAGGTTTCCAAGGAAATAGACCTCCCTTTCAACCAAATCAATATCAAGGCCCTGAAAGGCAAACTAATCCTCAGCCTTCAAATCGATTAGTTTCAGTCCCTACACCTCTACAATTTGTTTTCCAGAATCCCAATAGGGAAATAGTCCTAGGACAAAATAACTTAGCAGATGATACAAATGCTTGGTGCTTTCCCTACAACAATGCCCATATGCCCAGAGACTGTCCCAAAGGTAATTTGTAGCAAAAGATAGCAGAACAGAGAGGTTTAGAGGGACAATTCTCAACTTCTAGCACTCCACCATATCAGTCCCCTGGTGTTCAAAATGCAGTATTGGTGGCCCAGATGCAAGGAATGTCCATATAACAAGAAGAGGAAATAGCCCTCGAACATGCCTTATTTTCACGGATTGAGGAGGAAGATTCAGTGTTCTTGAATGAGGCATCCACTTCAAAGAAACCATTGGTGTAGTTAGACTACTATACCAGATCAAAGAGGAGAATGATGGAGCAACCTGTAGTTACTAATAATGAAATCATCGGAACTCCTCCATTTCAAAATCATCACAATCCAGTCTCTAGGCAAGAAATGCCTCAACCTGTGCAAAATCAAGTAGCCTCGGGACAGGTTCTAGAAAAGACAAGGTACCCTTATTATTCAAAGACCCAAACATTAGGACCTATAAATGTGGTAGACCAGTTGAAAAGAACTCCAACACATGTATCAATCTGGGATATGTTAGCTATTCCTGAGCAGAAAACATTGTTACAGGAAGCTCTGCAAGGTCAAGAAGCCTCTAAACACATTGATGCTAAAGGAGAAGCTATTGATAAAGGGAAACTTCAGCCCAAAGATACTATACCTCTACAAGCAACAACTCTGTTGAATAATGCACCTGAGGTAGGTAAATTTAAACTAGATCCCTTTTATTTGACTCTAATAGTTGAGAAAAAACTGCTACATAATGCAATGATAGATTTTGGGGCCAGTACTACAGTAATGCCAAAGAAGATAGCAGATGCTTTAAAGATAAAATATGAACCACTTACAAGAGGGGTCATGCAGTTGGATGGGAAATCTGTGCAAACAATAGGGAAAATCAAACAACTTCCATTACAACTATATACTTGTCCCAATATAATTGTCAATCAGGATGTGGTAGTCATAGATATTCCCCCTGTATTTGGTTTACGCTTATCCAGAGATTTCACAGCCAAAATAGGAGGTTACATGTCACTAGATTGGTCACACCTCATCCTAAGAACCAAATATGGGACAAAGATGAAAATATTGTCTGAGCCATTATCCAAAGACCATATCACAAATGAACCAACCCCAAAATTAGAAGCATCCCATACCATGCTTAATAAAGAGGAGAGAATCTTTGTTGAAGAGTTAGGTGACTGGACTGAACATGACCAAAAGGAAGAAGAGAACAATCAACTATTGACCATGATGCAAGGTGATCCCTATGGAAACTATGACTCTACTGGTCTAGGCACTTATGTCATTTTTGAAGAAGACCAAGAAATCCCTAATATTATAAGGAAAGAAATATCAAAAAGTGGAGAGGCTGAAAGAAACTCAGAGATCTGGACCCTGAATTTTGATGGGGCTAGGAGTAAAAATGGTGTTGGAGTAGGAATTTGCCTTACTTCCCCAAATGGTGAGAAAATTCTAAAAGCCATTCGCTTTCAGTTCGCTTGTACCAATAATGATGTTGAATATGAATCTTTGGTGCATGGACTCATGTTGGCAAAGAAAAAGGAAATAAAGAATCTGATAGTACAAGGAGACTCAGAACTAGTGGTAAAACAAATTAGAGAGAAAGCAATAGCCAAAAATGTAAGAATGAGATCCTATCGGCACAGGATTTGGGACCTGATAGATGGTTTTGAGGCTTTCAATATTGAGGTAGTTCCTAGAGCCCAAAATTTGGAAGCAGATAGAATGGCACAAATTGGTTCATAGTTTGACCCAGCAACTGATCTCTTAGTTAACAATGAGTCAGTTAAAGTTATGTAAGAACAACTATTCCAGATAATGACCAAAATTGGCAAGTTTTTGATAATGATCTTCAAGTACTTTCATTCTTACAACAATCAGGTGCATTTGCTTATCAATTACACCCCAAAATTGAGGAAGCATATGGTGATCAAATTATCCAGCTGAAATCAAATAAACTCCCTAAAGGGCTGATTACTTTAGAAAACTTGTTTGATCCAGAAGATGTAAGCCTAGAGAAGAGGAGGTTTCAGGGAAATAAGGAAGATTATTCTGAGATCCAAGTTAGTGAAGGAAGAAAGTTGAAAATTGGCAATTCTACAACCTAAGAAGAAAGAGAAAGGTTGATTGATTTATGTGATAAATATGATAGGGTGATTGCTTGGACGTATGAGGACCTCCATGGCTATAATAGAGATATCATCCAACACACAATAGAGCTTACTGAAAGATCTAAACCAGTCCAACAGAAGCAAAGGTCAGTGAATCCTAGAATTGAACCTTTAATGGTGGATGAGCTGCAAAAGCTCCTGGAATCAAAGATCATTTTTCCAATTAAGAATTCAACCTAGGTATCAAACCTAGTGCCTGTAAGAAAGAAGAACGGTGACATAAGACTTTGTGTATATTTCAAGGATCTAAATAGAGCATCTTTGAAGGATCATTATCCCCTGCCCTCTATGGAACAGATTTTACAAACTGTGGCAGGGTTAGAAAGGTTTTCCTTGCTGGATGGTTTCTCAGGATATAATCAGATTTGGTTAGTAGATGAAGACTAACATAAGACTACATTCACTACAAAGTGGGGAACATTTGCATATGCTAAAATGCCTTTTGGCCTTTCAAATGTTGGGGCTACTTTTCAGCGTGCAATGGATGTAGCATTTGGGGAACTTATTAATAAGATTATTCTGATCTATCTAGATGACCTCACTATCTTTTCTAAGAATTCTATGGATCATTTTGACCATTTAGATGTTGTTTTTAAGAAATGTCAAGAGTTTGGAATATCTCTGAATCCCAAGAAATGTATCTTTGTGGTACCTCAGGGTAAACTTTTGGGGCATATAGTGTCAAAGGAAGGGGTGTCTATTGATCCAGAAAGGGTCATAGCCATAATGAACCTATCTCTACTAGTCAACAAGAAAGCAGTTCAATCTTTTCTAGGAAAAATTAACTTTGTTAGCTGATTCATATATGATTTTGCAGGTCTAATTAGACCAATGACACTATTTCTTAAAAAAGATCTGGTTTTCAAATGGACTGCAGAAAGAAGATAGGCTTTTGAAGAAGTCAAGAGAGCCATTTCAACAGCCCCAGTACTCAGAAACCCAAATTTTTCTAAAGCTTTTATAATGTATGTGTATGGGGGAGAATTCAGTGTTGCTGCTGTTCTAACTCAGAAAGATGATCAACAAGAAGGAGAGCACCCAATAGCCTTTTTCTCCAGAACTCTTAGGGAATATGAGGCTAGATATAATTTTGTGGAGAAGCAAGCATATGCCATGGTAAAAGATCTTAAAAAATTTAGACATTTGGTAACAGGAAATAAAATTATGATATTAGTGGAAGAGAATATATTATGGAGGGTGAGATCACTGACAAAAGAGCCAATTGGATAACAAAGATCCTAGAATATGATGTAGAAGTAAGACCCACCAAGTTAGTTAGAGGCAAGGGATTGTGCCAATACATGACCCAAGACATGGAAAGAACAGTGACTGAAGAAACAGAAAGTGAAAATGTGTTGAAACTCCAAGAGGTTGACCAAGACTCTTGGGTCAAAAACATGATACAGTTTATGAAGTATGGAATTTTCCCAAATGAGCTCTCCCATGATAAGAGAAGGTACTATAGATAGCAAGGGACCCATTTTGTACTAGTTGATCATATTTTATTCAGAAGGAATGTTGATGGTATACTCTTGAGATGTATAGAGAAGGATGAAGCTCAAAGAATACTACATGAATTACACCATGGAGCCTTAGGTGGACATTTTTTAGAAAGGACCACTGCAATCAAAGTAACACAAGTAAGATATTTCTGGTCCACTCTGTTTATAGATTGCCATCAGCTGGTTAAAGAATGCCAGGCTTGTCAATTTTATAATGGCAAAAGGAGAAATGCAGCAATGCCTTTAAGTCCCATAGTTGTGGATGAACCCTTTGCTCAATGGGGTCTAGATTTTATTGGTATGATCAATCTAGTGTCAAGTATGGGACACAAATGGATTATCACACCAACATATTACTTTACCAGGTGGAGTGAAGCAATACCACTCAAAGAGGCAACAGAAAAGGTCATATTAGAATTTCTAGAAGGCATAACTGCTCGGTTTGGTCCTCCTCATACCATCATATCAGATAATGCTAAAGCATTTTCATGAGCCAAATTATCTGAGTTTGCATTAAGGAATGGGATTTATTTGAAGACTTCTTCAAATTATTACCCTCAAGGTAATGGTCTAGCAGAGTCCACTAACAAGAACCTTATCAGACTCATAAAAAGGATAGCAACCAATTATCATAGAGAGGCATAAGTTACTTAATACAACACTATGGGTTGACAAGATCACACCAAAGCAAGTCACTAAAATGTCTCCTTATGAGTTAATTTATGGTAAACTTGCAGTAATGCCACTAAGCTTAGAGATCCCTGCTTTGCAATTGTTAAAATAAATAGAAATTGAAGAGAATAGCCCCATGCAAGTCAGACTTGCTGAACTATTGGAAGTCCAAAAGAAAAGAGAAAAGGCACATGAGTCACTCATGAAACATCAGAAAATGGTTAAGAACTGGTTTGATAAGAAGACTTCAAATCCCATTTTTGAGGTTGGCTCTCTGGTATTGAAATGGGATGAAAGCGCTGCCAAGCCAGGTCGACACAACAAATTTGAATCATTGTGGATGGGTCCTTATAAAATTCATTCCTGCAAGCAACAAAATTCATTTGAGCTGGAGACGATGGATGGAGAACATGAAGAGATTCTGGTAAATGGGATCTTTCTGAAACATTTCAATTAAGAAGGGGCTCATCATGTATCATAGTTAGTTAGTTTTATTTCCTTTTCTTGTTTTTCTATTTTCCTGCTTTCTTTTCCCGCCTTCCCTTTCAATAAGTGTTCAGTGAACACGTGTCAGCAGTGCAAAGCCCCTTCTCTTTTAGCCTAGCATTTATTAAGGTTGTTCGGTAATCCCTAAAATTCTCTGGAAGTACATGTTTTTTTAGAAAGATTGCCACTCTCATAACATATCTGACACTCCGTTCCATGCAGATTTCAAAAAGATACACTAGCTATTTCTCAGCATTAATGTCATTAATAAGATAAGATGTGTCATTTATTATCTTCATAAATCCCAATGAGCCAAGTTTTAAATCTTGAGTATAACCATCATTGCTTCTACCCTTTTGCTTTCAATCACTGTTGCATCTGAATTCCGTCCCTAGCAAGTGCCTTTTAGCTAAGTACCACTCTGATAAAACAATTTCTTCTTTTCTATGTCAAAGCTTCCTGCGTTCTCCTCACAAAGATATAGATATGTCTGAGACACAGTCACCACAAGAGGGACTTGGAATTTATGAGTCAATAGACAAATTGTTGAACAACAAATCATATGCTTCATCACCTACACAACCAGGGAGAACCTATCCAAGAATAAGGGTTCTTGAAGTAGGGTTTTATGTTGACCCAGAATAGGTGAAGGATTATGCAGATGGCATATATGACACGCCCCTTCAAAAGAACACCAAGGCCATAAGGGACATGATGGCCCTGCAGTATGATAGAACAACCACATTTCCAATTGTTGCCAAAATGCAAAACACATGGGCAAATATACATAACAAATTGAAATTCTTGAATTCAGAGATGCAGTTGGGAGAGGATAATACTCTGATGCCCACACTACCCACTAGGCGGGCACAATTCAGTCAAAATGTTTAGGAGGCACTTTCAATGATAGCTTTCATTTTTGGAATGAGAGAGGATAACACAGTCCATGACTAGCAACTAGAAATCATTTTTAGAATGAAAACTGTGGATAAATCACAAGAGTACCGACTTGATTTTTTAGAATAAATTGTTGCCGCTATGATTGATTAGCTTCCAAATTTCAAAACAAGGTGAGTATTCAGGTATTCTACTTTCCTGTTTCATCTTATGTTGTATCAAAACTATGGTCTTTTTGCACAGCATATGCATTTAAAGATGTATGACCCAGATTTTGGTCACAATAAAACCATCCCTATGTCTGCATGGACACATGTGTTATCAGAAATCTCTGACCCTTATGAGTTTTGGGAACATTTTGTCACCCCTACCTTTTGTCAGTTAAGCCCTGAGCCTGTAGAACATAGGATGACATAGAGTATAAGGGGTTTTATAACCAATTGCCCAATTCCCTGTGACTACTTCTTTGGGGCACATAATACAATAATCAGAGTCCATGGTTTCAGTGGGGAGTTTGTGCTATTGCCTAAAGTATTGACCCCTAGGGTCATATTCGTAGAGATGACCTGACAGGTATCTGTGGTTGATAATGAGTTTGGCCATAAGAAAAGAAAGAAGAAGATGTATGATGTCCCATAGGCCAGAAAAAACATGACACTTGAAGTTAGAGGTGCAGAGAACCTCTTGTTAAGGAAGTTAGTTGTCCTTGGTTTCCTCATCATAGAGGATAAATGGAAATATGACCCAGATAGTTTCCTAGCCTCCTGGATTATAAATAACAAGGTTCGTGCCAAGATGGTATATGAGGGTTGTCCATTCTGGGAGGACAGGAGGAATCTAAAAGAGGATAACTTAGATCTGTATGTGGAATTAACTAATTTGCCCTATGAGGGGCCTAGGCCGTGGGAAACCTTCTATGTCAAAGAGAAGGAATATGACCTTAAGTTGAGAATGACTGCTGGTCTAAGGAAAGCATTGAAAGCCCAAGATTGGAGAACAGAAAAGATTGAAGCCTATTGGAAATATAGGTAAGAAATTTTAGAGATTACACATTCATTTGGGAATGTTAAGAGTGATGAAAAATGGGAACCAATCTAGGATGAATGGCATCCCTCCCTAGTCTCAAGTCCAGACACAAGCATAATTCAGAAGGAGTGAAAAATATGAAGAAACATATAGAGGATTTGGTGCAACTGGGGATTCCTTCACCATTCCTAGATAGTAACACAGTGTTGATGATTGATGACATCAAGGCCCTTCTCTTGACTAAGCAAAATGATCAGACAATTTCTCAAGGTTTAAATGATTCATCATCAGTCAAGGAAGTTGAAACTGTGTTGATACCTATGGCCCAGCTAGAATTTCAATTAAAGGCTATGGTACAAATTTTGCAAACCTTTTCTCATAAAGATATAATTAATCTTGATTTTGCTTTTCAAGATTTGCAGAGTAGACAGGGACTCTCTGATTCAGAATGGTCTGTTTATCAAATAGCATTGCAAAATTTATGATTTAAAGTTATATTTTCAATACATATCTTTTTGTCAGTTTTAGGGTTCTTTCAGAGTAGGCTCAGAAGTCCTGATGGTCGCCAAGAACTATAGAGTGTCAAAGACTCTACGTTTTGTTTCAGTTGCCACTTAGTCCGCAGGTTTCAAATGTTGTTATGCGGGTGTCTTTTGTTTTTGTGCAAGTTTTAAATATCGTTGCGCGGGTTTCAAATGTTTTATGCAGAATTCACCAAGTGTCAAAGCCACAGTAATAGTCACAGCAATGTTTTCAAAATTAAGTTTTGTGCGGAGCGTGCCATGTAGCAGATCATTTCAATAGTTACATTTTGTTTCAACAAGGCTGCGGGTGCTGCCATTCGTCGCACGCGGAGGCAGTCTCTTAAGTTTCTATGTTTTCTGCGGAGAGCGCCATGTGTCTTTTAAGTTTGCTGCAGATGATGCCATGTGTTTCTTTTCATGTCATGTCGACGCTAAGATAAAGATGGTGGGCCACAGTAATTTTTCAAGTTTCAAGCTTGCGGAGGATGCCACGTGATGGTCGCGGTGAAAGAGTTGCTTTATTCATGACACTTTCGGTGAGAAACTTTTTGTTCCACAGTTTTGCGTGGGTTGCGCCAAGTGTCAACTTTTGTGGAGACCTTTCAAAGGTTTTATTTGTTTCAGCAGTGTTGCAGAAGTTGCCACGTGTTAGCTAGCGTGCGTGTGGAGGCTGCCATCTGTCCCTGTTTTCTCCCTTTGAGGGTAATAAGCGCTAAGGATGTGGGTCCCATCATTAATGTGTCTCATATTATAAATGAAGTGGGTTACGACGGATGTTAGAAAAGGAGGTCGCCCGAGCATAAAGATACAGGTTTTAAAGGTTCTGCAGGAGAAGACACGTATCATGTTTTGAAGGCAGTAGAACGCGACAAGTGTCATTTTCCTGTTGATTTTAGAAAAGATAAAGGAGTTTCTAGATTGATGCGGATGCTGCCATCTGTCATATTTCTTTTCAGTTATATGCGTGCTGGTCTCACCATGTGTCTGTTTCTCAATGAAGGAGGTGTGCCACATATATTTTGCCCTAGCCAATGAGCGTGCAGGAGGGGATGACCATTTTAGATTCAGAGGATCGTAACCGCCAGGAAATTCCAGTGATCTTCAGTTCCGTTGGGCCGTTGGGGATTCGGTTGTTATAGACAATCTAGAGTCAGATCTATGATTATAAATATGTAGTATTTGTAATAGATAGATATAGACATGGACATATAGATTCAAAGATCTTTGATAAGTTAGTCAGGAATCTAAGAGAGAAGTCAGAGACTTTGTTGTGACCATTTTATGTCATTTTGCCTTTATTTTGTTGTTCTTGATAAGAAAGTTAATGTATTTGTGCATGTATCTGTGCCTTTTATGTTGCTAGAAGATTAATGAGAAGAACTCTATTCTGTGCCTTGGTTGATATCATCTGTGTCATTGCAAAGTGTTTGGTTGTGAGCCTTTGATAATATTCATTTTATCTATTTATGTTAATCATGCAGTATCCGCTCTTTAATATAACTGTATCTTGAGAATAGTTTCACTATGCTTAAATTGAAGGGATACTTTATTCAGGTGCATCACCATAGTTTGATTTGCTTAATTGTATCTGTAATCCTGTTAGTTTCTTACCCTTTACTCAAAACCCAATAGAAATAGAGAAGAGCCAGCTTCTTTAAAATCTGGAGGTTGTTTCAAGTAGCAAGTTCCACATTCTTGAAACTTCCCATGTTGGTGTTAGAACCTGCGCAATTTTATACATCAACAGCTACCAAGTGTCTTACTTGCAAGTTTGAAACATGACATACCATAAATCGGTACCATAGATAGTACTAATCTAATCATTAGTATCCGACTGGCAAATGATAACCACATGCTTTTCCATGCCTCTGACTTCTTTCTACACTAGCAAAGCAAATCTTCCTAGTAAGCCATCTTACACGCCCCTTGGAATAGTGGGACCCCAAGGTGTTTTGATGGCAAACTACCAATCGTGAAACCCATCTTTGATGTTATTTTCTTTTGCAATACCTTCTTCATGTTGAAGAAGTAAATCTCTGACTTCTCCTTGTTTAATGTTTGTCCTGAGGCCTCAGAGTATCTGGACAGAGCACAGTTAATGACTTCTGCTTCCCTCAACATTGCCTCCCCGAATAGTGTCGTGCCATCGGTGAATTGTATATGAGTGATAGTGTCCATCCCATCCACCACTCTGATCCCCTTCCACACCTTGGATTCCCTAAGGGCATGAATGTGTCATCCCATCACTTCCACCATAATTATGAAAAGGAAAGGAGAAATAGGGTCACCCTGATGAAGCCCTTTCGACACACCAAAAGGACCAGACAGGGAGCCATTCACTGAGATTGAATAGCGTAGGGAAGAGATGTAAACCTAAGTAACACCTCCAGCAAGAAGTCCCAACTGACCTGGTCATAGGCCTTGCTCACATCAAGCTTGACCAGCATGCCACTCAACCTTTCTGAAGTGATTGTATGCACTATTTTCGTCATGGTAATTATATTGTCCGTTATCTCCTTACCCGGGGTGAACCCATTCTTCTCCTCAGAGATAATCAAACCCATTATCTTCTTCAATCGGTTAGCCATGGCTTTAGACAAGATCTTGTATACTGCATTACAGAGCGATATAGGCCGATAGTTAGCGAATGACGTGCATTCTGGCTTCTTAGGGATTAAGGCGATGATAGTGTTATTGATATCTTTGACAAACTTTGTTGTCTTCCTAAACTCTTCCACAAATCTCTAGATCTTTACACCTACAAAATGCCATCACTTCTGATTAAACTTTGCGGGCAACCTATCGGGCTCGAGTGCTTTATCAGGGTTAAGAGAAAAGGCAACCTCCTTGACTTCATCGAAGGAGAAGGGAGCGATGAGCATTTGGTTGTCCGTCTCACTTATAATTGGCGGGACACGGTCCAATAGCGAGGCGTCCAATTGTTTTAATCTAGGTTTATTTTTTTTAAAAGATAAAGATTAAGTTAATTTTCCTTGAAACAAAATAAATTTCCATTATTTGAAATGCATGAACCTACAATCAAGGCTTAAATTTGACAGTCAACCTTGCCTGTCAAGCAATTTTTAATTACGGTTATCTATTTAAAGATGCCTTTAAAGTACTATGATATATCTTAGTATAAACCAAATATATATATCATCATAATTCTCTAAAAAAAAATTATAGTCTATCCAAAATCTGTCCTTTCATATGATACAATCTTTTTAAAATTTTGATTGTATTTTATGGTAAAAATGTCTAAATACAACTATACATCCATCAAATTATGTCGTGCCTACGATATTTAAACCTTTGGATTAAAGGGAGAAATGGTAAAGTGATTTCTTTGTGAAAATAACGGATAAAATATTAGAAGACTAATATTTGCAATGTTTTATGAATACATGGGCTTGGGTGGATTAAAATTCACACAACTAATGTGTAAATCTAAACACTCTACTTAAATATCATCACTTCAATGGTCAAACAGTCAATAGTAGATTTACACCTCATTCACAATAAAAAGTGGTAAATATTTGTCTTATTTTAATTGAGCAAAATTAACCTTTAATTGTTGAAGTGGATGATATTTAAGAATAGCCAAATCTAAATAATGTCTTGCCATGTTTCTAAACATATCACTAAGAAATATTTGAATTAAGGACTTACAAAAGAATCATGCTTTTGTGGGGAGAAACAAATCAGTTTATTCACACTATCCATGTTTTTTCATGTCATATACCTAGCATGACTGCATCTTTGCTTAATTTCTCCAATAAGGATTATAAGGTTTGATTAATTTGAAACCTTGGAACTGATTTTTTCAGTTTGCAACAAATGTCTACTTGTCAGATATACATGTGCTTTCATTGTACTGCATCACAACTAAAGAAGAATCATTGTTAAAAACATGTCTTTGGCATTTAATAATACATCTTGGGGTGTGTGGATGTGGGTCTATTACACACGGCTCAAAAGATTATTGAGGAGCTTGCCCTATAAAGAGCTAAAAACTTCTTTGCTTTAAAACAAGACATTTAATAATACATCTTTGCTTTAAAAACTTCTTTGATTGTTCATGATAATTTTTTTAATTTTTGGGGGTGAGGTGGGAGATATCTTGGGGTGAGGAGGTATCTTACATGGCTTTCAACATTACAGGGACTTACTGGGTTAGCATGTTAAGCTTGAAAGTCGCTAAAGACATTGTGGAGCCTAATTTTGTGGTGAAGACAAAGACATGGTGGTTGATACTGCTTTTTCCAGACACTAATAGTGAATCATCTTTGATATTGAAGGCTCAGCTAATGATAGGGAAAACATACCTTATTTTGAAAGCTTAACATTGATTCTTTCATAAACATAGAGGTGAAGTGTCAATTTTTTTATATCTAGGAAGTCAAAAGTCAAACAGTTACAGCAGAGCTCAGAAGAGAGCAGATCAGAAAAAACAAGAGACATAATGACCATTCCAACAAGTGAAGCAATTGAGTATATTTATCTAACGAATCGTACAACATGAGAATGAAACTAACAACAAATAACATTATGAAAAAGAAAAAAAAACACACTTAGGGTCATATTTTTTAATTGATTAAAGCTGGTAGGCCACAATCGAAAGACCTTGTTCCAGTCTCCAAAGGAATTGAGACAGTAATTCAAGTGCTAGAACTAGAAGAGCTCAAACTATTTCAACATTTAGTAATTAGTACTCTTAAAAATCCATTACATAAATCAAAGAGTAAAATAAAACAATGCAAAACAGGAATCTATACCATCCATCTAAAAGCATAGATCCATATGGAATAGAGATGTTGGGCTCAAAACTTCTTAATGTCAAGGCAAATACTATAGATAAGCATAAATAGAGCGGCTGGCCGAATGTTTTGCTTATGGGAAAAATTCAAAACACTTGGCCAGACCGCTCTACATATGTTTCTCCCACTGTATCCAAAACAGACCCTGCGAATGGCTTGAATGACCTCATGGCTCTAGTAGCCTGTGTATTATTAAAGGTTTTTGGTAAAGTTGGAGATTGACTATAGTTTGATCCCTTGTGTCGGGTATGGTGTTGCGCTTTACCATTTTCTGAAGTAATGGCCATTAATTAGCCCCAGGATGTTTTCTCCCCTTTGCATGTTGTTTGAATAAAGTGCACCTCAAACTAAAGAACCATCTTCTTTAAATGAGTTGTGTATTACATTGGAATTGGACTTTGACAATTAGTTGTAGACTAAAACTTAGTTATCACAAATGACATGACTTTTACAATGTAATAGGTGTGAATTTCGTATGTCTTTAAGATTTATTGGTCAGCTCTTTTTTTTTTTTTACCCGTTGTTTTAGTAGGATGTTTTAGGGTTTTTTATATTAATCCATTAGGATGGATTAAGGTTATTAATATGGTTTGTTCTCATTTTTTTACAATTTGGTTGTTAATAATGGAGAGAATGGCACTTAAGAGAGTGAATAGTTTATGTCCAAAGTATATGATGAGGTAATGAAATTGAAACCCGCATTACTGCTATAGACTTTTTATGTCAATGATATAAAAGCTACAATTTAATTGTGTACTATGTTGGTCATATCCCCTTAGAGTAATCTTTGACTGCCTAGGTTAAGTATACATGTTAACCCCATGGCATCAAGCTTAGATGGGTTTATAATCTTACCAAAGTCCTTTCATCTCATTGAAGGATCCTTGTCAAGTTAATATGCTCTTGAATTGCTCATGTTGTTGGTTTAGATGAAACACCCTTCTATTGTTATCTTGTTGGATCCATGATTCAAGGTCTCAGAGCAAGCCTCTCTTAGGGTTTCTATGTAGGTTGGGCTTCCAAGTTGCCTTGTTCATTTTTTAACTTTCCTAGAACAAATTATACATACACTAAGACATTTTATATGCCATGAATTAGATAGGCTTTTCTCGACTTGTTCCCATCGAAGGGCTTGTATCAAGGTGTACATTATGACTAGCCTTAAAGAGTTTGTGGAGATTCGTTAGGCTCCAATTTTCACAAAAGGCGACCTACATTAATTTTCCTAGCACTTGTTTTAGATTCCAATCTCCTAAACATAAGACAAGAGACTGTTTACTTATGCCATGCTCAGCCTCTAAGCTTATCGTTGAACCCCAACATTGTTTCCTAAGGATAAAGGTTGGAATACTAGAGGGAGTAAACCCTTGCCATTAAAACCTTTTTAAACCTAGTAACCCAACACCTTTAGTCAAAACCCATTAATATGTTTGTAAGTCTAACCCATTTCTTCTTTCCATTGCAACATTGACAATAGTCTAACCCATTTTTTCTGAGTTGTGCTTGACATGGCAGCTACTTTGTTGGCATTAAATTAATAGTTATATGCCTAATGATGGCCTAAAAGGAACAATATTATGGAGATGGCTAGCTGATAACCTACCTCTTTTTAATTAGCTCATCTCTAATGAATTTAATGTAGTTGAGTCACCTAAGAACAAAGAGGCATCTTTTTCATTAAGATGGTATGTTATCAAGCATGAATCTTGCTTTTGTTTTAAAAATTGTTGGGGGTTGTTAGACCCAAATTTTAGTAGTAGCTTCACATGAGGATCATGTGTTTACATAGTCTAACTTCCACATGGGTTCCGATAGGGTCATCAAATGGCTTGATCACATCATGATATATGAGAAACACACATTCCACCTTCTTAACTATGGAGAACCATAACCCCTTACATTTATCCACCACAAGACCTTACAATTTAACCTTGCAAGGATACTAAACATGTGACTATCACTCCACTTGTAGGGATACTACAACACTTTTTTCCAATTCATCCTACAAGGATATCTCTTTACTCCACTTGTGGAGATACTAATCTATACTGCTCCTAGTGCTTTTCCTATGAGTATGTCACGCTTCATCTACTACTTATCCTATGGGGATACCATGCTTCACATATTTATCTACTTGCAACTACTCCAACTCCTCTTCACTTGTAGGGATGTTGTTACCTCATGCTTTACCTTTGGCTACACCAACTCCTTTACTTGTGTACCACTTCGCTTATGAGGATACTACACTATGCCTCTTGCTTTGCCTTCATTTACACAAACTCCTTCTTAACCAACATGTTTCTTCACCTATAAGATACTACTCTCCACACTTGTGCATCACTTGTGGGGATAATGCTTCAACATTTATGAGAATACTTCATAAGCACACCCACCAACATTAGGATGTCACTTGGGGGACTCGAACTTGGGTCTCCATCATAGAACTTTGTGGCCTTGCCATTTAAACACAACCCTTTTGAGTGCATTACCTCAAAGTTGGCTATAAAGGGCCACTAAGGATTTTTTATAAATCTTTATGCCTCAAGAAAGCTAAGGAGAATATTAAATCCATTTGAAATCCTCTCATGAGCATCCTAACTTTCTCCTTGAGATTTTTGAAGCTTTTTGTGGACCACTATAAATTAATTTTTAATCCTTGGAGGACTTTGAAGAACATGTTTAGGCCTTGCAAGAATGCCTTAACATTATTTCTTGCAAACTTAGCCACTTAGTTGATTTATTTAATGCACCATTCACTCATCTTTTGCAAATGGCCAAATGAAAATTCTCCTAGCCTTGATGACTTCCTTTGTGAGTTATTTAAAGCCACCTAGCATTTTGTTGGCCTTGATCTTCTTTAAGTTTATAAGGAAGCACTCCAAAACAAGTCTCTAGGAAATATCATCAACATAGGTAATTCCAATTTTATTCCCAAGGCCAAGGGCCATGATTTTGTTACCAACTAAAGGAACATAACCTTGATGAATGTTTCATATAATATTTTATCCAAATCTATTGCTATTTCCATCTGCCACTAGCTTCCCATTATTATGAGACCTAAGAAAATAAGGTTTATCAAAATATACTACATTTTGGACAGTATCATTGGACCATCTAGGAAGGCATGGAATGGATCTCCTCAACAACACATTTTATTTCTCAAACTGTATTCTCAAAATCTATACAACCATATAGAATGGTCATTTATTTTATCTATGCTTCTAAGACCACTTGAATTCAAAGATTTTTCTCTCTATAGTTCAAACCCTTGTTGTCAATGTGTCTTCTTACCTCTCCATTAATGGTATAATTCCTAATATCTTTAGGATTTTTAGGTCCATGTAGTGAGATTTTCTTCTTTCTTGTTCTATTTATGTTATGGTTACATAAGGCTTTGGCTATATCTTATCACCCATAAAGCTTCACAAGGTCTTGTGAAGGGAAATTTTCTTCCTCATATGTCTCACTAGCTCATTAATGGTCACCTTATTAATGAGGGTAAATACAAGGAGATGGGGGACCAAAAAGTCACCACCATCTCCAAAATTAAAGCAAAATGCGAGCGTGTTATAACGCACTCATTTTTTTCTTTTGATAAAAGCAAAAAAAAACATTTTCTGCACATTCACCCGCGGCTTTTCTCTTGATAGCAGCAAAGAAATCTAAGCAAAACGTGATCGCGTTGAAGAAAAGGAGATTTAATCAAGTGCACATGAGAAAACAAGAAATTCATAATGCCACCTCGCCACCAAAGACATCGTTGTGCAAATTTGGAGGCTCTAGCACATGAAGAAGGTAGGGTTTGTCTGATTTTGTTAGTTTTAGAACAATTTTTTAGTTTTGCAATGTTTGATTTATGTTTATATTGCATTTACAGTTATTGGAGAAGCAAAAAATCTAAATCCAGTTGAGGAGGGTGAAAACAACCCCTAAAACCCTCCAAACCCTCCACCTCCTTTTCATGTAAGGGATAATCAAGAACACTACTTAGGGATAATAGAAGAGAACAAGAAACATCTTGAAACTATTATTCAAACCCTAAACAATCCAAGTGGAACCACTAAGCATAGGATGGCACTTGCAAAATCACTACAAGAGATTATTTCCCACACGGATTTGGTGATGAAACAAATCACCGATTTCCAAGACTATAGGGAGAGGAGTCGACAATATTATGCTGACAAGTTGTCATATGAATAAGTGAAGAAGGAAAAAAATTACAAAATCTCAATTATGTGCACTATTTACTAATCCCAAAACCGGCCAAACATTAGAGGAAACTTGCAAACGGTTTCCTATACATTGGTGTAGGAATGAAGACATGTCCCAAAACTTTTGGGATAAATGGTACATTGTCTTCGATGAGCATCCATGCAACAATGATGAGGTACCACAATATTTTTTGAGGAAACTCTATTGCGAGTTCGTCCTCAACAAGATTCTGAATTATTTTGATATCCATGATTTCTAGGGTAGAGGTGGTGGCTCTGCCCAAGATAGACCCGGGGCTTAGCGAGATGAACAACCTCTGCCTATACCCTGAGGGAGGCTAGAACATAGGTCACTCCTTTGGCTTTGAAGGAGAGTGTTGAGCTGGAGACTTTACATTCATTGACTACTCTCACCCAAACTCTATTACAGCATACAGATGATTTTACCCAGGGTGATGAGGGTGAGAGTAGTAGGCGTCATGTGTCCTCACATTTGTGTAGTACATGTGGGAACCTATGTGATTATGGGACGCAGGAGGCACGACAGGACTTTGCGACATAGGGGTAGCATGCTACGACATAGGGACATCATGATGCAACACAGGGGTAGGACATATTGGATGATCTTGTTCTCAGTGATGATCTCTTACATCATACATTTGGTATTGACTCCCAGGTAATTTGTTACAATTTTCATCTTGATTTAGTATATTGTTATTTAAAATTTGTAATTAATTTTATATGATTATCTATATTATAAATCAAAAATAATGTATGTAATTGTTTGCACAATGAAATTCTAGGGTCAGAGTCTTCATCCTGCCTCTGTTAGCCATCCATTGGCAGATTATGAGCGGAGGTCAAGTCAGCAGGTATGTAATTTATCACATATTCATAATTATCGTAGATATGTCAATGGTAATATTATTTTGTGACTTGATTTGATGATTTCAATAGTCACCAGCACCTCCACGGTTTCCTTGGTCTCCTAGACGCTAAACCACCACTTTTACTAAGGTAAATTTAACCATTTCTAATCATTATGCATTTTAAAAATAATGTTATGTATTTATTTTGTTTTAATAATCTTGAACTTGATTTTCAGATGCTGAATACAGTGGAGACTCCTCCTCATCTTTGTGAGTTAGTGTAGATAGGCATTGATGTAGCCATGATGTCTGCAAATCCTTTGACTGAGGTATGAGCCAATAACATGAAAATATCATAATTTTGTATTTCTTTTTTATCTCATGTCATTTGATGTACATAAATGATATTTATGTTTAGTCAATTTTGCTTCTTGACGCTTCTCACAGGAGGTCACAACTCCAGTCCATCCAACTACGGACGAAGAGAGAGTCAAGATGATGGAGAGCGATCATCAGTTGGTGGTAAGTGATCAATTACATATTTGATGTTATATATTTCATACATTTTTTATACTAATGCACATATTGTTTGTTTGTATTAAAAGGTGTAGCTAGATGAACTTTATTCGAAGAGGTCTACTCGATAGCAAAGAGAGGATGTGTCACTGACTGGCTCTCCATCTTCATAGTCAAAGAAGGGCCACCGATTATTTCCTAAAAGTCGATAGGAAACTAGTTTTGGGGAACTTTTTTGTATGCCTAGATGGCTTTGTATACATACTTTTGTATGTTAATCCAATGTATATTTTTGTATATTTGCCTATATGGATTTTAATATAAACTAGATGTTATGTTCATGACATTAGGTATATATGACAATTTATATTAAATATTTAATATGATAATCAATTATTGTTACAATAATTTGGTTTTACAAGTGCCAATTGCATTTGTTTGAAATTTTATGAATCATTTTCAAATAATCTATTTTGTGCATATCTTGCAAGCATTGAATTTTATCGAACCATGCATTTCTTTGAGGCATCATTTTAAATAGTTCACGTGCCTTGTCTATGCTTCCATACTTTCCATACATGTCTACAAGGGCAACTTTGCAAATACAATACATGTGAGAAAATTCCTATATCATTTATGCTTTGATGGTTATCCACACCATGTTCTCTAGATCCCATTATAGCATAGGCAAGGAGGAAGTTGGTTAAGGTTGTGTGATTTGGTTTTAGATGTGCCAAAATTTGTGTAAATGGTTGAAATTTATTTTTGTGCATTTGCTTGAGAGTTTTTAAAGCCTTATAAAAAATCCATTTCGTGCATATCTTGCAATCGTTGCATTCCATGAGACAACATTTCTTTGAGGCATTGCGTCTAACAGTTCATGTTTGTTATATATGCTTCCACACAAGTTGCATACATGTCTTGCAAGGTACTTACAACTATGACATTTGTCAAAATTCCTATATCCTTTATGCTTTGTATTCCATGAGGTGACATTTCTTTGGGGCATCATGCCAAACAGTTCATGTGCCTTGTCTATGCTTCCACACTTTGCATACATGTCTTTGAGGGCAGTTGCAACTACAACATCTAACAAAATTCTCATACGTTTTATCCTTTTGATGGATGTCCATTTTGGCATAGGCAAGGAGGATACTGGCTAAGGTTGTGGAATTTTGCTTTACACCCGCCAATCACATTTTCTTGAAAGTTGCTAATGCCTTATCAAAAAATCCATTTTATTCATATCTTGCAATCATTACATTCAATGAGGTGACATTTCTTTGGGGCATCATGCCAAACAGTTCACGTGCCTTGTCTATGCTTCCACACTTTGCATACATGTCTCTGAGGGCAGTTGCAACTACAACATCTAACAAAATTCCCATATGTTTTATCCTTTTGATGTATGTCCATTTTGGCATAGGCAAGGAGGATACTGGCTAAGGTTGTGGAATTTTGCTTTACACCTGCCAATTACATTTGCTTGAAAGTTGCTAATGTCTTATCAAAAAATCCATTTTGTTCATATCTTGCAATCATTGCATTCAATGAGGTGACATTTCTTTGGGGCATCATGCCAAACAGTTCACTTGCCTTGTCTTATGCTTCCACACTTTGCATACATGTCTCTGAGGGTAGTTGCAACTACAACATCTAACAAAATTCCCATATGTTTTATCCTTTTGATGGATGTCCATTTTGGCATAGGCAAGGAGGATACTGGCTAAGGTTGTGGAATTTTTCTTTACACCCGCCAATCGCATTTGCTTGAAAGTTGCTAATGCCTTATCAAAAAATCCATTTTGTTCATATCTTGCAATCATTGCATTCAATGAGGTGACATTTATTTGGGGCATCATGCCAAACAGTTCACGTACCTTGTCTATGCTTCCACACTTTGCATACATGTCTCTAAGGGCAGTTGCAATTACAACATCTAACAAAATTCCCATATGTTTTATCCTTTTGATGGATGTCCATTTTGGCATAGGCAAGGAGGATACTAGCTAAAGTTGTGGAATTTTGCTTAACACCCGCCAATCGCATTTGCTTGAAAGTTGTTAATGCCTTATCAAAAAATCCATTTTGTTCATATCTTGTAATCATTGCATTCAATGAGGTGACATTTCTTTGGGGCATCATGCCAAATAGTTCACGTGCCTTGTCTATGCTTCCACACTTTGCATACATGTCTCTGAGGGTAGTTGCAATTACAACATCTAACAAAATTCCCATATGTTTTATCCTTTTGATGGATGTCCATTTTGGCATAGGAAAGGAGGATACTAGCTAAGGTTGTGGAATTTTGCTTTACACCCGCCAATCACATTTGCTTGAAAGTTGCTAATGCCTTATCAAAAAAACAATTTTGTTCATTTCTTTCAATCATTGCATTCAATGAGGTGACATTTCTTTGGGGCATCATGCCAAACACTTCACGTGCCTTGTCTATGCTTCCACACTTTGCATACATGTCTACAAGGGTGATGTAGTAGGTAAGGAGGACGACTCAACACCATGGAAACATATTTCATGGTGCAGGACCACCTTAGCCATAGCCAATCTTGGCTAGGAGCAAGTCCTAATAAGGTCCTAGGACATCATAGGACAAGTTGATGGTATTGTGTCATCATTTTGCATGTAATAAGGTTAAATGACCAATGTCATTTGTATTTGGAGTCATGTTTTATGTTGTTGTCAAACAAAAAGTCTAATAATGCAAGTAGTGGTAAGAAGTTGCTTTGTCAACTTAACAAATCATGTAATAAGGAGGTTACCCAATGATCAAATAGGTTGAAAGTCAGTTATGATCAATTGGAACTATTGTAAACATGTATAAATACCTTCACACACACCGAGGTCTCGTTTCATGTGCCAACTGTCGCATTTGTTTGGGGCAGTAGGCTACTGGCAAAGTCCCTTAAGCTCCCTAAGACAAAAAAACTACTAAAATTTGATGGGACAGTTATTAGAATTCGTGGTAGTTGGGAACATTTTGTTTGGACCTATAGGTGCACGTGGAGTCTGTCCACAATAACCTCTCTCGGTTTCGTTCAACTCTAGTCCATTTGATCGTGCCGAAATCAAACGCATTCTTGCAAAATGCTTCAATTTCATGCAATGGAAAGGTGCTAGGAGTGACATTTTGCATTCCATAGCTCGTGGGTCTGAACGGACTTTGCCAATACATCGGGGTGGGTGGGTAAATGTTGGGGGATGTCTCATTTCATGTGCCAAGCATCACATTCGTTCGGGGCAACAGGCTACCGACAAAGTCCATTAAGCTCCCTAAGACGAAAAAATTACCAAACTTTGATGGGATAGTTCTCAGAATTCATGGCAGATGGGAATGTTCTATTTGGACCTAAAGATGTATGTGGATTCTATCCACAATAAGCTCTCTCAGTTTCATTCAACTCCAGTCCGTTTGACTATGCCGAAATTAAACTCATTATTGCAAAATGCTTCAATTTCATGCAGTGGAAAGGTGCTAGGAGTGACATTTTGCATTCCATAGCTCGTGGGTCCGAACGGACTTCACCAATGCATTGGGGTGGGTGGGTAAATGCTAGGGGAGGTCTCGTTTCATGTGCCAAGCGTCGTATTCATTTGAGGCAGCAGGCTACCGGCAAAGTCCCTTAAGATACCTAAGACGAAAAAAATGCCAAACTTTGACGAGACAATTCTTGGAATTTGTGGTAGATGGGAACATTCTATTTGGACCTATAGGTGTACATGGAGTCTATCCACAATAACCTCTCTCAGTTTCATTCAACTCCAGTTTGTTTGACCGTACCGAAATCAAATGCATTCTTGCAAAATGCTTCAGTTTCATGCTATGGAAAGGTGTTAGGAGTGACATTTTGCATTCCATAGCTCGTGGGTCCAAATGGACTTCGCCAACACATCATGGTGTGCAGGTAAATGTGAGGGATGTCTCATTTCATGTGCCAAGCATTGCATTCATTCGGGGTAGCAGGTTACCGCCAAAGTCCCTTAAGCGCTCCCTAAGATGAAAAAACTGTCAAACTTTGACGGGATAGTTCTCAGAATTCATGGTAGCCAGGAACATTTTGTTTGGACCTATAGGTGCACATGGAGTCCATCAACAATAACCTCTCTCAGTTTCATTCAACTCTAGTCCATTTGATCGTGCTGAAATCAAATGCATTCTTGCAAAATGCTTCAGTTTCATGCAGTGGAAAGGTGCTAGGAGTGAAATTTTGCATTCCATAGCTTGTGGGGTCAAATGGACTTTGTAAATACATCAGGATAGGTGGGTAAATGCTAGGGGAGGTCTCGTTTCATGTGCTAAGCATCACATTTGTTTAGGGAAGTAGGCTACTGGCAAAGTCCCTTAAGCTCCGTAAGATGAAAAAACTACCAAACTTTGACAGGACAGTTCTTAGAATTCGTGGAAGCTAGGAACGGTCTGTTTTGAACTATAGGTGCATGTGGAGTTCATCGACAATAACCTCTGTCAGTTTTGTTCAACTCTTATCCGTTTGGCCGTGCTAGAATCAAACACATTCTTGCAAAATGCTTCAATTTCATGCAATGGAAAGGTTGCCAGGTGCCATATTTTTTGTTCTGCTCATCATGGGGCTGAATGGACTATGCCAACATGTTGGGGTGGGTGGGTAAATGCTAGGGGAGGTCTCATTTCATGCGTCAAGTGTCTCAGTCGTTCTGGGCTGCAAGCTATCGGTAAACTTGAAAAGTGCTAGGTCTTGGTAGCTTGCAGGCCAGAACGTCTAGGACGCTTGGCACATGAAACAAGACCTCCCTTAGAATTTACCCACCCACCCCGACATGTTGACGCAGTTCGTTTGGCCCTAGGATGAGCAGAACAAAAAATATTGCACCTGGCAACCTTTCTATTGCATGAAACTGAAGCATTTTGCAAGAATGCATTTGATTCTGGCCCGGTCAAACAGATAGGAGTTGAACAAAATAGACAGAGGTTATTGTTGATGGACTCCACATGCACTTGTAGGTCCAAATGGAATGTTCCCATCTACTGTGAATTTTGAGAAATATCCCATCAAAGTTTGGCAATTTTTTCATCTTAGGGAGCTTAAGGGACTTTGTCGGTAGCCTGCTACCCCGAATGAATGCGACGCTTGGTACATGAAACAAGACCTCCCTTGGCACTTACCCGCCTAGCCTGACATGTTAGAAAAGTCCATTTGGACCCACGAGCTATGGAATGCAAAATGTCACTCCTAGCACCTTTCCACTGCATGAAATTGAAGAATTTTGCAAGAATGCATTTGATTTCGGCACAATCAAATGAACTGGATTTGAATGAAACTGAGAGAGGTCATTGTGGATGGACTCCATGTACACTTGTAAGTCTAAATGAAACGTTCCTAGCTACCACAAATTTTGAGAACTATCCCATCAAAGTTTGGCAGTTTTTTCATCTTAGGGAGCGCTTAAGGGACTTTACCGGTAGCCTGCTGCCCCGAACAAATGTGACACTTGGAACATGAAATGAGACCTCCCATGGCATTTAATCACCCACCCTGATGTGTTGGCAAAGTCCGTTTGGACCCACAAGCTATGGAATGCAAAATGTCACTCCTAGCACCTTTCCACAACATGAAATTGAAGCATTTTGCAAGAATGCGTTTGATTTTGGCACGATCAAACTGACTAGAGTTGAACAAAACTAAGAGAGGTTATTGTGGACGAACTCCACGTGCACCTATAGGTCTAAATGGAACGTTCCCAGCTACCACAAATTATGAGAACTCTCCCATCAAAGTTTGGTAATTTTTTCATCTTAGGGATCTTAAGGGACTTTGCTAGTAGTTTGATGCCCCGAACGAATACGACACTTGGCACATGAAACAAGACCTCCCTTGGTATTTACCCACCCACCTTGTCACGTTGCCAAAGTCCATTCAGACCCACGAACTATGGAATGCAAAATGTCACTCCTAGCACCTTTCCATTGCATGAAACTGAAGCATTTTGCAATAATGCATTTGATTTCGGCACGGTCAAACAGGCTGGAGTTGAGTGAAACCAAGAGAGGTTATTGTGGACGGACTCCATGTGCACCTGTAGGTCTAAATGGAACATTCCCATCTACCACAAATTCTAAGAACTGTCCCATCAAAGTTTGGTATTTTTTCGTTTTAGGGAGCTTAAGGGACTTTGCTGGTAAACTGCAGCCCCGAACGAATGCAACGCTTGGCACATGAAATGAGACCTCCCCTGGCATTTACCCACCCACCCTGACATGTTGGCAAAGTTCGTTTAGACCCACAAGCTATGGAATGCAAAATGTCACTCCTAACACCTTTCCACTGCATGAAACTGAAGCATTTTGCAAGAATGCATTTGATTTCGGCACGGTCAAATGGACTAGAGTTGAACGAAACCCAGAGAGGTTATTGTGGAAGGACTCCACGTACACCTGTAGGTCCAAATGGAATGTTCCCATCTGCCATGAATTCTGAGAACTGTCCCGTCAAGGTTTGGCAATTTTTTAGTCTTAGGGAGCTTAAGGGACTTTGTCGGTAGCCTGTTGCCTTGAACAAATGCAATGCTTGGCACACAAAACAAGACCTCCCTTGGCATTTACCCACCCACCCCGACACGTTGGCGAAGTCCATTCGGCCCCACGAGCTATGGAATGCAAAATGTCACTCCTAGCACCTTTCCACAACATGAAATTGAAGCATTTTGCAATAATGTGTTTGATTTCAGCACGGTCAAATAGACTGGAGTTGAACGAAACTAAGAGAGGTTATTGTGGATAGACTCCACGTACACCTATAGGTTGAAATAGAATGTTCTTAGCTTCCATGAATTCTGAGAACTGTCCCATCAAAGTTTGGCAATTTTTTCTTCTTAGGGATCTTAAGGGACTTTGCTGGTAGCCTGCTACTTCAAACGAATGCAATGCTTGGCACATGAAACGAGACCTCCCTTGGAATTTATCCACCCACTTTGACACATTGGTGAAGTCCGTTCGTCCCCACAAGCTATGGAATGCAAAATGTCACTCCTAGCACCTTTCCAAACATGAGGAAGAACCACAACCCAGTCTAACTCCTAAAAGCATGAAGACACTGAGAACACTAAAGACATGGAGGACAAAGAAGCATGAAGACATGAATTAAATCCTATCATGAGGAAGAACCACAACCCAATCTAACTCTTGAAATCATGACATGTTATGATGAAGAAGCACAACCAAAATCCAATGATCCAATGGTAGAACCAATGACATAAACAATTATGTCCTACTATTGTAACAACTAACATCCAAACCCTTTGACATGAATCTTGATATGACATGAGTGAAACACGAGTGAACAAGATTAAGACCAATTAGGATCAACTTCATCCATTACTTAGATCTAACCTCATGAAACAAATCAAATGAAATGTACATGAAATGTACATGAAATATATAACATCACTTATGTAATCGATCACTTACCGCCATCTGATGATCACTCTCCATCATCTTTTCTTGAGCTTCTTTGTTCGTAGTTGGATGGACTAGAGTTGTGACCTCCTGTGAGAAGCATCAAAAAACAAAATTGACTAAACATAAATATATTGGAGGGAAGCAATTCATACTACTATTTATATACAAAACAAAGTACAAGTAACCATCTAGGAAAGTTTTATGCATACTTACAAATTAATCCAACAAACCATCTAGGTCTTCTCTATTCTTTATTGTGTCAAGTATGGCCTCATGGTCAAAGTAACACACCTTCCACAAGGTCTTGTTCAAAGATCTACCTCGATATTGTATCAAATGAATATTGGTTTCCATGACAAGGTTGGAGTAATGAAGAATCTTCCAATGCGTGTCAAAGTCCTCAAACAACCAAACATTAAGACTCTTATGTGGGTACCTTCTAAACCATGTTCCAGTAACAACCACTGAGCCTGGAGGGTATTCAATGTTTTCTCCATCTATAACTGGGGCCTCCAATTTATTTTTAGCCTCAACACGACACAAGTAATATTTTGTTTCCTCTTTGTTATCTTCATCTGCAATAACTACATAAACATGCCCTACAATGATATGTACAGCAAATTAGATGAAATTTCCACAACATTACAAAAATACTACAAAGTTTAAGATAACATTAGGAATTTCAAATTTAACTATGCAAGTAGATATATTACTTGGTTGAACTAAATTTGATATGTGGTCAAAGTCAACTGACGATTCCATCTCTGTCAATCCTAGTGTCGTCGGGGGTCGATACATGTTAAGTGGGTAAAGATGACTGAACTTCCATTCGTCAACCCACTCCCTTGACTCACACTCATTCCAGGCTTGAATTATACATGTAGAACAAAAGCACACCATCTTCCACGTATGTATACTCCATGAACCTACAATTGAGCTTCTGATAAAGTGTAGCTCACTTGATCCTGTCAGTGTACAACAATCCTCAAATGGTGCAATGTTAGTATCATCTATCAACCAAAATCTACAAATTGAAGACTTACCTTGATTAGCTAGACCCATCGAAGCATTACACCACTCGACGATTGATTTTGTATCTGTCAGCTTTGCATTGTCTTTATACTTTAACTATTCTCATGCTATGGCTCTTTTGATACATGCTCTTGCACCATCATGCTCCCCCTTTCCATGCCTGGCCTCACAAAAATTCCACATATGTTGAACACCTATAATATTATGCCTCTTGCTCAGCCAATAGAAATTTCACGAGTTCTTGAATTGTGATACATAGTTATTCGACCATATGATATGCTGACTGAATGATATGCCCCTTCTAGATAAATCATTGTAGAACACCTAAAAACAACCTTGCATGAACTCCGCAGAATGTGTGTGATCATCGCTTATATAAAAATGAGACTCCCTTATGATCTTTCTGTCATCTTCTGTACTATCATTCGCATGAATGAATGCGATGTGCACGAATATAGAAACTCGTGTCGAGTTATAATATTGGGATTGCACCTCACACTATGGCTGTAGACTATAGTTCTCTACAAAGTCGACAACTGAAACAATGCTACCAACTGGAAATGTGTCCTTGCATAACTTGAATTGCAAGTCCAACCATCGAGCTCTATGGGCATGTCTTACATACTCATACACTATGTTGTCACAAAATATAGGCATAAACTGATACACTGGAATCTTCTGAATAACATATTCACACCTCTTTGCTTCTTTACCATCTCTTGTATTGTATGCCACTATTTTATACTTACCGAACTCTACTAGTTCATTTCCAACTGCATGTGTTATTTCCATATGCTCACATATTGGCATACGTTGCAAGCCACCGCAATGCTGACATGTGCCATCCAAGCATAATTTCCTATAGAATAATTGACCTTCCTCTCTATCACATAAAATCCTTGATATGAAGTCTCTTGAGGTAGTTGGTGGGGCACGCATGCCACAATCTTGCAAAACATTGTTAGTATGCAAATCTAAACATATAGACCGATAAACATCAAAATAGTTAGAAAATATAACATATAATCTACAACAACAAGTAGTGCGTGTGTGATTTATTTTGACAAAGAAAGATTTTAACATTTCAAAATATCTTTGAGAAATTTTAATTTGAGGATACTTCTCTAGAAATTTACCAAAAAACTCTGTTTGAGTCATATCCAAAAAATGCTTTGGATGTGGCTCATGGTTTCGACTACCAATTCTCCTTCTTACCACATCCCTTTGATTCAGAGACACCCTTGTGTAATTCTTCCAAAAGTCTTCAATTAGTGATCTCAAAGCTTCGACAACTTTGTCTTTTCATGGGAATCTCCCAAAGAATGCCCACAATTCATTAGTGCTTGGATCCTCAACTCTTTGACATCTTCCAACAGCTCTCATTAGAGTTTTTCTATTTATTTTCAATGCTTGACTTGTCTTTCTAATGAGGTGAGCTTTTTTGTTTGTTGGCTTACAATTGTCGATGTAATAACACGTCGTGTGACATTACTATCCTTGGTGTGTGAGGTGGAACCCACACTCTCATACGCACTCATTAGATTCTTAACAATTGATTTTTCACTTGATACATTCAATGTTCTTAGGCCAAGAATCTACATAGTGGGCCTAAATTTCAAATTTCTCATAAGTTCAACAAAGAGTTGACATCTTTTGGTTTCATTTAAATTCTCAAAGAATATTTCCATATCTTTTTTGCATATCTTTGGCAAGTGCACATGGGAATCTTATCCTGCATGGGCTCCAATACATTCTCATCAATATCAATTAGAAACTTAGGCCTCCTATGCAAAATTCTAGGAGGCGTTTTATTTGGTAATGTAGACTGAACATTAGGAATTTCTTCAATATTTAATTGAGATGGGATAGATGACGTACCTTCGATTAGAGGTGAAAAAGTTGAAAATGACATACCTTCAACTTGAGGTGTGAATGATGGTGTGTGACCAACTTGAGAAGAAAATGTAAATGTGCTTTCTACTTCACCTGTGAAAGATGGAGCGTCTCCAATTCAAGAAGATAATGATGGTGTTCCTTCAACTTGACCTGTGGATGATGGAGTGCCTCCAACTTGGAGATTCACTTTCCTCATTGCACAAAGGTTTTTCATTCATTCCCTTTGTTCCACCAATTCCATCTCTTTCTTAGCTTCATTAGACATGTCACGTTCCTCTTCAATTGGCAATGGTGGAATATCTTGTTGTACGGTTGACAATTTCCTACTTTCCCGAATTTGCCTCATTCTTTCTCTTTTCCTCTCATTCTCAGCTTCACGCTCTTTTGGTGTTAGAGTCTTTTATCATTTCCTCAGCATGATGATGATTTCTACAAGCATGAAGAATAAGACAATGATCATTAGAAATTTTATAATGACAATGAATAGCACATTTAGAATGAATAACAAGGTTTTACAAACTTCTGAATAAGACAACTCATATCAAGATAAATTGAACATACATAAGTCATGGAGTATGCATTTGAACACACATATACACTTGAATCTAGTTTGAATAGAAGAGAGGAGGATGAACTTGGAGGAAGAAATAAGAAGTTATACCCTGTATTTCTATTGTAACTCGTTATACCTTGTTTTCATGCATTTTCCAAGTGGAAAGGGTGGCTAAATAGTGGTTCTTTGTGAATTTGAATGAAACCTAGCCAAGTAAGTGTTCCTATAGCATATGTAGGCCTATTTAAAGGTGAATCAAGTGTTAGTTTGTTCTGGGTTGGAGTGGATATGAGATTTTCATTAAAACCCCCTTATTTGTGAAGAAATGAAGGGTTTTCTAGTTTGCACCCTAGATGAGCATGGCTATACTAACCAATGGTGGAATTTAAAGTTTTGTGACATATAAATCTGTTATTTTTGGGTTTTGAGTGGTTATTGAATGATCCTAGGGTAGTTGCTTTGTTAATTGGACTAAATTAGGCCTATTTCTAGAGAGGGCCAGTCATAAAACTCACATTTTTCCTAAAACAAGGGCATGAAATCTTTTGATATGTTGTTCTACTCCATAATGGGTGTCTAAATACTTTTTGGTTTGTGGGTTGACTGAGTTTACACAAAGTTATGCACATTTTTCAAGTTTGGAAGGCTACTAGGCCTTAAGGAGTGATTTGTGGATCAGACATTGGTTGATGTTTCTAGGCACTAAAAGTGACAAAATTGGTTTGAATACATTATATTGACATGGTGTATGTGTTGGATTTAGGACAGACAACTGAGAGGGGGGTGAATCAGTTGTCACAAAATTTTGTTCCTTATTCACTTAAAACCTTCTTATATTTCAACAGCATATCAATGATTCAATCATGAAACCATAATGCAATAATTCAAGAGAAGAAACAAATTCAACACATATAACACCAATATTTTAACATGGAAAACCCGGTTAAGGGAAAAACCACGGGGTGACTAACCCAAGATTGTATTCTCTGTTAAAAGAATAAGAAGTATAAAATGGCACTTGCCAGTTAGGGATCACTGCCTGAGCACACTGCTCACAAGAGGCCCACTGCCTACAGGAGACACACTATCTATAGAAGAATATGAGTATTACATACTTGAACTGGAGATTAGCATCTTTACTATGCTTGAGTCAGTTCCATTTAAGCTCAACACCTCTACTCTGCTTTTCACTCCTCTTCACTACCACCTTCTCATCATGACCACAAGGATACATTTGAATGACTTCACAACTCTTATTTATACATGACATCAACTTTGGAATGATCATCAAAGTCGGCACAACATACACTTATTTTATTACAAAGCAATTACAAAAATACAACTTGACTTATTACAAAAACTTCATGCGCATCACTACTCTATCGACCACACATAGCTAGGACTTCAATCTTCTTTGAGGAACATGCCATGCTTCACAAAACATCTTGAAGATCATCCACAACATGCACAAATCATCTGGTCCGCCAAGACTAGGAAGAACACCATCACTCGAAGGTAAATCTTCAATTACGAGCTCAATCTTCAATGCAGACTGCCAACATGAACTGGACACAATCTAGAGACCCCCACAAGCTTGCTTGAATCACCAAGAATAGCCACACCACTTCTGCTTACTGTAATCATTCGCATCTTCATCCAGAACCTCAAGAACACAGTCGATCATCACTATCACATTAGAAGGATTGCTTGTGGATCTCCAAACCACGAACCAATTGAGTTGTCAATTCACATTAGCCTCCCAAATATGCCTCCAGATCCGTAGAACATGATATTGTATTTCCGCATCTCACTTGACCTATTTGTGTCACTCTATCACCTTTGAACAGTTGCTAGAACCGGTTTTACTCTCATGGCTATAACTCCACATTTTCATGCGGACCTCTCAAATCTTGACTGGATCATCTTCAGAGACATATCTACAAACCCTTTGATGCACATACTCTGATCTTTATCTAGCTGGGATCTCCACTTGATAGAGCTTCACTGTCTTCATTATTCTTCTCTATTTCTGATAGGACTAATTTTCTTAATATCCTCAGCACACAACTCATCTAATCCTTGACATCAATGCAACAAGAGTATGTTGACATCAATGACAACACCGGTTAGGCCCATACTTGCAACAATCTCCGCCTTTGTCATTGATGGCAACATATGATGTGAAAAACTATTTTAGACATCAAGACAAGAACTTCTCCTCATTGACTGACACAGCTTCCCCTATCAACATCAACCATTCACATGTCTTCTCTTCCTTTACTACTCCCCCTTTGATCAATAACCACTTTTTGTTTTTCACATGTCTTCTCTCCCCCTTTGACATCAATGGAAAGGGGCACATACTTGCAACCACTTCTCATACTTTAGAATCATACTGACTGCTCCCCCTGAGTAGCAACCTTCTAACATCAATTCGGATCATAAGATATGACTGTGGGATCCACCGGACTGATGCACATCAGTGCATCTTAATTCAGAACCGGAGGGGAAATAACCCCTAACTTCTCCCTGAGATACTCAAAAGTGTCCTTAGGTAGAGGTTTGGTAAAAATGTTTGCAATCTGATCCTTTGAGGGCACAAACTCCAATGTGACTTCATTCTTGTTCACCTGCTCCGTCAAAAAGTGAAACTTGATGGATATATGTTTTGTCTTTGAATGCAACACCAGATTTTTTGATATGTTCATTGCACTTGAATTATCACAGAAGATTGTGATAGGTTCTTCATGCTCCACTCTGATATCTCTTAGCATTTGCTTCATCCACAATACTTGAGTGCAACTGCCTACTACTGCAATATACTCTATTTCTGCAGTGGACAGAGATATTGCCTCCTGTTTCTTACTTAGCCAAGAAACCAATCTTTTTCCCAAAAAGAATGCACCACCACTAGTACTCTTCTGGTCATCCACATCTCCTTCCCAATCAACATCTGTATATGCATGAAGAGAGAAATCATGATCCTTAGGATACCATAATCCATACTCAACTGTTCCCTTCAAATATCTGAGAATTCTCTTGATTGCCATGACATGAGACTCTTTAGGATCAGCTTGGAATCTGGCAACAAGACCAAAAACATTCATAATATCAGGTCTAGTTTGAGTAAGGTAGAGCAGTCCTCCAATCATTGACTTGTACTTTTTCTAATTAGCCTTAGGGGATTCATCATCTTTACTCATCTTACATCCGGTTGCCATGGGAGTATTCATTGCCTTTGAATCTTCCATCCCAAATTTCTTCAACAATTCTTTCACATATTTGGTCTGTGATATGAAGATTTCTTTCTTTGTTTGAGTGATTTGTAGACCCAAGAAGAAATTCATTTCCCCAAACATAGACATCTCAAATTCACTTTACATTTGATTTGCAAAAGTCTTGCACATACTATCTTTCCCTCCAAAAATGATATCATCAACAAATATTTCAACAATCAAGATATTTTCATGATCAACCTTAAAATATAGATTACTGTCAGTAGTACCTTTGTTGAAACCAATCTTCAAAAGATGTTTGTCCAATCTTTCATACTAGGCTCTTGGGGCTTGTTTGAGTCCATACAATGCCTTCTTCAATTTGCAGACCACATCTCCATGATCAGACAATTGAAATCTATCTGGTTGCTCAATGTATACCTCTTCTTCCAAATCACCATTTAGGAAAGCAGACTTGACATCCATCTGATATACCTTGAAATCTCTGAAGGTAGAAAAGGCAAGAAATAATTTAATTTCTTCAATTCTTGCCACCGGAGCAAAAGTTTCTTCAAAGTCAACTCCTCCTACTTGAGAATAACCCTTATAGACCAATCTAGCTTTGTTTCTTACTACTTCACCATCTTCATTCAGTTTATTCCAGAGGACCCACTTAGTCCCAATCACATTTTGTCCTTAGGTCTGGGAAAAAGATCCCAAGTGTGATTCTTTTCAATTTGCATCAATTCTTCCTCCATTGCTTTAACCTAGTTTTCATCATTGCATGCTTCACTTACTATTTTTGGTTCAATCTTTGAAATCAAACAATACTTCACTGAATCTTGAGCAATTTCTCTTCTTGTTTGAACACCTTTGCTTCTATCTCCTATGATCTAATCTTCAAAATGATTTAGTCTTACATACTTGGGAGTTTTGGGATTTTCTTGCACTTCTAATTCTTGGACAGGTTCATCCAAACCTGTCTCTTCTTCTTGTATTTCTGGATTCTTTGGATCAGTCTGAATCTGAACTAGAATTGGGACTTGTTCTCCTTGGTCTGAGATATCATTCTGATCATTTGTTTTGATACTCATAATACCTTGAGGGACTTTGTATGCCTTCATCAACCTTCACATTTGTACTTTATACAATCTTTCTCAATCTCTTCTTATAACACCAATATGCTTTGCTTTGAGTAGAATATCCCAAGAATATTCCTTCATCACTTCTAGCATCAAACTTGCCAAGGTCTTCATCTCTTTTGATATAGCATTTACTACCAAAGACTCTGAAATACTTCACAGTAGGAGTGATGCCAAACCAAAGTTCATAAGGAGTCTTACCAATATTGCCTCTGATTTGTACCTAATTAAGAGTATAGACAACAGTGCTTACAACTTCCCTCCAATAGATCTGAGAAACATTTGCTTCCATCATCATGGTCCTAGATGCTTCCTGGATGGTCTGGTTCTTTCTCTCCACTACTCCATTCTGTTGTGGAGTCCTTGGAGTAGATAACTATCTCTTTATCCCATGTTTCTCACAAAATGTTATGAACTCTTCAGATGTGAATTCTCCACCTCTATTAGACCTGGGGCATTTTATGTTTATGCCAGTTTCATTCTCTACCATAGCCCTAAATATTTTGAACTTCTCAAGTGCTTCAGATTTCTCTTTGAAGAAAGTCACCCACATCATCTGGGAGTGGTGATCAATCAACAACATGAAATATCTATCTCCTTGCAGACTCCTAGTTCTTGCCTGACCACATAGATCAGTGTGCACCAAGTCTAACAATCTGGTTGAAGATTGTTCCTTACTTTTGAATGTGACTCTATTCTGCTTACCCAACTGACATTCTTTGCACAAACTATTAGCAGGTTTCACCAGTCTTGGAAGATCTCTTAAAGCCTGAGTGTTTCTTATCTTGATGATATTATCAAAATTCACATGACACATTCTCCTATGCCACAACCAACTCTGATCAATTTGAACAAATAAGCAACTTTTGCCAGTACCAACCAAGTGAAAGATGTTACCTTTTATCTGTGTACCAGATGCAATCTCAGTTCCAGAGTTTTCAAAGATCTTGCATTTTCCATTTTTGAATAAGAGATCATAGCCTTTGTCCACCAACTATCCAACACTGAGAAGATTATGCTTTAGACCTTCAACATACAGAACATCACTGATTTTGTTCTTTCCATCAAAAGAAATGGTTCCTCTCCCTCTAATTCTGCCAGCAGAATTATCTCCAAAATTTACAACTCCACCTTCACATCTTTCCAAGCTCATGAACTTACTCTTGTCACCAGTCATATGGTGAGAGCATCCATTGTCAATAACCCATTCATCCTTTTCTTTAACCTAAGCAGCCAAAGCACTTTCTATCATCTTATGATTGGCAGATTCAATAGGCATTGGATCTTCTTCTTTGATGGCAATAAACACCCAGTGACTTCTGGGTTTGTTTCCTATCTCAGATTCATCATCTGTTACTCCTTCATCATCATCCTCTTGAACATAGTAACACTTCTTCTGAAACATTGATCTATTAGGGTTTGGCCTTGAAAACCTTTCCGGACATCTTGAGGCAAAATGACCAATCTTATTGCAAGCAAAACATTTAAAAGGTAATTTTCCTTCATACTTACCAGATCCTCTTAGCAGTCTCCTTGCAATAAGGGCTTCAAGTTGTTTAGCTTCTGACTCATCTTGTTCCATATCTTTCCTTGCTTTATCATACCATGTTGATTTCCTTGAGGAATTTTCTCCTGGATCATATCTCTGTTTGCCTTTTGTAGAGGCACTAGATTTGAATGCAAATTTAGTCTTGGGAAGTGCATCACCAAACTCAGCCAACTCAAATGCAGATATCTTACCAACCAATTGATCTCTTGTAGTAGGTGTTAAAGATATGATTTCCTCAATAACAACAACTTTGTGTTTGTAAGCAGGAGGTAAAGATCTAAGAACTTTGGCAACAATCTCATCTTCATCCAATATTCCACCAACACATCTAATGCCACATACAAGCTCATTTACTTTTGGCATAAATAAAGTGATATTCTCATCTTCACTCATCTTCAAGTTTTCAAACTTTCCTTTCATACTTTGCAACTTGGCACACTTAACATATTTGTCTCCTTCATACAGAGTTTCCATCTTTATCCAAATTTCATAAGTAGTCTTCAATCCCATAACATTTGTCAGTTCTGAATCAGTCAAGGCACTCAGTAGGGCTTCTTTAGCTCAAAGATTATTCTCTGCATCTCTGACTTCATCTATAGTTGTTGGATCATTCTTTGGGGGAACATATTTAGTTGTAGTTATGTTCCAATACTGATCTCCCATGCATTGTAAGTGACATTCCATGCAGCTCTTCCAAAGAGTAGTTTGTTCCATCAAACCTTGGACTGTCCTTCTTGTAGGTTGACATCCTAGATCTCCTCAACCAGTTAAGCTTCTCCTAGAGGAACTTATCTCTGATACCAATTGTTGATTTAGGATAGACAATTGAGAGGGGGGCTGAATCAGTTGTCACAAAATTATGTTCCTTATTCACTTAAAACCTTCTTATATTTCAACAACATATCAATGATTCAATCATGAAACCATAATGCAATAATTCAAGAGTAGAAACAAATTCAACACATATAACACCAAGATTTTAATGTAAAAAACCCAGTTAAGGGAAAAACCATGGGGTGACTAACCCAAGATTGTATTCTCTGTTAAAAGAATAAGAAGTATAAAATGGCACTTGCCAGTTAGGGATCACTACCCTAGCACACTGCTCACAAGAGGCCCACGACCTACAAGAGACACACTGTCTACATAAGAATATGAGTATTACATACTTGAACTGGAGATTAGCATCTTTACTATGCTTGATTCAGTTCCATTTAAGCTCAACACCTCTGCTATACTTTTCGCTCCTCTTCACTACCACCTTCTCATCATGACCACAAGGATACATTTGAATGACTTTGCAACTCCTATTTATACATGACATCAACTTTGGAATGATCATCAAATTTGGCACAGCATACACTCATGTGCATCACTACACTATCAGCCACACATAGTTGGGACTTCAATCTTCTTTGAGGAACACGCCATGCTTCGCAAAAAATCTTGAAGATCATCCGCAACAAGCGCAAATCATCCGGTCGGACAAGACTAGGAAGAACACCATCACTCGAAGGTAAATCTTCAATTACGAGCTAAATCTTCAATTCAGACCGCCAACACAAACTGGACACAATCTAGAGACCCCCACAAGCTTGCTTGAATCACCAAGAACATCTGCACCACTTCTACTTACTGTAATCATTCACATCTTCATCCAGAACCTCAAGAACATAGTCGATCATAACTGTCACATTATAAGGATTGCTTGTGGACCTCCAAACCATGAACCAATTGAGTTGTCAATTCACATTAGCCTCCCAAACATGCCACCAAATCTGCAGAACATGATATTGTATTTTTGGATCTCACCGGACCTATTTGTATCACTCTATCACCTCTGAACAGTTACCAGAACCAGTTTTACTCTCATGGCCATAACTCCTCCACATTTTCATGTGAACCTCTCAAATATTGGCTAGATCATCTTCAGACACATATCTACAAACCCTTTGATGCGTATACTCTGATCTTTAGCTAGCTGGGATCTTCACTTCATAGAGCTTCACTGTCTTCACTGTTCTTCTCTGTTTCTGATAGGACTAATTTTCTCAATATGCTTAGCACACAACAATGCAACAGGAGTATGTTGACATCAATGACAACACCGGTTAGGCCCATACTTGCAACAGTATGCTTGTGTTAGGGTTGGGGAATAGCTTGGAGCCCTTATGCCTTATGATGCCCTTAAGCACCTAGTTGGGTCATTGCAAGATTTTGGTTTATGGTTGAGTTGATTTGTGAAATGTGGTATCAATGTTTTGAATTCCTTCTTGTGTCGGCATCATAAATGATTATGCCACTTGAATGTGGGTGTGGATTTGGGAGTTTGGCAACTTGAATAAGGACTGTTTATTGAGTTTAGGGGTCTGTGGAAAGTTTAAAGAAGTAGAAAGCTGAAGTAGTAAATTGTAGAATGATGCACAAAGCAAACACCACTAAGGAGCATATTTTCCATTGCAAGGATGAAAAAAAAAGAAGCTCTCCAAAACTAAGGGAAGAGAAAGGCCAAAACAAACTCAAAGAAGATAACAAACAAGTTGATTTATGCATGTACAAAGCTAACAACTATTGGTCTTATTTCAAGGTTGGAGGATATTGTTATGACAAGTGTTGGAAGCTTCATCTAGAGATTCACCCAAATGACAAACACAAGAGTAAGCAACCACAAAGGAAAAAAAGCACACTAAAATATCAAATTCAAAGAGAGAACAACTCTCACATGAGTCTACATCAACATTCAATGATGTTAGTATGTAATGATACTTGGATAGAGTATTTACTTGATTTGCAAAGGAGATAAGTGTGAGTTGCTTTCATTTGTAAGGGCATTTGATTAGCAGTCCAAGTTTTTCCTATGGATTGAGTTGTGTTCAAGTTTTTCACTTGTAGAGCAAGCAAGTAGTATGTTTCACTCATTATGGGTGAGTATGATAAGTATGGCCACTTGGAGGTCAAGAAAGGACAAGGAAAATAGAGAATGTAAGAGCTAGTGATGACATGTTTTGGGTGTTGTAAGCATGCACATTTGTGTTCCATAGTAACAGAAATGTTGTAGCATGTAACATAGATGACTTGTAGCATGTTGTAGCATAACGGTGATGGTTTTCATTATTGTAATGTGTACAAAATCTTATCTCAGCTGTAGCATGTGCATAGTTGTAGGAAGAGAACTCTTTACACATTCATTGTAAACAATGTATAAATGTATGAATTTCATTGTACATAGATGCAATAAGAAGGACCACTTTGTAATAAATTATAACTTTCATAGCATTGTAAAATGACCTACAAATGCAAGGAGGATTATACATGGTAGCAAGGTTATATATAGACTATGATAGTGGACTGTTATATAGACTTACATGACTGTCCTACACTCATGAAAACCTCCTTTTTAGTGTTTTATGTCCTCGTAACTCCCTTTGTATCATCTTATGTCATCCTAGGGCAAAAATTAAGACTCTTCCAAAATCAATTTTAGCTCCATGTATACACCCGAATATGAGTATGACAAACAATTGTTCACTAAAATTATTTTATGAAGTATTTGATAATGTTTTTCTCTTGTATAGCTGAAAATAGGTGAAATAAAGGCATGAAGGGCCGAAACAAGGTGGAAACATGAGGAATTTGGAGTCTCTTTGACTGAACTAACTGATATACCTAGACATATATATGTCAAGAAGAACATAAAGAACATAAAAAATATAAAGACATAAAGAACATAAGAACATATATATATGTGAATTAAAATTGAACATACCTTAGAATTTGATATTGCAGTTGACCAATTCTCCAAAAGATGGCTTCAAAATCCTCAAATTCTTGTTTTTCTCAAGTTTGATTATGAATTATATATAATTCTAGAATAGGATTAGTAAAATTTATTTAAAAAACAAACATATCTCATCAAATTCAATCTATATATCAATGGTAATTAGCTTTGAAACAAAATCACACATGAAACATGAAACTTTTAGTTTAAATAATCAAATTTTCTCCAAAAACATGAAAAATCACTTCTTCTATGTTGAAAAAACAAAAAAAGGTGGTGGATTCATATAAAAATGATTCTCAATTAGTCAACCAACATGAAAAGCATTTTTTTATCTGATATACTCGTGAAAAGAAGGAATAACAGACATGTGGGGTATGAAACATAGATCCCACATGCTTTTTTACCATTTTCCATGCTTCCAATAATGCAAGCACGTTATGGGAAGCATGATAACATAAAGGTAACCTTGTATCTACATGAGAGAGTCTCTCTCTCTCTCTTCATTTCTCTATCCTATATATAAAGAGGGATCGGGAGACATGGGGAGATAGAGAGGGACATGGAGATAGAGAGGATAGGTGGAGATAGAGACGGAGAAAGGGAGAGATGGGGATCAAGATAGAGAAAGGGGTCTATAGAGGGAGAAAGATAGAGATACATATATAGACAGGGGAGATATAGGGAGATAGATCTAGCAAGGGAGGAATAGATAGAAAAATACAGAGAGAGAGGTAGAGATGGGTATATTAAGAGATGGGGTTATGAGGATAGATAGCTCGATAGGGAAAGAGATCAAGAGATGTCTAGAGACATAGGGAGAGAGATTTCAAGAGGTAGAAGGATGGGGAGAGAGATAAAAAGGAGAGAGAGGTAGCGAGGGATAGATTAAGAGCTATGGATCCATATGTCTAGAGAGATAGAGATAGGGATCTCTATTCTCCCCTCTACCTAAACCATAAACCTAAACCTCTAAACCATAAACCATAAACCCTTAATAATTACCCTAACACCTAACCCTAAACCCTAAAATCTAGCAACCCTAAACCCCTAAGGTCCCTAAACCATAAAACCTGGAAGCAAAGGTAGGTATAGTTAGAGAGGAGGATAGAGGAGACAGAGATATCTCTCCTAGGCTTGGTCTCCTCTATATCTCCCTATTCACCTCTCTACCTAAACCATAAACCTAAACCTCTAAACCTTAACCCCTAACCCCTAAACCCTAAACCCTAAACCCTAAATAATATCCCTAAACCTTAACCCCTAACCCCTAAACCCTAAAAATGAGCAACCCTAAACCCCAAAACCCCTAAGGTCCCTAAACCATAAAACTTGGAAGCAACCCTAAACCTCTATCTCCCAATCTCTATTGGCCCCCTCACTCTATCTCTCTCTAAACCCTAAACCCTGACCCCTAAACTCAAGCAACCCTAAACCCTAACCCCTAGACCCTAAACCATAAACTCAAGCATTCCTAAACCCCTAAAGCCTAAATAATTCCCCTAAACCCTTACCCTAAAACCTAAACCATATTTACTTGAGAAACCCTAAACTCATGTAAACCTCAAATAGTGAGGGAGAGAGAGATAGAAAGGTAGAGTTAGATAGAGGGGATCGAAAGAGATCTAACAAGATAGAGAGACAGGGAGAGAGAGAGAGAGATAGAGAGGTAGGTATAGTTAGAGAGAGGGATAGAGGAGACATAGATATCTCTCCTAGGCTCAGTCTCCTCTATATCTCCCTATTTGCCTCTCTACCTAAACCATAAACCTAAACCTCTAAACCTTAACCCCTAACCCCTAAACCATAAAACCTGGAAGCAACCCTAAACTTCTATCTCCCTATCTCTCCCAATCTCTATAATGTGAAAACATGAAAACATTAAGCTTTCATTCCAACCAAATTCATTCCTAATCAATCCCAAAACATCCCTAATCCATTCAATTTCATCTCTAATCATCCCTAAACCACTTCTAATCAGCCCTAAACCACTTCACACCATCCCAAATCACATCCAAATCAATTTAACTTCATCCCTAATCATTTTTCCAATCAACCTAGATTTCATCTCAAATACCATCCCTAAACTATTCCTAAATCATTCTAACCATTCCCTAATCAGCACTAAACCACTTCAGACCATCCCTAAAACCATTCTAATCATTCCCAAATCATTCCTAATCTAGTCCTTTTCACCTCTCATCATCCCTAAACCAATCCATTTCATCCCAACTCCATCCCAAATCAATCTAAGCTCCATCTCAAATGATCCCAAAAATAATCAAAATCAAACAAATACCTCACTAGGAGCCATTAGAAGATCATAGTGCCAATCTATTAGTCATTTGCACCATTTTGTATATTGTATGTGCCAATATGCTCCTTAGTAGCACCTACCTATCAATTACAAACATCATTCTACACCTAGCCAGTCACAGGTGTCATTCTACCCTCTGCTAGCCACAGGAGCCATCAGAACATCATAAGTGCCAATATGTTAGTCATTTACACCATTCTATACATCATATATACCAACCATAAACCCTAAACTTGATCAACCCTAAACCTGATCAACCTTAAACCCTTATCTCCTTGTCTCTATCATCCCTCTACCTCTCAATCTCTCTGCTTATGTCTTTGGCCATGTCCATCACCCTCTATCTCGCTATCTCTCCCTCTCTAAACTCCTAACCCCTAAACTCTAAACCTGATCAACCATAAACCCCTATCTCCTTGTCTCTATCATCTCTCTACCTCTCAATCTCTTTGGCTATGTCTATGGCCATGTCCCTCACCCTCTATCTCCATATCTCTCCCTCTTTAAACTCCTAACCCCTAAACCCTAAACCTGATCAACCCTAAATCTGATCAACCCTAAACCCTATCTCCTTGTCTCTATTATCCCTCTACCTCTCAATCTCTCTGCCTATGTCTCTAGCCATGTTCCTCACCCTCTGTCTCCCTATGTCTCTCCTTGGTCTCCTCTATATCTCCCTATCGGTCCTCTCTCTCTAAACCCTAACCTAAACCTCTAAACCTTAACCCCTAACCCCTAAAACATAAACCTTAAGTTACCTTAATAATGCCACTAAACCCTAACCCCTAACCCCTAAACCCTAAAACTAAGCAACCCTAAACCCCAAACCTCTAAACCATAAACCCTGGAAGCAACTCTAAAACTTTATCTCCCTAGATATATCTCAATATCTATCGATCCCCTCACACACTCTCTCTAAACCCTAACCCCTAAACCCTAAATCCCTAATACCTAAACCATAACCCCTAAACCCTAAACCCTAAACCTAAGAAACCGTAAACCCCTAAACCCTAAATAATTCCCCTAAACCCTATCCCAAAACCCTAAACCCTAAACTTGAGTAGCCATAAACCCCTAAACCCTAAATTATTCCCCTAAACCCTAAACTTAAGCAACCCTAAACTCATAAACCTGACCCACCCTCTCTCCAAAACAAGAAAACTAGGACTCTCTATCTATCTCTCCCTATCACCAAGTATCTCTCCCAAGTTTCTCTGCCCTCCATCTCCATCCTCTCTCCCTTTTCCTCCCTCTCGCTCTCCCTTATCGACAAAGAACATGAAAATGTAAGAAAAATAGGACATGTAAAGATGGATGAAGATATAAATTGGGATTCAATGAAATGGAAACAAGATAATTTATGAAATTTCATTGGATGGGAAGAATGAGGAGGAGAGGTAGAGAAAGGAGGGAAGTAGAGAGTGAGAAAGAGGATGGGAGGTAGAGACAGGATGGAAGTAGAGAGTGGGAGAGGACCGTAGGAGGTAGACAGGGCAAGGAAGAAGAGATAGAGGGTAAGAGGTAGACAGGGGAGGGAAGCAAAGATTGAGAGAGAGGGTAGGAGGTAGATAGGGGAGGGAAGTACAAAATGAGAGAGAGGGTAAGAGGTAGAGAGGGAGGGGGAGAAGAGAGTGAGAGAGAAGGTAGGAGGTAGAGAGGCAAGGGAAGCAAAGACTCAGAAAGAGGGTAGGAGGTAGATAGGAGAGGGAAGTAGAGAGAGAGACATTAGAAGGTAGATAGGGGAGGGAAGAAGAGAGTGAGAGAGAAGGTGAGAGGTAGAGAGGGGAGGGAAGCAGAGACTCAGAGAAAGGGTAGGACAAAGAGAGGGGAGAGAAATAGAGAGAGAGAGATGATAGAAGTGCAGCTGCTCTTGTAGACATGTATGTAAAGTGTGGAAGCATAGACAAGACATGTCAATTATAAGACATAACACCTCAAAGAGATGTTCTATAATGGAATGCAATGATTGCAAGATATGCAAAAAATGGATTTGTTAAAAAGGCTTTAGAAACTTTCAAGCAAATGCAATTGGCATGTGTATTTCCAGTTATGCTCATCATAATGTGAGCACGTTATGCTCAACTTTGTTTGACATGTTTTTATCAATTTTTAGCAAACTCTAGAGATAATCTGGAGCATGTTCCCCATCAGGATGGCACTTTTTTCAATGAATTTTTTTTAAAAATACCACCATAATCTTAAGCTCTCTGTTAGCTATCTAACCATATAAATTTTTTCACATTTTGAGTACGTTTAGTGTTTCATCTTGAATTTCTTTTGTTAGTGTGTCCAGTTTTTGTCAAAAACTAGTCTCTAGTATTTTTGACTTTTTTTTAACTATTCATCGAAAATTGAAATAAGTTATATTTTTAGAAACTAGACTCCATTCTACATGAATTCAAAAAAAAAAACCTAATTTTTGGCTAGTTTTCAAACATTTTAGGGGGGAGCATGCTCAAATTTTTGTTTTTCAGGATGTGTCCACTTTAAAAATTACTAAAAAATTAATTATTCATAAAAAATTATTAGAAAAATTAGGGATAAACTACATGGTGTTACCTAATTTCTCACTGGAGCTATTATTGAAATACTAAAAAAAAGTTAACATTTTAGGGGTAGCACACCAAACGCTATGTTATGTTTTTTTCAAAAAAATAAGACCAATTTGTGTGCTCCCCCTTTTTGAACCCCTTAAAGTGGCAACTTAAGACCCCATTTTGGTCCCTCATCTTTGTGCACTTACCCATGAATCTTCCCTCACTCTTGTTAAGAATGAATCTTCTTGAACAAATAATCCATACCTTACCTTAACACATTTTGCAAATCCTCTAGGTCTAATGGACAATGGAGGAAAACAAGGTTCATTTTTACAACCAAAATGGTTGAAAGAAATTTTATTGGAAATGGATTTACAAAGGGAAGATGTTTAAGTTTCTTAGCATTCCCTTTGCCTTCAAAATCTTAGCATCCAATATTTGGCAATATGTTCTTTAGCAGCTTGAGAAGAAATTTTCTTTCTGGATTATAGGGCCTCTTTCTTTAGCTAGTAAATTCTAGATTTGCACTAAGATATTCATTATGAACCATGTTTACTTATGTTCTTAGGCTCCTTATAAAGTAGCTTACATTAAACTCACAAAAAAAAATTAATTCCTTTGATTCAATGCCAAAGAAACTTAATAGTTCCACAAAGTTGAATGGGATATTTGGGTATGTGCATGGAAATGGGGGGCAAAAAAGATCAAAATTGCATTTTTAGTTGTAATGTGTATGCGGTTTCAAAAAATTGACTGAGACTTAATAAGTACATGTTATAACACATTCACGTTCTAGCTTGACATTTACTATAAAGCCATAACTTGTTTACATTATAATATGTACATCTTATGACTTGTATGCATAAAATGTTCACCAATCAAAGTGTTCTAGTAAATGACTCCTAATGCTTTATGAATGTGAATGATCTAGGATTAAAGAGGATGTGAAATGAATGCCACTAAATTCCTTTATATATAAGGACATAGCAATAAATTATGCAAATGTGTGTTTATCCATCTCATAATTACTAGTGAAATGGGAGGATGTCAGCTAAATTTGAATTTAAATTTTTAAACTTTTATGGGTTAGATCAATGAATGTAGGATCAGTCCTACACACACAAGATTGACCCAAGATAAGGGAGTAGTGACATATGTGCATGATTCCAATAAATGTTATATATGGGGTGTAATAAATGTGGAATGAATGGGAGAATCTATAGGAATGAATAAGGTATAGTCTATTTATGTTATATGGCTACAAAAGGCATTGGCTATACCTTCTCACCCATAAAGCTTCACAAGGTCTCATGAGGGGAAATTTTCTTCCTCATATGTCTCACTAGCTCAGTAATGGCCACTTTACTGATGAATCCTTCCTCACTCCCATTAAGAAAGAATCTTATTTCAAATAAGTCATGCCCTTTCTCAACACCTTTTGCAAGGCCCTCAGGTCTAATGAATGATGGAAAAAATCCAATGCTATAGACAAAGTTCATTTTTGTAGCCAAAGTGGTTGAAGGAATTTTCTTGGAAATGGATTTATAAAGGGGAGATGTTTAAGTTTCTTATAATTCCATTTGCCTTTGAAATTTCACTATCTAATCTTTGGCAATATGTTATTTAGTGGGTTGAGAAGGAAATTTACTTCTAGATTATAGGGTCTCTTTCTTTAGTGAGGAAATTGTAAATTTGCATCAAGTTAGGATCCATGTTTACTACTATTGTTGGGATCCTTGTAAATCATCTTGTAATAAACTCACCAAAATTTTATGAGACTTATTTTGATCTAATTCCGAACAGACTTGAGGGTTCCACTAAGTTGCATGGGATATTTGGGTATGTGCATGGAAATAACAAACACAAAAGTGGTCAAATATGCATTTTTAGCTATAATGCATATGTGTTTTATTAAACTCAACTGGGCCTTAATGCATATGCATTATAATGTATGTGTCGCGTCTTGACATTTACTAAGCTATAATGCATAGGTGTTATAACTCATACATGTTATGACTCATATGCATAAATTGTTCACTAATCAAAGCGCTCTTCTAGTAAATGTGTCTTGAAAGATCTTTTAATGAAAATGATCTAGGATGAGAGAGGATTTGAAATTAATGTCAATGAATGCCTTTAAATACAAAGACATAGAAATAAATTATGCAAACATGTGTTTAGTTAGCTTATAATGGATAGTGAAACTAGAGCGTGTTGACCAAACAAGAATTTGAATTTTAAAGTTTTAGGGGTTAGATCCATGAATGTGGGACTAATCCCACACCCATCAAATTGAACCTAGAATAAGGTTGTAGTGACATCTATGCATGGTTATAGCGAATGTCTAGATATAGGGGGTGAAATAAATGTGGAATAAATGAGAGAATGTGTAATAATGGATAAGCTATGGTTGGAATATGGAAATATGTGTAAATGGGAGTTAGTGAAGTCTAGGAGAATGATTCCAACTTTACACAAGATTGTGACATTCATTGATATGCTTAATTGAATTAATACATTCTCTCAAAATGGGCCCAAAACTAAACGGGAATTGGCAAGGAATTTCACCATCACACTTGTAAATAAGTGTGATTTTTTATGTAAGTATTTTTAGTTAATTTATAGGGATTTATTAGGTGTCTCGCTTTTCAAAATATCCATATGGACCAGAAGCCATGGACATGCAATAAAATCACTACAAAATTATGCCTATTAACTAAATGTGATCACTACAAATGTTTCAAACTAGCTTTTTTAGTTTTCTTTACCTAAAACTAGATATACTATGAAGGTTAAACTAAATTAAACAAAATATTTACTATGATTTAATAGGTTAGATATTTTCATCCAACTAAAATCTGTAAATAGTTTAGGCATGAGTTTTCCATAGTACATGAAGAGTATTTTAAGATTCAACTATGTATGCTTTTCTTGCATAAACATTTTGGATCACACTTAGTGATCTCAATCACTAGGATAAGGAAATAATTGTGAGTTGGATTGTAGACTTAGTAACCTAAAATTGATGGAAAGGTAGTGGTGTGAAAAGATGGACATGAAAACAAGAGACAATAAAAGAGGAACAAAGAAAAAATAAGATATTCTACCTCTAAACATTAAATATATTAAGGAATGATAATAATAATTGAAAATTATAAACTACATAACTGGTTATTATTAATTTATTCCTATTTATATAAATAACAAGAGAAGTATTAAGATAATATGTGTAAAAAAACATATAAGAAAGTACAAAAGATATTATATATATTATGGGGAAAGAAAGTATAGAAGAAAGTCAATAAGAAGTACCAAGATCATTGACATAAGAAGCTAATTGGTTAACATCATAGTGCAATATATCATCATATAATGTATCACTACGTATATATTATCATGAATATCTATATGAATAACATGATATGTATGATAATGATCATCACAAGGTATATCATCATGTATGAAACAAGGTGGCTCACATCGATCATTATCCTTAGATTCATCACAAGGTGTATCATCAAGAGAGAATGAATCCATGGAAAAAGGTATAGGACTATCATAACATGCAAGAGGAATATCATCATAAGATGCAAAAACATCTTGCATAGGTAGAGAAGGTGTAACTTCATCAATATCCATCACACAAGGTGTATCAATAATATTGTTAGTGTAGGTCTTTTATATTCCTTTCCTAAAGGTTTTTCCTACACATATTTTTAAGCTTGCTTAGGTTAATAAAGTGAGTTTAATTAGGTCAGTAGGTAGTTTGAGGTGTCTTCATCCCACAAGAGAGGTGCATTTTCTATCTTGGGAGATGCTCTTGCTATCTTTGGACCACTTGGAGGTCACTCCCTATTGGCCAGCTTTTCCACCTCCATGCCCTTCTTTATATAAACTCACTACCTAGCTTGTATTTGATAGATCTCTTGCATGTATTTTGCATTATTGTGAGAAACTGATTCAATATTATTCTAATATGATCTCTTTTGCGTCCTTCATTTTGATCTTCTCATTGTGCTTGCCTTTAGCTTTCTAGATTTTGGGTTGTTATTTCCATAACAAAATCTAACATGGTATCAGAGTAGGTGAATGCCTAGGGCTAGTCATTCAAAAGATCTAGGATTTGAGATCATGGTTTCTCTTGAAAGTTGAATATGTAGATTCTCTTGCATCCGATGATGACTTGGAGAATTAGAAAAACTTGATAGAAATACCATTTTTCAGGGAGGGTTTTTTATGTGGCTTTGTGTTGCAGGTAGCTTCAGGATATTCTTGGAGAAAATCTTAGCTCACCATTAAGTTTAAATCTACCAGAAAAGTTAAAATAACCCTTTGTAAAGATCAGACACCAAAGGCTGGATCTATGAGGGTTTGAAGTTGGGAGGTGCATGTCAGATCTAGTGGGTACCTGATATTTTGGAGCATTTTGGGTCAAATATAACCCTGCCATCATGCTCAAAATGCCCAAAAAACCCAAGATTGACTGTCAAATTGTCAAAATTGGTGCAGTTGTATGAAAAGGCAAAAACAAATTTCCAAGGTCATATGACCTCCCTTACATGTAGACCAAGGTGGAGTTTTTTTTCAAAATTTTCAAAAATTATAATTTCTATGATTTATTTGAAAAATCATATACTTTGTAAAAATATACCATAGTATATTATTTTTTGAAAGAAGAAATTTTTGAAAAAAAAATTTTAAAAAAAACTTAAAGGTACTAGTGGGTACTTGCACAGATATACTATGCATGCCTTGTACCTGCTGGGTAAGTGGGAACCCATAGGCTCGAGCACCATACCCTTTGTAAAGATCATGACCTGTTAATAGGTCAGTGGACCCTTTACCAAGGGTCTGGGGGTGAGGCCATCACCCCTCGACCTTCCTTTTCTTTGACCCCCAACCACTCACATATTCGGCCTTTGTGTCAACCCCTTAGTTTATTCGACCCTTTGGCCTTATTTTTTGTGCCCTCTAAGACCTCAAACTCCATAACCATCTTAGTGGTCTCTGTTATTTTTAGTGGGTCACCCCTATATTTGGCAAATTCTACGACATTTGACAGAGTCTCTAAATTTGGTGGTGAATTTGGTGGTCCCTCTAAATTGGACATTGCTAACTATATCTGGCAATCCTCCAAAACTGGTGAAGCTCTACATTTAACTGACAGGTTCTACATTTGACATCCTACTAAGTTTGGTAGTAATTCTACTAAATTTAGTGGTAGATGTTTTTTCAAGTCTTACCCCCTCTCCATGTTGGAGTTCACAGTTTTGAAGACAAACTTTGTAACCTCATATCTTGGGCTCATGACCTTAGTTCTTTGAGCAATTTTATTTATTTGGGGTAGAATTTTGTTCTCTTCATAGTGGTGTGATCCATTTTTCTCAAGTGATCCTCTTTTTCTAGAAACTCAATTTTCTCATCAGATCTGATAGGCAATTTTAGTTTTTGCAACTTCAAACGACTTTAAATTTCACATATGATCTCAGATCGAGGTCATTCTTTTTTTGAAAGTGTAATTTTTTTTCTGGAAACTACACATTGGTACTAGTTTGAGGTTCTCATTCAGAGATAAATTTTGTGCTTTTAGTATTTTGTCCATTTTGGACATTGTAAAACTCTAGAAAACAACTCTAGCATTATAAATGCACTAATCTATAAAGTGCCAAATATATTTTGTTGGGGGATTCTTAATTAAGTGAAAAGGGAGGTCTCTTGGTTTTCTTATTTTGTTGGATGTAGTCTTTGAATTGGTCTTGTGTGTGACTAAATTTAAGGAGTAATCATGGGTATCACAAAGCATCCAACTGTAATTGAATTAAAAAGAGGGAACTATAAGTCTTGGCGAGATGGTATGCTGAAACATTTTAGATGGCTAAATCTTCTGCTCTATCTCTATGTACTTGTTCCTCAACCTGAATTATTTTAGAAAAGCATGGTATGGTATCAACATAATGGTTATGTAGCATAATTTATTGGTTCAAATGTGGAATTTGACACATTGAGTGCTTTGACATGGATTTCTTCCCCTTGTACTTGTTGGACTAAACTTTGGGAGATGTATGGTGACTTCAATGAGTCTCCATTCCCAAAGGATCATGTTGAAAACTTTTTAAAACCACTTGATATTTTTCTACCATATGATTTTCAAACAACTAAGAAGCTTGATGAATGTAAAGAACTTGAATGTCCATATGACATAGAGACTTCTCCTGATAATCATCCCTCAAAGACTTCATGCAATCCAACATTAGTAGATATTTTAAATGTTCATACTAAGGCATCTTGTGTGGAAACATCATTTAGGGATGAACAATGCAGTTTGATGACATGCATTGAGATCTCATCTCTTTCATCTTCTCTTGTTGCTCCATATGAGTCTAGTGTTGCTTCTTCCATGAATTTTGGTGATTCAATGCAACAGGTTCATATTGGTCTTCCAGATTCAATTCCTTGGGACATATTCCTACCAGACATCTCATCTTTATTTGTAGAGTCCCACATTTCAGATTTGGCAGACACAATGCAATTTCATTCATATTCTCTTTGATGGAGTTGATTCTCCAAATGTTTTGAGGGCACAGTCAAACCATCTCATTCTTTCTTTGCCTACATCTTCTTCTACAGTGACAATTCTGCCTGGATATTCATGAGTCCACATATCTAACTCACTCATCATTCATGTTGAGATCCTCTATAGAAGTACCAGATTCTCATTGGTCTAGTTGTCTTACCAATGGCGAGCACCATACATCAATGGTCACTGTACCTGCATCTTCTATGTTACCTGATCCATCATATCATCATTTGTCACAATTTGGCATTGGCTTAGAGATCCTTGAGTAGCATTTGGAGGAGGCATCTTCTTCTTCTGAGGAGATATCTACATCTTTGGATCATGTTATATTTCATTTTCCACTTGGTTATGGTTTGTCACTTTCATCAGCTAGGCCTGGAACTCTTGATTTGGTTCTGGCATCTTTCACCATTGACATGGAGACACATGAACAATTTTCATCTAGATTTCATACATCTTGAACTTTCTTCCTCATATTTCTTTTAGGAATGGGAAGGCATTCTGCATTCACCTTTGGTTTTGTTTCTTCCTAAGGGTAGGAACATAGTTTAGTGATCGTGGACCATCTTCTACATCGAGTTTTAAGCATCAACCATTAGCATAGTTTCTTACTTTTAGGGGGGCTTCTTAGTCCTTCTCTTTACTCTCTCTATTCTGGGGGGTGTTCTCTCTCTATTTGTGGGGGGCTTCTATTCCTTTGTTTTGGGGGGCTTCTTCTCTTTTGAGAGGGGAAATATTTATACATGGGTAACTCATCAGGCTTCATTTGCCAGGACCCATCCTTTCACCCACGTAAGCTACACTTAAGGGGGGGTGTTAGTGTAAGTTTTTTATTCCTTTCCTAAAGGTTTTTCCTATACATATTATTAAGTTTTCTTAGGTTAATAAAGTGAGTTTAATTAGGTGAGTGGGTAGTTTGAGGTGTTGCCATCCTACAAGGGAGGTGCATTTGCTATCTTGGGAGATGCTCTTGCTATCTTTGGTCCGCTTGGTGGTCACTCCCTATTGGTTGGATTTGCCACCTCCACTCCCTTCCTGATTCTATATAAACTCACTACCTATCTTTTATTGGATAGATCTCTTGCATGTATTTTGCATTATTGTGAGCAATTGATTCAATATTATTCTAATATGATCTCTTTTGCATCCTTCATTTCAATCTTCTCTTTGTGCTTTCCTTTAGCTTTCTAGATTTTGGGTTGTTATGAAAGAACAAAATCTAACAGATATAAGGTAAAGCCTTTCTATGTGTATGTTCATCACAATCCATAGGAGAAGTCGAATCGATATGAATCTCACATGGACAAGTGAAATGAGTGAATCTAGAAGAAAAGGATAAGTACTAACCAAATATATAAAGGAGGACAAAGCATAGACATGATAAAACAACCCCTCAATAGAAAACATACCCTCATAACATAGAAAGAGATACAATAATCAAGGATGGAAGGATTGCAAGCCACAAAAGATAAGAACATTTCATAATCAGTAAGGCATGCACGTAAATCAACTAAAGAGAGTGACCTATGAGGATCCATGATAATGGATAATCCAAGGGTGGGTAGGTGGGATCAAATAGCTATGACACAATGGAAGCCCAAACCCTATTTAAGATGCAATAGTAAAACACAAATAAGGATAGATCTAAACCCTAAGTAAATATAATATAAAAGGATCAATAATTAGAGAAATTAGATATGAAAATCTTAATTGGAAATAAGGATAATTACTTAGGTCAAAACTCTAGGTTGTGTAAGAATTTTAGGTTCATAAAAAATGTAATGAAAATAAACGCTTTCACTATAATTCATCTAGGGCAAAAACTTAAACAATAATCAACCCTAGTGTTATGAGTTGGCACTGATATCAAATGTTGTATTAAATGATAGACCAAGTATAGTAATTAAATCAATTAAATGCAAGGGTATTTATCTCTAATTTTTATTAAGATATCACTATGTATATGTCAAAAGTTCATTCATTATGATGTCAAATATTAAAGACATCTCAGATAAATATCACTGAGCTAGAAATCTAATTATGCATTGTCTTGGTTCACTTCTACACTCGTAGAAGTGATATTTAAGGGTATGAATTTGAACTTGTATATAGAGTTGAACCTATAATCTATGGATTTGACATGAGTGAAATTTGATACTTGAAACTTATTCACCTTTGATGTAGTCATGGACAAGGATCTAATGAAGGATTATCCAACCATGCAATGAAATGAAACAACACACAGTGAAAATAATACAACAAAACAACAATATGATCTTTATTCATTCACAAACTTACAATGGAATTGAAATCTACCACAATGGGATTCAAACATGCTAGGCCTTAGCCATTTGATTACAAAGGTACAAATTATAGAATTTGATGATATTGCAATACATGCCAATGTTGAGCTCCAAAACTAAACTATCTTCCCTTTATCATTTTAAATGCATTTTGATGATCACAAACAATGTTTAAATATAGAAGATTATAGCTTTAGGAAATGATCTCAATTAGCCATTAGGAGGTGCAAATCTTAGTGCCAAGTGTAATGTGTAGTCAACCAAACATGTAAAAGAATCTTCTGGAATAAATGCAGTGATGATCCAGTTCATTGAATCTTGATGCGGTTCATACCATAAGCTCTCCTAGGTCCAATGAATCTACAAATGTGTTCCTCTATCACTACACACTTTAGAAAGGTGTCAGAAACTATGAATAGTGAAACTAGATGTCTTCCTATTATGCTCAATAGTAAGTCTAGAAGTAAATTATGCTTTAGTGGTGATCATAATCTTCTAGAAATTAAATATGGCATTGACTTGGATCGATGTAGAACATATACTCCCAACTGTGAGGTGAAATGTGTAAATACATTGAAATGTGGTAGATTCTATAGTGACTGACCAATTACTAGAATATTATTGAAAACCTACAAACAAAACAAACAAGTAAAAGAAAATATTTTTGGGTGATGCAAGATTGCTCTTACACCCTAGAATGCTCATACATTAGACATTCAAGGTAATTTGAAAAGTGAATCCCTCACTTTTTGGTAGGTAGAGGAAAACCAAGATGGTTTACCTCATCCTTAGAAATCCAAGATGAGTCTTCTTCAAGCCTTCCTTTCTACTTCACCAAATACTCCTCATATTATCTATTCTTGGTGCTTCTTCCAATCCTATTGTCCAAAATTGCCTCAATCTTCTCTTTTTGTTATTACAGTATTTGACTTTCCCATTGTACTTCCAAACTACTATCTATTAAGTCTCCTTCTTGATACTGGTATGAATCTACAACATTGAATACTGGTGATATACCCAATCCTTCTAGTAACTCCACTTTTATGTATTTCTTGAATCAAACATCTTGACAATTCTATAAGGACCAAATTTCTACATCTTCAACTTATGGTATGTCCCAATTGGAAATCTTTCTTTTCTAAGATATACTATCACTTCATCTTCAACTGTAAACTCCTTATGTCTTCTTTTCTCATTATCTTTCTCCTTATATCTACCATGGAATCTTCTCCAACTGCATTTTTACTTCCACATACACTCCCTTCATGTGTTATACAAGTACAAATTATTCTACTTATGTGCTCCTCTTCTCTTCATTGCTAATATTTGTCAACTCTAAAACATTCCCTAGACCACTACCATATGCAACCACAAAATCCATACATATATTTGCCTATGATTTCTCCAGAACTCTTAACGGATGATACAACCCAGTATTTTGACTACACTCGTTTGCAACTTGACAAGTTCTACAACATTGAACAAGTTTCCTCATATCCTTATTGTGTATAGGTAAAATTCAGATGGAATAATATAAAAACAATGATAATAAACTCAATCCTATAACATCAAAAGATCCATATAAACAATAACAATATCAATGAATATGCAATTAAACAATTGAAAGTTATCACCTAGATTGTATTGATCTCTTAGATTTATGTGGATTGCTTAAATACGTCGTGTACCCATGGTTGCAACAAGCGGATGTAGATAAGTGCTCAAAGATTTGATGTGCTCAATGATGCTAGAATGTTCAATGTGCTAAATGGATGCATGATGATCAATGATTGAAGAGTACTCAAAGCTGAATGATCGAAGATGATTTTTTTATGAAGTGAAGGGGGTATATATAGGTTTCAATAAATATCGATCAACAGTTGAAATAAATCAATGAAATCAATGATCAAGATAATTTAAGAGCTAATGATGAATGTGCACACGCCATGTGTCATGCTTTAAAGCTACTTTTATTGAGTTAATTGCTTGCTAGGATAAAGATAGGATTTGATTTCATAAAATTAGAATATTTTTTTCTAATTTATGAGTTGACGATAAAAATAATAATGATTAAAGCCAATTAACTCAACTTTAGATTTGCTTTTTGAAGTTCTAAAAATAAGACTGATTGTGCACATAGAAGAAAATGATATTTTTAGAAGATTTGAAAGACAATACAAATTAAGTAAATTTATTTAATTTATCTTGCATCGAAGAATGAGATTATTTTTGGAGGATAATTGAAGATATTTTTGAAATTAAATAAATAAATTTATTTAATTAATTGTGCATGATAGAAGAAAAGATAAGATATAAGGATTTAAATAAATTAAACAAATAAATTGATTTAATTTATTTTGCATGATAGAGGAATATATAAGATATAAACAAAATATTAATTTTATTTATTTTTAGAAGATAATGTCAACTTAAATAAATTTGAGTAATTTATTTAAATTTAGAGGAATATTTGATTAATTAAATAATTAAAAATTATTTAATGTGGATAAGAGGAATTAGGTGATGAATTAATTAAATAGTCAATTTACTTAATTAATGTGGATTTGAAAAAAAAATTTAAAGATAATGCGCCTAGTAAACTTTTTAACATGACCAGTGACGCTAGTGCGACGCGCCCTCCGGCTCCACACGAATGCTCTTGCCTGGAGCAATGAACTGGTGAGGCCACAACATAAGGGACCTCATCCCCTAGCAAGAATACTTCAAACCCATGAGCTCGTTGGCCCAGCAAAGGCGTAAAGCCTGCAAGCTTATTGGTCCAGCGAGGGTTTGAATTCTAGTGACCGCCACTACAACCAAGTGACTTAACCACCAAACCACGCCCTTATTGGCTAGATTTGAAGATTGAAAGAGGATAATTAATTAAATAATCAAATTATTTAATTTGGAAGATAAAAGAGGAAATTTAATGAGATTAATTAAATAAATAGAATTTATTCAATTAATGTTGAAATTAGGTGATTTAGAAGAAATTGATGAAATTAATTAAATAATTAGATTATTTAATTAATGTTGATGCAGGTGATTTAGGAAGAAATGATGTATGCAGGATGAGTAATGCGAAGGTCATTTTTAGGTGTCTACACTTATATATTTGCAGCCAAAAATAGTTCTCACTCACCAATGCCACTATCTTATCTACTCCAAAATGTCCTACCAAATTGTCACCATGTTTCTCCTTAATTAATTTTTCCCTCATTGAGATTCTTGGAATACACAAGTAAATACCCTTAAACAACATTTCATTTTGAATCAAATAATCAAGCCACTTACTTTTCTCCACACTTACTAGTTCTTTACATGCTCTCCATGCTTCCACAAAATTTGGATCAACTTCATACAAATGTTTCAATTCTTCAAATCCCACTACTTCTACTCTCATTTCTATCAGTAAACTTTGTCTCCCACTCAATGCATCAACAACCTTGTTTAATTTTCCACTCCTATGCTTCAACACAAAAGTATAACTCTTCATAAACTCTACCCATCTTACATGTCTCTGATTCAACTTACCTCAATTTTTTAAATACTGTAATGTTTGATGATAAGTGTACAACACAAATTCCTTTGGCAACAAGTAACATCTCTACTTCTTCAATACTTGTACTATGGAATAAAATTCTTGATCATAGAATATTTCCTTCTTGCATTATTCAAATTTTCACTAAAATATGGTACTAGTCTTCCTTTTTGGCTCACTATTGCTCTTTTTTCACTTCCACTTGCATCAAAATCCACGTGAAAATACCTTGTTAAAATTTGGTAATGTTAACATTAGGTGTTTTTTCACCTTCTTCTTTGACAACTCAAAACTTCTATGTATTCCTGATGTCCACTTGAATTTATCCTTGTCTCCTCTAATTGTCTCAATTAATGGTGCACAAATACCACTAAAATTTTTGATGAAATTTTTATAAAAACTTGCTAAACTATAAAAATATCTTACCTCTCCAACATTTATTGGTGTAGGCAACTTAATAATTGCTCTTACTTTATTTGGGCCCATCTTCAATCCTTTAGCTGAGATTAAGTATACCGATTTTATCTCCATGAAACTGCACTTCTTCACATTGATTAACAAATTTTCTTCCCTCAATATTTGCAACACTAATCAGATATGCTCTAGGTGTTCCTCCTTAGTCTTACTAAAAATTAAAATTTCATCTAATTAAATAATCAGAAACTTACCCATGAATTTCTTCAATACTTCATTCATCAACCTCATAAATGTACTTAGTGCATTAGTCAACCCAAAAAGGCATAGCCAACCACTCATACCATCCTCATTTATTTTAAATGATGTTTTCCATTCATCTCCTTTTTTTATTCTAATATGATGATAAATACTCTTCAAATCAATCTTGGTAAAGTACTTTTCTCCACTCAAACAGTCCATTATGCCATCCATCCTTGGCAATGGGAATCTATACTTTATAGTGATCTTATTAACTACCCTAGAGTCTACACATCCTGCACTCACCATCCTTTTTGGGTGCTAGTACTACTAGTACCACATATTGGTTCAAACTCCTCTTGATCAAACCTTTCTTGAAAAACTCTTGCACCCACCTATATTTAGTTTTTCATTTTCTATGCCACCTTATTTGGAAACTATCTTCTGGAATTAGATCAATATGGTGACTAATAATCCTTACTAGTGGTAATCCATTTGACATATTGTCTAATATTATATCCTTATATTTTGTCAATAGTCTAAAATTTCCTTCTTTGGTATCTTATCTTCATTTGTGGTGGTGTCTATTGTGCTTGTGGTGTTGCATATCCTTGAAATGAATGCAAAACACATATTCTCATGTCTCAAACCATCTAGGAACTTTCTCCCATTCACTAAACAAAGTTTGGCACTACTACAAACTTTCCCTTCTCTCTCCTTCAAAGGAATCAACATGTGTCTATTACCATTATTTGTTATACTATAAGTATTTTCTCTCTCATCATGAATAACATTCTTGTCAAATTGCCATGGCCTCCCCAATAACAAATTCCACATATCCATTTGCATTATATATCACACAAAACTTCATCATGGTATCATGAACCTATGTTGAACTTGACCAAACATTGTTCTTTCACCAATACCTTATGTTCCTTTTACAACCAAGAAATACTATATGGTCTAGGGTGTTCTAACCTTCTTAGTTTCAACTTATCAACCATTTTGTAAAACACTAAATTATTTGTACTACCACGATCAATGAAAACCTTACAACACTTACCTCCTAATTTGCATATTTTTCTAAATAAATTCTTCCTCTATATTGGTTCTTATTCTTCTTCATGTTTTATCAAGGCTCTTCTTGTGGCAATTGATTCACCTTTCTCTAGTTCACCCTTTGAGGTCTGTAAGATCTCTATGTCTCCTCATTGGCATATGAAACTCTCACTTTTCCTTTTGGCCTTTACCTAGGGCTTCCTTGACTTTGGCAACATTCAAACACTCGGTGTCCTTCCTCTCCAAACCTGAAACAAGTTCCTCTAAAAGGTCTTCCATTACCTCCACCATATCTCCCTCTATCTCTCTAATACCCATCAATTATGTTATTGTTGTATGAATTTCTATCATGCCTCTCTTTGTGGTAAGAACTACTACCTTCTTTATTACTATGGTGAGAATTAGTGCTTCCTCCTTCATTGTGGTATGACCTACTACCCTTATCTAATCTTCCACATATGGTCTCTTGTCACCACATTGAGAACTATCCCTCTATAATATATTATGTTTCATATTTTTCTTCCTTTATGCGGTTGATTAATATTCATTAATGCTTATTAGATACACTTAGGTCATCTATTCATGCACCTAATGCTGATCATTTGATTGTAATAGTGATGAGTACATGCCCTATAATTCCCACCTATGTTGACCCTTATTGTCTTGTGTGATAGATGATTATGTTGGTCATGTTATTGGATCCTTGTGAGATATGTTTCTTTGAGTGTTTCTATAGTGTATTGTGTGTTCTCATGTTTTGGCATCATTGCACCGAACTTACCGATGAGGTTGTTTCCATTGAGGTGTTCTAAGGGTGTAATCTAGATGATTTATGGAGATATTTTATATGACCATCAAGGTGCTCCGATGAGGTCATGTTATGAGATGAATATGCTTTGGTGTTTCTGCTTCACTATTTGCATTTAAATAATATGCTGGGTGGGTAGACCCAATTTCTTTCAGTATTATGTTGTGTATGAGTAATTGCTCTATAGTCATATTGCTTGATGAATGATTTAATTCAAATGTGCATATTAAATGGTCAAAATCTAATTGTGTAATTTATGTTAGTCACTTCAGCTATTGTCATATATTGGATAGATGCATGTGACATTTGCGTTGAGTGTGCAAGAAATTACAGTTTATTGACTAATGGACAAAATGTGGAGAATGTTGACATGTGACGCTTAGCCATCTCACCTTCATCCTTGTGTTGTCGAAACCCGTGAAAACCGATCCGAATCGATTTCAATTCTGGATCCCCCTTGTGATAGACCAATAAATATCTTCTTGGGTGCATTTAATTTATCACTTGTGTGATTTCCCTTATGCCTGGTATATGTGGATGTATTGTGAAATTTGAATAAATCATTAAATCATGCAATGCATTTCTAGTTGGAGAAAAGATTTTTTAAATTATTTAATTTGGTGTTAAAAAATATTTTATTTGGAAAGGCATTTTATTTTATGCTTAATGATTGAAATAGATTTAATTCTATTTGGAAAAAGAAATATTTAAATTCTATATTGTATGTTAGTGAAAAAGTAGCTTTGGAGAAATGAAGGGTTAGTTAAACGTAATCTTGATAAGAAGTAATAAGAGAAAAATGCTTTGTATTATTTTCATTATGAATTGTTTACAAATGGAGAGCGAATTGGGAATTATCAAACCCTTTTTGGAAGAAAAATTGATTTGCTTGTACCATGAGATCGCTTGGTCGGATTGGATCATGTCAACAATGAAAAAGATTCCCCTCCTCCATATCTTTAATTTAAGTCGGGTATTTATCCTGTTGGAGGTGTATTTAATTTTATTTAGTAATTTTTGTTTTGTAGGAAATTAATTTTTGGAAAATTGAATTTCCTACCAAAACTTTGTCAAAATTTTTGGAAATCCTATTTTTATTTGAAAAGTGTCATGTTGGGTAGATAATGGCATGCTTAAATTTTTGAAATTTTCATCCCTCGAAAAACATTAAAATTATCTATTTTTTCTTTATTTTGCCTTGCTTAAATGTGTTAAAAATTTTATGTGATGTTAAAAGTGTAATGTTGGACTATTTGGGATCAAAAGGGTAGTCTTAGAATTTTGAAATTCATTGTCATTGGAAAAAGTAAAAATTTGGGTAGGGTTTAGGGAAGGATGCTTCAAGATCCATCAATGGTAGTCTTGAATTATTAAAAAATATATATTTAATTTATTTTTGTGGAATTTGGATTTTTTTAATATTGTTTTATATGTGGGATGGTTGATTTCCCCTTGGATTTGATTTTGGAAGCACATTGGGAAGCATTTTTTTTGGGAAAACTGCTCTTTGCCTATTTTTAGGTGCCTCAAGAAGGTTGACCCTAGTTTGAGTAGGATAGGAGTATTCGTAGGAGGCTTATGGTAGCCAAATTCTAGGTTAGTGTGTGTGTCTTTCAATTGACCCCATGTCATATGGTGAGTGGGTATGTCTTGCAATTGATTACCTTTACTTGTGGATGAGATGTATTTTGGGGTAAGTAGGTACATCTTGCAATTGACCTTTGACATGAGGTAGGTTGAGGTACGTCTTGCAATTGACCCTTTTTACCTGAGGTAAGTGGAGGTGTGTCTTGCAATTGACCCTTTATACCGAGATAGGTGGAGGCATCTTGCAATAGACCCTCAATACCTTTGAAAAGCATCCACTAGGTGAATGCTTACTTGAGACCCTTGTGGGTGTTTTGAGACTTTGGAGTTTGTGTGTATGTGACCTTGTGTTGAGAGGAGCCATGCTTTCTAGAATAGTCAAGCAAATGGAAGATGCTATTGTCATGCCCGCATTCGTCATGTGGTTATGACAAGATAACCACATGTCATGTCCACATTTGTCATGTGGTCATGACACGAATTATCAAAAATTTTCCCCACCTGACTCTAAAACCCCCTCGCGTGCAACATGCACGCTTGGTGACACACACACCTAACGTAGTTGCATCCACAACTAACATTAGGCACGTTGCCTGAAAGAGGGGAAGTCAATCACAAATGGGATAATGTGAAACTCCTTCACAATCCCTATGAGATGATAGCCACTAAGGGGGGTGTACATTGCGAGGAGTGACGCTAAGAGGGTTGATTTCCTTTTTGGAATTCACCCCTAGAGTAAACTAGGTGAGGTGGTATGATCTTGATATGAATCGAAATCTAACCCTAGAAGTAACTACTAACCTAAAACTAACATTAAATTAATTCAACTTCTAAACTTAAAACATTTAAACAATTATCTAAGACAGAAAAGTAATTATTCGAATTAAATTAACTAAAGTCCCCAACTTTAATCTAGCATAATGGGTCAAAAGGAAATAATTCTCTAGACATTTCGACAACATAACACCATCTCATCAATTATGGGAAAATTGGAAATAAATTGAAAACATCATAATCCACAAAATACCTTTTCAAAAATGACAACAAATTAAATTAATATTCACTAAGTACTTTTTCAAAATTTAAAACGAAATAAAATAAATTAACTAAAGGGTTTAATAACTTAAATCTAGACATTTAAATTGATTGGTTAAAACCACCATGGAATTAATTTAATTAAATAAGACGCACTAAAATTAATTAAATAATAAAGGATTAAATCTATTCACTCCATAAAGATCAATGATAAAGTTAAATAAAATCAATTAATTATACACCCATAACACAACAAGAATGAAATAACCTCACCCACTCACTAAGTGGGATTAAAAACTAAACTAGGATTAAATTAGTCCACTAATCCCTATTAGGGCAACACAGACCCTAATTAAAGTTTATAAAAGTATCTCACAATCATAATGTCACTCATAAACTATCTTTGTTTTCTCATGGTTGCAGGTTTCAAGGTGGAGGGCAAATGGGGAAAGTACTTTCCCAAGTGGAAAGTATTTTTCCCAATGGAAGATTCCCAAGGCAAGTTTATTGTTTTCAATTAGTTTATTTTCTCATATACTCTATAGGTCTATAATTTTATTTCTCTAACCTAATTTATTTCTTTTATTTTCTAACTTATTTCCTCTTTTTAATGTCTCTATGCATAGGTTTTTATAATCTTTATTTCCTAATATTCTCTACTCTCATTTTCTATTATTTTCAAAAGTAAAAGCTCTCTAATTTTTTTTTTAAAATTACACAACTGAGCACAAAGCATAAAAAAATCAATTATATATATATATATATAGCTATTAGGGTTGTTGTTTAAAATAGACTACATAGTATATATATACTTGCAATAAACCTAGGGCCGAACAAAATTAAGATACAGAGGAGTTATTTAAAAGTTGCAAGGCGCATTCATAATATACAAGCGCTATAATTTCTATGGAGGTGTTTTATGTTGAAAAGTGGTAGGGCTCTTAGCTTGCAGTTGACACTGTGGTCGGGTCGGGGGAGGGCACGACCTTTGGGTGGGACGGGGATCCCATGGCCTGTCCGCCACAGGGGCCAATCCCCTGTGCTCGACCTTGCACTCGGTCAGTCCTATGTAGGCTGAGCTTCTCCCAATTTCTTTTGTTGCTAAAAAAACTTGAAACACACCACAATGTGTGGAACCCTAATCTCATTCAGTCATATGATTAAAACTACTTTTTACTTTATGAATAAAATATAACCTAACTCTTACTCTGTGTGTGTATATATATATATATATATTTCTCTCTGGTTTTTTTATAGTAAATAAAAAAATAAAACAATAAGTTAAAGACACATATATATATAACTCACAACAATAAAGGCACAAGGGTATTTTTTTCTTTCCTTAAACTAAATATATCTATTTTCCTTTTGCAAAATTTAAGAACACCATTTATTCTTTTCTATAGTCATTCAAATATAGGCATATTTTAATCATTTTCTTCACAAGCATATTTATACTTTAGAGAGAGAGAGAGAGATTTCTTCTTCTACTATGCTTAATATTTCCAAATGCATCGCTAGACAACACACCTATTTTTCATTATTTCAAAACTCACATGGAAACAAATTTAATACATACATTATTAATCAAAATGAACCAATATTATTACAAGAATGTAAAGAACCCTTAAGAGAAAATCACTCTCATTACAACAAAAAAGCTATTACAAGGCCAAATAGGGCAAGACAACCACATTGCCATGCTTTTACATTACACCAAAAATCCATTATTCTTCCCAAACTCCAAAACTTCAAATACTCCTCCAAGAGCCACCAAAACCTAAAAAAACACAAGAAAGTTCTCAAAGCCCATAGAGAGCTCACCTCCCAACCTTAGACTTGCAATAAAGCCACCCCCAAGCTAGGAGGCCATCCAAATAACCAGGTTCACACACAAAACAAGGGATTCCAATACAAATAAACACTCACATAATGCATAATATCTCCCTCCCATGGATACACACAAAACAAATCCATTCAATAATAGATTTAGTGGGTGAGAGAGTGGACAAATCTCTAATCAAGGGGAAACCACAATAACTCAACCAAAACATAATCAAATCTCAAGGCCTCTTGCCTTATAAACTCATTACACCCAAAATATTTCAAAGGCACTCTTGCCATAAACATATCATATACACTTCTCAATAAGGCCCATGGCCACCAAATATACTCAATAAAATGAAGGTTATCCCCAAACAGGTTCACACCTCTCACACCCTTTACAAGGTGTTGCCCCCCCTTTTTTAAGGGCATCCTAAGTTCATTCTTTGATTTTCCTTTGCATTCGTCGTCAGCCTTTTCACTTAGTTCCTCCTTCGGGCCCAATTTACTTAGTCATTTTTGCAAGTCGGTGATCCTTTATATTTTTGAAGTCAAGTCAGTGGGTTCACAAATTCTTGAACCGCCCGACCTGCCAACTTAACTTGAGTTTCTCGTGCCTTGAGTCTTTTTCGTGTTCCCGTATGAAGTCCTTCCTTTGTAGTCGGGAGGTTGGTGCAGGGGCACCTATGGGTCCAAGGGACCTATCAAGAGTTTGTCACTTCTTGTTATGTTTTATTTCTCATTTTAAATGTAATAAGGTCTTGAGGACCATCTTGTTGAGATGTAGTAAGATCTTGAGGACCATCTTGAAACATTTGAAATCACCTTGTAAGGCATTGGTGCCAATTGTTTGCATGTAGGCAATCAAGACCTAGTTGGTCAACTTTGGTCAAACCCTCCACAAGTGTGAAGATGGAGTGAAATTCATGTCATTCATATTTTAAAGCCATTTATGGAATGTAAGAATTGTTTAGGGGAGTTTGAAGTGGTCTTGAGAAGGAATTGTCCATATTGTAAACAAAATACATTAGTATGCATTAGTAATAAGGTGACAAATGATCAGTTTGGAGGTTGCAAAGTTGGTTTTCAGTTGCCAATCGACCCAAACTGCTTGACAGTGATGTAAAATTGTATAAATGCCTCTCACTCATCATGCAGAGCATAAGTTGAAGATTTCAAAGAAGAAAACACAAACTTAGTTCCTTTTCCTGCATTTTCTGGTGTTCATTCGTTGTTTCAGACTGTATTCTTCCCTGGTACGGAATTGTCATAAACCCATTGCATGTTGAACTGATAGAGAATGATGTTAACTTTGATTTAAATTTGGTTTGGAGTCTTGACATTAGTTTTGAACTAAGATTTAATTATTTTTCTCAAACTAGTCGTTAAAACCCTGAACTAGGGTTTTGGGCAAAATGATGGAGTTTTGACCATTCCACTATTTCTTATCACCATAGAATCAGTGGGATGGATCTATACATGTGTGTTTTTGATGTTTGGATTATCTGCAAGGAAGGAAAACAAGTTTTGTTGGAGATTTTCTAGTTTTGGCTTGACAAAACCATGTGAACTAAGCCTTAAAGAGTAACACAAGCCTCTAGAAACCGTACAATCGACTGTGGAAGCATAAAACCTGTTGAATCTCTTGTTTTGTTATGTAACAAACATGTTCCAATGGTTTTTCTAGTTCTGTGAAGTCATTTAAGAGTAGTCTCTTTGCAAAATAGGGCTACTTGGGGCTCTGGTCAGCATTACCAGTCCAATTTTAGGGCACATGTTCCAAAAAAACCTCAAGTCATTTTGACATATGTTGTGAGCCTTCCAAAAGGGTATCCTAAATTAGTCATGATTTGTGAAAAGAAGGCCTCTGTAAAAAGTTATTTGTCACTATTCCCTAAAATAGGGCTACTAGGAATACATGAGCTTTATGAAGCAAGAACCCTTTCTCTGTGTACAAGACTCTAACCATTGGTTTGGGAAGGTTCTATATGTTGTCTTGGAACACTTGACATGACTACCCTCTAGAAAACAACCCATCTTGTGACATATACTATAGTGGGCCCTTGGCTTAGGACTTGAAGGCCTAGAAAGACTATTTTTTTTGTGAAGTAGAATTTCCTCTACATGTTTCATGATTTGAGTAACCAATTGTTGAGTCATCCATTCCTCTAGGATCCTCTACATCAAAGTGGTATCAGAGCTAAAGGTCTGATTGGGAAAGTTGTGAAGAGAAATTGTGAGTTGAGGTGTGTGACAATGCCTCCAAAAGGTGGGTCTGTAGTTGCAAGGGAGTTGAAGGCCTTGAGAGATAAGGTAGAGGCCTTAGAGAAGAGGAGAATGACCACTGAGGAAGAGAGTACCTCAGTAGAGGAGGAAGAGGATGGAGAGGAAGACCATCCTGAAGAAGAGATGCCTCCTGAAGAGAAAAGGTTCATTGGAGCCTTGAAAACCTTAAAAGCAGAAGCCACTGAAGTGAAGATAGACATACCAATGTATGGGGAAAAATGAATGCTGAGGCATTGCTAGAGTGGGTGGATGCCTTGAACAACTATTTTGAATATAAGGAGATGGCAGATAACAAAAAGGTTAAGTTTTCCGAGACCAAATTGAATGGGGTTGCTTTGACTTGGTGGAATTACTACCAAGGAGAGAGAGTGAAAGAGGGTAAAAACATGGTGACTTCATGGGAAAGAATGGTAAGTAAATTGAAGACATCTTCAATTTCTTCCTACAGATCATGAAGTGTAAGTGTTTAGGAGGCTATAGAACTTGAAGCAAAAGGACTTGGACGTGGCAACCTATATTGAGGAGTTTCACAAACTTAGTATGAGGTGTGGCCATGTGGAGAATGAGAAGGAGAGAGTGGCCAGGTATTTGAATGGCCTAAGGTTTACAATCCAAGATGAGATGAGCCTAGTGACACCTAAGACAGTGGAAGAGTGCTTCCAAGTGGCATGTAAGGAAGAGGAGAAGTTAAAGAGAAGGCAGGAGCAGCAAGGAAGGAGTAGAGGTAGGAATTTTTAGAGAAGGAGGTAGTTTTGGTAGCAAAAATCAGTTCCAGAGATAGCAAGGGGAGTCTAGTCCCAATGAACAAAGTGGAGACTCAAGTAGTAGAGGAAGTTTTAGAGGAAGAAAATGATTTGCCTAATTCTCTTCTTCCAATCAAAGATATCAGTCATCATATTGACCTAATACCATGGGCTACATTGCCTAATAAGGCTGCCTACAAGATGACACCAACCCAAAATGAAGAGATTGCAAAACAAGTGCAAGAGTTAATAGATAAAGGCCTATTGAGGAAAAGTTTGAGCCCATGTGTTGTGCCTACTATCCTAGCACCCAATAACGATGGAAAATGGAGGCTTTGCACTAATCCTAGAGCCATCAACGGGATAACAATCAAGTATAGATTCCCTATGCCTAGGATAGAAGATCACATGGATTGTTTGGGAGGAGCATGTTACTTCTCAAAGATTGATTTGAAAAGCGGGTACCATCAGATAAGTATCAAAGAGGGAGATGAGTGGAAGATATCTTTTAAGACCAATGAGGGCCTCTATGAATGGTTGGTGATGCCCTTTGGGTTGTCCAATGCACCTAGTACCTTCATGCGCCTAATGAATGAGGTATTGAAACCTTTCATTGGAAAGTTTGTTATGGTTTATCTAGATGACATTCTTGTTTTTAGCAGGTCCCAAGAACACGTTGACATGGTACTAAAGAGGCTACTTGAGGAGAAATTGATGATAAACTTGGAAAAGTGTGATTTCATGAAAGAAGAGTTAGTGTACCTTGGTTTTATCATTTCTAAGGGAATCTTGAAGATGGATTCCTCAAAGGTGGATGCCATTCTTAGTTGGCCAACTCCAAAATTAGTGGGAGATGTAAGGAGTTTCCATGGACTCACAAGCTTTTATAGGAAATTCATAAAGAACTTCAGCCACATATGTGCACCAATCCTTGACACCATCAAAGGCGGTAATAAGGGTAAGTTTTCTTGGACTAATGAAGCTGATAAAGCATTTGAATATTTGAATAAAAGATTAGCCCAACAACCTATACTTGTGCTCCCTAATTTTGACAAAGTTTTTACCATTGAGTGTGATGCTAGTAACCAAGCAATAGGGGCTATTTTAAGTCAGGAGGGCAGATCAGTTGCATTTTTCAGTGAAAGGCTTAATGAAGCAAAGAGGAAGTATTCGTCATATGATTTGGAATTATATGCTATGTTTCAAGCACTTAAGAAATGGAGGCACTATTTATTACCCAAAGAATTTGTTGTTTTTATTGACAATCATGCTCTAAGTTTCTTAAATGGGTAGGATAAACTCAATCATAGACACATGAAATGGGTGGAGTTTCTACAAGCCTATACTTTCACCATAAAGCATAAGAAAGGCCAAGCCAATAAGGTGGTAGATGCACTTAGTAGGAGGGCACTTGTGGTGCAGGAAATACAAATTCAAAGCATGGCGATAGATGCACTCAAAGAAATGTACCATGATGATGTAGACTTTAAGGAGATTTATAAGGTTTGCAATCAGTTTTTGAACACTTTCCATGGTGAATACTTTGATTTTTTACTTCAAAATGGTTTACTTTTCAAGGGGAGTCAATTATGTGTGCCTAGATGCTCAATGAGAGAGAATCTTAGAAAGGAGAAGCATAGTGGGAGTCTTGGAGGTCATTTTGGGCTTGACAAGACTTTGGATTAGGTTAGGAGATTCTACCATTGGCCAAAAATACAAGTGGATGTAAGGAGATATGTTGAGGGGTGCACTATATGTCAAAGAGCCAAGGGAACTTCATCCAATGTAGGGATTTATCAACCACTTCCCATTCCCAATAGGCCTTGGGAGAGTGTAAGTATGGATTTTGTGATGGGGCTGCCTAGAACACAAAAGGGTTTTGACAGTGTTTTTGTAGTTGTTGACCGGTTTAGTAAGATGACACATTTTCTTCCTTGCAGAACCACCAATGACACATCTCATATTGCAGGCTTATTCTTTAAGGAGGTAGTGAGAATACATGGTTTGACTTTGAATATTGTCTCTGATAGGGATTCCAAGTTCATAGGTCATTTTTGGAGGACCTTGTGGAAGAAACTAGGCTCAAAGGTGTCATATAGATCTGCATACCATCCCCAAATGGATGGGCAAACTAAAGTGATAAATAGGTCATTGGGAAACCTTCTGAGGTGTCTAACAAAGGAGCATGGGTAGGCTTGGGATATAATTTTACCCCAGGCAGAGTTTGCATACAATGACTCCATGATTGGGAGTATTGGAAAGAGTCCTTTTGAGGTGGTTTATGGAATGCACCCTAGAGGAGTGTATAAGTTGAGAGATCTGCAAGGGATTGATAGGAGAAGTGCTTAAGGGGAAGACTTTGCTATTGCAATCAAGGATATACATTAGCAAGTAAGAGAAACTCTTCAAAAGAGTGTAGACAAGTACAAAGAAAGAGCGGATTTGAAGAAAAGAGACCTTCAATTTAAGGTTGGTGACTTGGTATTAGCACATCTGAAGAAAGAAAGGCTTCCTAAAGGCAAATATACCAAACTCATGATGAAGAAGATAGGACCTTGCAGAGTGCTCCATAAATTTGGGCAGAATGCTTATGAGATTGAGTTACCCCCTAGGGTATCCATCTCCCCTATTTTCAATGTATCTGATTTGTACCCATATAAAGGTTCTGTGAATGCAAATTTTGAAGCAGGTATAATAGCAGATGAGGATGATGATTGGGTGAAGGAGTTGCCACCTAGCAAACCCATGCAGATTGAGTGTATTCTAGATACAAAGGAGGTAAAGAAAACTAGGAGGAAGACATACAAAGAGTATCTCATCAAATGGAAAGATCTCCCTGCAAAAGATGCTACCTGGATGTCTAAGAATGATATCAAACAACATGGAGTATCTATTGAAGACCTCATCTCAAGAGGGACTTGAGATTCTTCTCTCCCGGGAAGCATGGTGCAGGGGCACCTATGGGTCCAAGGGACCTATCAAGAGTTTGTCACTTCTTGTTATGTTTTGTTGCTCATTTGAAATGTAATAAGGTCTTGAGGACCATCTTGAAGCATTTGAAATCACCTTGTAAGGCATTGGTGCCAATTGTTTGCATGTAGGCAATCAAGACCTAGTTGGTCAACTGTGGTCAAACCCTCCACAAGTGTGAAGATGGAGTGGAATTCATGTCGTTCATATTTTGAAGCCATTCATGGCATGTAAGCATTGTTTAGGGGAGTTTGAAGTGGTCTTGAGAAGGAATTGTCCATATTGTAAACAAAATACATTAGTATGCATTAGTAATAAGGTGACAATTGATCAATTTGGAGGTTGCAAAGTTGGTTTTCAGTTGCCAATCAATGCAAACTACTTGAAAATAATGTAAACTTGTATAAATGCCTCTCACTCATCATGCAAGGCATAAGTTGAAGATTTCAAAGAAGAAAACACAAACTCAGTTCCTTTTCCTGCATTTTCTGGTGTTCATTCGTTGTTTCAGACCATATTCTTCCCTGGTACAGAACTGTCATAAACCCATTGTATGTTGAAATAATAGAGTATGATGTTAAATTTTATTTGAAGCTAATTTGGAGTCTTTACAATAGTTTTGAACAAATATTTAAATGTTTTTCTCAAACTGGTCGTTAAAACCCTGAACTAGGGTTTTGGGCAAAACGATGGAGTTTTGACCATTCCACTATTTCTTATCACAATAGAATTAGTGGGATGGATCTATACATGTGTGTTTTTATGTTTGGATTACCTACAGGGAAGGAAAACAAGTTTTGTTGGAGATTTGCTAGTTTTGGCTTGACAAATCCATGTGTTAAGCCTTAAAGAGTAACATAAGCCTCTAGAATCCGTACAGTCAACCGTGGAAGCATAAAACTTGTTGAATCTCTTGTTTTGTCATGTAACAAACATGTTCCAATGGTTTTTCCAATTCTGTGAAGTCATTTAAGAGTAGTCTCTTTGCAAAATAGGGCTAATTGGGGCTCTGGTCAGCATTACCAGTCCAATTTTAGGGCACATGTTCCAAAAGACCCTCAAGTCATTTTGATATATGTTTTGAGTCTTCCAAAAGGGTATCCTAAACTGGTCATGATTTGTGAAAAGAAGGCATCTGTAAAAAGTTATTTGTCACTGTTCCCTAAAATAGGGCTACTAGGAATACATGAGCTTTATGAAGCAAGAACCCTTTCTCTGTGTGCAAGACTCTAACCATTGGTTTGGGAAGGTTCTATATCTTGTCTTGGAACACTTGACATGACTTCCCTCTAGAAAACAACCCATCTTGTGGCATATCCTATAGTGGGCCCTTGGCTTAGGACTTGAAGGCCTAGAAAGACTATTTTTTTTGTGAAGTAGAATTTACCCTACATGTTTCATGATTTGAGTAACCAATTGTTGAGTCATCCATTCCTCCAGGATCCTCTACATCAGAGGTTGGGGATTATTTTAAGTTTTGAATCTTCAACTCCTAGTTCAAAAGTTGATGTTTTGCCCAACTCATCGACTTTGCGTAGCACACTTTCCCAAATCGTGTCAGTTGCACTGGCATATTGTACTGAAGATTGACACTTGTCCTTATGCATTCAATTTGAGGTACGTGTGGACAAGGTGGCACCATTCTTGGAGGGAAAGTCGAGGCATGCATTTATGGGCTATAATGACAAATTCACCACCAATATTTAATATCTTTCTTGGAGGAATTTATGAGAGGTGACTTGAATTAATTATAAAGCTCGCATAAGATGATATTATGTGGAAAGGGAATGTATTGCAGAAGAAATAACGGCTAGATCACTACGTACGGAATTTCAGCTTAGTTTTACCCTTGCAGGTCATTATAGCTAGCAACTATTCTCTCTCTATAAAGGTTTCATATCTTCTTTGAGAGTTAGAGATTTTTATTTCCCATGTATCTGCACAAAAAATTCTCTGTTGATGTCTTGCCCCATTCTCCGCTATTTGCATATATCTCTGAGTTTCTTGTTTTCTGGTTTCTAGAGCACACAAAAATGAAGTTTAAGTTCCAAGGGACCCCTGTGGCCTCCATTATAGAGAATGGTCTTTCTAGAGTGAGGGATACGAATTTGGGCCATGTTGATTTAGATGATTTTTGGAAGAGAATGTAGTCTAAGAAAAGAACTCCATTGCCAGAGAAAATTATCGGCAACGGCTTGCATAAAGCTGGTGGCTTTCCACTTGCTGTACATTGTCCTAAGTTAATGGTTGCATGTGCTAATGGTTATTTCCCAGACTCTCAAGAGATAAAAACTCCTAGTGGTACTGTGGTGGCCAAAATTGATTTTGAATCTGTTGCTTCGGCTCTAGACTTGGAAGAATATGAAGATAATGCTAATGTTTTTGTTTCCTCAGCCTAGAATTACTATAACAAGAAGGACTGGTGTTGTACATGTGTCGCCAAGCATTGGCTAGAAGAAGAAAAGATTGGGAAGTCCTGGCTACCTGCGAATTTGAAAAGGAGCCATTTCAAAGAAGAAATCTCAGACATGATAACCCTGCTGAACGGAGTAGTTGGGAGTCCTCACCCGGATGTCTTTGAATTCTGGATGTGCAAGTTTATTTTTTTAATTTGAGGAGACCACCAAATTGATTGGCCAAAAATCATCAATTGCAAAGAAATGAAGGTATGAAAGATTTCTGACGTGTGAATGATGCTTTTTCTATGATGCTAGCCAAAAGAATTGATGACCTTCAATAGAGAAAAGATTTTCTGTAGAAGCATTCACATTGGTCACAAAATTTGGGAGTGTTTATATTCAATTTGATCGATTCTCATATCTAAGGATTGGGGGTTGTGAAAATGCCCCACTAAAATTGCCTTGATACCCCGCCAACTATTTGCTGTTGTTGGAAGTTTGCTGCCAAATAGTAGCGGTGAATGTCAAACATCAAGCAATGGAAAAGAGAGGATATTCTTTTCGTGTGTCTTTGTCTTTCTATTCATGCAAAAACAATGATGGTGCCCAGAACGTGGACAAATTACTATATGAATTTAGCCTTCATAGTTTGTCCTCCCACGTATTATTTGACAACAAAAATTTTATAAAGGAAAATCTGCACGGCGGTGGTTCCTACTCACACCTTCCTCAGCTTGAAGATTTTTGGGAGGACTGTATTGATGAAAGAGAAGTTCAAAAAAGGAAATGGATGAGATTGACTGTTGATCAAGTCTGTGCCTTCAAGTTGAATATTCAGGTCCTAGATATAATTAACAATTTTTTAGATCTTCTGAGTGAAGAACATAATACAGTGTCTAGGGAACCTTTGCCCCCAATAAAATGGTCTGAGAAGAAGGGTACAGATATTATGTTGTTTGCATTCCATGTTTTAAAAAGAACTGAAAAGTAGTTGCAAGCAAAGACTAAGGAGTGTGCAGGTTCATCAACACCAAGGGACTTAGCCTCTCAGAATCAAGCCAGATCCCAGACCACCACCTCACACAGAAGAGCATCTAGTTTGGACCCGAATCTACAAAGAGTTGGCTCACAAATAAATGGTGATGGTGAAGGTCCGCCTGAGTAGCTTGGCATGTTAAAGACCGCCTGTGAGCAAGATGTTCAAGTGACGAAGAGAAATACCAAATTGGTTGCCTTATCATCTAAGGCTAACCATGTGCCCCCACCAAACAATCATGTAAGTGATTCTAACTCTTTCATCTTCTTGTAATTGGGAGAAGATAATTTATTGCATTCATTACTCAGTCCATCAAATTCCCCTCAATAAAAAGAGATGCCTGGGAAAAACCCTCATCCTGCACCGATAGTGATGACTACTAATGTTGCTAATGCACTAGTCTTATCTCTGAACTGGTTAAATAAGGTAGTCCAAAAGAAGAAGAGGTACACTGTTTCAACTAATGAGGGTATCGATATTGTTTCTAGTTTGTTGTAGATGGTACCAAAACCAAAACGTGCAAAGAGGATGTTCAAGATATTGACCGACACCACCTCGGGAAATCAGGTTTTAGAAATTGTAGACCCATTGGTTGAGAAGAATGAAGATGAAATAACTAAAGATGACTTCAGAGTAAGCCTAGTGGACCTAGGGCCATCTACTACCGAAGGTGATTTGTACCACATGCACTATCCAGTGGACAACATCTCTAAAAGGGTGAAGGATTTGCAGGATGAAAATTTGAAGCTGCTAGCACATGTAAGTTCTCTGTCCTCCATTTCCAATTCAATTGTTGAGTTAATAACTCCCTCTACTAGAACCTCCTCCATTGCCAAATTTCCCACTCTTGACTCAAGTTTGCTTCAACAAGTTATAACTTCTTTGTCTCTAAGGAAGGCTATGGACCAATGGGTTAAGAAGATCATCTTCGATGGTCTCTTATTTATCGAGAAGGCAGTTAAATTATTTGATTCCATTCATGCTAAAAGAGAAGTTTTGATAGTAGAATTTGAGAAAGCCTGAAGTGATCACCATAGTTTAAATTTAGCCTCTAAAGAAGTGTAGGAAATCGCCAACATGGACCCTGGTATTCTGATGACTAAATAAGTCATAGCTGATCCTAAAGAGTTAGATACCGCTATGTGGGCTAATGCATTAGAATGGAAAATCTGTATTATTTTTGCAGCTGAAGAAGAAATGGGAAAGACAATGGCAATTTATTACAAAGAGATGATGAGAATTAAAAGAGACTTTGCTGCTTTGGATGTAGAGGCCAATGGATCTGATGATGAAAAACTATTGGATGTCAAGGTGATCAAATAGAATTTCAAGATGGTGGTGACAGAGGATATAGTAAACTACAGTGCAATTACAGGGGAATCATTGGGTAGACTTTCTAAGATGGCAGCTTACATTAGCACTTGCAAAAATAGCATTGAGGAAGTGTATCAGAAAGTGACTGACTCCGACTGGGCTATCATGAAAAGGAAGCATCGCATAAGTATGACCGGAACTCCACATGGCATGGCATTAACACCTATTATTAACAAGTACAGAGCATACAAATCCAGACTGCGAGCACAGGTACCCCAAATGGCACAAAGTGTCACTGGAGAAGGTAGACAGTCAAGGGAAGATGAAGAAATGAACGAGGTGGACAATGGCGACGTGGACTTGCAAATCTTGAATTGATTTTAATTTCATGTTTTTAAGTTGTCTCTTACTTGCTCTAAAACTATTGGCTCTGGAGGGCCCTTTATTATTATTGTTTAAACAATCTTTTAATCGACTGTTTCAAGATGCCGTAATGGTTTTCTAGATAGTTATAGTTTGGCCTAGCTATATATTGTAAAGGGCTAGTCAAAGTATGGATCTTTTTATCTTTTGCAAAACTTTGTTTCTAGAAAGGGTGATAGTTGAATTTTGTTTTCCATCTTCTATGATATATGCAATATAGTTAATACAGTGGAGATTTGAATGATCATGGACTTAGTGTTGTGATTATTTGAATTTATGTTCTTAAGTTGAATGTATTTCTGATGATGTTAATGGTATTCATTTGTTCTGGTGGTTGGATGTTATTGAATCTTGCTCACTGCTTTGAATAATATATCTGTTGATATTTCATTTAAAGTGGCCAATCCCTATGCATGTATAATATTCTCAATATATGTTGTGTTGTTGAAGTCTGTGAACTTCTAGAGTTAGAGTTAGAGTTGTAGATTCATCTTTATAGATTTCGGGTTAAAAGCTTTGCCTTTATCTTGCTTTCTGGTCAAAAGCAATCCCAAATTTATATTCCTCAGAACATCTACAGAAGGTAGTTGAGCCTTATTAAATAAGCAGAGAGCATGTGTAGAATACCAATATTGGGCTCAACTATTGATTACATTTGTCACTTGTCTGGGCGTGTGTATATAGAGTTAGGTAACAAATCTATTAACCAATAGATTTTTGGCAACTCTACTGGGGAAAATTTTATTATATCATCTTTGTGAGTTGCTTGATTGGGCTTTATGGTTCTTTGCGGAAGACGTGCACCAGTTTTACAGCCTAATGTTGATTGGCTAGTAGGAGACCGAGAAGATATTATTACTGGCCTTAGGCTTGTTGCTTGGTAGACTAGAAGAACAAATCGGCAGTATCATCAAGTCAATGAGGTGTTAGAAGAAGAACTTGGTGAGATTATAGCAGAAAACACATGTCATTTTACTGATGCCCAGGAGATCATTTTCATTGAAGGAATTGTTCCTATGCCACGAAGAGAAAGGTCTTTGCGAATACAAGCAGTCCCTGACAATAGGCCAAGAAACCCTGCTGCCAGACCAACTCTTCCCCATAATAACTAGTAAGTGGTTTGGTGACTCTACTTAATTGTTTTATTAATAAATCTGTAGAGGTGGGCTATGAAAAGATATACACGAGGAGATAGGAAAAAGGGTATAACCGATATTGGTTTTGATTTGCTCCAATCTTTAAATTTTGCTCCTTATCCTCCCACAAGAAAAGTCAAGTCTTTGAGCAGACCATCCTCTCTTCCACCCACAAGAAGTTTTGCTAGTTCATCTTGTCAAAGCCTAACCCTACATGGTATTGTCTTACCTTTGCATGTAAATTTCCTTCCTTTTAATATGGCTCATCCACAACCTCCACCTGTTCCATGGGGTGCATCCATTGGACCACTCAACCTTGGTCCTAACCTGCATGATCTTCTGAGGGGATCAAGTAAAATTTTACCTAAGTTTAAGGGTGACAGTAAGGTTACTCGTGAAGAGCACATTAATGCTTTCTTTGCTACATGTTCAATCCTTGGAGTTCAACATGAAGATGTATCTATTAGGCTATTTGTCGAGTCACTGGTTGACTTAGCTGCTGAGTGGTTTTACCACCTTCCTAATGCATCTATTAATGATTGGGCTACGATGAGACAACGATTTGAAGATAGATTCAAAACTACTAACAATGAACACACATTAGTAGCTCAACTCTCCTCTATGAAAAAGGAGATTCATGAACAAATACGAGAGTATGTAGCCAAGTTTAATAGACTTGCAAATAGAATTCCTACAAATGTCAGACTTGGAGATAGATTAATGCTATGTTTCTTTATCAACTCATTGCCACCTGATGTTAGTTATGATATTAAAAGGAAAGGAGTCCCTAACATAGTCGATGCTCAATCATTGGCTGTTGCTATGGAAGATGATTTGATTACTACTGGGAAGTGGAAAAGGGAGCTATAAACTGGTAAACCTATCACAACTAGTTCAATAGACTCAATTATTCAGAGGTTGGAAAATGACATTATCACTCTGAAGCATTAGATGCCCAAAGGTACTCAACAACCTCCTTAAGGAGGTTATAATCAAATGATGCAATTGCTAGGTCCTACCCAACAGTTAGCTATTGAAGGACCATCAATGAGTAAAAGCAACCATATGGTTTGCAATTTTCATCTCATCTTTGATCATGATGGAGCCTCCTATCCTAAGATGATGTGTTTTATGCAAATGCTTTCTATGAATGAACATGCTGAGGAACCCTTGGTGGAAGAACCTCCCACACTTAGTGATGCTGGGATGAATTTCTTCAAGTATGAATTAGATGAAGAGATTGGAGAAGATGTATATACTGAAGTTGACAACTCCAATTGTGCGGTGTTTACTAGAGGCTAGCAAACACAAAGAAGCCATAATACTCAGGGTCAATCTAGTAATTATGCCTCAGCCCCTAAATATATCTTGACCTGACACCCAAAGCTGGAGCTGCTGAGGTACCATCTACTTCATCTTCTAAAACTCATGTCTCAAGTTCATTTGATATTGTAGAATCATGCAAGAATACTAAGATTGAGGTTTCCCAAGCTGAGTACTTGAGGCTTAATAAATCTGAACTTGATAGATAGGTCAGATATGTCAGACATGAACCTTCCCCTTCCCATTGTAATGCTCAAGTATCCAGTGATGCTGAAATACTTGCTAAAAGCCAAAACTATTCAAACTCTAGTCGTCAAGACCCTGGTCCTCAAAATCCTTTTGGCAAGCCAAAACCTTTTTATGTCTCTCTTTATATCGTTGGTTTTAAACTTAGTAATTGTGTTATCGATCCTAGAGCCTCAAAAAATGTTATGTCTACTCAAGTCGCTAAAGCCCTAGGATTATCCTATATGCCCTCTCATGGAAAATGCTTCTCAATGGACGGTTCTCGGGTACCCATCCTAGGTCAGATTAAAGATGCTCAAACTATTTTGGCTACCTTCCCGAAGAAAAGATTGAAATTAACCATTCTTGTAGTAGATATACCTGCTAGTTATGTGATGCTCTTGAGTCGTAGTTTTTGTAAAGACTTAGGTGGGGAAATTCAAATGGATTGGTCACATACCCTAATACCTATGGAAGGGAAGAAATTTTGCCTCAATCTTGAACCTAAGGCCAAGTTCATTGTGCTTAAATTTGGAGACCCTAGGGCAAACATCTTGTTTGTAGAAACTGGACCAGGTACCTACATGTGTACATCCACTAGAAATGAAGAAATGAGTCTGATTAGCCCCGACCCAGTTGATGAATTGTGGACTCTAGAATTTGATGGGAGTTGTTCTACCACAGGGTCAGAGGGGTTGTCTTGATTTCACCTTATGGTTATTCTTTTCCTTTTTCTTTCAAATTGGAGTTTGAGAACACTAATAATACCACATAATATGAGGCTTTGTTATTAGGCCTAGAGCTAGCTAGATAAAGAGGTGTGAAACAAATGAAGGTTAAGGGAGATGATGAGTTAATTGTTAAGTAGGTAACAAAGTTGTACACAATTAAAAATGGTAGGTTAAGACATTATCGAAATAGAATGTGGGATTGTATTGAAGATTTTGACACTTTTTCCATAGAGGTAATACCTAGAGAACAAAATACTAGAGCTGACTCAGTAGTTTCAACATCTCTTCTCTTGCCACATCCTGCTTTTAAGAATAACTAATACAGGGTTGAAGTAGTGTATAGGCCTAGTGTCTCTGACAATGTTAATCACTAGCAAGTTTTTAATTCTGATCAATAAATTATTTCATTCCTCAAAAAGGCAAAATTGTTTGCTAGTGTGTTCTTTGAAAGTAGTACTGATGACAGTAATGATGTTTTGGAGGGAAAAGTAGAATCCCCAAATGACTCAAGCTTAGGAGTTGTGCAATTGAAAGGAAATAAGATTTCTAAGGGGCTTGTCTCTCTTGAAGATCTCTTTAATCGGCATGATCAATACCTTAAAAAGAAGAATAAGGTTTCCATTACAACTTCAGCCGATTATGAGAAGGTGAATATTAGCACTGAAGTTGATCCAAAGATTGTGTGCATTGGTAAATGTTGTTCCAAAGAAGAAAGGGAACATTTAATTTCTCTTCTTATTAGATATAAGGATATTTTTGCATGGTGTTATGCTGACCTTAAGAGGTTTAGAAATGGAGAGATGCAGCATCATATTCCCCTAAAGCCTGGCACCATACCTTTTAGACAAAAGTAGAGGACTTATAATCCAAAAATAGCTGAAGCCATATTCAATGAAAATGATAAAATGTTGAAGGCTAAAATCATCTACCCTATTCACCACTCTACTTGGGTGGCAAATATTGTGCCTATTAGGAAGAAGAATGGGGAGATTCAGATTTGTGTTGATTTTAGGAATTTGAATCAAGCCTCTCTGAAGGATAATTATCCCTTACCAGTTATGGGTCATATTTTACAAACTGTGTCTGGTTCAAAGATGATGTCCATGCTTCATGGGTTCTCGGGATACAACCAAATTGAGGTATCTTGAGAAGATCAACATAAGTCAACTTTTACTACCCCCATTGGTGTCTTTGCATATAATAGGATGCCCTTTGGTCTCATTAATGCTTGGGCCACATTTCAAAGAGCAATGGACTTGACTTTCGGTGATTTGAAGAACAAAATCATAGTAGTGTATCTTGATGACTTGAAAGTTTTCTCCAAGAAAAGAGCTAATCACTTGCATGACTTGGAGGTGGTCTTACAAAGCTGTAGAGAGAATGGTATTTCCCTAAATCCTAAGAAGTCAATCTTTGCAATCACTGAAGGAAAATTGTTAGGCCATATTGTCTCAAAAGATGGGATAAAAATTAATCTAGAGAGGGTCAAGGCAATCCAACAGTTAAGTCTTATTGCAACTAAGAATAAGATGAGGTCCTTTTTTGATCAGGTAAACTTTCTAAGGAGTTTTGTCCTTGATTTCGCTGAGTTGACTAGACATATTACAGAAATGATGAAGAATAATCTTGTCTTTAGATGGAGTGATGAAGGGAAGAAGGCATTTGAGGACATAAAAAAGGCCACTGCTGATGCGCCCACACTTGTGCATCCTAATTTTTAGAAAGATTTTATCATCTATTGTTATGCCTTGGACCATACTTTATCAGCTATCTTGTTGTAGAAGAATGAACAAGGAATTGAAGCTCCCATTCCTTTCATGAGTGTGTCATTGAAGAACTATGAGCTTAAATACTCTACTTTAGAGAAACATGTGTATGCAGTGGTGAAGGCATTAAAGAGCTTTAGGTTTTACATTTTACATTCACATACTGTTGTATATGTTCTAGAAACTATGGTGAAAAGTATACTCACTCAACAAGAAATTGGATGTAACAATAGGGGGGCTTGGATTGCTAAAGTGCAAGAATATGATGTTGAGATTAGGCCTACTAACTTGGTCAGGGGTAAGGGATTATGTAAGATGATTGTTGAAAGTGAGGTTAAAAGTAAAGAGGAATTACCCTTGGTTCTTTTCACTAGTAACACTGATGAATGGTTCTCTAATGTTTCTTATTTCTTAACCTAAGGTGATTGTTCGTCTCATCTTTCTGCAAAGGAGAAGAGAAACCTAAAAATCAAAGCACACAGGTATGTTATTTGGGAAGGTAATCTATACAAAAGAGGAGTGGATGGGACATTTCTAAGGCGTGTAGACAAGGATCAATAGAAGAAATTACTAGAAGCCTTTCATAATGAAGCTTGTTGGGGACACTTTTCTGCATCTATAACATCCTTCAAGATATTGAGGAAATGTTTCTACTGGCCTGGGATGTTTAAGGATGCTTATGAGTGGGTATCAAAGTGTGATAAATGTTCAAAATTTATGGGTAGACCTCAATTAGCCTCTTTACCTTTGAGGCCAGTAATTATAGATGAACCTTTCCAGTAATGGGGTTTAGACTTCATTGGACCAATCAATCCTAACTCAAGTGCTGGACATACTCATATCTTGACCGCAACATACTATTTTACCAAGTGGGTAGAAGCTATCTCAGTAAAGAATACTACCTCTGAGGTGGTTTGTGCTTTTCTTAAGGAGAACATTATAGTCAGATTTGGCGTACCCAAGAAGCTAGTAACTAATAATGCTTCAAGCTTTTCCTCTGTAGAAATGACTCTTTTTTGTTATGATTTTGGCATTAGCCTAACCCATTCATCCGATTATTACCCACAAGGCAATGGCTAGGCAGAGTCTAGCAACAAAAATCTCATCTCTATTGTTAAAAAGCTAGTGGTGGAAAATCAGAGAGGATGGCATAAACATCTGTATGATGCTCTTTGGGCTGATAAGATAACATATAAAAGGGCAATTGGTATGTCTCCTTTCCTGCTTGTTTATGGCATTGATAGTGCCATTCCTATTCCTTTGGAATTGTTTGCATTAAACCTACAAAAGGCAATTGAAGATGAACAGTTTCAGTCAACACTAGAAAAGAGAATAAAGTACTTGCACAATTTAGAAGAGCAGAGAGAAATTGTCGTGGATAGGATTTCTAAGCATCAACAAACTGTAAAGAAGATTTTTGACAAAAAAGCTAAGCAAAGGACCTTTGTTGTGGGAGATTCTGTACTCTTATGGGATAGGAGAAGAGAACCAAAACGTGCACACAAGAATTTTGATTCCTTATGGAAAAGCCCCTTCAAAATCAAAGAAGTTGTGGGAGAAAATGCTTTTCTATTGGCTTACCCTAATGGAATACCACTACCTCTTGCCTATAATGGGCAAGATCTAAAACTATGCAATTGGTAGAATTTCTGAGTTTGGCCCTGTACTATAGTTTCTTTCCTTGTCATTCTATTCTTGTTGTGTGTTGTCTCATTTTTGGTGTGACTCTATTACCCTTGGAATAAGGCTTGTTCGCCATGTTTTGCCTGGGTTCTCTGTGTCCTCCCGAGTCCTAGTCCCCAGTTAGAGCCATTTGTTGCCCCCTCATTTTTTTAAGGCCATCCTAAGTTCATTCTTTGTTTTTCCTTTGCATTCGTTGTCAGCCTTTTCACTTAGTTCCTCCTTCGGGCCCAATTTACTTAGTCATTTTTGCGAGTTGGTGATCCTTTGTATTTTCAAAGTCAAGTTGGTGGGTTCACAATTTCTTGAACTGCCTGACCTACTAACTTAACTTGAGTTTCTCGTGCCTTGAGTCTTTTTCATATTCCCATATGAAGTCCTTCCTTTGTAGTTGGGAGGTCAGGGATTCTTTGAAATTTTGAATCTTTGACTCCTAGTTCAAAAGTTCATGTTTTGCCTGACTCACCGACTTTGCATAGCACACTTTCCCAAATGGTATTAGTTGCGCTAGCATATTGTACTAAAGATTGACACTTGTCCTTATACATTCAATTTGAGGTACGTGCAAACATGGTGGCGTTGTTCTTGGAGGGAAAGTTAACGCATGCATTTATGGATTATAATGACAAATTCATCACCAATATTTAATATCTTTCTTGGGGGAATTTATGAGAGGTGACTTGAATTAATTATAAAGCTTGCATAAGGTGATATTATGTGCAAAGGGAATGTGTTGCAGAAGAACTAACAGCTAGCTCACTATTTGCGGAATTTTAGCTCAGTTTTACCCTCGCAGGTTAGCATACCTAGAAACTCTTCTCTCTATAAAGGTTTCATATCTTCTTTGAGGAGTTAGAGATTTTTATTTCCCATGTATCTGCACAAAGAATTCTCTGTTGGTGTCTTGCCCCATTCTCCTCTCTCTACATATATCTCCAAGTCTCTTATTTTCTAGTTTCTGGAGCACATAAAAATAAAGTTTAAGTTCCAAGGGACCCCTCTGGCCTCCATTATAGAGAATGGTCTTTCTGGAGTGAGGGATACAAATTTGGGCTATCTAGATTTAGATGATTTTTGGAAGAGAATGTGATTTGAGAAAAGAACTCCATTGGCAGAGAAAATTATCAGCAGTGGGTTGCATAAAGTTGGTGGCTTTTTGCTTGCTGTACATTGTCCCGAGTTAATGGTTGCATGCACTAATGGTTATTTCCCAGACTCTCAGGAGTAAAAACTCCCAGTGGTACTATGGTGGCCAAAATTGATTATGAATCTGTTGCTTCGGCTCTGGACTTGGAAGAATATGAAGATAATGCTGATGTTTCTATTTCCTCAACCTAGAATTACTATAACGAGAAGAAGGACTGGTGTTGTACATGTGTCACCAAGCATTAGTTGGAAGAAGAAAAGATTGGGAAGTCTCAGCTGCCTGCTAATCTAAAAGGGAGCCATTTCAAAGAAGAAATCTCAGACATGATAACCCTTCTAAATAGAGTAGTTGCAAGTCTTGAGTCGAATGTCTTTGTATTCTAGATGTGCAGGTTTATTTTGTTAATTTGCGGAGACCACCAGATTGACTAGCTAAAAATCATCAACGGGTGTCTACATGAGCAACTGTTGAATTTTACATGAAGCATAAGCTTTCACATGTGCTTCCAGCTAGTCTATATCTTGGCTTGAAAAGAGGTTTCTTGGCCTGGTCTGAGGACTTCAAGGAGTTCTTCGGCAAGCACGCCTGTGTATCAAATCTTTCCTCATTTACAAAGAAATGAAGGTATGAAAGATTTCCGACGTGTGAATGATGCTTTTTCTATGATGCTAGCCAAAAGAATTGATGGTTCAATAGAGAAAGATTTTTTGTAGAAGCATTCACATTGGTCACACAATTTGGGAGTGTTTATATTCAGTTTGATCGCTTCTGTATCTAAGGATTGGGGGTTATGAAAATGCCCCATTAAATTGCCTCGATGCCCCTCTGACTAATTAGTGTTGCTGGAAGTTTGCTACCAAATAGAAGTGGTGAATTTTAAATATCAGGCAATGAAAAAGAGAGGATATTCTTTTCCTGTGTCTTTGCCTTTCTATTCATGCAAAAACAATGATGGTGCCTAGAACGTCGACAAATTATGAAAGGAAGCTAGGTGTGCAGAAATCGCTTCCTACACTAATCTAATGAGGAGAGATGAGTGCAAATTTGTTCTAATCTTTGTAGTTACAACAATGCTAACCCAACAATGTTCAGAGATATTGTAGAAATACACATACACATAGAAAGTAGACAAAAGAGAGGGAGAGAGACAAGATATACTTGGGGAAAACCCTTATCGGGTAAAAAATCCCACACTCCAAAACACAACTCAAATGTATTACAGTAAACAATCAATGTTACAATACAGTTTTAGAGCCAATGCTCTTGCAAGAGTCTTCAACAATCATATTTGGAGACAATCCAGTAGCATAATAGTACCTGCCAATCACATAATACCTCTCCTCTCCAAAGCACATGTTTATATAGAAGATATAAGGCAAAAATGGTTGTATCTTGAGATGGGCGTCCAACATGGCCTAAAATCCATGCCTATGGACACTTGTCCAACATTGTAGGATGTTCATGACACTTGTCATATCACCCCATCGCAAAGAGGTCACCTATTCCCAAGTTGGGCAATGACATATACTCTTACGACACTTACGACTGTCATAGAATTTGTCATAGCTCTCATATCTTATAGCTGTAAGAGAATATGTCATACATAGGCTAAAAATAGCATATTCTCTTACAACATGTCATAACCCTCCTTGGGGTGGCCAAAGATGCCTTCTTCTAAGATGCCCTATGACACATGTCTTCACTTGTCAAAATCTTCCATTTACGACTCTTACGCATCATAGATTTGTCATAAGAATCTATCATAACCGTTTCGGTCAATATTCCCTTACACACTATCCAAGATGCCGAAACATGGCAAAATATTACTACCACTAAGTGGGATGCCTATCTCCTCATGTGAGGACAAATTTACATGTTATCACCCTCCACGTAGGATGACACATCACCGTGCCAATTCTCACAAGATGACAATAAGGATTTGCATCCTAATTACAATAATAAGCAATAAATAAATAAATACAATGAAATAATATAAGGAATTACCAAGGTTGAGACACCTTAATTCCTAACAAATTATTGTCTGAATTTAGCCTTCATAGTTTATCCTCCCGCGTATCATTTGACAACAAAAAATTTATAAAGGAAAATATGCATGGCGGTGGTTCCTACTCACACCTTCCCCAGCTTGAAGATTTTTGGGAGGACTGTATTGATGAAGGAGAAGTTCAGAAAAGGAAATGGATGAGATTGATTGTTGATCAAGTTTGTGCCTTCAAGTTGAATATTTAGGTCCCAGATATAATTGATGATTTTTTAGATCTTCTGAGTGAAGAACATAATACAGTGTCTAGGGAACCTTTGCCCCCAATAAAATGGTCTGAGAAGGAGGTTACCGATATTATGTTGTTGTCATTTCATGTTTTAAGAAGAACTGAAAAGTGGTTGCAAGCAAAGACTAAGGAGTGTGCTGGTTCATCAACACCGAGGGACTCAGCCTCTCAGAATCAAGCTAGATCCTAGATCACCACCTCACATAGAAGAGCATCTAGTTTGGACCTAACTCTGCAAAGAGTTGTCTCACAACCGAATAGCGACAATGAAGGTCCACCTGAGGAGCTTGGCAAGTTGAAGACTGCCTATGAGCAAGATGTTCAAGTGACGAAGAGAAATACTAGATTGGTTGCCTTATCATCTAAGGCTGACCATTTGCCCCCACCAAACAATCATGTAAGTGATTCTAACTCTTTCATCTTCTCGCAATTGGGAGAAGATAATTTATTGCATTCATTACTCAGTCCACCAAATTCCCCTCAACAAAAAGAGATGCTTGGGCAAAACCCTCATCCTACACCAATAGTGGCGACTACCAATGTTGCCAATGTACTAGTCTCATCTCCAAACTGGTTAAAGAAGGTATTCCAAAAGAAGAAGAGGTACACTATTCTAGTTGATGAGGGCATCGATACTATTTCTAGTTTGTTGCAGATGGTACCAAAACCAAAATGTGCAAAGAGGATGTCTAGGATAGTGACTGACACCACCTTGAGAAATCAATTTTTAGAAATTGCAGACCCATTGGTTGAGAAGAATGAAGATGAAATAATGGAAGTTGACTTCAGAGTAAGTTGAGTGGACCCAGGGCCATCTCCTACCGAAGATGATTTGTACCACATGCACTATTCAGTGGACAACATCTCTAAAAGGGTGAAGGATTTACAGGATTAAAATTTGAAGCTACTAGCACATGTAAGTTCTCTGTCCTCCTTTTCCAATTCAATTGCTGAGGTAATAACTCCCTCTACTAGAACCTCATCCACTGTCAAAGTTCCCACTCTTGACCCAAGTCTGCTTCAACAAGTTAGAACTTCTTTGTCTCTGAGGAAGGCTATGGACCAATGGGTTGAGAAGATCATCTTCGATGGTCTCTTATTTATTGAGGAGGTAGTTAAATTATTTGATTTCATTCATGCTAAAAGATAAGTTTTGATAGTAGAATTTGAGAAAGCCCAAAGTGTTCACCATAGTTTAATTTAGCCTCTAAAGAAGTGTGGGAAATCACCAACATGGACCCCAGTATTCTAATGACTGAAGAATTCATAGCTAATCCTAAAGAATTAGATACCATTGTGTGGGCTGATGCATTAGAATGGAAAATCTGTATTATTTCTGCAGCTGAAGAAGAAATGGGAAAGACAGTGACAATTTATTACAAAAAGATGATGAGAATTAAAAGAGACTTTGCTACTTTGGATGTAGAGGCCAACGAATTTGATGATGAAAAACTATTTGATGTCAAGGTGATCAAACATAATTTCAAGAGGGTGGTGACAGAGGATATAGTAAACTACAGTGTGCAATTATAGGGAAATCATTGGGTAGACTTTCTAAGATGGTATCTTACATTAGCACTTGCAAAAATAGCATCAAGGAAGTGTATCAGAAAGTGATTGACTCCGACCGGGCTATCATGAAAAGGAAGTGTCACATCAGTATGATCGAAACTCCACCTTGCATGGCATTAACACCTATTATTAACAAGTACAGAGCATACAAAGCCAAACTGCGAGCACATGTACCCCAAATAGTGCAAAGTGTCACTAGAGAAGGTAGACAATCAAGGGAAGATGAAGAAATGGACGAGGTGGACGATGGCGACATGGACTTGTAAATCTTGAATTGATTTTAATTTCATGTTTTTAAGTTGTATCTTACTTGCTCTAAAACTATTGGCTCTGGAGGGCCCTTTATTATTATTGTTTAAACAATCTTTTAATCAGTTGTTTCAAGAAGCCGTAATGGTTTTCTAGACAATTATAGTTTGGCCTAGCTATATATTCTAAAGGGCTGGTTGAATTATGGATCTTTTTATCTTTTGCAAAACTTTGTTTCTGGAAAGGGTGATAGTTGAATTTTGTTTTCCAACTTCTATGATATATGCAATATAGTTAATATAGTGGAGATTTGAATGATCATGGACTTAGTGTTGTGATTATTTGAATTTATGTTCTTAAGTTGAGTGTATTTCTGCTGATGTTAATGGTATTCATGTGTTCTGGTGGTTGGATGTTTTTGAATCTTGCTCACTGCTTTGAATAATATATCTGTTGATATTTAATTTAAGGTGGTGAATCCCTATGCATGTATAATATTTTCAATATATCTTGTGTTGTTGAAGTCTGTGAACTTCTAGAGTTAGAGTTGTAGATTCACCTTTATAGCTTTCAAGTTAAAAGCTCTGCCTTTATCTTGCTTTCTAGTCAAAAGAAATCTCAAACTTATATTCCTTAGAACATCTATAGAAGGTAGTCGTGCCTTGTCAAATAAGCAGAGAGCCTGTGTAGAATACCAATATATTGGGCTCAACTGTTGATTACATTTGTCACTTGTCTAAGCGTGAATATATAGAGTTAGGTGACAAATCTGTTAACCAACAAAAGGTGAGCTCTCTCATCTAGAGAGCTCACCCAAAACAACCCTAAAACCCGTACAACACCAAAGAACAAGACTCAAGCACAAACATATATTTTCACATGCATAAATAAGCAAAAAGAAACAAGGTTAATGAAGGCTTGAATGCCATTAGAGCTTACCTCTCAAGATCCAAGCAATGGAAGGTGCTGATGAAGAGCTCCAAGAGCTTGCTCCCAAAATCCTTCCAAGAGTTTCCACTTCTCCAAGTCTAGCTCTCCTTCCCCAAAATCAATAATCATTCAATTCAAAAGAAAGAACTAAAAAGAAGAACCCTTCCCTTCTCACAAAGAGGGCGATAAATAGGATTATCTCACAAGCCTTGATGAATGAGAAGGTGACACTTGTCACCTTTTCCTTCATCCACACAACCTTCTCACGATCCCCTAAAGAATGAGGAGGTGACACTTGTCACCTTCCCATTCAACTTGCTCCACACTCTCCCACAAATGCTCTCACACATGTGTGAGAGTATTGGTAGAGGGGATCCCACAAGTTGAGTCCTCACAAGGATGAGAAGGTGACACTTGTCACCTTCTCCTTCAACTATGCCACACACTCTCCCACAAATGCTCTCACACATGTGTGAGAGCATAGGGGAGAGATCTCACACAAGTGGAGGCTTTGGAAGCTTCTAAAGCATTCAAAGATAAGGGTAGTGTTACCCTAGGGAAGTGGAGTTAGTCAAGGTGGGATGGTGACTTGCCATCCACCTTTCCCATCTCCAAATTCGTCACTTTACTCAAGGGCCAAGTTTAGGTGATCAAGCAAGGGTTACACCAAGGGCTAACATCCCCAAATTGACCCTATACTCTAGGGGTATGAGCTATGGTCATTAGTTAACCATTATGAACACAAGAGGAGTCATAAATCCACATAAAAAGGGCTAAAAAATAATTAGCACCAAAATTGTGCAAATCAAACATTACAATATTACAACACTTCAAGGAGATAAATCAAAAAGGTGAAACCTTACAAAAATATCATCAATAAAAATAAAACACAAAACATCATACTCAATCAAAAATGACCTTAGTCCACCTTAGGGACTAGGTCAGTTTTACATGTCTATTACATAGGGTTATTTGTTTGACCTCCAATTTTCCATGGGCCATGGAAAAATACCTGCACACTTACACAAACACGTTAATAACACAATATATATATAGCCGAAGTGAAATGAATTACACACACACAAGATCGCATAAGCACATATATTCTCAAATATAACACATGCTAACATTTACATGATTCTCAAATCATCTGCATTTCACATAATACAATCAGGATCATATATTACATAAGATTTCATCAATTCAATCATCACTAAACATTTCAATTGCATCCAATTCAATATAGAAGTAAACATCATAGAATCAAATGTAATCTAACATGCAGCTATAACATCAACATATCATAATCCATCTAACTAATCAAAGCACAAGATATAGTAATGAAAGTCTAGATAACGGGATCAATAGTCCCCAAATGTCCACATGTCCATCATAATGTCCATACGATAAGTATCATAAGAAAAAATAAAAGGTGAGAAAAAGTAGGCCTCACAGCTATCCTAGATTTGAGTGTGTTTGCCTATTCTAGTAATGTGATGTTCTATTGATTTATTTGTATGTGTGACGACTTTATGTGATATATGTGCTAGCTAGTGTGAGCCACCCATGTTTGTATGTATTTTATTGGAAGTTGTGCCATATGTTTCATGTACTGGTGTATGTTGATTAGTGTGAGTGTTGCCATGTATTCCTTGGATGTGTGAGAGTTATGGCTTCAATAGCGGTGTTTCCATGATCATCTTCTTCGTAGCTCAAGGGTTGCCTAGAGTGGCATAGACATCTATTGCACTCGATGATGGTAATATGGTAGGGTGGTTGACAACATTTCCCCATTGGTCCTCGAGCCAATCTTGCAGGAGTTGGATGCTTTTTTGTTCATTTCGAGACAATTGACTATATTGTTCTATGTACCTGTTGGGGCATTTTGGAGGTGGTTTATTATGATGTATATTCATGCTTTGTTTATTTTATTCATTAGAGTGTGATCCTTTTAATGTTTAGGAAGTAGCCTCTGTCATGTTGTAATTTTATGATGTCATTTGGTTGAACAATGAATCTTGTTTTAGATGGAATTTATCATTTTGTATAATTATCTCTTATGTTGGAAATGGTTAAACGGGGATGTTGGATTCCACCATTTTATATGTTGTACTTATATTATTCTATGTTTATGGTTTGGGATGTATTGTTCCCACATTATGATCAATATTTCCATTATTCATTTTGGCATGATTTAACGTTGGTGTCAAACAAGCGTGGCATTCTATTTGGAGTTTCTCTTATTTGGCATGTATGTTAGCATTTTGGAAAAATGTTATATTTCTATATTTGAGTTATTTCTTGCTTTTGTGTTTTGATAGCATGTCATTTTTGGAGTATGAGTGGATGCCATATGTTTTGGATCCTTTTGGATGTATCATTTTGGTGAGGTGTCGTAGTCGATCCCTCTTTTGGCTTGTAGTCGTTTGACGACATTACTTGGCTTGGTGGCCATTTGTTGATGTTGTTTTCTCTCATCTTTTAGATAAGCATGTGTCTTATTCCACCTTCTCTCTAGTGCATTTTTGTGGCACTTGGGTGATTTTTTATGCTTGAGTGTGTAATTGTGACATGTGGGTGTTACACTTGCATCATGAAAAATTGGTTTGTCATGTGTTCATCTGTTAATGTCCTAGTGTAAAATATGGGGTGTTACATGCCTAATGATGATTTACCTTGTGATACACCTTGTAGGATGGACATAGATGATATAGTTTTACCTCCACCTACTCATGACATTATTACATCCCATGCTGATCTTTCTTCGGGCCATGTCATCATGATCTTACCTCAATTACAAATTTATGGAAAATTTAGGTACCACTTCACCAAGTTGATAACAAATTTGTATAAATTTTGGTTTCCCAATTGCCCACAATTTATTTTAAAAATTATGTTTTAATATAAAATATCCATTCACTCTATCACTTTAAGTCTATTTCACTTGGGGGATTATGCATCTATATAGGGGATTCACCAAGATTTACATAGAATTGTCCAAGGACTAGTTCTTAAAGTATGTACCCTACTAAGGGGAGAATCAAATCATCTAGGGGAAGCATTACATTTCATCAAGTACCCTCTTGTGCTAAGATAATTTCAAACTATCCTTGTTCAAATAGAGAAAAGGGATTCCTTTCTTTATCCATTTCAACTCTCGTAGAATCCATATTATTAAGTGTAGATTTCTCTTCCCACAAACCACTAGGGGATTTAAAACCTCATTGTTTACAATTCACATGTTCCTCGGTAGCAAAGGGAAATCCTTTCTAACATGGCCATTTGTTTTTACAAAGAAAACAAGAATTTAAATCACCAAGCCCATTAATTTTGTAAGATACATCAAAACCATGGAGCTTAAAACAAACCCATTCTAGAAAATAAGTAGTAGGTTTTAAATTAATTTAAACCCTAACATTCATATGTGAAAGAGAGGATATTGTGTCTTCCACTTTTGTTACTTCTCCTTGGTTTTTAAGTGCATGTTGGAACCAAAATTGTGGTGGAAAATTATAAATTTCTATCCAATGGGGTATAACTTTAGTATTATATCATCAAGGTTAAATAAAGAGCCCATTCAAAAGCACAAAAAATAGATTGTCCAGCATTTCAAAATCCTTAGTAACAACTATTTTCTTCACTTTATTAGATTTAAAACAAAGAATGAAGAACCCTTTCCATAATATGCACGAAAAGGAAACTTATAAGCCTAATTTATTTTCCCACACAACCAGTATCCAATCATTAAGAATTTATGAGACTATCAACACATCTTGGTTTAAATAGATAAAGAAATTTCTCAAACTCTTTAATCTATTTTTGTATTTTTCTAAAAAAACATTCATTGCATTATTACAGTTTAAATGGTAAATAGAATGAGCTTCACCTTGCTTACTTTCTCCTATACCTAGTATTTCATGGATCATCCATAGTATTCTACAACTTCAAACTATACCTCTCCAGAAACCTTGACCTTTCCTTCATTGATGAGAACCTACTTCAATGTTTTGTTCCCTCCCTCAAGGAAAATAAATTTAATACCTAGTTTACCTTGCATGCTTGAGTAGTCATTCCCATCTTCCCACCACCTGACTCCTCATCTCTGTTATACATCCTTTTGTGGCTTACACACATGAAATAACAATTTTTTAACTCAATAATGATTGGATTTGAATGACCCACCCTAATTCCAAGATAGACACAACACATGAATAAACATACTAAAACAAAAATACTAAAATAACCAAACAAAATCAAGACAAAAGAGAAACAAAGATGCACAAATAAAATATACTAGGGCACAAAGATCAAAGTATAAATAAAGAAGGTGATCCAATGGAAGATGAATTTTCATTTTCCCTTTCAAAACACCTCTAACTTTCATAACTCTCTTAATATAAATAATTAAAAGTAATATTAATAATAAAATGTTTTTTTTGGGGAATATATAGAGTTTTCCCATACAAGATTTATCCATGGTAAACATGGATCATTTGTGTACATTCTATGTTTATATATTTATTTATATCTTGAGTTTTTCTCATTTAAGGAAAGACTTCATAATTTTCATTGTAAAAAACCACAAGCATATTTTTCATCAATCATAAATATAGTTTACCTTGAATTTTAGCATATAGTTTATATTGATGAATCCATTGAGAAATATATTTAACAATTGCATTAAAAAATAACCAAACTCAATGTCTCTAAACATTCATTTCACAATAAGACCCACACATACTTGAATTATCAAGCTTCACATGGTACTCACTTCTAAGTCAAAAGCACTACATGAAAGAAAACAACAAGTTATATGATTCAATAATAATCTCACTCCCTTGCCATAGCTATGCCACTATGCATGGGTCAATGAATGAGGAATATTTTAGACACTCAAGTTTATCTCATATTTAATATAATGAATCCCAAGTTTTGAATAGTTCTCTAGTCATAGGACAAGAAGAGCATGCAACCATGAAGAACCAATCCTATTTAAATAGTTATTTAGTTCTAAGATTTTGCTTTTTTGTATTGGATCAAAGGAAAGTAAATTACAATGAATAGTGCGCTAATAATGTTCCAATGAATAAACCAAAATTCACAAACCATAAGCATAGACTTAAGAATGAATAGGGGACAAAAATAGTAAGAGAAGCATAAAACTATATACAAAAGTCAAGGACATAACCTCAACTACAAGCCAAAAATGAAACCACCAACCCTATGAGTTCAACACTTTAAAAAATGGCCTCACGTGACATACAAGATCTACCTAAAACCAAACTAGCCTCAACACAATGCCTCTATATGCTTTGGGACACAATGAGATTCAATATTATTGCTATGACAGATGTGGGTTGATTTCAAGGTTATAATGGTGAATTAAAGGCTGCAATGGTTGTTATGACTATGTGACCAAAATTTTTGCAAAGTTTGGTAGATATGTTGTATACTTGAACCCAAGTGGTGGAAATGATATGTGGATGACACCAACATTTGTTGGTCACATAGTTTGGAAAACTTAGAAAATTTGCATACTCACCGTAACAACTTTGAAAAGTGTATTTCTTTCACCAAAGACATTGAATCTAGTGGCTAGCTCATGTTTCTTGATGTCCTTCTCATTAGAAAACCTGAATGCTCTTTAGGTCATAGTATCTTTAGAAAATCCACCCATACTGACCTTTACCTCCACTCTTCTTTCCACCACCATCCATCCCAAAAAAATGGTGTTCTTAAGACTCTAGTAACCAGGGCACATCGAATTTGTGATGAAAATCACCTGGATTTGGAACTCTCAAATTTAATGGCTTCAAGAACAAGACAACTAAGAAAATACTCCAACAAACCATCTCTAAACATAAGTCTAAAGATTCTAGATCTTCCTCCCAACCCATGACCTCTTTACCTTACATCGAAGGGCTTTCCCAAAAGATCTCCAAGATTTTGACAATAAAAGGTATTAGGTATGTGTGAGGCCGATTATTTCACCTCCCTTATTTTGATCGATTATGCTACTTTGTGATGACATCATCAGACCTTTAGTGACTATGGTTTTATTATGCAGACTTGTTTTTTATCTCCTGATTATAATAGGACTTTGATTTGACATATGTGATTTGACACATGGGATATATTAGATGATATTTCATGATGAGTTTCTAATTAATTATGTGATGTCGACTATTTGACATATGATTTAAAATGTAGTTTAAATTGGAGTTATGTATTGATGATTATTGATGTATTCAAATTGCGTGAATTTAATTCCAGTTGCTTCGGCTATGATTTCCATGATATGACTGACACTTGATCGAGATGTGCAGGTTTCACATTCCCTAGCCATGGGAAAATCGGAGGTAGAATTCACACTATGTTATCCCCTGTAAACCAATCTATTCCCAAGAGGGATAAGGATCACGTTTGAATTTGAATGATGATTTAAGTACTTGATTTAATTTGGTTATTTCGGCCTTAGTACCCCTTGTCTATTTATTTAATAATGAGTGTTGTATAATTTTACTTGATTTACACCACTTGGTATTTATTTTATTTTGAGGCCATTTAAATGTGATTTTTAACCCCCTTTGTGAACCCTAGAGTCCCAAAAGCTACCCTAGGTGGTTACCCTTGAGTCTAGGGTCAACTTGGACTATCTAACCCTAGATTTGACTTAGGTTTGGTCACTCTAAACCTTGGTTTGGTAAAAGTGACGAAAATTTGAAATAAGGGAAGTGGGAGATGAGTCATGTTGGTGATTGTTTTGATGCAATCATAACAATTAGTTTAAATTCACATATAATGAACCAAAACTGACTTGAAAGATATGAAGGAATCAGTTAAGATTCACTTAATCCCAAGTTTACTGTGGTCAGGTCTTGACCTGTCGGTCAAATTCAGTTGGTCAATGTGAAGCTGTAATGTTCAAGGGGCCTTACGTAATTTAAGGTTGCTTGTTGGTTAACTGGACTTAAGCTATGCAAAGAGATCATGAAATATGGGTGTGTTTGTTCATTCTTTGCATAAAAGTGTCACTGTGCTGCAAATCTTAGATAGTTTTCTTGAATTATTGCAGCTTTCTCCTTTATACATTTATGAAAACTTGTCTACCTTCAACTTTGTTGTTCATGCTTCTTCAAATATGAGACAAATTTCCTTTAGATTTCTGCGTTTTGAGCTAAGTATTTCAGATGGGTTGGGAAAAGTTAGAAAGATCTAATCTAAACTTCATTTACTCTATCGAAGGATCTAATTGTTTTGTTATGTACTATATAAATCATACAACAATTTGATCAAATCCATAGATAAAACCTTAAATGCAAGTTCTGAGCATTTTCACAAACATACATTTAAAATTGCAAGCCCTCAAAGAAAATATTTCAAAACACAAAGGAGAGCGGGAGAACACTCAGAAGATAGATGCAGAACTCCAAATTCTATTGTATTAGAAACAAACAGTCATACATGATTTACAATATTGGAATGACTCTTGGTTTCATTGATCAAACTATAGAGAACTTACAAGCTTTACAGATACAGTAAGGAAGCTAGACTTTCCACGCACTCCTTACTGCAGACAAACAGGCAACCTCCTTCTTTTACTTCTAGACTATACTAAGCTAAATTGTTACTACAAATCTCTGTGTGTTCCTAAAATCCCTGTTGTAAAGTATTACAATGCAGAGAGGCACAATATAAAGGCTCTGATTGTCCTCACTACAGCAAAAAAAACCCTAACCAAACCCCTGGTTCAAACCCCTGGTTACAACAATAAATGCAGGTGAACCAATCCCCCAAAATACCTCTGAGTACACGTCCAATTTGGGCGAGAAAAATGCCCTCTGGGAAACCCTAGCAGCTCAGTGATAACCTGTGTGGTCTGCTACAGTAATGTTCTTAGCTGCATTTTGTCCTTCATTGAATGAATGGCCCTTGACTTCCTCGCCCCTCGTCCTTATTTCCTCTGCTCCTGAGATCAGATCCCCTCTCCTATGTGATGTCACCACCATCAAGTTTCAGCTACTCACCTCAACTGCAAGCCTGCAAATAGACAAATCAACAATAAGTACCATTTCCTTTTAATAAATAGCAAGAAATTCAAAACATCTGATTCAATCAAGGTGACCGTGCAAAAATGTGGAAATCGGGTCCAAAATCGGCAAAAACCGCATTCAAAATGCACACAGAACGCTCAAAATACCATGGGTCAACCACTGCTGACCGAAAAATGCCATCAGGTGCCAAAAAATGCCCTTAAATTTCTTACTAATATGCCACTTCCCGCCCATCGGCGTGAGAAATACTATCGGCGAGCCCCAAAATCGATTGGCCGATGGCCTCGTTTGGCTGATGTCTTCGTTTCAGCATGAGTCTTGCCGAAATAGCCCTAGCAGCTTGCTTCTCCTTACTATCGGCCTGACATCGCCCATTGGCGAGTCAAAAACTCCATCCGTCAATCACCACCGTCTGGCCGAAATGGCCTTCCCTCTAAGTTTTCCTTTCTATCGGCACGAGACTGCCTATCGGCGAGTCAAGAACTTGATTGCCCAATGTATATTGTTTGGCCGATAGCTCCATCGCTTTCCTCATCGATGTGACACAAAACTATCTCCCGCCGACACCTTTCACTAAATTCCCATCGGCATAATACAGACTATCGGCGAGGGCTCCAAACTCTATACCGATTGCCATTGTCTCATCGATGCCCTCTCTTTCCTTCTATCCATCGGTAGGACCCTGCCCATCGGGGAAAACCAAACTCCCTCCGCCGATGACATTACTTTGCCCGATATGGCCTTTTCGGTTTCCATCGACGAAAGTCCCGTCGATGCCACAGTTGTATGTTCCATCGGTGGGAGATAATCCCACGCCCAGACAATTTTGAACTCGGCTGACAATGAAAGCTACGCCGATGGAATTATTATCGGTGAGAGACACTCCCTCGGGGAGACCACACTAAGCCCAGTCGATAGCATATGCTATACTGATGGCAATAGGCCATCGGGGAGACCACACCCTTCGGCAGGAAAATGCATTACATTACCGAAGGCAATGGTTATGCCGATAGCAATTCACACCACTCTTTTGATTTACTAAGTCTCCTCCTCCTTTTGCCTTTTCATTGGCGAGAGACACCTCATTAGTGAAGGCTTAAAATGTCATTCCGAATGCTAATGTTTCACTGATAGGCTCATGCTTGTATACCATGCTTTGTTCATTTGTCTTGTATGGTCAGACCTGTCGAACATACAAATGTGAGATACACAGTGGAACTCGAAACAATAATTCATTTAAACCTAAAATCCATCCTGCATATCTATTTCAAAATTTTAACCAAATGCCTACAAGGAAAAAGACACACAACTGACACTATATGATGCAAACCTGATTGTACATTTTACCAACAAATGATCATAACTTGCAAAATATGGCAAATTTTAAGATGGTTCAAAAAGCAACCCTAGCTCATTTTTCACAAGGAATCCAACCATATCATGCACTGGTACTAAAAACACATTTTTCTCTATTTTTAACAAGGTTTGCAAATTTTAACTCCCTTTTCCCTTTACCACCAAACAAAACAACACAGGCAGAAGTAGAAACAACAGCCACAGCAGGGGTCCTCATTTTGCTAAGGAGTAAAATGGGGTGTGTTGTGGACACCACAACAAGTCATGCCTTGGGAAAGACTCATCTCCCTTCTCAAGTGTGTGGGAGCTTCCCCCAAGACATACTCATGTTGCATTAATGAGAAGGATTGGATGAGCTGTGTGCTGAGGATATTGAGAAAATTAGTCTCAATCAGGAATAGTGAAGAACAGTGATGATAACAAGGTAAAAGTCCAAGATAGGTTGAGGATCAGAGGATACAATTTAAAGGGTTTGTAGATATAAGTCTTGAGATGCTCCAGTCAAGTTTTCAGGGATCCGCATGAAGATCTGAAGAAGTTATGGTTGCTCAAGTAGAACCAGTTCTGATAAGTGCTCAGTGGTGATAGAGTGAGACAGATAGGACCGATAATGCATTATCCCACTCTGTGGATTTGAGGAAGTGTTTAGGACATCCTTGTGAAGTGTCAAGTAGATCGGTTTGTGGTTTGAAGGTCCGGAAGAACCTATTCCTTTGTGACAGTGATGACAGACTGTGTTCTTGAGGTTCCAGATGTAGGAGAGAAGGATTTCAGTAAGTAGAGGAAGTGCGGATGTTCCTGATTGATTCAGGAAAGCTTGTGAAGGTCCCTAGATTATGTTCGGTTTGTGTTGATGGTCCGCATTAGAATTGGAGCCTAGAATTGAAGAAATACTTCCGGATGAAGTTGTTCTTTCTGTGACTGGCCGACCGAATGAATTATACACCTTGCGAATGTTCTTGTGGTTGCTTGCTGATTTAGATGTTTGTTCCTAAGTTGATGTCGTGTATAAATAAAGGTTTGCGAAGTCATTTCAAGTGTGTATTCATGGAGATGAGTGTGTGGTAGTGAGGAGAAGAGCGAAAGGAAGAGCAAAAGGATTTGGGCTTTAATGAAACTGATTCAAGCATGGTGACAATGCTATTTACCAGTTCAAGTATGTAATACTTATTTATTGTAGACAATGTGTCTCTTGTAGGCAGTGAGCCTCTTGTGAGCAGTGTGCTCAGGCAGTGAGCCCTAATTGGCATGTGCCATCTTATTCTTTCTATTCTTCTAACAGAGAATAATATCTTGGGATAGTCACCCCATGGTTTTTCCCTTAACCAGGTTTTCCACGTCAAAATCTTGGTGTCTCATGTGTAGATGTGTTTCTGCTCTTGGTTAATTACATTAAAGTTTTCATGATTGATTTATTGTTAATGCTAAGTGAATGCAAGTGTTGAAAGAAGAAAGTTTTTGGACAACTGATTCACCCCCCCTCTCAGTTGTCTGCCCTAAATCTAACAATTGGTATCATAGCCAAGTTCCTCTAAAAGGAGCTTAACCGCTTGAGGAGATCTAGGATGTCGTCCTACAAGAAGGATAGTCTGAAGTTTGATGGAACTAACTTTGCTCTTTGGAAAGGTCGCATGGAATGTCACTTGTAGTGCATGGGATTTGCATACTAGTCCATGGTCACAAAGGCTTATGTACCTCCACAGGGTGGTTCGACAACCCTAAATGAAATCACAGATGCTAAAAATAATCTGCGGACCAAAGAGGCTCTTTTAAGCACATTATCCAACTCAGAACTCTCTAATGTTATTGATCTACCAACTGCCTTTGAGATTTGGAAGAAATTGGAACTTTTGCATGCAGGAGACCAGTTTGTTAAATGTACAAGATTACAGAGTCTAAAAGGGAAATTTAAAAAACTAAAAATGCGAAATGATAAAAATATTACCTCTTTTATGCCAAGAGTGAATGAGCTAGTTTGTGGAATCAGAAATACAGGTGGAACCCTGAGTGAAGATGAGATCATTGGCAAAGTTCTCAGATCCCTTCCTGAGTCTTATAAAATCAAAGCTTTTGCAATCGAAGAATTCAGAGCTCACACAACAGTCACAAGGGATCAATTGGTTGGTAAGCTAGCTTCTTTTGAAATGGTCGAGTTTGGAGATGATCCTCCAAAGACTGAATCTGCATTCAAAGCAAGTGCCTTGGTAAAAGGAAAATAAAGGTTTGATCCAGGAGAAAACTCTTCAAGGAAATCATCATGGTATGAAAATACAAGAAAAGACTTGGAAGAAGAAGAAGCTGAAACTGCTCATCTTGAAGCTCTTATTGCAAAAAGACTACCAAGAGGATCCAATAAGTATGAGGGAAAATTGTCTTTTAATTGTTTTAACTGCAATAAGATTGGTCATTTTGCATCAAGGTGTCCGGAAAGATTTTCTAGGCCAAACAGTAATAGACCAAGATTCCAAAAGAATTGTTACTATGCTCATGAAGGAGATGATGAAGGAGTAACAGATGATGAATCAGAGAAAGAAGACAAATCCAGAAGTGACTGGGTGTTCATTGCCATCAAGGAAGAAGATCCAATACCCTCTGAATCTGTAAATCATAAAGCCCCAGCTGCCCAAGTTGAAGAAAAGGATGATTGGGTCATTGACAGTGGCTGCTCTCACCACATGACAGGTGACAAACAAGTTCATAGATTTGGAAAGGTATGAAGGAGGAGTGGTAAAGTTTGGTGATAACTCTACAGGTAGAGGAACTATTTCTTTTGATGGAAAGAACAAAACTGGTAATGTAGTATATGTTGAAGGATTGAAACACAATCTTCTAAGTGTGGGATAGTTGGTGGACAAAGGCTATGATCTCAGATTCAAGAATGGAAAGTGCAAAATCTTTGAAAGTTCTGGAACAGAGATTGCATCAGGTACCTAAACAAAAGGTAACATCTTTCACTTAGCTAGTACTGGTAAAATTTGCTTATTTGTTCAAATTGATCAGAGTTGGTTATGGCATAGAAGAATGTGCCATGTGAACTTTGATAATATCATCAAGATAAGTAATACTCAAGCTATAAGAGATCTTCCAAGATTGGTAAAACCTACAAATAGTTTGTGCAAAGAATGTCAGTTGGGAAAACAAAGAAAAATCTCATTCAAAAGCAAGGAACAATCTTCTACCAGACTATTAGACTTGGTTCACACTAACTTATGTGGTCTGGCAAGAATCAGGAGTGTGCAAGGTGATAGATACTTCATGTTGCTAATTGATGACTATCCCGGATGATGTGGGTAACCTTTCTGAAAGAGAAATCAGAAGCTCTTGAGAAATTCAAAATATTCAAGGCTATGGTGGAAAATGAGACTGGATTAAAATTGAAGTGTCTGAGGTCTAATAGAGGCAGAGAATTCACATCCGGTGAGTTCATAAACTTTTGTGAGAAACATGGAATACAGAGACAGTTGTCTGCCCCTAGAACTCCACAGCAGAATGGAGTTGTTGAGAGAAAGAACCGGACCATCTAGGAAGCATTCAGGACCATGATGATGGAAGCAAATGTTCCTCAGATCTATTGGAGAGAAGTTGTCAGCACTGCAGTCTACACTCTCAACCGAGTTCAAATTAGAAACTATACCGGTAAGACTCCTTATGAACTTTGGTTTGCCATTACTCCCACTGTGAGATACTTCAGAGTTTTTGGTAGCAGATGTTACATTAAAAGGGATGAAGATCTAAGAAAGTTTGATTCTAGAAGTGATGAAGGAATATTTTTGGGTTATTCTACTCAAAGCAAAGCATACCGGTGTTACAACAAGAGACTGAGAAAGATTGTAGAAAGTATAATGTGAAGGTTGATGAAGAAATTGAAAGACCTTCAAGAATTCTTGAACATGATGAAGATGATTAGAATGGTGTTCAAATTCAAGGTATGCAAGTCTCTTCTGAGAAACAAAGTCAAGTTGATCCGGTAAGACAGGAAGAAGAGATAAGTCTCAATGAGACTGATCAAGAGTTAGAAGTGCAAGAGACTCCCAAAATTCCAAGGTATGTAACTCTAAACCACTCTAAAGATCATATCATAGGTGACAAAAGCAAACGGGTGCAAACAAGGAGGAGAATTGCTCAAAATTCAGATGAGTATTGTCTAATTTCAAAGATTGAACCTAAGACAGTAAATGAAGCCTGCAATGATGAAAACTGGACTAAGGCAATGGAGGAAGAACTGATGCAAATTGAGAAGAATCACACTTGGGATCTTGTTCCCAGACCAAGAAACAAAAATGTGATTGGAACCAAATGGGTCTTTCGGAACAAATTGAATGAAGCCGATGAAGTAATCAGAAACAAGGCTAGATTAGTTTGCAAAGGCTACTCTCAAATAGAAGGAGTTGTTTTTTAAGAAACTCTTGCTCCGGTGGCAAGAATTGAAGCAATTAGATTATTTCTTGCATTTGCTACCTTCAAGGATTTCAAGGTGTATCAGATGGATGTCAAATCTACCTTCCTAAATGGTAATTTGGAAGAAGAAGTGTACATTGAGCAACCAAATGGATTTCAATTGTCTAATCATAGTGAAATGGTCTGTAAATTAAAAAAGGCACTGTATGGACTGAAGCAAGCCCCAAGAGCCTGGTATGAAAGATTGGATAAGCATCTCTTGAACATTGGTTTCAATAAAGGTACTGCTGACAGTAATTTGTATTTTAAAATTGATCATGAAAATATCTTAATTGTTGAAGTATTTGTTGATGATATCATTTTTGGAGGAAGAGATAGTATGTGTAAAACTTTTGCAAGTCAAATGAAAAGTGAGTTTGAGATGTCAATGCTTGGAGAAATGAATTTCTTTTTGGGTCTACAAATTACTCAAACAAAGAAAGGAATCTTCATCTCTTAGTCAAAATATGTGAAAGAATTGTTGAGGAAATTTGGGATGGAAACTCAAAGCCAATGAACACTCCAATGGCAACTGGATGCAAGTTGAGCAAAGATGATGACTCTCCCAAGGTTGATCAGACAAAATATAGGTCAATAATTGGAGGACTGTTGTATCTCACTCAAACTAGACCAGATATTATGCAGGTTGTTGGTCTTGTTGCTAGATTCCAAGCTGATCCTTGAGAATCTCATGTTATGGCAATCAAGAGGATTTTTAGATATCTAAAGGGGACAGTTGAGTATGGTCTATGGTATCCTAGAGATCATGATTTCTCTCTTCATGCATATATAGATGCAGATTGGGCAGGAGATGTGGATGACCGGAAGAGTACCAGTGGTGGAGTATTCTTTTAGGGAAAAAGATTGGTTTCTTGGCTAAGCAAGAAACAAGAGGCAATATCTCTGTCTACAACTGAAGCAGAATACATTGCAGCAGCAGGTAGTTGCACTCAAATCTTATGGATGAAGCATATGCTAAGAGACATTAAAGTAGAATATGAGGATCCTATCACAATTTTCTGTGATAATTCAAGTGCAATAAATATTTCTAAGAATCCGGTGTTGCATTCTAAGACCAAGCACATATCTATCAAGTTTCACTTTCTGAGAGAGCAAGTGAACAAAGATGAAGCCAGATTGGAGTATGTGCCCTCCAAAGATCAGATTGCAGATATCTTTACTAAACCTCTTCCCAAGGACTCTTTTGAGTATCTCAGGGAGAAGTTAGGGGTTATTGCCCCTCCGGTGATGAACTAGGATGCACTAATGTGCATCAGTCCGGTGGATATCACAGTCATATCTTGTGGTCCGGATTGGTGTTGGGGAGCTGCTACTCAGGGGGAGCAGCAGGTGTGATTATAAAGTTGCAAGTATAGGCCCTTTGCCATTGATGTCAAAGGAGGAGAGAAGACATGTGAAAAACAAGTGGTTGATGATCAAAGGGGGAGCAGTACAGGAAGAGAAGACATGTGAATAGTTGTTGTTGATAGGGGGAGCTATGACAGTAAGGAGTTCTTGTCTTGATGGTTTTTCACATAATATGTTGCCATCAATGACAAAGGGGGATATTGTTGCAAGTATGGGTTGAAGCGGTGTTGTCATTGATGTCAACATACTCATATTGCATTAATGAGAAGGATTGGATGAGCTATGTGCTGAGGATATTAAGAAAATTAGTCTCAATCAAGAACAGTGAAGAACAGTGATGATAACAAGGTAAAAGTCCAAGATAGGTTGAGGATCAGAGGATGCGGTTTAAAGGGTTTGTAGATATAAGTCTTGAGATGCTCCAGTCAAGTTTTCAGGGATCTGCATGAAGATCTGAAGAAGTTATGGTCGCTCAAGTAGAACCGGTTTCGACAAGTGCTCAGTGGTGACAGAGTGAGACAAATAGGTCCGGTAAGGTCCGATAATGCATTATCCCACTCTGTGGATTTGAGGAAGTGTTTAGGACATCCTTGTGAAGTGTCAAGTAGATCGGTTTGTGGTTTGAAGTTCTGGAAGAACCTATTCCTTGGTGACAGTGATGACAGACTGTGTTCTTGAGGTTCCGGATGTAGGAGAGAAGGATTTCAATAAGTAGAGGAAGTGCGGATGTTCCTGATTGATTCAGGAAAGCTTGTGAAGGTCCCTAGATTATGTTCAGTTTGTGTTGATTGTCTGCATTAGAATTGGAGTGCAGAATTGAAGAAATACTTCTAGATGAAGGTGTACTTTCTGTGACTGGTCGACCGGATGAATTATACACCTTGCGAATGTTCTTGTGGTTGCTTGTTGACTTAGATGTTTGTTCCTAAGTTGATGTCGTGTATAAATAAAGGTTTACGAAGTCATTTCAAGTGTGTATTCATGGAGATGAGTGTGTGGTAGCGAGGAGAAGAGCGAAAGGAAGAGCAGAAGGATTTGGGCTTTAATGGAATTGATTCAAGTATGGTGATGATGCTATTTACCAATTCAAGTATGTAATACTTAATTATTGTAGACAGTGTGTCTCTTGTAGGCAGTGAGCCTCTTGTGACCAGTGTGCTTGGGCAGTGAGCCCTAATTGGCATGTGCCATCTTAGTCTTTCTATTCTTTTAACAGAGAATAATATCTTGGGTTAGTCACCCCATGGTTTTTCCCTTAACTGGGTTTTTCACGTCAAAATCTTCGTGTCTCATGTGTAGATGTGTTTCTGCTCTTGGTTAATTACATTAAAGTTTTCATGATTGATTTATTGTTAATGCTAAGTGAATACAAGTGTTGAAAGAAGAAAGTTTTTGGACAACTAATTCACCCCCCCTCTCAGTTGTCTACCCTAAATCTAACAAGAGCATCTTGGAGGAAGATGGCTCCTTGAGAGAATGAGAGGATGCCATATGGCATCCCTTATCCTCTTGAAGGTGTGAGTGGGATTGTCACCTCACCACTTGTCCTCTCACACATGTGTGAGAGCACAAGAGGATAAGGTGAGGATTGAGAGGGAATGAGAGGATGACACTTGTCACCCTCACACTTCCTCTCCCTTGCAAGTGGCATGGGAGGAGGAAGGAGAAGGTGACAAGTGTCACCTTCTCATTCCTCAAGGCTAGATTCATGGCCTATATTATCTCCTCTTGTTGAGGAGTGTGGGGTTCTTCAATTTTATTCTTATTGCTATTTTGGAGGAGTTTGGGAGAGTTAGAAGCATTGCTTGAAGGATTGGAAGGCTTGGGAAGGCTTGGAGCTCTTCACCAACTTGCTTCCATCATAAGGGCTTTGAAGGTAGGCCTCTTAACTTGTTTTCTCACCCTAGCTTATTTAATGTGTTGTGATTTAGTTTTTGGTTGTTTTGTTGTTGCATTGTTTTGTTTTGTTGGGATGGGAGTTATGGTGAGAGCACCTCCAATGGAGGTAATGCTCAACTTGTATGGGTAGGGGAAAGGAACCTCCTTGAGGTCTCTCCCACATTATGTATTTATGCCTTGAGGGTTTTTATTTGTTGAGAAGATTATTGAATGGCAAGAGTGATATGGAGATTATTGTGATTTTTGTTTAGAGTGGTGTTTTAGAGATTTTGGCTTGAGGCCATGAGCTTGATATTTTATCATTTGGGAGCCCTTTGAAGTTGAGGGGTCCATTCCCTACCCTCATCAAACTCATTTTTATGAGTTGAGTTGTGTGTTAAACTTATTGGCTATTTTTGTGTTATTGTGATTGATTTTTGTTGTGGATTGTTCAACCTGTGTGAATCCCTACCTCCCTAACTCGGGGGTGACCCACTTGCGGGTCTACAGTAGGGAGGAGAGTTTTTCGAAGTGGTTGGTCGTGTTGTGCTTGTGGTTGTGTTTATTGCAGGTTTTTTTTTTTGAGTGAAGAAATGAAGTGGAAGAGAGCTCCTCTTTGTGTGGCTTCGTAGGGTTTTTATTGGTTGTTGAAGCCATGGCCATTTTGGCCTCATTGTATTTTATTTGGCAAAAGTTTGCTATGATTCTTGCCATGGAGTTGGCTGTGATAGTTATTGAAATATAAACATTCTGTTTGATATTAAATACTGTTTACTCCCTATTTTGGTGGAGTAGGGAAGTTGTGAAATGCTTGTGAAAATATATATATATTTCTGTCATTGTTCTTTCAAAAGGAAAATATGCAAGAGTTGTAATGTTGCTGTCTAAATTTTATGGTAGATGCAAGGAAGGGAAAACATCTTAGTTGTAAATGCACCCTTTTATTTACATACAAAAGAAGGGGTTACTTCAGTTAGCTGATTTTTGTGGTTGCATTAGAAGTCTTAATATTTGTTGCTGCTAAATATAATGCATTCTCTATCCTATATGATGCTTTCAAAGAAAATATAATTATATTCCTGTTTATTTTGATATAAAAAAAAAGAGTTAATACTGGTTGTCTAATATTTTTAATGGAATGGAATATTAGTTTTTTCATTAAAAGAAAGGAGTTAGAATGGAGAGTTAGAAATCTGTCCTAGGATTCTATGTGAGAAATTGTGAGTGGGGTGTGTTTGCAAATACTTATATATAGATAGAGAAATGCATTTGGCAATTTTATTAATTTTAGAAGGGAATAAAACTTAGTTACTACTTTGTATTTATTTTTTTTCTTATATGCTGTGAATTAAAAGAAATTACAGAAGTCTAAATGTTATATATATTTGAATATAAATTTACATACTGCATTATTGAGAACAAACTGTAAATTTATAACCTATGTATACATTTGTTTATGTATTCATTTCATACCTATATTATATATATATATATATATATAACCTAGTCAAAATTTACAATAAAATATAGGGATACTGTTTTAAAAAAAAAGGAATAATAATAAAAAAAATGGGGTTGTGGTGGGTACCGCTATTCACTGGTGTGGGGAGGGGGCCATGCCTCCCCCCACACCCGTGGGTGTGGGGGGAGGCACAGCCCCCTCACAACACTTTCCCACCACTGCACCAACGGATAAACCCCACTCCAACTCCGCTTTCCTTTCAGTGACACCCCTCTACCCTGCGCGTCGTGACCTCTGTGTTCACTCGCCACCAGCACTCTCTCTCGGTGTTCCAAATCCCTGGCCCCCTTCTTTCAGCACCACTGCTCACCCTCTGCCAGTTAGATCCATCGTCGCTCCGCTGGTCTACTCTCCACCTTCCCCATTCGGCCGCCTTTCGATCACCGGAGCACCTTTAAACCTGCGGTTTGAAGATCATAATTATCCCCTTCCATGGCCTCTGTGAGAAGGAACCCTAACCTGCAAGAGGCAGAAAACTAAACCTAAACAAAAGAAAAGAAAGGAGATGAGAGATTAGGTTTTTCCTTTAGGGTTGTTTATTTTAAAATGGGGTTGGGTAGAAAACAATTTTTATAAATGAAATTAGGGCATTTGATAATAATTTGATTAGGGTTATTTTATTTCAGGAAGCAAATGTTGTTTTTTTTGAGAGGATAATTTAATTGTGAGGAGTTTATTGTGGGACCTTTATTTTACCCTTTATTTTTAAAACTCCATTTCCTTTTATTTGTTTAATTTGTTATTTATTTGAGATCTTTTTACATGATTTCTAGTTTGTGGATGGGTAAATTTTGTTTTTGGATTATTGTCTTGTGAGTTGAATTTAAATTTTTTGGAGGGTTTTATTATATTCTTCTGGGACGAAATGTTTTCCCTTGATTTTATTTTAACTTTCCCTAGCAGAATTTTAACGTTTGTATTACTTATCTTATTTATGGCTAGTTTTACGGGATGAGTTATTTAAACTCTCCTTCTCCCTCTTTTAAATTTTTGAGTTAGTTATGAAATATAATTGTCAAAATTGTATTTAATAACGGACTCGAATAACTCCTTGGAAATTATTTGGCGTCTTGTCACTTATTATTATTATTTTATTTTATTTTATTTTTGAAAATTTATTCCTTTATGCCAGTGCGATTTATTCGACCTTGGCAGAATATTTTACTTTGATATTTTATCTTTTTTTTTATCGTCTTGAAATTTGTTCTTAAGTTTTAAATTAATTATATTCTTGATAATTTTTATTTAATTCCTTATGGATGATTTATTTTAAATTTTATTTTGCGTTTATCGAAAACATGTTATGTTGCCAGAATTTTGCTAGATTCCTAGGGTTTACTTTATGCGTTGTTTTATCTAATTTTAATCCGCCTAACCACTTCAATCATGTGCCATCTTATCATATTGCTTAATCACTTTTCGATCTGAGTTAAGTAGGGTTTGATGCTGGTGAATCATCTTCACCTAGGAAACTAGGGGTTCAGATTTAAATCGGTCTAACCCTAGAAGCGACAGACTACATGTCGCATACCCCCTAGACGGCCATCACCTTAGCGGTTATGTTGACATGTTTATGCCTTAGGCATATTGCCACTGAGCACGCAGACACGTGCGAGGGGGTTCCTAGGGATAGGTAGGAAATTTTTTTCGTAATTCATGTCATGACCACATGGCAAATGTGGACATGACACGTGTGTTGTGTGTCGTGACCGCATGGGAGGTGCGGGCATGACAGTGTGCATTTAAACATGTTGCTCCCTATCACAACCACATCCCTTCCCTCAAAGACCCTATCGACTCCTTGCTCAGCTCAAGAGTCTATAAAATTGAATGCTTATGTAGTCTTTCGTACATCGATGAGACATGACAATATTTCAAAACTAGATTTAAAGAACATGGTTCCGACATCAACCATGACTGTGTCACTAAGTTAGCTCTTGATGAGCACTCCCTCTCCACTAAACACCACATTTGCTTGGAGGATTCTTAAATTCTAGCCAAAGAATCTAACTTTTTCAAAAGAAAAATGTTAGAATCCTCTGAAATTGTTAACCACCCCTCCAATCTTAACCAAGACAATGGTTGGAATATTAGTCTCTCATGGAAACCTTTGCTTTCCTATATCTAAAATAAAGAACCCCCCCTCCTCCTTGATGATTGTTCTTATCTTCCTCCCCTGCTTCCTTTTTTATCTATCTGGCTTTTCCATTCATTTTTCCATACATCCTTTCTTTTCTTTTGATTGTACCTCATTTTTCTCTACCTCTTATTTTTTAATATTATCTGTTTGACTTTTCTCATTTATGTTTTCACCATTTCCTTTCTAGTTTTATTCTTAACCTGTTTTTTTAATCCTTTTGGTCACTCATATTTTTCTTGTTTTTTCACTATTATTTTTCTTTTAATTTAGTATTTGATTTGTGTAAACTTAATTTTATTGCATTTCTTCATTGTTCTCTTTAATTATTTATTTCTTCCTTTCTTTAATTTTCTTTTATTTTGATATTTTATTTAGTTTTAGAAGTATTCTTTATTAATGTTATTTAAATCATTTTATCTTTCTTATGTTGGCCTCTTGCCTTTCCTCTAGTAATTTGTCTTTCCTCATTTATTTATAACCATTCAATCTATAATTTTCTTATATGTTCTTCTTAAATTGTTCTTCTTTTCCTGAAGAAGGATCATGTAGTATGATCTAAAATGTCGATTTAGATTTACTTCTACAAAATCTCAACACAGTTTAACCTAGAAACTTATTACACCATCATGGATATTATTTTGAAGAGAGTTTATTTGGCTAGTAATTTGCTCTAGTTGCCATGTGATTCCTTGGTCCTTGTTTGAAAAACCCTAAGATTGAGAAAAAAAATTGGTGCAATTTGAAAGAATATGTTAGGGTGAAGCTTTACAATTCCACTTGTTAAATGAATATAGTCATTATAAAAAGTTGTAGTACACATAAATTTCCAAATATGCAAATGAATAATAAACCTCCTTGTATTATAAACAATATTATTTTTTAAACCTATTCCAAGAAAAGCCTCTTTCCAACATAAATTACGACCAAATATAGCAGATATATCTCTGAAGATGGGTGAACAATGCTTTTTAGGATCTATGCAACCCTAGAACACATAATTTAAAGATTCTCTAGAATTTAAAAAGGGGCATAATTTAATAGGATGGACATACATAGTCTTTAATTTCTCACCAACTAGCAATTTACAATGTAGTAGCTTCTAGGAAAGCATTTGAGTGTCAACTGTCAGCATTAGATTTCTAAATTTAAGAACTTATCTTAGCCCAAGTTTTATGACTCAACCTACAGTTCCATTTCACATTAAGATGAGGAGCTAAGGATAAGGTGGGAAGAAGACAAAGATAAATCTATTTTAGAGGAAAGAAATAAAAAGGATGGATCATAGATATCCACCATTGATCCTTGAAAAACTTTTAGGTGATAAGAGTACATAATTTCATGGTTAAGTTGGGAGGAATGAGGGATTGCACAAAGATAATTTAAACTGATGGTAATTATTATATACAAATCAATTTTCTCCTTGATGAATTGCCAAGGAGACTATTGCATATTAGAAATGTCCCATAAATCTTTAAATTGATTAATATTCTTCTTCAATAAATTATAATATGCTTGCCTAGGAAACATGATAGCCAATGGTTTTCCATGGAATTGGATGTGCCTATTCCACTAAATGGAAGAGGATGTAAAATTGAAGCTATGTTGTAAAGATGATTTCGTCCAGTTTAAAAATTGCCACATTTTTTGTCAAGCCTTTCAAATGGAAAGAATAGGAAAAGAGTACTTAATTTAAAAATATGGAGTGAAAAGGATCTTATCAAGCTAATTGATATTTTTCCATCTCCCCTTAACATTCACATTGACTAGCCTATGCCTCAATACATTTTTCCATAATTTCATCAACTTTAGCAACTCTAACAATCTATTTAACGACTTAGAAACATATACCTTGCATTTTTGGATCAATAATGCCAATACCACCCTTGGATTTAGGTTGAATGCATTGAAACCAAGAGATGATTCTACATCCAACATTACCATCCCATTTGGACCAAACGTATTGCCAAACAAGTTTATACAATTCTTCATAGCCTCTTCTAAATGGCATCCAACATGAATAGAAATAAACATGTGTGGCTAGAAAAAAATTGTCAGCAACCTAAACTTTACCAACCAATGATAGAAATTTATTACCCTGATTTGAAAGTTTATTTTTTATTCTGTCTAGATACCAATTCCACAATTAAAAAATGGATAAGTCAAGTCCAAGTGGAATGCCAAGGTATCTAGTTATTTCACCATGTTTAACTTACTTCCAATATTTAGGAATCTAATGAGGAGCGGGGCCAACTTATGTCATTAAGAAATCCATTTTATGATGGATTAACTATGAACTTGAAACTAACCAATATAGATTTAAAATATCAAGAGTATTGTTAACTCATTTTTTTAGTTTTGTACGAAAAACATGCTTTCATTAGCAAAATGTGAATTATAACCACCACATTTTGAGAAATAGAAATACCATGAATCAACTATAATTTTTTATATTTTTCTAATAGATATTCTAATGCATCTATAGTAAGCACATATATAAATGGTGATAAAGTACATCCTTGCCTAATAGAATGTTGTAGAGGAAAAGAATTAAAAATAGAGTTATTAACCACCACATGAGCATTGGCATCTTTGAAGAGAATTTTTACATGAGCACAAATTTGTGGCCCAAAGTCTAGCTATTGCATCATTTTGATGATGAACCCCCATAATATTCTATCATAAGCTTTATTAAAGTCTAATTTGACTATCAAGGCATTTTGACTTGATTGTTGGGCCCAACCATAGGTTTCATAGGCTAAAATTAGATTATCAAGGATATACCTTCCTCTAATAAATCCCATTTGTTTATCTCTTACAATACCTTGAATCACAGGTTTTAATGGGGTAGATAGGACACCGACCAAAAATGATATCTTCATTTTTCCCTTTAGGAAGAAGTTTAATTAAACCCTTATTAATATTTGGGCCTCAAGACCCTTTTCCAAAAGATGTAAGATAAACCATATAAAAGTGATCTTTAATGTATTACCACATAGTTTGATTTAAAATTCCACCAGAAGCCCATCAAAGCCTAAACTTTTGTTACATGCCATGGAGAAATGAGCTTTCTCAAGTTCTTTAATAGATAAAATTATGTCTAAGAACTTGATTTAACCAGAATCAATTCTATTAGGAATATCCTCTTTAATAATGTCTTCGAGGGAATTTTGTATATCAGCCCACTTGTTGTCCTCCTTGAAGAGGTTTTTATAGAAGTTTCAGAAGAGTAAGGTAGTCTAGGATTTGTTAGAAGGGAATCATGCTCATCAACCAAGGAATAAATTTTATCTCTTATGTTTATAATTCAGATAATGTAAAAAGGATCTTGAACTTCTAATGCCTTCCTTGATCTAGTGAATTATTTCTCTTATTTTAGCACCTTTCCCTTTGTAAATATCAAGTTTGTGTAGCTATGATTCAATAGAGGTGATAAATGCATAAGTCGTAGGATTATTAGGGTCCATGATTAGGGGTTTTCTAGCATGTGTTGGTTTCCCTTGCAAATATTTTTCTTTCCTCTTACACTACCATTCCATTTTTTTACCAAAAGAGTAGAGGAAAACAATACATTGAGAAAGAGAGTAACACCACCAATCAATCCATGATTCACCTTCTTGAGGCTTAGGAATGAAATTCCAAATTCCCACTAAAACTGGCATATAGTTGGGATAAATTTTAAATGTGAATTATTTAATTTAAATGGTAATTGAGGTATTATATAGTGGGAATGGGAAATGTAAAGGGAAGAAATGATGGAGAAATGATTAAGGAAAATAGTGGAATATTTGACATGTAGAAAAGAACTAGAGGGGTGAGGAGAAACATAAATATTGTGAGAAATATAAAATCTATCTAGCGTACTAAACTTATTGTCTAAACCTGATCTACAATTTGTCCAAGTGAACCAACTATCATCATGACTTGAATGCTTTCCAAACAAAGGATCAACCATTCATAAAGTATTACAACAAAAAATCTATCTTTCAAATTCATTTTTATTAAGTTTGAAATGATTCTAACAATTGTGATCATCATGTTGTTCCACCATGTTAAAATCTCCTCCTAATATCTAGTAAACAATAGGGAAATTTTTAAACATCCAATCCCAAAGGGAAATTTGTTCTTTAACATCATTAGGGACATAAAAGAAGCATAACCCAATAGTTTGTCCATTGATAAAAATAAGGGTCCACACATAATCGTGTGATGGTTCCTCACCTTTGTCAATGGAAAACTTAGAAATCCAAGATGATAATCCCAACATTTCTCCTCCACTACCTTCTCTATGAGAAGTAAGCAAAAAAACATCTTTCCACATTCTAGCAAGACACATGTCAAGATGAACTTCACTTAGCTTAACTTCTTGAAGAAGAAGGATATTAGGTTTCCATTTTTATATTGCCTCATTGACTCTAACTTTTTGATGAGGGAGAGAGATCCATCTAACATTCCAAGAGAATAGTTTACAATTCATGAGGATAGACAATTTTTGTCCTCAATTGGAAGCACCCCATAGTGGTTGTTAAGCATTACCTCCTATCCATTACTCTTTTTGTCTTTAGACATGTCTAAAGGGGAACTTGACCTTTGGTGTGTAATAGGAGAAGGGAATGCGGAAGCCCTAGAATGATAATCTATAGAAGAGTGAGGGGGGAAGGTGAACAAACATGAGAGGGAGAATGGGAAGGGGGGAAGAGATGCCCTAGAAGGTTCCTTTATTTTTCTAAGCAACCTCTAGCTATCAGTCATGATAGCATATCTATATGAGGAAGTATAACATGAGAAGGTGGATTTGAAGTAGGAATGCAGGTAAAAGGAGAAGATTTAAACTGAACAAAAGAAGAGGAGATCTTAGGGGAGAGAAGATAGTGGGGTGGAGTGACTGGGTAAGAAGGGAGGGGGGAAGAAATAAGAGCTTGTGGAAGTATACTTGTCTTGGCAAGATAGACTTGTACCAAATGACCTTTTTGACCAAAAAAAAGCATTGGGCTTATTCTAATAAACTATTATTGTTCCATTCCAAACCCAAGGCCAATTAATTTAATATTTTCTAGCAATGTCTTGTTCAAGTTAACTTCAACACAAACCCTAGGGTGAATGCTTAAGCTATAGAACTTGTCTGAGTTATGCTTACATCATATCACTATGTCGAGTTAGGCTACAATATCCTTCAAAAATAGGCAGAAGGCTAAGTTTAAATAAGGAAATTCTATCCACATGGGAGAGTGTGAGAGAGATGGACCTTTAGGATAGAACTCAAAGTTCTAATCTTGAAGATAATATACCTATCCACAAATAACCCATGTACCATATTACACACTTGCTTAGGCATGTTCAATAGTTTTAAACATGCAAGACACATAACCTTTCCCCAAACCCCTTATAGTTTTAATCTCCCAATCCTTGTTTTTCCAATTCATCTTAGCTCATTTGTAGAAATTAGTTTCTTTAGGTACTCCCCTTAAGAAAAATAGAATGATAATTTGACTTTGACATTTAGTTATAAAATCCACTACTTCATCTAGCAATTGGAATTTCAAAGATTTATCTTGTTCATTGTGCTAATCTTTAGGATTTTCTTGGGTTTGCTTGGATTTTAAACCTTCCTCTTTATTGCTAACTTCTTGTCTATTGAATATGTGGTGTCTGCAACAACCTTATTTACATGGAAAGTCACCAGGTCACTCTCTAATGCTCCAAATTTTCTATAAGATCCTTCATCCATCAAGGTTGTTGCATCAAGCTTCTCCCTTTTCCTCTTTGATGACAACCACCACCCAAACTACACTAATGCTCTACTCAGGGAGAAATGCCACCATCTAGTAGCCCAATAGTCACCACAAGACCACAAGCAGGGCCCCTAGGCCCATTTTCATGTCTTAATAGGGAACTTTTTTCTAGGAGTCTTAACTTTTCACCATGATTTCAGATTTTTGCAAATGAATAGGAATCAAAAAATTGGTTCCAAGAACCACACAATGGTATGTGCATTTTTTTGTTGATTTTGTTGTAGGTGCCTGATTTATTGTTTGAATCATGTACTTGCTTGCAATCTTCATCAAGCCATAACTTGCACCCACGATGTCAAAATTTCAACTTCTTATAGGCATTGAAAAGGTATTTCTAAGAACTACAAATCTAGCTATGCCATTTTTCTAGATTCTACCTTAGGCATCATATTTTTAGTTTGAGGCCTAACTGGGTATTTACACTCATTATTTGGAAAAAAATGTTGAAATTAGTGGTTGTTTTTACTTGGGGGGCTTCAATTTAAGTATTGATCTATTAGAGAGATTCATAATTTTAGTTAAGGGTTTCATGTCTTTGTAAAATTGAAGATTTATCTTAGTGCATTATGATTTTTTCATTTCATCCTTCTCTAATCATCTTGCAAAAGGGGAACTATAAATAATGGAGAGATGGTATTGTGAAACACTTGTGTTGGCTTCATCTTTTTCCACATCTATATGGTCTTGTTCCTAAACTAGGTACTTATTGGAAGAAGTTTGTTTGGCATTCCAAAAGAAATCATGTTCTAGTAGTGATTGGTTACCATGTTGATGATGACACTTTGTGTTCAATCTCTCACATTAAGTGTTCTCATGTTATGTGGATCAAAATTTGGGAGATATATATGGAGATCCGAATATTCATCCATTCCTAGATGATCTTGTTTCAGATTTTTTTATACCTCTTGATGATTCAGATAATATACCATATGACTATGATACAAAATAGGAGTTTGTTTCTTTGGAACACCTTGCACATTTGGATGATGAGGATGATGAGGCTTCCACTCCTACTATAGAGACACTTGTTGATCCTTCACATTCATTGATTGAGGCTTCCATTGATCTTACTCAGTAGGAGCCATTTTGTCTTTTAGATTCAACTTTGTGGGATAAGTATTTGATGGATATTTTAAATTTATTTTATGAGTCTCATCTTGCAGATTTGGAGGACACTATTGAGGATATCTATTTCCTCTTTGACGACAATTATAGCATGGCTATTGTCACACCATCTTTGTCTTTGGAGATTGTTGATCTTGAGTTTTCCTATTGTCTTGGATTGCCACATTCTTTGATTAGGCATGGAGTTCCTAATTTTGTGGCATCTATTGATTGTGACATGTGGATACTTGACCAATTTTTAGAGACATCATCCTTCATGAGACTTCTTCCCTCATCTCTTGTTTTGAAGTTGGAGTTTCTTCTACATACCCTAGTGGATTTATTTCTTCCCAAGAGGAGAAATGTTGTTTTCCAGTTTTGGATTCTCTTTGGCATTCTTCTTCAAGCATTCACCATTAGCACATGAGCTACTTCTTTATGGGGGGATATCTAGTCTCATTTTTTCCCTCTTATGGGGGGGTCTTTTGATTGTATATCTGTGATGGATGTAGTCCTTAGGGGGTCTTAATGTTGAGTCCTTCCATCACTCCATCACTTGTATATGTTTTTTTGCATTTTTTCTCTCTTTTGGAGAGGGTTTTTTCCTACGGGTTTTTCTCCTTTACTCTATTTGTGAGAGATCTTTTGTACATGGGTAGCTAACATGGTCTTATAGCTAGGACCCATCTTTGAATCTTTGCACTTGTTTACTTCTCCCTGAGTTGCACTTAAGGGGGTGTTGGTGTGAATGGGGTATAGTACCTAACTGGTTCCATATTAGGTCCTATTTACACTTGTCTAATTAAGTTTACTTAGGGCATTTAATCTTTGTGTCTCATGTCATAGGATTAAAATACTTGTCATGATCACATGTCCTAGGTCTCAACCTTGCCTATATAAGCAAGGGCTCTCATTATACATAATGTTTGGGTCATATATTGTATATCTTGTACCTTGTATGTATCATTATCATTCTTTGGCAATATATCGTTGTTATTGCTTCTCTCTTGTTGTGGAAGGTTATTTTGATTGCAAGTGATCCTGGGCATCTCTTGAGTCCATGGCGTGACTTACAAAACATAGTACCTTAGAATATGTAAGATTTCAAAGGAATGGTACTAAATATTCACTCAAAGCTATCATCTGCTTTCATTGACTCAATTTAATTCCTTATTTTTCTTGTAGGGGACCATTTATTCTTAACATACATTTATGGTAGGTTGTACAGATAATTTTAGTTGAGTGTGAAAAGTTATTCATATTTGTCAATCAATAGATTTTAAACATCTCAAATTGTCTTGATATATTCTAAATATCAATATAATATATTATGTGCTTAAAATGAAGTTCACTCACCTAAATTCTATCTTCACAAATTTTAACCTTTGTATTACCTATTTAAAGACATGAGAAAGATTTAACCATTATAGTCTAGTAGTTACCTAATTGAAAATAAGCTCTAAAGCTTAAATGGTAACTTTGTCAATCTTTCTCATATAATAAAAGATCATGTTTTAAATTATTCTAATGAAGTCAATATGCAACATATGCTTTGTAGTATTGCACATCATATGCTTCATCGTGTTATGCCTTATGTCCTCAAGGAAATGAACTTTAGTGTTTTTATCACCACTTTCAAAAATGATGTTGACACCACACTACTTTATGGTTAGACGGTAGCTTTGGAAACAAAGCATTTTAGGTCATTTTAATTCAAATTTTACTCATTTGTCAACTACAATATTGGATGTATTATAGGAAAAAATTATTTGAATCATCTTGCAAGTAATGTTAAGTATTATATATTTGTAGATTGTGACTCTTAATTGTCAATTGCTATTCATCACTTGTAGATTGAGGTGAGGTGACTAATAGCAATCCATCAAATATAAAACCAAAAAACATTTGTTTAGTATTATGTTTCTCTAATATAATGAAAGCCTTCTCAATTAAAAAAATATTATCTTTAATAAAAGAAAGTAAGTTGTCAAATCTATTATTCATTCTATTAAAAAAATATTTATATAATAACATTGGACAAAGATATTGAACTTTATGTGTAAAAATATTTATTAAACAATAAAGTAAAGATATCTTACTTCAAAGCACAACATCTATTTGTTTAAAACCTTATAAAGGCAGATATTCCCCAATTTTCGTTGGTTTATGTGAAGTGGTGAGATCTAGTAAAGCAAAAGTACTACTTTTTTTTTTGTTGCACTGTTACCATAATTTCAAACGTCATGTCATAAGGTTGAGGTTAGGTAAATAATTTTTATCTCCTATTTGAGTGCGCATACGTATAACATGTAACATCTGGAGACTGGAATGGGCATTCGAAATAAAGATGCAAAGGGAAGACATTCTAAATAAGGATGGATGGAAAGAAAATATAAGCTGCTAAGGAGGGAAATTATTTCGTCTTAAATTTTATTTTTGAAAGATGCTTCCCACCCACTTTATTAATGGAATATGACAAGTCTCGTCTTGTCTACTTTTATTTTAAGAAGGCTCTCCGAATTTCAACATCATTTCTTAGGGAGGGATGCACCAATCAATACCATGGTCCCCTCTCCTCTACTTTTGGTGAGAGGTAGACAAATATAGTGATTGTCACTTTTAGATAGTTTAGTAAAGAGAACCATTCCTTTTGTTTCCCTAGTTTAGAAATTATGTCCAAATAGTCCGTGAGGTAAATTCTGCAAGGAATTGTTGTTGATATAGGAACATTTCAGCTACACTGTTGTTTTACATGGGCCTACCCTTTTGACTTTGTATTCATTTTCTATTACATGTCTAATCCAGGCTTAAATTTAAATTTGACGTGCCAAACAAAGTAAATTTTTTATGTATGACAATTATCTATTCAAAGGTGCCCTTAAAATACTATGGCATACTTTAGTATAACTAAAATTATATATAAACCCATATATATAATCATAATTCTATATTACCTATATTGTCCATGTAACGAGTTAGAAAGTCTAAGAGAATCAATTTCAATAAAAAAAACTAAAAGAGGAGAGAATAATTCTAGTCCCCTTTTGAAAGCTCTGAGGGAGAGAAAAAGTTGCCACTGCTCTCTAATCTAGACATGTTACTATGGCAGTATTTAGGTAAATATTATATGTTCTGTATTTTTTTATTTTTAAAATGTTTTATTATTATTATAATTTATATATTAATAAAAAATATTTCATCATTAATAAATTATTAGTGTAGATATGGACATGTTACTAAGACAATATTTAGGTAAATATTATATGTTTTGTATTTTTTATTTTTTAAATGTTTTATTATCATTATAATTTATATATTAATAAAAAAAATTTCATCATTAATAAATTATTACTTAGATATGGACATGTTACTATGACAATATTTACATAAATATTATATGTTTTGTATTTTTTATTTTTTAATTGTTTTATTATCATTATAATTTATATATTAATAAAAAATATCTCATCATTAATAAATTATTAGTGTAGATATCTTAAATATATTTATGAATGGGGTATATAAAATAACAATATTAAGGTACATTTTAAGGGTTTGATCCCCAATCTCCATCATGAGAAACAAGTGGTCCAACCACTTGAGCACATCTACATAGAATTTGATGAGCTATTTTACTTTTCTATGTAACTTCTAATTTTACTTTTGGAAAAACCATCATTCATTATTTAGGTAATTATTTTGTTTTGTTTTTACTTTGAAAAGTGTAAAAATATTATATACTTATATGTTATTTTTAATAGTTTCATTTGTAGGCATATATATATATATATATATATATATATATATTGATGTTTTTATATTTAAAAAATAAATAATAATTTTTCTATTAATTAAAAAATTAATTAGTATTATTATTGACAAAGTAAAATAAAAATATATATTTGTTCTATTTTGTATTTATGTTATATTTTATTTTTTTATCTGTAAGTTGTGGGATGAGGACCCATTCCCATATAGCATAGAAACCCAAAAAGAAGAAAGCTTTAGACCTGAAACCGGGGAGCAAAAATGACAGAGAGAGAAAGACAAAGAGAAACATCTACAGAAAACTGGCTAAACCGAACAGGAAATCATCTCCAACACTCAAACCAAAAACTCCAGAGATCAACCTTTCTTTTGCTTTTGCTTGCTCCTCGTGAGGAGCTCTTTCGTTGTCCATTGAGTGCCATCTATTATCAAATCCAAAGCTTTTAACCTCAATTTTTTGCTTCAGATTTCCTACCCTTGTGTTTTTCACCCTTAGAAATGAGTGGTTTTGAAATCTTTCTTGCAGTCTGGGATAAGGTGCAATAATTAGAACAAGCCAAAACATTAGCCTGATCCAGAAGATAATCATGATCTTCAGCAAGAGTCAACTAGAGCATCTCATCTTCTGAGGTCAAAAAGTCATGTTGGTCTATGTCAAAATGTTCCTGATGATTGAAAGCTTCAACAACCTCACCCTCAACACCAGGAGGGACTAAGCACTCAAAGCCTTGTCCAGCAACCCCACAATTCAGGGAGGCTAGAGAGTGATGTTCCATGAAGACCCCATGGTTTCTCCAAATGAAAATAGCATCAGGATTTCCCTCCTTGCGGACCCATCTCTTGAGGTTAAGAGCATGAAGGTCATTCACAGATTTACCATGTAGCCAACGATCTTATATCCAAGTTGGTTGCATCTGAAGCAGTGCTTTGGGAGCCCCTCATAGTTTAAATATTGCAGCCACGAGCCCAAAGAAGAATTGATGCAGACCATGTGAGGTAGTGGCCTGGAAATATCAACCAGGACACAAACTCTCGTAAAATGTTTTGGAGCCATAGAGGAAGCATCATCCACCTTGATGAAAGTGCCAACATGGTTGATCAAAGATTCTATAAGCCCTATATTATGCAAAACTAGAGGTAAGTTGTAGAGCTACCAAACTGCAATGGAAGTGATATGAACATTTGTAGGATCAAAAAAAGGAGACCATAGGGTCACGAAATAACTAGATCTACCATAAAACCAAGGCCCATTATCTATAACAAACTTGCAATCCTCTGAATTAAGAAAAATAGCAACAAAAAATCCATGGTCCAGTAGCTCCACCGTAGGCATAGCCAAACTATCCCAAACACTCCTGCTCCAAGCTAAAAACTCATCCACTGATGGCCTCTTCCCCATTGCTCTAAAACCTAGAGCCCACGACTTGATATCAGAAGAAACCTCTGCTAAGCAATCATCCAAAATGTAGAAATCCACTGGCTCAGAAGCCCGATCCACCTTAGTGTCTCACATAAACAAAGGGGTGAAGAATCAAAAAAATCCAAAGGGGGCGGGGGATCAGGGGAAAGGGAGATGGATTCCCCAAACCTCACTAGAGGAATCACCCCTTGATCAACAAGCCCTAAATCAGCCACAAGATTAGCCTTCAAGATCTGCTCTTTACAAAAAACACTGCATGCATGGAACGGATTTGAGGCATTTTTGCACAGTCTGTAGTTATTGTTAGCCTGCTCCACCATAGCCAAGGAGGGTGAACTAGAAGAGCAGCGACCTAGATTAGAGAGGCCACCGTTCCCAGCTGCACCTAGTGCGAGGGGATCGAACCCTCAAAACTTTGCCCCCTCTCGAGACGCACCACAGAGAGTCTTTTCCTTGCTTCACATACCCTACGCCACCCTTCAATCACCATTCTGAGCCCTCGCACCATCACACTTGCCAAGCCCTCTACCCTTTCTCTGCTCCTACTCTCCTTCTAACCACTCCTTCGCACCATTCTTTGCCTATGCTAGTTCACACATTGTGGTCTTTTTCACATTCATAATTTCTATTAATCATATAAGAAAGTATGAATCATATATCATCCCTAGCATGTAGAAGAAGATTTTATATTTATGTTATATTTATATGATGTATTTCTATATTTAATTATGCCGGCTATATGTCCATAAGGGTATGGTTTGGTGGTCAAGTCACACGGAGCCAAAGAGCTCGCAGGCCTTGTGCCTCTGGGCTCAAACCAATAAAAAAAATTATTTCAGCTATATTTAGTATATGTTAGCTCCCACCTAAATTTATTCTATAACACTATAACACTAGATCTGTTCAAATCCACTTCAATCCATACAATTTTGTTTAGGATATTTTGTATCCATTTTATTTTTATGTATTAGCTAGCAGTTAGAATTTGCAATGTACCCAAGCCTCGAGCATGGAACCATGTGAAACATGGCAAGTGATCTAGGTATATAAAACAGTATACATCAGCATGAATGGTGTGCCCTAATAGTGAAGCAAAGATTGTGGATCCTAACTATTCCAAAGAAAATGTACATCCTCATGGAGATGTATCTTCATGCTAGCTAATATTAAACAAAAATGAACAAAAGAGTAATGATATGCTTGTATTTTTCACTTTTTAAATGTTTGGGCTCATGTGAATAGTGTCTCTGGTATTTTCTAAAAATTTAAACATTTATAAATTCTATTTTTAATTTTTGATTGGGCTAGTTCCATTGAAATGACTTTTCAAGTTTTATTGTCATTATAATATATACATTAATAAAAAAACATTCTATAACTAGTTAATCATAATGATTTTTTTCCTCAAGCCAAAGTATAAGATTATGGAATCTCAAAGCTTCCATCTCTCTCACTCTCTATTGCTTCTAGATTTTTTCTAATAATCAATTGGATCCAAATATGATACTATTATAAGAAACCAACAACTTGATCCAAACAAATATTATTCAAAGGAAAGCAACTAATAGAACCTAATAACATGCCATAAATTTCTTACAAGAAAACACATATAAAATGGTTATTAGTGTTGCAAATAGAATCCGCAAAAAATAGCTATCACAAATTATTCAAACATTTCTATGCAACCTCTATTAGTAGGTACAAATTTTAATTATCATAAAGAACCCACCTATTTTTTATAATGCTAAATTGGTTCAAATCCACTTCTATCCATATATTTTTTCTTAGGATCTTTTATAATCATTTTATTTGTGTGTATCAAGCAATGGTTGGACCTTGCAATGTGCCCAATCCTCAAGCATGGAACCCTATGGAATAACACAAGTAACCTTTAGATGTATAAACATTATATATCAACAGGAATGATGTACCCTAATATTGAAACAAAAACTATGGATCTAATTATGCCAAAGAAAAGGTACATCCTCATGGAGATCTATCTTCATGTTGGCCTAATTATATGTAATTATCCTCTAAATTTTTTTCCACCTCTATGTTTAGCTAATATTAAACAAAAATAAAAAACAAACCTAGTTCTTTGTTTAAAACTTAGATATGCTGAAGATATACTATTCAATGTTGCCAATTAATTTTAGTAGTATTTTTATAGTGTAAAAATCCATTATCTATGAAATTTAAGCTCCAATGCACCTATTTAGGGAGTATGGGTAAAAATAGTTAATTTGTGATATTTGGGAAAAACTATTACAAGAATGACAACAAATGATATTTCAAAAAAAGAAATTTTATTCCTCTTCCTTGAATTCATGGTTTTCAAAGCCTTCTAGAAGGAAATTTGAATTAGAAAACCCCTAGATTTAGTAGATTTTACAAGATAACAAATCCCAACTCATATTATAGACAATTGTTGCTCTAATTTTGTAGTTGGGTAATTATCATTGTCTCAATCGATGGGTTGGGAATTTTTTTTTCTTATTACATATGGATGGAGATAACAATTTTTGTACATTCTAATTTTCTTGCAAGTTTTTTTGTAATGTAGTAAGAAATTTGAAATTTGAGCTAGAAAACCCCTAGATTTAGTAGTTTTTACAAGATAAAAAAACCCAACTCATATTATAGGTTAATTGTTTCTCTAGTTTTGCAGTTCGGTAATTATCATTGTCTTAGTCAATGGGTTGGGGAATTTTCTTTCCTTATTACATATGGATGGAGATAACACTTTTTCTTGTAATGTAGTAGATATACAATATTTAGAAATTAGTGCCATTTGTTGTTTATTTATTTTAATGCTATGGATAGGAAAGTCATTTCTTGGAGCAATTTATATTGTACTAATACACCTATAGTTATACCTCACACGCGCGCACACACACACACACACACACACATATATATATATCCTTCTTTATCATTCTAATTGTAAAAGTAGAAAGTCAAGGGCCTAAAAAGGAGCAAAAATGTGGGGCCAAAAAATCTTCAATGAAATAGATATCCATTTTACGGTGAACAAATATCCATTTTGATTTGAAAAACCAATCCTAAATAGATATATGTTCACACTAAAACGGATATCCACTTTGAAATAGATATCTAATTTATAATTTAATATAAAATTGTGACCATTTGAGACTTGCAACAATACATTTCTAGAAATAGATATATGTTATGTTTGAATTCAACTTTTTCCCCCAATTTTTGTATGCTTTTAAGCTTGGACCTACCACAATAATGTTATGATGCCATTCATTACTAAATATGATTTCAACAATATGACTGACAACTTTATATTGTATATTTTTTGAGAAAATTAAAAGAGTTGTAGATGAAAATGTTTAGTTTTTAAGTATGTAATATTTTCAAACTTTAAACATATTGTTAATTATTTATTGATTTCCAAACACAATCTCATAAACTTGAAAGGATATGCATTTTATTTTTTAATAACTTCTAATTTTGAAAACTTAAAAAAAAACTATATGATTCCAAGCTAGACATTATGTTCTACATATTTTAAAAAAGAATCATGTTATGATTATTTTAGGTCAAGTTAAGGTAGCCATACATGAGGGGTCTAATATTTCTAGCTTAATCCTATTAAACAGTTAATAAAAATAATAATTTGATAAAAATTTATAAAAATATCCATCTCAAGGCTCAATATAAATTGCATTTGTCCACAAAAGGATTTTGAAAAATACTTTCATTTACTAGTCCTTAGGTTGTTCATACATGTGCATGCTTTTGCCTCAATCATAGTTAAAAGAAAATGCCACTTTTGTATATCCTTTACTTAACCAACTTTTATTATCTAAGTATTAAAATAAATTACATATTTGAAAACTAGAAGCAAAATCCTATTTTTCATATTTTCAAGTTAATATTCACACCATGTTAATATTCTATATATAATTTCTAATTCAAGTTTATATAAATAAAGTTAAGTTTAGAAAGGAAGTGAATTAGTAGGGTCCAAAGGAGGGGGTGAAGCTGAATTTTAATGGGGCTTCTAAAGGGAATCCTGACAAAGCCGGTGCAAGGTATGTTATATGGGAAAACAAAGGTGTTTTTATTTTAGGATGTTCTATTCTCTTGAGGGAACAAATAAATAATTATGTGGAATGGATAACATTTCTTACTAGCCTTAAGGACACATATGTGGTAGGTTTTTATAGCATTAAAGTGGAAGGGGATTCACAAATAGTGGTTAATAATGTGCTTAAAGGGTCCTATTGGAATTAAAAATTGGATACAATTCTAGAAGAAGTTAGAGGGTGGAGCTTAAAATTCTTCCTTTTCATGATCTCTCATTGTTATAGGAACCAAGATCAGGTGGCTAACCTCTTGGAAAATCAAGGGGCAATGCTTTATTTTTTTATTTAAATAAAAAGTAAGGATATTAATGATTGGGAAATTTAGATGCCATTATTGAAAAGGAACATTGACATTAGGGCCATACACAAATGATAATAATAAGGGTAAGACTTGAAGCAATATTATTTCTACAAAAGAGTTTCAAACAAGATGGTACATTATAAAATTTGTGAGATGAGATTGTTAATAATATTGGGAGGTGTTGTTGTGGTATATGGCACATTGGGTGGCTTACTTTTGGAATGTGTAGCTAGAGCTTTGTCTATAGTTTGGGTGTTAATTGTTAGATTTTTGTTGCAAGGAAACTTTATTTATTTCTTTAGTGTGGTGAAGGGAGATTAGTCAAGGGACTTTCTCTAGTTGCCAGGTTTGGTCTTGGATCATAGGGTGAAGAGATTTTTTCATTGTGAAGAAGAGGCTAATTTATGTAGCTAGTAAAAGATATCTTAGCTAAGGAGGGCCTAGCTAATTCTATGGGTTTTAGCACTCATTCTATGATCCTTGAGGATTTAGGGTAACTATAAGATAATGGGTCCACTTTCAGGGATAAAAATATGAGGGCATTTGTTTTTGCAAGGAATGGGTTACATGTTTTCAAAAACTCGTATACTTGCTTTTAAGAAATGGATACTAGTAATGGTTCAGAGTCCTAAACCTAAGAAGATACCCATTAGTAATGGAGACCCATTACTAAAGTATATACATTTAGTAATAGGTAGACAAAAAAAATGGATTCCCACTTAATAATGGGTGTCCATTATAAAAAAAATATCTTTTTTGGCTTGCACATGCAACCATTTTTATACTACATGACAACAACTAGATGCCAAGAATGGATATCCATATTGTAGTTCCAAAACACCATAAAAATTCTACCTCCTCCCTACACAACTTGAGCTAATAATTTTTTGAGGTAGGAAAGAGTTTTTAAATGCATTTTTTTTTACTTGTTTTCAAATTTTCTTGTACATTTTAGGGTTAAAATTTAGGTTTTAGGGATTAGGGATTCTAGGGTAAAATTTAGGGTTAAGGTTTAAGGATTAGGGAAAATATAGTTGGCTTATGATTTTATGGTTACAATAAGCCTAAAATCGTAAACCAACTATATTTTCCCTTTAAATCCTTAAATTATAAAACTATAAGTTTAGGGGTTAATATTATAGTTTAGGGCTTAGGGAAAATACAATTGGTTTATGGATTTAGAGTTACTGTATCGCTAAAAAATTAAGTTCAAATCAAATTTTTGCTAATCCATAAACCTTAAACCCTAATTTTAACCCTAAACTATATAAATATTCACTTATGTATTATATAAATAAATTTAAGTAATGGTAAACTTTATATGTATTTACTAGTTTTAAAAGAAAAATGTATTTAGTGTAACCTACGATAAATGATGAGCATTAAATCCTAACAATTTACCCGGTAAACCCACAAACAAGTAAATTTGAATGCTAAGTGATGAGAATTAAACACAAACAATTAAGTCTTAATGTTAAACATTATGTATGTTAAACACTTAAAGTTGAAAGCTAAACTTTGAATGTGAGTCCTAAACCTTAAATTTTGAACTCTAAACCCTAATTGGTGAACCCTAGGCCTTGAGCCTTCATCCATAAACACTGAACACTAGATAATAAATGTTGAATTCTAAATTGTTTAAATGTTGAATGATAAATGTTGTACCCTAGGCTAGAGGCTAAACCCTAAACCTTGAATAGTGATCTCCCTAAGCCATAAATCCAAGAAAAAAAGTGTCTCATCAATGATTATTACAACTTACTCCTTTAAAGAATCATATCACCACTATGTTGGCCCTTAGCCACCTCTTAAACCTAGCAAATACCATTTGTGCCAAGCATCAAAGGGACCAAGATGATCTCAATGAAGCAAAAAGGTTATTTCAATGTTAAAATAATGTGACCAAGATTCTTGAGCCTTCTCCATTATCAATTTTCTTATGAACTTCAATTTTTATATTAATGAACAATTGAATTGATACATAAATCAAGCATAAACATTGGCTCTTTGGAGGAAAGAATGAGTAAGCTTCAAGAAAGCTTGCTCCTACATAATAATGTAATGAAGTGGTTGTTAACCCAAGAACACACAACCAAAAAGAAAATTTAGAAGTTGGAAAGGAAGGCTTTTAAACATAACAAGAAGTAGCAGGGAGATGATCTAGATGAGGTAATATGGGAAAAAGTGAAGAAGTTTGCTAATACTTTCAGCAGATGGGAAGAACTGGATCAAAGCGTCTCTGAAATAAGGAATAATCAAGCTAACATCAAGAAAAACTTGGCTAAGGTTATTGCATTTCGTAGGGAGACTATCAAAAAATTTACAACTATCTTGTATGCCTTGCAATTTGAGTGTCAAAAAAGATAGGGTGAGAAGTAGAAATGACTGACAAAGAGACAGGGTAAGAAACTTGAAGGACCAACTAAGAGGACTAGAGAAAGAGTCTTGGAGGAGAAGGAAAAAATCTAAGGCTAAGGAGAAAGACTCTAAAGAAGTCACTTTCATTGATAAATTGGAGTTTTTGAATAGAAAATGGCAAGCATCTAGTGGTCTGTAAAAGATTGCAGACCAATAGCCTCTCTATGTTTTCTATTCATGTGCATGTTCCTTTGCTATTTCTATGTTGGTTTTGTTGCTTTCTACTGGTTCAACTAGTGTCTTTAATTAGGGGTTATCAGTCTCACCTCTCATGAGACTCTTTTCAGTTGCCTTTTTGGTTGTCTTTTGTAAAGGGTCTAAGCCCTCTAACCCCATTTTTACTAATATCAAAAAACATTTTGATTGATAAATAACAATTGAATTGATATCCATTAATATCAATTTTCATATATCAATTTCAATTTTGATATTCATTATCAAAACTTTTATATCAATTTGAAATTTGATATTAAATCAATTGAATTAATATATAAAGTCATCAATATAAGTTTATTTTGATATCAATATTATCAATTGAATCAATATCAAAATTGACATTAATATTGAATTTGATATCAATTTCAATATTGATATCCAATAAATCAATTTTCATATCAATTTTAATTTTGATATCCATTATTAATTTTTATATAAATTTTAATTTTGATATGGATTCAATCGAATTGATATATAAATTCATAAACATTTTTTTTTGGGTAAGTGCTACCAAGTATGGGGTAGCTCCCTATATTGATAAAACAACAAAAAATACATAGATGATCTAAGGCATTACATTTAGTGGTAAAGGTACCCAATGCTGTCAGCAATATCAACAAGCCTAGCTACAACATTATGCTCAATGAGCCCAGAATTAGCCTCCAGAAAGACCATGAATTCCTCAATGCTATAGTCCTTTTCCATGCATTTCTTGAACAATGACCATGCTTTGTGAAGTTTCACTTTCTTCCCTTCCTCATTCAGGTTGAGGATACCCAAGGCAAAATCTTTCTCGGGCTTGGTGGCAACATTGTCCATAGCCCGAATGACTAAATCTATGAGATCTGGGCAAATGAATTTACTCGCAGCTCTAATGCCCCACAGTCTGGCACAAACCACCTGCACATACATCTAAAAGAAGCACTCCATCACCTGGTTGTCATGGGTGTACCCGCTAGCCCAAAAATTCAGCTTCCACCACCTTCTTAATCGCTTCCTTCTCTTTGTTAGATGCCTTGCTAAAGAGAAAAGTAATCTGCTCCTCACTCAATTCTTTCAAGTTGCACCTGCACTACACTCCAAAGTGGGAAGCCATAACTTCATACGCATACTGCCATTTGTGAGAGTAGATAAATAGACTCTTTGCACTCCGAAGCCCATGCATAAGTTCAGAACAGGATCTTGCTAAATCTATCCTATCAGAGGATGGACAGAGGGGATGTCACCACCGTGTGAGTTGAGTACAGTCTCACAATCAAAGCCTCACCTAGAATGGCAAGCCCATGTCAAGAGTTCTATTAGTCCATGTGATCAAAATGTTATGTACTTCTAATCTGGACCAGTCTAGCTAGTCATCCCGATGATTCCATCCCCATCCTTTTTTAACAATTCCTGTAATTCATTTGGAAGGGAGTTTGGTTCAAAGATTTCCCCATCAAATGTCTAATAAGACAGGATGCCATGATTTGCAAGGAAATCTACCATGTAATTAGCCTCTTGATAAATGTGTCTAATTATGTAATCTTTGAATTTTCCCAAGGTTCGACATATAAAGGCTAGCCAATTCTATAATTTCCAGTTTTGCACGAGCTTCTTGCATAGTGTGTTGATGCATATCATTGAATCTCCTTCAATGTAAATTTCATTTATGCCTTTCTCGATGCATAATGACAAACCGCTAGCTAGGGCTTCCATTTCCACTTCATTGTTTGTGGTCAAACCCACGTTCTTGGCCAATGCCCACACATAATCACCTGAGCTATTCCTTATGATACAACTAATTTTAGACTGTCCCAGATTGCCCTTTGAAGCTCCATCAAAGTTGAGCTTATGGCGATCTACTGATGGGGGGATCCATCTAGCATCCGATCTAGCCTCTTTCGACTAAGGCGGATCAAACCTTGGGGGTTTAAGAGCAGGCCACTTGTTTTGTAAATCTTCATCCCATCTTGAGAATTGATGACTTCTTCCACTAGAAAGTATGTCTCTTGAAACACTCTTCAGTTTCTCTCTTTCCATAGCTGCCACACCACCATCAATGGTGCCACTATCCAAACATTAGCCCACACATTGTTTTTCCTTGCTGACGACTAGCTGCGAGAAAAATCCAATAGATTGTCTTACCTTGGAGTTGGCCAACCTAGGGACTTGAGGAGCTAGTCCCAACATTTTGATGCATATTGGCAATTTAGCAGCAAGTGATTTGAGATTTCTTCATCATTGTGATAGAGGGGACACATGCTTGGACCCTGAGTACCAATTGTAGACAACCTGTCGCCCGTTAGAATCCTTTTATGAAGTGCGGCCCATAGAAAGGCCCCTGCCTTCGGTAGAATCTTAGCACTCCAGCAGAGATTTGATGGCCATCCAACATTTGTCACTATAGCATTTTAGATTTTGTAGCCTAATCTAACTATGTACTCTCACGTTTTTGACCTTGCCCTGATGATTTCATCTTCTACCTCAGAATGAAAGATTTTCCTTGGTTCCAGCAACTCTTTTAACAGAAGAATATCCTCATGAGGAATGTCAAATAACTCTCAGTAGATCCATTCAACCTTCCCTGATGACCCAATAGCCACTAGGTTGATGTAGTTCACCACCGTTCTGCCTTGAAGAGCTCTCACCCTTGCCAACCAATCCCTATCTCCAAAAATATTTGTAAGAGCCTCATGACCATTCCATGAGTCGTACCAGAAGTCCACCTTGTGCTCGTTCCCAATTCTCCAAGTTAAATGGTTGGTGATGACATCTCTGTTGTTCCAGAAAAATTTCCAAATTGTAGAGCCTCCATTGGAGTTAACTAGGGTCAGGATTCTACTAGGATCCTCATCATCAAGGTATTTTTTGTGAATGATCTTGCACCATTGTTTGTTTGGATTGCGATAGATGCACCAACTAAGCTTTTCTCCCAAGGCCTAGTTTTGCTATTCCAGTCTTTTGATCCTAGCCCCTCCTTAATCTTTCCTTTGGCATGCCATTTCCCAATTGAGGAGCAAAATTTGTTTCTCATCTTTGCACCTTCCCATAAAAAATTTTTCATGAACCCTTATGTTTCACTGATGGCTTTTTTGGTCAGTCCAAGGCATGACATTAGATATATCAGAACATCAAATAGTACCAATTTAATCATGAGGATCCAGCCTGCAAAGGAGAGCCATTTGGATTTCCACAGTTCTGCCTTAGTTCTGCATCTTGAGATCATATCCTGCAAATAATCAGTTCTCCCCACACCTTGGAATAAAAGAGCACCTATATTCTTCGATGGTAGAGAAGCCTTTTTGAAGATTAACATATTTTCTATCCTTCTTTGAATGCCAGATTTTGTGTGGAAGATGTAGATTTCTGATTTATCTTTATTAAAGGCTTGGTTGGAGACCTCCACGTAAGCTTCTAAAGCATCATTTATGATTGTCGCTTCCCTTACCGATGCCTCTCCAAACAGCATAGTGTCATCCACAAACTAGGAGTGGGTAATAGGATCTAATCCTTTGACAACTAAGATTCCTTTCCAAATGCCCATTGTTCTTAGCCACTTGAAGTGTCTTACCATGGATTTGGCCATTATTACGAAGAGAAATGGTGATATCAGGTCTCCTTGGTGCAAACCATTGGATGCGTTGATGAAGCCACACATAGAGTCATTTACTACCACCGAGTATCGAGGGCTAGAGATACAGAACCAAATCATCTCTAACCAGTCTGAGAAAAACCCAAACCTAGCCATTACTGATAGTAGAAAATCCCATCGCACTCTATAATATACTTTACTAACATCTAGCTTGATTACCATGCTTGTGATTTTATCCTTAGAGATGGAATGGATTGTTTTTGTCGCCATTATGATGCTGTCAAAAATTTCTCTACTCGGAGTAAATCCATTCTTCTCTTCAGATATAATCTTCTCTAGGACACATTTTAATCTGTTTTTCAAAGCCTTGGAAATAATTTTGTAAATAGCGTTGCACAGTGCTATTGGTCTATAGTCTGCAAAGGAGGCACACTTGGCCTTTTTCAGGATCAAGGAGATAACCATGTTATTAAGGTCTCTTACAAACTTCTTCTTTCATAAATCATCTACTATTACTAGAATTTCTAGCCTTAAGAAGCTCCAGCAATTCTGAAAGAATTTGGCTGGCAACCCATCAAGATTCAGATCTTTATCAAGGTACAAATTGAAAGTAGCATAGCGGATCTCTTCCAAAGAGAAAGGCATGACCAACATCTTATTGGAATCCTCTTCAAGCCACTTCAGGATGCATGAAAGGAAGGAATCTCCATTTCTCCTCTCACCTTGGCTGCTTGAAGAAAGTAGAGTTTCAGATAAAACTTATCGCTTCCCTTTCTATTCCTTCACGATCACTGATCTCCGTGCCATTTGCACTAACAACTCTCTCGATGTGATTTAGACCCCTGCGGGACTTGGATGAATTGTGAAAAAAACTTGTGTTAGCATCCCCTTCCTTTAGCCAAGTTTCGTGTGCCTTATCCCTCCAAAATAGTTCTTCCCTAGCTAGCAACTCTGAATGTTTTTCTTTTAATTCTTTTTCCAACTTGAATTCCAATAAAGACATGCCAAAAATTATAACCAAATTGTTTAAAGATTCTAGCTCTAGCTCTACATGTTCCTTCTCCCTAAAGATGTTCCCAAACACTTCTCAGTTCCATGACTTGAGCGTTCCTTTGATGTAGGCCAACTTCTTTATGAACCGATAGCTGACAATCCCGCTATGGTATAGTGCCTCCTCCCACCATCTGTTTAAATAGTTGATCAAATTGTGATCTCTCCACCACATTGATTCAAATTTGAAGTAATGGTTCCTAGGTTTGTCACTTAGACAGAGATCTAGCCTTACCGGGAAGTGGTCAGAGACAGCTATAGGAAGAATGCTTGTATCATAGAAGAATTCCTCATTCATCCAACCTTCTCCAACTAGAAATCTATCTAGGCATTTGGCTATGTTTGTGAATCCAGCTCTTCAATTAGTCCATGTAAAGGTGTCATTCTTGGGAGCGCAATTTACTACTTGCATGATTCTGACAAAGTCTCTGAAGTCATGCATTGACTTGGTTTCTTTCCTTAAACCACCACTTTTTTCCTTCAGTTCCAAAATTATGTTGAAATCGCTACCAATTATCAATTTGTTGTCCACTATAAAGGCTAATTTTTCTATGATTTCATTCCAAACAGCCTTCTTGTCTTCTGTCTTAATTGGTCCATGGACATTTATGAGATTGGTGCAGTCACAGTAGGAGGGTTCATAGAATGAACTGTCTAGACCGTGCAACAAGAGTAACACAATGAAAACAACACAAGGATATGGAACAAATGCAAATTCAGTCATTCAGTATGTCAAAGAATTCAAATACATTCTGGCCGGCAACATGCGGGCTTACAACTAGGGCTCAAAGGCCTGAATACATACACGCGCAAGATAAAGCTTTGAAACTCCTTCACACAAGTCTAAACTATAGAATATGACTCAATTCCTAACTTCTTTCCTAAGGATCTATTACATCTATAAATATCATTTCTGGATTAATAGATTCCTCTGCTTCGACCAAGGAAGGCCACAAACTCCAATGAGGAGATGTATTGTGTTCACAGATAGGTCAGACCTAAATGCATAGAACACTTCCTCAAATTAATATAACAACGTGCATACCTCTGGGGAAGGTTGGCCATGAACCAAGGATCATTGAATGATGTGTCATTAGGGTCCGCAAGTCAAGGAATGATCCACAAGCCTTTTCCTATAGTTGATTTGTCTGAGAGTTTTGCTCTGTGAAAATAGTTAATCATCTGATAGCGATAACTTTCTGGTAACTGATCCAAATGCTATAAATTCTTGATATGATGTAGATGGATGAATGTAGATGCTAAGTCCAGATCTACAAGGTGTGAACTGCCAAAACTGGACCACAAAATGAACTGCTTCTGACTGAATTACCTAAACTGAACTAGAAAATGAAAGAACAGAAATGTAAACAAACTAAAATGCAAATGTTTTTTGGTTGATTCAAGATTGCTCTTGAACCAGGGATGCTCCTACATCAGACATTCGAGGTTATTGAAAAAGTGAGTCCCTCACTTTGCTGGGGCTAGGGGAGAACCAAGACGGTCTACCACAGCCTGAGAAATCCAAGATGAGTCTTCTTCCGGTCTGCCTTTCCACTTCACAAGATGTTCTTTGTATTGTTTGCCTCTAGTGTTGCATCCAACCCTACTATCCAAAATGTCTTCTATTTGTTTTGGTGCTTGTTGTGGTAACTGCTTCTTTAGGTCCTCTTCCATGTTATCACTAAACTCTGCTTCATGATACTGATAAAGATCTGCAATGTTGAAAATAGGTGAAATACCCAATGTCTCTGGTAACTCCACTTCATATGCATTTCCTGAATCAAATTTCCTGAGTATCTTACAAGGGCCAAACTTCTTCATCTTCAACTTGTTATATGTCCCAACTGGAAATCTTCCTTTTCTTAAGTACACCATGACTTGATCTCCAACTTCAAATTATTTATGTCATCTCTTCTCATCAGCCTTCTCTTTATACTTGTTGTTCATATCTTCCAAATGCTTCTTCACCTGATTATGCATTGTCTTCACCTGATCTACAAATTCTTCTGCTTCTACACTCCTCTTTTCTTCCATGTTGATGTCTCTTAGTTCTGCAACTCCTCTAGGATTCACTCCGGTAACAATCTCAAAAGGTGTTCTTTCAGTACTCCTATTTACTAAATTATTGTATTAAAACTCTGCTTGTAAAAGAATCAAGTCCCAACTTCCAGTCTTCTCTCCCACCAAACATCTTAACAAGTTTCCCAAACTCCTATTCACTACCTCTTTCTGTCCATCTGTTTGTGGATGAAAAGTAGAACTGAACTTCAAATCTGTCTTCATCTTCTTCCAAAGTGTCCTCCAAAAGTATCCAACAAACTTTGTATCTCTGTCTGAAACTATACTCTTAGGTAATACATGGAATCTCACAATCTCCTTGAAAAATAGGTTAGCCACATGCACTACATTAATTGTCTTTTTACAAGGTATGAAATGAGCCATCTTTGAAAATCTACTGACCACTACAATATTGAACCATGTCCTTCTATGTCTTAGGTAATCCCATTACAAAATCCATGCTTATGTCTTCCCAAGGTCTCTCCGATACTGTCAAAGGTTTATACAATCCAATGTTCTGGCTACCCCCTTTTGCAACTTGACAAACTCTACAACTTTGCACAAATCTTTGAACATCATTATGTATTTGAGGCCAAAAATAGTTTTCACTCACCAAAGCCACTATCTTATCAATACCAAAATGTCCTGCCAATCCTCCACTATGTTTCTCCTTGATCAAATTATCTCTCATTGAGCTTTTAGGTATGCATAACTGACTTCCTTTGAACAACATATCTTCTTGAATAAAATAATCAACCACTTGCTCCTATATGTCACAGCATGATCCTTACATGCTTTCCAGGGTTCTGCAAAATCTTCTTCAATTTTGTCCATTGATGTATCTAGTCACTTTCTCCTTGTTTGCTTCACTATGTCCTATTCTTATGATCATCTTATGAAATTCTTCAGTATACTCCTTCACATATTTCCCCTTTTGTCTAAGGTTTTACAATCTCTTCAATAGTTCCAACTCATAGTCAGCAGGTATAAACTGATTCTTCAACTTTTTTACCATCCGGTCCCACTTTGTAATCTTTTCTTTTCCTCTTCTATTTCTTTCCAACTGAACTTCTTTCCACCATATAGCAGTATGTTATTTCAATTTTGTCTTTGCAAATTTCACTCTCTCTGGATCTTCAATTTCTTCATATTCAAAGTATTCTTCCATATCATTTATCCATTCAATTAACTCTTCAGGGTTCAAATTACTAGTATAATTTGGCATATCAACTCTAGGTCTCTTTCCAATCTTTGAAATAGCTCGCAACATCTTTACCTGATCTAATTCTTCTTCTTAATTACCTTCTAAGGTTTTGCTAGTTTGTTCAGTAGATTCAAATTCTTCTTCATCATCACTTTCAACATTAGGTCTCGGTGTCAATCCTCTTCGCCTATCTTCTTCAATAGCATCCAATTGAATTTGCATTGTTCTCATCAATTCCATCATCTCATCCATTTTATTAGCCATTATACCAACAAGGGGAACTCTTCGTAGTGACGACTTCCTAGGATCAAGTACAAACTGCCTCAAACTCGGCGATCGGGCTACAAGCGACAACTGCCTCTTAATCGGCAATTGGTTGCACACAAGTAACCTGCCTCGGATTGGCGATATGCTCACAACAAGATCTTACAAAATCCCCTTCGCTAATTTGCTCAAAAGAATTGAACTTCACTTTGATACCACTTGGTGCAGTCAAGGTAGGAGGGTTCACATAATGAACTATCCAGACCGTGCAGCAAGAGTAACACAATGGAAACAACACAAGGATATGGAACACATGTAAATTCAATCATTCAGTATGTCAAAGAATTCAAATACATTCTGGCCGGCAACATGCGGGCTTACAACTAGAGCTCAAAGGTCTGAATACATACACGCACAAGATAAAGCTTTGAAGCTCCTTCATACAAATCCAAACTATAGAATATGACTCAATTCCTAACTACTTTCCTAAGGATCTATTACATCTATATATATCATTTCTGGATCAATAGATTCCTCCGCGTCGGCCAAGGAAGGTCACAAACTCCAATGAAGAGATGTAACGTGTTCACAGATAGGTCAGACCTAAATGCATAGAACACTTCCTCAAATGAATGGAACAATGTACGGACCTCTAGGGAAGGTCGGCCATGAACCAAGGATCATTGAATGATGTGTCATTAGGGTCTGCAAGTCAAGGAATGATATGAAAGCCTTCTCCTACAACTAATTTGTCTGAGACTATCAGGATGTTCTACTCTAAGAAAATAGTTGATCTTCTGATAGCGATAACTTTCCAGTAACTGATCCAAATGCTCTGAATTCTTGATATGATGTAGATGGATGAATGTAGATGCTAATTCCATATTCACAAGGTGTGAACTCCCAAAACTGGACCACAAACTGAACTACTTCTGACTTAATTGCCTAAACTGAACTGGAAAATGAAAGAACAGAAATGCAAACAAACTAAAATGCAAATGTTTTTTGGTTGATGCAAGATTACTCTTGAACCAGGGATACTCCTTCATTAGAGATGGAAACCTAGGTTTTTATGTTTGCAATTTACCTTAGCCAACATCTATCTCGCATGATCTTCATAGATTTTGAAGTCGACACATTCGGGAGACCACATTATTCCTAAGCCACCTGTCGAACCAGTTGCATCCCTGAAATGACCAGACCATTTCCTACAATAATCGCAAAACCTTACTCCTTCTGCCTGGCTTATATTTGTTTCTTGCAAGAGAACAATATCTGCAGACAACTTCTCTAAACAATGCTTAACCAAGCATCTTTTGTCAGGGGCATTTAAGCCCCTGACATTCCATGTGATGATCTTCATTGTCCTCCAAGGGAGATCTTTTCTCCCTTGGATAGCCAAAAGTTTTTGACACTCAAGAGACCTTTTTCTACCACCTATTCCTCATGTTTGTGCTTGTATGATTTCCTCCCCTTCTCTTTTTTAGCTTTGTGCATGATTTTTGCCACTATTTGGTTGATATGGCAAGGATCAATTATCCCCAGTTCCTCTTCATCTGAGTGACTATCTTCAGAGATGTCCCCATCATAGTCCAATCTCAATCCCTCCTGGGTGGGAGCTTCCCTTTCATCTAACTTATCTGACAAGTTCCCCATAGCATCATCCATTTCTGCCCTTGAATTGGAGGGGTGATCATCTACCACTCTAGGGCAAGAATTAGGTTCACATATTTCCTCTTTCTAAACATGCCTAGGGATTGGATTTTCCTTGCCATTATTTGCTTGGGGGTTTGTCAGGCATTCCTTGGCCCTACTGCTTAGTAATTCTTGAGTCACCTGAAGGCACTGGATCCCAAGGCTACCTATCAGGTCTCACCTAAGGGTGCCATACCATTTTCATTTTCTAGGGCTTCTTACATGAAGTCACCATATGCTTCCTGCTTCCGCATCTCAAACAGTAAAATCTCTCCTCCTTTTTATCAACCTAAACAAGCCTATTGTGTCCATCTACACACAACTGAATTTCATTTGGAATCCTTATTATTATGGTGATTTGGATCCTTGCATATAAATATAAATCCTCTTCAAAAATTCCTGAATTGACATCCATTAATGTCCCCAAAGTCCTTCCAATTTTTTCTAGACACTCATCCATCTAGTATTCCAATGGAAGGTTGTACAAGTGGATCCAGATTAGTTTCTCATATGGATCGGTCTTTACCAGATCAAAATTAGGGCTCCACTTTTGTATGCAGATTGGCCATTCCTTCATCGACCACAACCCGCCTTGTAGAATCTGCTCTCGATCTTCTGGAGAAGTGAAGAGCACAATGAAAAAGCCTTTCGACAAAAACTTGACAATGGCCACCTTCTTCCAATTGTCTTCCAACCATTTTCTAATGGTTTGTCATTCCTGCTTCGGCCCAATTATCTGGCAGATTATTGCCAATTCATCCAATATTATCAAGTCTTCCTTGGTTTCTTCTGAAAGATCTATAGTCATAAATCTAGGGTGCTTCTCCTTCGGACAAGCTACTGCCCTTGCATCACCATCTTCCTCATCCTCTTCACATATCTCCTATTCTACTTTTTTTTTCACTCACCGCCAACTCACTCCATTATGTAAAGCAAATATGGTGTATTTTTAAAAAATTGGAGGTAAGGTCCCTCAATTGTTGACACGGTAGAGGGCAACCCCAAAAGGTTTGAACCTGGGTTGTTGGCACTATAGGAAAGAAGCCCCACCATTTAACCATAGGATCTCCCCTAGGTAAGGTCCCTCAATTGTTGACGTGGTAGAGGGCGACCCTGCGAGGTTTGAACCTAGGTTGTTGGCACTACAGGCAAGAAGCCCCACCATTTCACCACAAGGTCTCCCCTAATTCATAAACATTTTGATATCAATATGATAAATTGAATTGATATGTAGTAACCACTCTAAATTACTTGAATAAAATAATATTATCAAAATAAAATAGTGCAGAAAAAGGGAAATATTTAAAAAATTTCCCATAATAACTCAAACTCATGAAATAACTTTCATTAATATATACAAATGAGATTCCATACATCAGCAAATCAATAACATAATAAGATAGGACTATGCCTTTACAATATTTAGCCTTGTAGGCTTATACAAGAATATCACTTCAACAATATATATAACATCACTCTGTATTTGTTCCATTGAATCTGGCAGAGAGAAAGAGAGCATCATTGAGGTGATTTTTCCACCCAACCACAAGGCTCATGCCTCCCTGGTCTACCTCCTAAAGGAAGAAGCCCGACCCTTCGTGAGGGGTCTAGAAAATCGACGATGGCTTGTGTGAAGGAATCTAGGGTTCTTCTCAAACTCAACATACATAAATGGAAGAATGGAAAATGCATCCACAACTCATACATGTTTTCAATAAAGGTAATATACATACGCAATAAGATATTATTCTTCTCAAGGAATAGTTATTCATTCTTAATATCAAGATCATATTTCAAGGATACCCTCCTTCCATTAACAATGAATTAGAAATTGATAGCATTTATCTATCAAGGTCAATTTTGGTCTCATCCTCCAACAATGTAGAAAAGAAAGTGCATCCATAACTCCAAAACATACTTCATCCAATGAACATCATTTCATATGACATAAACACACATCTCATACTATGATGGGGCTTACAAGAATGACTCATGCATGTACGACTGATCGAGAACTTTAGTCTGAGAGTCTATTTCTTTTAACATACCAACAATTTGATTATCAATACCAAAACTTTTAGTAAATAACTAATACTTATGCATTTACCTAATTCAAAGTTAGGTATAACAAAACAACAATCTTCATAATAGTATGATTGTTCTAAGATAAATCAATCTCCTAGATTATAGTTCACAAAACAAGATTAGGAAGATCATCCTCCCTTTATTCTTTTCAAATAATGACAATTACCTCAACTGGTTCTTCTCAAAAGACACCAATTAAGAGTTCTACTTTTCATACTTTTCTTTCATAAGTCAAACATGAGAAATTGTACTTTCTATAGTAACACAGTCCTTATTCCAAAACTTCATTGTTCTTCTAAAATAAGACTTTAAGCCTTTAAACATAGTTACAATTGACACAATTCACCTAAACACAAAGTTTTTAATATTACTATCATTATTAATTTAAACATTAAATCGACCAACTCACTACTTCATAAGAACTCAACTTTACTAGGTTGAAAGGGTTAAAACTAAAGGCTTATACTCAAACTGTGAGATGCCAAGAGTTTAAGAATATCATGTATTTGAATCTTCAATACGAAAATAAAGTAATAATTAAGGAGCACTTTATAATTCCAAATAAAAACTAACTCAAGATGATAACATTATTGAAACTATTAAAGATTTGGAAGCTCGAATGAAATATACACAAAGTAATCAATGGAATTAAGCCAATCCTTACTCTTCATTATCTTTGACGCCAAAGAGAAAAGAAAGTAGTCACAACAAATACTTAAGTATGAATTGATGCATATTTATTTGTTAAAACTATACTTTTATAGATTGGTGTCGAAAGGAAGAAGATAAACCATACTATCATTATATGCTATGCATAAGGAGATTTAAAATAGAAAGTTGAGGTTAACTAAAGGTGGTGCCTTTAATGCTTCTAAAAAGGAATTCTAACATCTTCTAAAATTGATATTAAATAAAGTATAACATTGGCAATAAAGCTTTTTACAGAGAACGCCCTGGATAATGTTCTAGATTGGCACCGTTTTATTATGCCGATAGAAAAATAAGGAAAGCTCATCCTTACACTAAAAGATGCGTACAAATGACTCTCTTGGTTTCTAAATGAAGACAGGATACAAAGTATTGATGGGAACGTGGATTAGTAAGAGATATCTCAACTAGGTTTGAATTTATAAACCAACATTAACCAATTATAATATAATGAAATTATCAAAAGTTAAATCATTATACTCTTATGACTATGAGTATTAAGGGTCTACGGGAGAGAATGAATTGATAAAAGTAACAACTAGATACACCATAAACATGAGAGAAGGTATACTAAATTTTCTCTTTACACCCATCACTCCATCTATTATGTTTCTAGTTGTCACGTTGAAGAAGAACCCAGATAGTGATAGAGAGGAAAGTCGATCATATAAGTGCTTGGTGTAAAAGGAAAATGCTGAGGCTTCCTGCATAAACTCTAGTATGTGTGTGTGTGGAATCATAGAAACGCACACAATTGTTTGATATAATGCCTCAAGAAAAGTCATCTCATGAAACATAATGGTTGCAGGATATGCAAAATATGGATTTGTTGAAGAGATTTAGAAGCATTTGTCAATAGGATATCAAAGAGATGAATATCATTATTCTATATAAAAAATATGTCCTCAAATATAGGTTCAGCACCTTAGGGAAACCTCTTTGTATTTCATCAGGAAAAATATAGCACAACTAATTTGAACAGACATAAAATACTATTAAGTCAACATGAAAATATCACAATAGAAGTCATGACAGAAACCAAATTGTACTTCAGACATAGAGAACTATGGAAATTTTGATCTATGGTATGTGAAATCGATAGGGAGCTCATCCATCCATAGTTGTGGCAAGTACAAAAAAACACTTCCTTCATTGGCTAAACTTAGTTTGAAATGCAGTACCTTTCCCTTAGATCAACTCTGATGCAACACTTAGAGCGAAGGAAAAGACTGCCACAATTCTTCAAAACCTCCTATTCCATGATTCTAGAGAGCTCCCAAAAATATATCCCCCTTCTCTTTTATGATCATTTTGTTTCTATATTTTTTCATTTCTTAGACATTTGCTTTTATTTTTGTTTTAATCCATTTCCGTTCTTCTTTCTATTATTTTAGCTTTATTCTATCCTTTTATTTTTCTTTTTCTTCATTTAGTTTTCATTCTAATTTACTTGATCATTTCTTTTCTTTTCTTGTTTCCTTTTTCTATCCTTTCAAATTTAGCATTGTCCATTAAGGATAAAAGAAATTAGATTTTGAAATGGATAAATATTTTAACTAGAATATATATTTAATTGCTATTTTTAATTGACTTTTAAGATAGAAAAGCATAAATGACAATCTATCATTATCTTATCAAATTATCTAATGAATTATTGCAAAATATTGCCATTAATCTATAATGACTATTAGTCAAATGATTATTCTAATACAATGCAATTATTAATGTGAATAAATATTTTAGTCTAATTAGCCAAATTAATTATGAAATTATTCTTCACACACACACATATTGATGCAATTTAATCTACATGAAACTATGTGGTGTGTGTAGATTCTCTTCACCACAAGTTGCCATCAATCGGCTAAACGCCCCCTCCTCGATGATACTCTCTCTCTCTGTTGAGAGAGTATTCATGTAATGCACATAAGTCAAAATTAGCTGATGATCATTAAAATAATAATATTTAAATTAATTATTGAAATTAGGGGTTGTGACATCCTTTCCCCTTAAAAGAATCATCGTCCCGATGATCAAATCAACTTAACTTATTTTAAGGTTTCATACCTCTTTAATTATGTTTTACCTTAATGTCAAAATCGACCCATCTGACAAATGTGTCGTTTGCTCCAAGCACCTATTTGTTCATAACAACCAAAAATTTCTCTATCTAACATTCATTCACTTGCACACATCATTAGCATGTCACTACTTCATCAATTAACTTTATTTCTATACTTCCAGAAAAGTAAAAGCATGCAAGCTCATTCATTTCTTTCATACAATCTTCCATAGCTTAATCAAATTTTGTTCATATTCCAAGATATTTACATATAGAAAGAAAACAATTATGTTCATTTTGTCAACATGCCTACTCGCATGAGACATCAGAACAATTGCCTTTATGATGAAAAACATGCATCTCATACTACTTGTTATCATCATTGGCAAATCAAAACACTAAACAAAAAGATAAAGTCTCAACAAATAGAAAATATCAAACAAATTACAACAAGGTCTTCTACTTGATCAACATAAAAGATAAGAAGATCAACAAGTTTTCAACATACAAAAAGATCATCAACATGATTAGAAACATCAAAGATAAGAAGATCATCATGATCTCAATACTAATACAATCGTTTACTAAATTTAACAACAAAAAGTAACTCTCAATCTATAAATGGGAAAAAAAAGAAACTTTCTATTAACAAAGATATCCAAAAATATATAATCTTTTACAATTTTTCAAGTGAAACCTTAGTTCATGGAGGGAGAAGTACAATTACATACTTTGGCTAACAGGCCATACAAAGGTTCAATACATGATATATCCATTTTCTGAATTGCATAAAGAGATTCAAATGTACAATCTATCTTCAGCTGCCATAATCCATTGGTCTTCTACAAACTGAAGGTCAAAAGCATGGTTAAGGTACTTTTTCCACCCAACCATGAAGCATAACACTTTCCTGGGATTCTTCCTAACTCGAATAATACCCAGCCCTGCATGAGGTGCCTAGCAACCTAGAACAAATGGGCAGGAGGGAAACTCTCGATGCATGCCTGATGCCTTATATGTACTCTAAACTAGAATGAACATATTTCTTGCATACAGGATGTGGCAGAGAACTATAAGTAATAACTAGGCATTCATTATCCAGCTATTTCAATGGTAAAATATAGCTTTGGCCAAAGCATAACTACAAAATTGGTTGATCTTGAAAAAGAAGATCACCTTCTCTATTAGCCCACATTCGACATCCTATCCCAGAAGGTAAGCTTAAAGCTTATTACATACAGTACATTCAACAAGATTAATCTATTTCAAATTGCATAAAATACAGACTAGATAAATATGATAGTGCATAACATGCATAAATGCACAATGAATATTTAACAATGAGAATGCATGAACCCTTAGTGCATAACTCAGACAGAACATGGATACATAAAGTACTTGTAGTGCATCACTTGCACAAAATATCCCTTTGAAATCACTACTGTGTTATGTACCTTTCCCTCTGAAAGATACAAACACATAGAAACACAACACAATTCTGCTCTGCAACACGATGAATGCCTTGAATGCTCTCTTCTTGATGATCATAAGTTTGCCTTAATCAACTAGGAGTAAAATGAAGTCCTAAACATGTTTATATATGCATTCCCGCTAACATTTATATATCAAATTGAAAAGGCTGACAAAGGGAAACCTTTTAATGATCATAAACCGACACATTCAAATTTAGGTCCCAGCAAAATAGGTCTGGACTAGGGCGTGGGTGCCCCCCAAGTCTAGAGGGCTATTTTTAGTCATGATTCAACATTAAAGTGGACCCCTAATCCCCATTTGACATGGGTTTCGGGGGAACTTGCTCCGGGATAAGTTTTATACATGCATGATTAAATCAAGAGGACCTAAGAGCTAAATTAGGTGGTAAAAGTCCTACCAAGACATTTTACGACATAACAACATTAATGAGTCTTGGTTATTTAGTCTTGGTTCTCCATGAAAATAAGACTCTTATCTTCCTTCAAAGTGATGTTCTTGAGTGGTTTCTCCCCATCTAACTTCATGTTCCAAGGCTCCCAATCTTCCTTTTGTTTCATTTAAAATTTAAAAAAATTATCTAATTTTGCCATGGGGTTATTCTTAGGATCTGGGCCATCTGGGTTCCCTCCTAGTTGGTTTTAGAGTGTTCCATAACAATACCACACCTAATCATTGCATATAAATTTATCAAAACATGCAACTTTTTTATATACTATCATAAAAGTACATGTTCATGAATATAGAAACTTAGAGATTAATCTCAAACATTTGCTTACTTAGAAGAATAACCAAAACTTTACTTTATTCACTTTCTAGATCTTTACATCCTTATTCAAATACAAAACTTTTTGTGAAAGGACAAGTCTACATATCACTTTTTGACAGAGGGAATTCCTCTAGTTCCTCCTCTCCGTTAGAATCGAGTAACACAAACTTAGTAGGTGGATGTACTCGTGAGTACTCCTTCAACATCTCTAAACTCATAACAGGTGCATCCTAACCACACCCAAAAGACATGTCACGATGTGCAGATGGTTTACAAATCTTAACAATAGTAGGGATTGACAATCTTTTTGTCTCTTCAAGGTGTTTCTTTTTTTTCCAAGCGGATACGTTTGAGTACATCAGCTAGTGTCTCAAAATCTATGAGTCAAGCTTCCTTTGCATAACTCTTCATTTCTTCAGCCTTTAGTTTAGGAAATGGCTCTTTCTTAATAGTGATCTTAGGCATTTCACTAAGTTTTGTTTTCTTGGCTCGATTTCTAGTCCTTCTATTTCCTAACATTCTGGCACAAGAACAAATGTTTTATCATTAGCATATCTTTCCAATCTTGCAAAACCTCACAATGAGATCCAAGGTCCTAGTGCTAAACCTAGTAGCTCTAATACCATGTGTAACATCCCAACTAGAATATTAGAAAAACTTAAACAAAATTAAAGAAATATGCCAACACATTCTTTTATTTGAGAATATAACCAAATCTGGTATTATCATATTTGTAATATTGATAAACAATCTTCATATTTCAAAAGAAGGTCGCTTCTCTTGTGACTTACAAATTGCACAATAAAAAATGGTTGTATTTCTTATGAATTACAACTTTATCAATATCATTTACAAAATAAGCAATGATTTGCAAAATAAGTAATGTATTCCTATTCACAAGTCTTTGGTAGTCAACTGCAAGAGAGGGAGCATCACCATGGTGCTTTTCCTCCAATCACAGACTGATGGTCCCCTGCACACCTTCCTTCCTAGAAGTAGCCCTTCCCTTCACGAGGGTAATAGATAATTATGAGAATCAATTGATTCCATATGCCATCTAAGAACTAGTGATGTGTCCTAGCTAATAATAATCATGTTTACAACTCTAGTCTAGCTCTAACTATGTATGACCTATTCTGATTGTTTAGTTATTTGGTACACCGTGAACCAACAATGCAAGCAGTGACTTTTGCATTACTTTGGAAAAAATTTCCTATATATAGTCGTATGTTCACTCACTCCTTTCTCGACTTGGATAAAACATTGTTATTAATCATTTAATTATTTTATACATAACAACTCTCTTGGTCAAACTTATACCACATTAGTCATGAAGACATGTACCCTTTATCTACTGGTCATTCTTGACAAGTCTAGGGCAAGAGAGTTAGATGACTAACGTAAACATTTATGGATTCCCTCTTTGCATCCTTAAAATCATGGGTCTATGACTTTATATCATCTACTCAAGGCTTGTTTATCTAATCTCATGTTCATCTTCATCATCTATACAAACTAAGTTTACATTTAAATAATAGATTATCAAATAAAGACTCTATCTGTCTCAAATATTATTCGACTCATAAACTGTCGATAATAAGCTATAACAGCATAATCATTCAAATTGAATACTTCCTTCTATATATATCAAAGAGAGAATTCCAATCATCACGATAGTCTAAATCTCAACTTCTCATTGACATAAGAATGTTTCCACTAAAATCCTTATGGCCATTCTTAGCCTAAGATGGTTAAAAGATTATTTCTTCATAAGACTAGAATATAGATAAATCAATATAGTTACCATATTAACATCTATATAAAACTCAATCTTCTTGATCCATATCTAATAAGAGAAGTATACTTTATACTTGATCTTATCTTAGATCCTTTTCTAAATTGGTAATAATCCCTCTATAGGTGTTTAAACATCGGCTTGGTTTTTATATAAACAAACAGTCTCTTATAAGACTTGGGTTAAACTTTCACTTACATAATCAGCTTAAGAAAAAAACACATTCAACCTGAGTTTACCTCAGTCGGCCATAAAGACATGAAGATCTTCTTATAACACAGTTGGCCTTCATGATGTACAGTTGGCCTCATGTTCTACAGTCAGCCCAATGTTCTACAGTCAACCTTCATGATCTATAGTCAGCCTTCATGATCTATAGTCAGCCTTCAAAGGATAATACATATATATATGGCCTTCTGTATATATATCGATTGGTCACAAACTTGTGCCATCAATTTTTATCATATTGTTCAGCCATAAACTTGGTCTGCCATCTTGAATTCATATTATTTCAGCCTAAAAGTTTACAGAATCAGGTAAAGAAACATATATATCCAAAAGAATTCACAGTCAACCCGTATCAAAGTATGCATGGCCTAAGACTTAACAGTCGATCCTTGTCAAAGTAGATATGGCCCTTATCAAAGTATATATGGCCTAAGACTTAATAGTTAGCCCTTATTAAAGTATACGTGGCCTTAGACTTATCAGTTGGCCCTTATCAAAGTATATGTGGCCTTAGATTTATCAGTCGGCCCTTATCAAAGTATATGTGGCCTTAGACTTATCAGTCGGCCCTTATCAATGTATATGTGGGATAAGTATCACTACCAAATGGTTTAGATACCATTCTGACTATTATCCCAATCTGTTATCTATATAAGTATAATAATAAGGCATAAAATAGGGATGATCAACCCTCTGAGATGTTGAGCTATAATGTTTTACAATAGATACATAATAGAATAAAGATACCATATATTCTGAGTCATTCTTTCTACCCAGAATGAAGTATAATGCTTTCAAATGTACAGTTCTAAATCCTTAGTCGAGGATGGTCAATATATTACCTCTACATATTCTATTGCAATTACTAATAATATAAAACATATCAGGATACTTGCAGTATCTCATATGATTGTGTAGGAAAAACTTACCTGTTGTTTATCACAGGCAGCAGGCTAAGTATCTTACTTCCTACATTCCTCCTTTTGGCTCTCTCTCTCTCTTCCTTTGAACTCTCCTTCTTCCCATCTGTATCCTCCTCTCTCACATAAAACACTTCCTTATAAGTCTAAAAACTACTTTGCCCAAGTTATGGGTACTCATAATTATGCCACTCCATAGCTTGTTCAAATATTTTTGCGTCTCCCAACATGCAAAGGTTGGTGGAGAACATGAGGCTATTCCTACTCTCCACTCCCAAGCATTTAGGGAGTTCTCTTAGAAGAACAAGGAGACTCTTTAAATTTATCTAACATTATTATTAACTATTACAATAATATTTGTAATAATAAAATAACAATAATAGTAATATTAATACTAATAATAATCAATAAATAGACATAACATACATACTTAGTAGATGTTAATATCATGCACTTTTGAATATTAAATGTGTTCATCTAAAGCACAATTATCAACAAGAAAAATTCTCACAAGTTGACTGAGATTAGACACAAAAGAAAAACACATTTAGTCGACTTACACTTGTTGACTTATCATCCAAAGACACACACCAGGCTTCTAACAGATGGCAAAATAGATTTAACCTTCATCACAATGATGACACATCTGAAAAGAACTAACATGATCTCTTACTAAATATTTATGTGTGTATTTCCGAATGGCATAAGGTTTGTTGTACATTCTCATGATCTAGCATCCTCTCCATGGTGATACTCTCTCTCCTCATATCAAAGGGAAGTACAACACTGCTTCTACATCCACCTCAGTTACATGATTGTAGTTAGTCCATTTCATCATTTTAACCACATGTTAAATAATGCATCATAAACAGTTTTCTTGCATATAAATTAATACAAAACAAATGTATTTCTCATCATTACTATGATCATGATATTTTCTCTGACCAACTATCTATCTTATTTAAAATAAAGAAAATAAATGCATTAGTTTTTAAAAACAAGGTGTGACAAGCAACACTAATTTCCTAAGATTTCAAAACTATACAATCAACTATTATACATACCTCAATACAACCCTTCATTCACCATAGTCCTTGCTTAACTTCTTATTCCCATACCAACTATTCCATGTGTGCAACTATCTTTCCCATTTGTTCCTCCAATTGAGATGTGCCAAAACACCTTGCTTCACCAATAGCTTCTAAATGTAAAGTGGCTTCCAAATCTTCTTTGTGTGTTTTGAAATTGCACTGCACCAATTCTCTTTGGATATGTGTAGCCATTCCTCTAACGAACCATTTGCGTTATAGTGCAACATCAATATCCTAAGGTATCTTGGCCCTTAATTCCTCGAACCATTGATCATACTTCTTGACCACCTCTCCTAGCTATTGCTTTAGTTCCTTCAATGTGGTGATATTCACGTGCTCGAGCTTTAAATACTTAAATTATTACAAGAAATTTTGTTTTTCTTTGGCTAGTTCATCTCTGGTTCCATTTACATCATCCTTGACATACTAATATTGCATACACCCTCAAGGTGTAATGGTAAATAAGCTATTTTTTATGCATGACTAGTAACATTATTTGTGTGTCATGCTATCGTATAGGCCTTCTAATGACGAGGGGCATTTTTCTCCCTTATAAAAGTCTTCACTGTAGTAAGCATGGAATCTACTACAATTGTATGGGCCATTTGTTGTGTACTATTACAATCATACCTTGGCACTAACTTATGCTCTAATGTAATCATGTGATAAACCTACTTAGGTGAGTTGTAGAAAAAAGAAACAAAATGTCTCAACTCAAGCTTTGCTTCGTCAAGTTTTGGGTTCCCTGAATGCACATACAAAGAATCAATCTCTACTTCTATTTTATCTAATCTTTGTCTCAATCTATTTCTTGAAAATGATACTACTTCTTGATTGTCACTAAAATATGTTCATGATAAAAGATCTACACTAGATGATAGTGGCAAGTTCATGGTTGGTCATCCCCACCTGAGAGTGGTAAGAACTCAATTTTCAACCTTTGGGGAAGAAATGGTAATCCACCTCTCAACTTTGTTGTGTCATCTTCTTCTTGCTTATGACCTTGCAGATCACCAAACCCAAATTATAGCTTGAGCATGTGGTCTCCTTCATTCGTTCTATTAGCTCTACATTGCCTCATGCATGAGTGATGTGCCCTATGGGACTGTTCTTCCTACAAGGTTGCAATAGCAACTTCTCTTCTTTCATTCCACTACTTTCTACAATCCATATGCTCTACACTTGACCTATTAGCCTCCATACTTTTCTCGTTTCTTACATCTGGGATGGAAATCTATCACTCCTTTCTCTACACATCCTTTTGCATGGGAGTTAACTACTCCATACTTATAGTTCTAAAACACAAACTTTGTTCAATACCATCTTTTCTTGCAATAGTTTTTCTTCTATCAATGCAAGTAATTGTTAGAAAAAGATTGAATAATTATAAGACTATCATAATGTTGATTCATAATTTTTGGGTCAATGCCTAGATGATAGTGTGCAAATACTGAGAGGGTCTTGGGAATGAAACCAAATGTTAGCCATAAACTAGTTGTGTGGTAAAGACTAATGGATAAGCACTTAGAATACAAATATGATGGCATATTCCTGTGTCTCACCTGAAGTACGCGAAGTCCTATACCCTCAATTTGACTTGCACAATACAATCTAGACACACATTCTCATGCATGTATAGATATCACAAAAAGCATGAAAATCATTTATTTTGATCAATTATAGGGTATCTATGCCTATGCACCACTTCTCTTTATAATTATAAGGGTATATATAGGCACATGTACCCTAGAACTACTTAAACCATATACAAAGTCATGCATAATTTATGAGTAAATCATTCTTGTTTTAAAGCTAACTACTAGTTGCATGTACATTCTATCCTAGATATATCATATGCATAATTATCTATCACTATTCTTATCCATACATGTAAAATCATGTATTCCTATCTATAACTAGGTGCTAAATGTAGACACCCAAAAATGTCCATCTCTTGCAACACCTTATGTTTTGCCCTAGGTAACCCCTTCTTCATCCTAGCACTTCCTCTAATAAATTAAATAAATATAACATTTGTTTAGTTTATCCCATCCCTCCGCATTATTAAATAAATAAATTTTATTTATTTATTTAATCCCCTTTCCTGTTGAATTAAATAAAATAAATCTTTTATTTTATTTAAATTTATCACTTTATGCTTTCCCCATTTTAAATAAATAAATAATTTCTATTTATTTATTTAATCCTCACATGCCTCATAATTTAAATAATTTTTTTAATTATTTAATTTCACTTACCTTCCATTTCTATCTCCCGAGATGACTCAACTCATCTCTCAAGTCACTCCAAACACCTTCTAATTCCCTCTCTAGTGAACTCTAATCATCTTCTCTCCATCTCCTCACAAAACGGAAACCTTCCCCAGCCCACATCACTCAACTTGAGAGGATCTTCTTTTTCAAAATAGAAAACTTCCCAACTCCTCTCCCACCAAAAAAAATCTATTTAAACCCCTTTTTTTGCCTATCACAAATCCTATCTCTTGCATGCAACGTTACTCTGCCAAAATTCTCCCTCACATCCATCATCTATCTATCTTTCATCGATCATCTTCTATCTTATCTTTATCTTTGGTGTTATGCTGTGAACATGAGCAATCAACATTCAATCATTCAAGCAATAAATCATGTATGCATCAACATTTGAGGTATTCGAATGGTTTTGGGTAAAAAGGTAATGGCATGTATTGTTTTATCTTTCGTTTTATCCAAATTTTTCGTTTACAAAATGGCATGTCTAGTGGGACTCACTTCACTTGATCATTTTACAGGTTTTGGTTATAAAAATTTGCATGCTTTCTAACCCTCGTTTGCAAGTTTTGTAGAGGATCTATCACAGGTGACCTCCAGGATAAAAACTGACTACACCATCGCGTCTAGGACGTTGTTTACACAATTTTTTACTATAAACTTGATATATTTTTCTCAAGGGAAAATTCTTTGTAAAAATTTGAATTTTTTAATTTTAGCAGCCATACTATACAAATCCATACAACATAGACTACCATTTGGAGTCTGAATTTTGCATTCAATGCTTTGGGTTTAATATTGCAGGGGTTGTCTTTGATTTGAATCAAGGGCTACATGTTTACTGGTTGGATCTTTTGGTTATAGTCGACCAACCCTAACTTCTTAGTTGATTGTCATCTACTATCTTTTAGCTCTGGTTGTCATTTTAACCAGTCACCACTTGGCCTACGCTCACTCAAAAAACCACTCATAGAAATCTTCTTACCCTCTATTGACTCAGTCAACGCCAACCCACAACCTAGTCGACACCATTAATGCCATCTCGTCACCATTGTCTTAAATATTCTCTGTGCAGACTTTAGGGAATAGTCGCCACTCACCGTACTTTTAGTCACCACCTAAGTGTTAGTTGGTGGTCATAGTCGTAGACCCTGGGCATTGTTGTTCGTAGTCATAAAAATCACAGTCTCCATTAATAGTGTGAAAACCCTTTTGAAGGTCCCGATCACAGTCGCAGTCCAGAATTTTAGGTCGGCATCAAAATTATCTAAGGTCAGTGTTACAACCATCCATTTCGAACACCACCACATCTACTTGTCAAGCACTGCTCAATAAAAAATCCCATGGTCGTTGTCTTATGTCGAAGTTGCAGTCTTGAATCAAAGTAGCGGTCTTGAGTTGAGGTCGAAGTCAACATCTCATAGTCGCAGTCTTAAATCCAATGGTCACTATCTTATTTCAAACAAGCCTTCGACCCTACATACCACACCTTCGACCTCAATGCCCTAGCTCTTCGTTTTTTGACTTAACGTCTTAATATTTTACCTTTAGGTGTCAACTTGGATATTTAGGGTTTGAATCTTTAAACTATCAAAAATTCAAAAAAAAAAACACAAAGTCAACACTCAAACAATCAGGTCAACCCTATCTCCTCCTACTTGCCATAAGGGGGGTATTTTTTTCTTTTTACCATAACAGGAGTTACAGAGGCCAAATTGTGCAAACAAATACTCATTGAAAGGTAATTCAATGAACTTTGCAATAGTGCCACTTTCATTAGGTGATTTGATCATTTTATCATCTCTTTTTATAGTCAAAGTTTAGCTAGTTTCCAAACTTAAATCTATGGTTTTTCTTGGAAACTAATATTTATCTGCGCAGCTTGTCAAAACACACTTGTCAAAGAATGGAGAAAACAAACTACTAACATGTGTCTTTTAGGTTCGATCAGTCAAAGAATATTTTTTTATCACTAATTTATGCATATTTGGAATTGGTGCTTAAAATGAATCATGCATGCTCCGTGTCTATTTTCTTTTCTTTGTTTACTTGCTGAGTTTGATTGTAACCCAATTTAACAATGAGGGTACCATCTCCCCCTACCTACCCAATAGATCTGGGGTGTAAGAGAAATCATTGTTATCTCTAGAGGGCATGCCTTCCCATTGTGAGAAGGGAACAACCCAAGCGGCAACAGGCTAAAGCTAAGCCCCTTCCAAGCTACTATATAAACAATGTGTTTGTGACGAAAGTCATAAAAAATAGGTGCAATTATGTCATACTGACAAATGTCTCCCTTAGTACCTTATGGTGAATGAAACCCTACAGAGCGTAACCTCTGTAGGATGGGAGGCCTCCTAATTGGAGCAAATCACCACATGTATGGCCACCTGAATGGAAGCCCTTACTAGAAACCTTTGTCTAGAAGCCAAAAACCTTCTATTTGCTCACATAGGGGGTTGGAATATAGACCTCTGGAGCCATTCCACATTCTCGCAGTTCATAGTAGAGATAGCAAATTCCATTTGGGAATTTGAACTCTGGTTTGCCTAAGAAGTGAGTGTTGAGTAAGGGGGAGCTAGTGCTACCAGACTTCTAGGCTATCTGCTCTAAATAAGTGTGGCTGGAGAAATCCAAGTGGGAAGCCAGTAGATATTGTCCTTGCCTAGCCTAGGTTATACAAATCTATCATTGTGTTTGGTGTGCGTGCATGTACATATGAGATCTTGTGTTTGATATTGCCCAAGTCAAACTTCTAATAAATAATTGCCACATCATCCTCAACCTACTTGTCATAACACATATCCTAAACATTACACTTCATCCCATCATTCCAAGCTCAATCATCCTAGTCATTCAATCAACCACATCCTAATCAACCCAAGCCATCTAGCCTCATCATTATACACTATCCTCTTTCTAATCTAATCCACATCATTCTACACCATGTCAACATTAGAAGACCTAGCACCCCAATTCCAAGACCTCCCCCACTCACTTTATCAAGCACCCCAACCTATAAGCCAACAAACCATCCAAAGACTCCAAGGCCTCATCCAAAAACTTCAACCAAGTCAATCACCTCAAATGCAACATCTTATAGTACAAGCCCAACACCTCGTGGCCACTAGTCAAACCGAACAAGCGCAACATCAAATCCACTCACCACATCAGCAACTTCTGTACATCAATCATATGTGTCACTTCCCTCAATTTCGTATCAACCCACTTCATCCACCTACCATATCAATTCTTCACTAACCTATTCCACTTCTTCCACTATCAACCACTGTCCACAACAATCCATATCACAAAACCTTTTACCTACATATCCTACCATTCCAACACACCACCAAACACATCCACAAGGCAACCAAGTATCCTTACAAGAAGCACATGCAAGTCCAAATAGCCCCTTGTACATAAATCAAGCAAGCCCAAGTCCACTCTTGCAACAAGACCTAATAGACTTAAGTCCACCTATGCTCCAAGACCTAATAACCTTTGACTCAAGTCTAAGTGACTCTTTGTACATATATCAAGTATCCTTAAGTTCACCTTTGCAGCAAGACCTCATATCTTTTGACAAGGGAGATACCAATCTAGCTAATGCATCATGTGAGTCACCTTCACCAGCCAATCACATGCCAACCCATGAGCCTACTAGTCCTATCTTGGCACCACCATGTGGTCTTACTCCTAGTCTTCATCCATCTAACCCCCTTATCCTTCCATCTAGCCCAAGTCCTAGCCCTTCTCATCCCATTATCCATCTTACAAGCCCTAATCCAATTAGCCTCCCACCTAATCCCAATCATGAGCCTTTAGCTTCCATCACCCCTCCACCTACAAAGGATGTGATTCAAGGACTACTAGCAAGGGATAAACCCTGTCAAGCACCCATTGATGAGCCAACCAAAGAACCTTTGAATGCCATTTCCACTTCTTCAACCCCATCATGTGATCCACAACCCCTTGAGCCTATTGAAAATTTTCCTCGGGCCATAAGTCCATCGTGCCCTCATGTTGTTGAAGAGTCATCCCCTTCCATTCACGCAAACCAAGAGCTATGTCAAGAGCAGAACCCAACACATGTGGAAACATCAAGCCCTTGTCTAAATCAAGATCAAAGCAATTCTAAGTCCAATTCATCCATGACCTATGTATTTTCTTTGATCAAGATATTATTTATAATCATGACCCTATTCATGAGCAAATGTATCCCATTCATAGCCAAATTAATCTTTTTTATGCTCATAGTTGTGATCAAGATTCTATATGTGATCATAAAAACCATGATGAGCATCTTAGCCAAACTTTATGCAACTCATGATAAAGAGGTTATCACTCCACTTATCCCTACTCCCATAACCATCCATGAACAAGATGTCCAAATTGATCCTATGCATCCTCCATTTAGCCCTATCCATGATCCCCAAACATCCCCTTGTCATGATGAGACACATGCCTCCCAATAACACATAAGCATAGAAGATCAAACCAATAGCTTGGATCTACATGCACATAAGCAAGATCTTAATGATCCTTCTACCTCTACTATTAACCCTATTTCAAATCCACCATCATATCCTATTGGTCTATCCACCTTTATCCATGAGTGTTCCTCCCTAGGAACACAACAGCCATTGTCTACCATCTCACCTTTTCCACCCAATAAGGAACTCATGTCTAGTATTCCACCTACATCTAATCCCACTGTCCATTGCATTCTTCAAAACTTGAACTATCAAGATAATGGCTTAGGCCTTCTTGAACAAGGTATTTTGGAGGTCATCCATGTCAAAGTCCCTCCACGCTCATTTGGCCTTGGATACACACCCTAAGGTAAACAATATAAAGATGTTGGTACTTCCTCCATCCCTCCTAAGTCCACCACTTCCTATCACAAATCCCATCATACACCCAAAATATATGTTGTCATTCCACCTCCATCTTCTTACAGATGGCAAAATCATGTGACCATACACCTCCCACCATCCACTTTACTTCCGCTTCTTCCAACTCCTAATATCCCTCCATCTAATCTACCTCCACTACTTCCAACACCTAATATCCCCATTATCCAATCCCCTTATCCATCCATCCATAAATCTTCTAAAAATCGCAACCATGGCCAACAAATTCACACATCATGTAAACATAAAGCTTCCACTCATTCCATCATATCCATGGGATCCAAAAAGAAAAATTTGGATGTCTCTACCTATAAATTAACAAATCTTAAAAATCCTAATACCTTAGGGTACAAATGGAAAGAATCAAAGCAAAACCTATCCAAACCCATACCTCCAAAAGCAAAGTCTAAAAGAAAAATGGTACGAGTTCCTAAGAAAAAAGCAAGCAAATCAAATGAAGCATCCACCTCTCAAAAATCCCAACCATCCACTTCCACCTCACATTCCCATTCCATCCAAAAGTCTCAAATTCCTCCATCCCACAAGTCAAGTAAAAATCATAAAAATACTAAGTCCATGTGGGTCCCTAAATGCCTAAATCGACCATCTCCTAAGAGAACAACACCATTGCTTCCTACCCCACCATCCCATCAAAAGATTCAATGTTTACCACAATGTGTGCAACCATTGGTCATGATTCCCATCCATTCCACCACATCATCCCAGCATTCAACTATAATCTTACATATCTTCCTCATCACTTCCCTATGGTCCATGCTTTTGCATAAGCCCTCCGTCGATAAGTCCTACATAACCCATATCATAATCCACTATCATTCCCTCCATAATCTGATATCTACCTAATCGATCTTTCATGCAATCCCCTACCAACATCTATGAGCACACTCAACATGGTCCATGCGACGACATCCATCTCTAGTGGGACTATCACCTTTCATGGAACTAGACGCTTGAGCCCCTCTTATCCATTTCCACTTGTCTTATCCAATCAAAAAAGTCAAAAAGTTAAAAAAAAAGGAAAAAAAAGTAAAAAAAAATCCCTTCGTCCAATGGTGAAAACCTGGTAAACAGGTGCCTTGGATAAGTACCATGATGAAAACCTAGCAAATAGGCATCATGTGTAAAATTGATCTTCTATGTCACCTACACTTGGGGGCACGTTGTCTCATCCAACCGATCATTTTCTATCCTATCATGTCCTATCTTGCTATATCCTATCTTACCATCCATATCCCATTACATACATATACCTATCATATTGCGTGCATTCATCTCTTACACTTTTGATCTTGATAAAGATTGGGGGCAAAAATGTTGAAACAAGCTTTGAAAAAACTCTTGATATATATCTCATCCCTTTCAATCCATCCTATCATCCTATCATAATCCCATTGTCATAAGCCTAATCCTATCATAAGTCCTATCATCATAACCGTCGTCATGAAAAATCCTAAGCATACTATCTAAATTAGGGCATGTTACTCCTATGTGACATAGCCTTTGGAAATCACATCCTTTCTCTCTTACACATACATCCTTTCCATCCCTTATCACTCATCCTTTCATCCATCTAATCCTACCTACCTACCTCCTGGCACCTAGACTTGGTCCTCCCTTGTCACTAGTATCAAGCACAAAGGCTGCACAAATTGTAAATCCATTGCCATGTCAAATATCCCAAAAATCCAAAAAATCACAAAAAGTCCTAAAAAAATACAAAAAAATCATAAAATGTCGTAAAAAACTACCAAAAAAAAATCAAATATCCAACAAAAAATCCAAGCAATAAAATCAATCCATCAAATCACTTCTTCAAATCAATCCTTCAAATCCAACCAATCAATTCATCCATTCTTCAAACTTAATCCAATTAATCATCTTTATCAAATCAAAACAATCCATCAAATCAAATCATCAAACTCAAATCAAGCTATCAAAATCAAACCAAATCAAATCTCATCAATAACATCATATATCATCAAACATCCAATCAATCCCAATCAATCCATAATCTGATCAATCCACTCATCACATCAATCCACCCTACCACTATCATCATCTCATAACAAATCAGAACTATATCTCATCTCTATCGTTAAGTGCCTTGATCTTGTGGACACGGGTATGTAGGTAGTCTGGAGTATGAAGGAAATATCCAAATTCAGGCACAGGCAATATTCCTCTTTCTTCCATCTCTCTTCTTCTATCATCTATCTCCATTGATTCATCAATCTTTCAAAACAATTCCTCTTTCAAAATTAATTCTTCCAATCAATCACTTAAATCAATTCTTCCATCTCATCATAAATCATCCATCCAATAAACTCAAATGCAAGTTATCCTTTATCCATACCAATCAAGTTAATCAAGCTTGTCCAAATTATCCAATTGTATCAATGGTCTTGATCCTAGCCTTGTTGTAAACCCAATCAATTAATCAATCAATCAATTAATCAAACATCCTTGTGTTGATCTAGGGATGTATTGTTCCTCGCCATGACAACACTATCATCAATCAATCAACAATTAATCATTGGTTTACAGCTTGACAGGGAAAATATCTTGTTTGTTTTTGTATCATTTGTGCATGCTTGCTTGTGTGTGGCATCATTTTCATCTTGCATTTGCATTTGAATAATTCCCAGCTAATATTCATATCTTGTATCTAGACAAGGTTGTATTACACTGGGGCATGAGACACATCACCACCTTGGTCCTTATACCTTGGTGCATAATGTCTAGTGCTAAATCAAACATATGATTGCTCACTTTCATTGCAGCATAACATATCCATCATCTCTTTCCTCCATTTCCTCATCTTCCCTCCTTTATCAATCCATTTCATTTCGAGAGCCTACCCGTGTTTGTCCAACCCACCTATCCTCTCGAGGGGCATCATTACCCTATCATTCCTTCCTCATCCTATCTTTCCATCATCATCTTTTTCCTCTATCCATACCTTAGCTTCTTTGAAATGATGTTACTCGACACAAATCTCATCATCTCAAAGAGGGGCAAAATGTAGACAGGCAAAATGTAGACACACAAAAATGTCCATCTCTTGCAACACCTGATGTTTTGCCCTAGGTAACCCCTTCTTCATCCTAGCACTTCCTCTAATAAATTAAATAAAAATAAATATAACATTTATTTAATTTATCCCATCCCTTCGCATTATTAAATAAATAAATTTTATTTATTTATTTAATCCCTTTCCTCTTGAATTAAATTAAATAAATCTTTTATTTTATTTAAATTTATCACTTTATGCTTTCCCCATTTAAATAAATAAATAATTTTATTTATTTATTTAATCCTCACATGTCTCATAATTTAAATGATTTTTTAAATTATTTAATTTCACTTACCTTCCATTTCCATCTCCTGAGATGACTCAATTCATCTCTTAAGTCACTCCAATCACCTTCTAATTCCCTCTCTAGTGAACTCTAATCATCTTAGATCTCCATCTCCTACTCACAAAATGGAAACCTTCCCCAACCCACATCACTCAACTTGAGAGGATCTTCTTTTTCAAAATAGAAAACTTCCCAACTCCTCTCCCACCAAAAAAATCTATTTAAACCCCTTTTTTTGCCTATCACAAATCCCATCTCTTGCATGCAACGTTACTCTGCCAAAATTCTCCCTCGCATCCATCATCTATCTATCTTTCATCGATCATCTTCTATCTTATATTTATCTTCATTGTTATGCTGCGAACGTGAGCGATCAACATTCAATCATTCGAGCAATAAATCATGCATGCATCAACATCTGAGGTATTCGAAAGGTTTTGGGTAAAAAGGTAATGGCATGTATTGTTTTATCTTTTGTTTTATCCAAATTTTTTATTTACACTAAATATAACACAACTATAAATCGTTACATTCTAGCACCAATAAGGCAAAGTGCCCAAAATATAGGCTTTGGGCACCCAATAATTATACAATTGCAAAATAACCTCCAAAAGACAATTATTGTCTCTCTATCATTTCTCTTGGATAATCAAGATTGTTACTAAGGCTTAAGACTCCAATATTTGTCTTCTCTCTATTCATAACTTGTGTGAGGAAAAAGACCTTCAAAGACTAATTCATCAATCACAAAGGGTTATGAATATTTGGTTTGCTTTTGTTCACTTAACAAACAAATAGAAATCTAGAAAGAAATTCACATTTCATTATAATGTTTTCAAGGATTCTTTTGTTATTTATGACACTATTTATAAGATAAGAAATGTTTTTCGATACATGTGGAGGATCAAAGGCTTATACAATTTTAATGTGTATAATATGTGTGATTTTACTTAAAAGTTACTATTCATCACAATAGTCTTGATCAATAATCATATGCATGCAAATTGTAAAAATTTGAACAAAAGTGACAATACACCACACTTGTTATTCCATATTCTACAATAATACCAATTCAAAAATGCAGAATAGAAAGGTAAAAATAGAAGTCTTGATAATGTGGATATGTGGGACCTGAGTTGTGCTTATGCATCTTGCTATAATATAAGTAATAAGGGGTCACTAGTGGGTTCTCAAACTTACATTGGTTTTAATTCTCTATATGAATTATTACTATAACTAAAACCATCACATGTTTTCTCTACAATTCTTTGAAGTGTTCCTCTCAACTAAAAAAATAGTTATCAACCTAGTAATATGTTAAGGTTATATTTATGGGTTCTAGGTTAGCCTTCTCATTATCTTGCACCTTAATTACTTTTTGACTGGTATGCTAGAACTAATTGGTATGTATTTTTTAGGTTCACTATTTTTATGATACATAAATTTGTGTTAGCTCTCACTTTATACCCCCTTCCAATTTTTGTTTGAGGTTTCTAACCATCCTCGGATCAATTTTTTTCAACTTATTGGTATGAGGAGCACGAGTCTAAGCTAATACCTCTTTGGCTGAGAGCCAAGGACTAAGGGGTATCCATTCCGCCAAAGTCACCCACGGCATGATCCTGACCTCATCCCTTTTATTGGTGTCAAGGGCCTTACACTTAGCAAGATTTGATCCTTGGTAGGCTCATTCACCATTCAAATTCACTAAGAGACCAAGGTCCCTTTGACTTCCAATATTTGCATAAATAACATTTTGTAATAAAAATAATATAGATCAATTTGGACATTTCTTGTGAGGGATTCAAATTGTCATTTTCTTAGCATGTAATCAACTCTAGTCTAGACTATGTTGCAATTCAACATTTTGAAAAATTGCAATTCTCATTATGCAATCGACGTTTCCTTATTTACTGAATTTCATGACCCACAAAAATTTAAAACTTTGTGTAGCTTTTAATTTGGGATTTATGGATGCGAACAATACAACTACAGTAGGCATGTCAGTATTAACAAGATTTGCTAACTAGTTCTTGCACATTAAACCTATAGCAATTAAGTTCAAAACCAAAACTTCATTTTAGAAATATAATATGCTTGCTCACAAACATTCACTTTGGTCCAATCCATTGCTTGTGGAGAATAAGACGCTCACTCGCTTGTGGAGAATAAGACACTCGCTTCTCAGCCACTTGCACGAAGAACTAGGGATAGGTATGTTTGTGGTTGGTCTTAGCCATCCTGCCCTCATTTTGCCTCCCGTCAGGCTTGTGATTGTGGGTTTGCTGGATGGCTGGATTCTAGCAAGTTTCCTCAACTTGCTCTGATTATTTCATTTGTTCGTGATATTCAGCCACAGGAAGAAGAAAAAGAAGAGAGTGTGATTTCTAGTTGCAAGCCTCTTTTGAATGACCTGGGCCCGCTGGTGTATGCGGAAAGCCAGATGACAAGTACCCTCTCCACCCTATAGTGATATAACTCTCGTCATTTAATAGCTTTGTCTTTATTTTTTTTCTTTAGGCTTGACCTCATTTAAACTGTGGGGTGTGATTTCTTCCACTCACTTTTTTTTCAATGAATATGCAAAATATTATTTTCTAATTTTGACGATTGCAGTCATGGCGATAACTGGCAATAATTTTATTTGCGAACCATTTTGACAGGTTACAAAAGTGACTACGGTAATGCAATGGTGATGAGGTATTGAAGGCTGAAGTAGTTGAAAAGGCATGAAGAGTTGTCGAATGGGATGTCTAGTGCATCGGTGCCCATTCTTGCGGTTAAGGAAGTGCTGACAATCTAACTTAGTTTAGCCATTGAGATCCAAATACAACTATTAGCTTTTACAACTTTTTTTTGGGTCTTGCGTGGGACCGACTGATAGGAAACGACTTTATGAGGCCTCTCATACAACTTACTCTCTTTTCTTATTAATAGTTTCTCTGACACAGGTGCGATCATCATACTGTATAGCCAGCTCACCACGGATTGTGCAAACATATTCATTGTCAATACTAATATCTAACTCTAAACATAGACACTAGAAATCTCATGCAAGGATCCTTCAAACTTGACTGCATTTGCAAAATCATGATTTAGTTACTTGTTTTTAATTTATAGAATAGTGATCAGTCAAAAAGTGTTCTAATATTAGTTACTAGCAATTGCACCTTAGTATATAATGGGTATGTCGAGATAACATGTAGATAAAATTAATTAGTGGTAGAAGATATGAAGTGAGAGCATTATAGAGAAAATAGGGAAAACAAAATGGATGAGAAATGATTGAGAAATCAAAATGGACACAAAAAAGATTACAAATATATGTTCTTATCCACCTTACATTATATACTTCAACTTATGTGAATGAATAAGGATTTTAGTTTCCTTTTTTCCTCAAAGGACTCCAGAGGGAGAATTGAAAAGTGACAAAGAGAGGAAAATAGAGAATGGGGAAATACATAGATAGAGTGGGAGGGACATATATATATATATATATATATAGATATATATATATAGATAGAGAGAGAGAGAGAGAGAGAGAGAGAGAGAGAGAGAGTATTGAAGATTATGGACATTATTATTATTATTTTGATTCTATGAAAGAGATATAGAGAGGGAGAGATTGATATAGATAAACATCGTCCATGAAAAAAAGAAGAAAAAATAGTGTTGATTTCAAGGAAGTTTGTATGGATTTAAATTCCATACTCGGTGAGTGTGGGTTATACGGAAGATATACTAGAGAGAGAGAGAGGTATAGTGATAGAGATGTAGAGATAGGGAGAGATAAAGATATATAGAGAGAGAGATTAATAGAGGAATAAAGAAAGAGAGTTAAAGCAAGAGAGAGTGAGATAGGAATAAGAGATATAGAGGCAAATATGGATAGAGAAAAGAGAGACTAACTTTTGATCAATCACTCCATGCTAACAATCCAAATAGAGCACATGTCCGTGGGGAGCTACACTCAAGAAAGCATGTCATTTGCATGGAGAGGGAGACAAAGAGATATGTAGAGATAGAGAGATAGAGAGGAAAATATATGAGTGATTTTGAAAACATAGTTTTAGACAGAAAGAGAGATAGAGGAGATAGAGATAGAGATAAGCGATATAGAGGGAAAGAGATATATAGAGAGAGATGAATAGAGAGAAAAATAGAGTAGGAGAGAGAAGGGGGGTAGAGAAAAAGAGAGATAGATAGAGAGCTAGAGAGAAGAGGGAGATAGAGAGATATAGAGACAAAAGGGGTATGGAGAGAGAGAGGGAGAGAGATAGAGAGATAGAGGGGTAGAAATGTTGAGAAATAAGTTGTCTCAACCTTGTAAATTCCTTGCATTTATTATTGTAATGTAATTTATTTACTCAGCCTATGTTGTAATTTTGTTGCACATCCTGTTTTGTCATCTAGTGCGAAGTGGCACGATGAGTTGTCACTCCACTTGTAAGGTGACTGGGATGGTAAACTCACTACATGTGGAGATAGGTGTCCCTTTTGTATGGTAGAGGTTTTCTGCCATGTGTTGGCATCTTGACTAGTGTGTAAGTGAATCTTGACTGAAACGGTTATGATAGATTCCTATGACAGAATCTATGACATGTAAGAGTCAGAAATAGAAGGTTGTAAGATAGGTGAGGACATGTGTCATGAAGCATCTTTGAAAATGGCATATTTGGGTGCCCCAAGGTGGACTATGACATGTTGTAAGAGAATATGCTATTTATAGCATGTGTATGACAGATTCTCTTACAGCTGTAAGTTGTAACTGCTATGACAGATTCTATGATGGTCGTAAGAGCATATGTCATAGCCCATTTTGGAAATAGGCAACCCCTTTAGGATGGGGGCTATGGACAAGTGTTAGGCACATTCTACAATGTTGATCAAGTGTCCTTAGGCGTGGGTTTTGGGCCATGAAGCCAAGTTGGACTCCCATCCCAAGATAGGTCCAATATTGCCTTGTATTTTCTATATAAACATGTGCTTGGAGAGGGAGTTGTATCACAGGTTTTACAGGTATTGTTATGCTACTACATTGACTCTAGATATGAGTGTCGAAGACCATTGAAGCTTGCATTGCAAGTGTATTGTAAACATATTTCATATTTGTTAATATATTGTGCAGGTTTCTGAGTGTGGAGTTTTTCACCCGATAAGGGTTTTCCCCACCGTATATCTTTGTCTCTCCTCTTCTGTCTTCTTTCTGGTTCATGTGTATTGCTGCAATATCTTGTTTATGTGTTTCATATTGCTGTAATTGTAAGGATTAATTTGAATTTGCATAGCCCTCTCCTCATTAGATTAGTGTAGGAAGCGATTTCCGCACACCTAGCTTCCTTTTAGTTGGTATCAGAGCTTGATCACCTTTGGTCCTAGTTGTTGGGTAGGGGTTTTTTGAGCTGATCTTAAGTTGAGTGGGAGTCTGTGCAGAGTATTCTGAATCTTATTGCAGCAGAGAGATGGCAAGCACATCTAGAAGGATAGAGGTGGAGAAATTCAATGGCACTAATTTTGAGCTGTGGAAGCTCAAGATGGAAGACATGCTTGTAGACCGAGACCTATGGGAAACTGTATCCAGTGTAAAACCAACTGTAATGTCACAAGATGATTAGAATCTAAAGGATCAGAAGGTGAAGGGTCTCATAAGACTCTATTTAGTTGATTCTGTCCTATTAAATGTCCATGAGGAGAAGAGCACAAAAGATCTTTGGAAGAAGTTGGGTAGTGTTTATCAGGCCAAATCCCTAGTGAACAAACTTTTCTTGAGAAAGAAGTTGTATTCCCTTCGAATGGAGGAAGGAGGATCTGTTGCTGAGCATATGAATGACTTTAACATGCTCGTTGCACAATTGCCATCCATTGGTGTGAAGATGGAGGAGGAGGATCGTTGTATGACCTTGCTTTGTTCTTTGCCGGACTCGTAGGATCATCTTGTCATGGCTATTGGAAGCACCACATCCACATTCAAAATGGATGAAATGGTATCTTCACTGATATCTTAAGAGATGAGGAGAAAGTTTTTTGAGGCAGCCAAAGAGGCTCTTACGGTTCGTGGAAGACCCAAGGAGAAAGGGAAAAAGAAGGACAAGAAAGCTAAGAAGGGTAGATCCAAATCCTGTGGGAGATCCAAATCTCCTAGAAAGTCCAAGGCTCTTTGTTGGAACTATGGGAAAACAAGGTATTTCTGAAAGGAATGCAAGGAGGAGAAGAAAAAGAAGAAGAAAGCTCCTGATTCAGATTCTGACAAGTCACAAGAAGATGGTGATGCTTTCATTGCAGCCCTGGAAACCCATGCATCTGATGATGTGTGGATGATTGACTCTGGTGCATCATTCCACATGACCTCGCATCAAGATTGGTTTACCAAATATGAGGAGTTCGATGGTGGAAAGGTGTATCTAGGTGATGACTCTCATCTGAAGATTGTTGGTAGTGGAAGAGTCTCTATCCAATTCCCTGATGGTCGAGTGAAGGGGATCTCTGGGGTTATGCACATCCCAAGCTTAGCACAGAACCTACTTTCTGTAAGTATGTTGAATGATGCAAGTGTGTAGGTTGTCTTTTTGAAAGAAGGATGCAAGATGACTAGAGGAGCTATGGTGCTTGCTAAGGGTACTAGGAGAGGTACTCTATTTTAGCTAAATGCATGCATTGCACAATGCAATAGTTCTTCTAGCTCAAAGAAGAGGGCAACAGTCACTTCATCCCCACCATCTGAACAAGCAGTGAAGAAATATGTTGTTTCTAATTCTGATGCTTGTAATCGTGCATTGGAAGTTAAACTTCCTACTGAAAAGACAATGTTATGGCATAAAAGATTTGGCCACATTGGTGAGAAGGGTCTGCGTACCCTAAAAAATAAGAACCTCATTGAGGGGTTAGATGATTGTAATCTTGAGTTTGACTTTTGCGAACATTGCATATATGGAAAATAAAATCGTGTTCAATTTTATTCGAGTTCTCAAAAGTCTTCTGGTGTGTTGGACCTTATTCATTCTGATGTGTTTGGTCCTGTTAATGTTCCTTCGTTATCCAAGTCTGTATATTTTGTATCTTTTATAGATGATTACAGTAGAAGGACATGGATTTATTTTCTCAGAAGCAAATCTGAAGTCTATAGCAAGTTTAAGGAGTTTAGGGCCTTTGCTAAAAATCAGACTGGTAAAAAGATTAAATGTTTGAGAACTGACAACGATGGTGAGTTTTGTTCTACAGAATTTGATAAATATTGCAAGGAACTTGGGATTGAAAGACATAAGACAACTCCATACACCCCGCAGCAAAATAGAGTTGCAGAGAGGATGAATAGGACACTGATGGAGAAGGCTAGGAGTATGCTTAGTGGAGCTGGCCTAGAACAAAAGTTTTGGGCTGAAGCTGTTGCCACTACTTGCTATCTGGTAAATAGATCTCCTACATCAGATCTTGTTGGAAAGACACCCATGGAGGTGTGGTCTAGTAGAAAGCCTTCAATAAGGCATCTTCGTGTTTTTGGTTGAGGCATATGTACATGTGCCTAGGGAGAAGCGGTCAAAGTTGGAGAACAAGGCTATTAAGTGTATCTTCATTGGCTATGGTGTTGGTGTGAAAGGATACAAGCTTTGGGACCCTGTGGCTGAAAAAGTGTTGTATAGCAGAAGTGTTATCTTCAGAGAGCTTACACCTTCTTCCACTGTTTTATAGCCAGAAGAAAAAGAAAAGAAAGAGGATATTGTTCAGTTTCCTGCTACTCCTGAGAAGACTGAACAAAAAGACAATGTTGGACCTGATGATGAGGAGAGCTCTAGCAGATCTGAAAGCTCAGATGAAGAAGCTAAACCTCAACCTCAGCCCTTGAGGAGGTCTGCATGGATAAGAAAGCAACCTGAAAGGTTTAGTTGTACATTGCTTGATTCTAGTTCTGCTTATGCTTTAATCACTAACAGTGATGAACCTAGAACTGTGTCAGAGGCTTTGGATATGGAAGATGCAGGTTCCTGGAAGGAGGCCATGGAGGATGAGATGGTTTCTTTGGAAAAGAATCAAACTTGGGACTTGGTGCCTTTGCCTCCTAAACGGATACCCATTGGATGCAAATGGGTGTTCAAGAAGAAAATTGGTGCAGATGGCAATGTTGAGAAGTATAAGGCCAGATTGGTTGTGAAGGGGTATTCACAAGTGGAGGGTATAGATTATGGTGAGATCTTCTCTCCCGTTGCAAAGCCGACATCCATTCGATTCTTGTTGTCTCTTGCAGCAGCTTATGACTTGGAGGTAGAACAGATGGATGTGAAGACAACTTTCCTTCATGGTGATTTGGAGGAAGAAATCTACATGTCACAGCTAGAGCAGTACATGGTGAAAGGTAAAGAAAATTTGGTTTGCAAACTAAAGAAGTCTTTGTATGGTTTGAAGCAGACTCCTAGGAGGTGGTACTTGAAGTTTGATGCCTTTGTGTTGTCAATTGGATTTGTGAGATCGAAATCGGATCACTATGTGTACTTTGAGTTTGATGGTGATCGTATTCTCATTGTTGCATTATATGTTGATGATATGTTGCTCATTGGGAAGGGTAAGAATATGATTTCTGATTTCAAATCTTAGTTATCAACATAGTTTGAAATGAAAGATTTAGGGGCAGCCAAGTACATTCTAGGAATAGAAATCAGAAGAGATAGAACCAACAGAAAACTTTGGTTAAGCCAGAGTAAGTATGTGAAGACCGTGTTGGATAGGTTCAGCATGCCAGATTGTAGACCATTGTGTGTTCCTGTTTCTTTGGGGACAAAGTTATCTGTTGAGGATTGTCCAAAATCCCCTAGTGAGGTGGAGGACATGAGCAGAGTACCTTATGCTAGTGTTGTTGGCAGTTTGATGTATGCTATGGTCTACACAAGGCTAGACATTGCCCAAGCAATGGGAGTCCTTAGTTGATTTATGGCTAATCTTGGATGGGTTCATTGGGATGCAGTTAAGCGAGTGTTTAGATATTTGAGGGGTACTTCCAAGTATTCCATATGTTATCATGGTAATGTTACAAGACCTCTACATTCTGTTGACATTCATAGATTTGTGGATTCAGATTGGGTAGGTGACATTAACAGTAGAAGATCCACCAGTGCTTATGTGTTTACACTATTTGGTGGTGCTATTAGTTCGATAAGTAAGTGACAACCTATGGTTGCTTTGTCCATGACAAAAGCCGAGTATATGGTAGTAACTCATGCTTGTAAGGAAGCCATTTGGCTTAAGAGATTGTGTTTAGATATTGGTGTTGATGCAGGTCAGATAACGATCAGTTGTGACAGTCAGAGTGCAATTTGCCTTGCAAAGAATCCAACTTTTCATGCCAGAACAAAGCACATTGATGTTCAGTTTCACTTCATGCGAGACATGGTAGTGGATGGGAAGGTAAATTTGGAGAAGGTAGATACTTTGAAGAATGTTACAGATGCATTGACGAAGCCAATGAGCACAGAGAAGTTCATATGGTGTTCGGAGTCTATCGGCCTTTAAGCCTATAGCAGTTAAAATCTTGTTATTCTATTAGCTCTTACAAGGTGTTCAACAAGTGGGAGAATTTTGGGAATTAAGGTGTCTCAACCTTGTAAATTCCTTGCACTTATTATTGTAATGTAATTTATTTACTTAGCCTATGTTGTAATTTTGTTGCACATCCTGTTTTGTCATCTAGTACGAAGTGGCACGATGAGTTGTCACTCCACTTGTAAGGTGACAAGGATGGTAAACTCACTTCATGTGGAGATAGGCGTCCATTTTTTGTGGTAGAGGTTTTCTGCCATGTGTTAGTATCTTGACTAGTGTGTAAGTGAATCTTGACTGAAACGGTTATGATAGATTCCTATGACAGAATCTATGACATGTAAGAGTCAATAATAGAAGGTTGTAAGACAGGTGAGGACATGTGTCATGAAGCATCTTTGAAAAAGGCATAGTTGGGCACCCCAAGGTGGACTATGACATATTGTAAGAGAATATGCTAGTTATAGCATGTGTATGACAGATTCTCTTACAGTTGTAAGTATTAACTGCTATGACAGTCATAAGAGTTGTAAGAGCATCTATCATAGCCCATTTTAGAAATAGACAACCCCTTTGGGATGGGGACTGTGGCCAAGTGTTAGGCACATTCTACAATGTTGACCAAGTGTCCTTAGGCGTGGGTTTTGGGCCAAGAGGCCAAGTTGGACGCCCATCCCAAGATAGGTCCAATATTGCCTTGTATTTTTTATATAAACAGGTGCTTAAAGAGGGAGTCGTATCACAGGTTTTACAGGTACTGCTATGCTACCGGATTGACTCCAGATATGAGTGTTTAAGACCATTGAAGCTTGCATTGCAAGTGTCTTGTAAACATATTTCATATTTGTTAATACATTGTGCAGGTTTCTGAGTGTGGGGTTTTTCACCTGATAAGGGTTTTCCCCACCGTAGATCTTTGTCTCTCTTCTTCTGTCTTCTTTCTAGTTCATGTGTATTGCTGCAATATCTTGTTTATGTGTTCAATATTGCTATAGTTGTAAGGATTAATTTGAATTTGCATAGCCCTCTCCTCATTAGATTAGTGTAGGAAGTGATTTCCGCACACCTAGCTTCCTTTCAAGAAAGAGGGAGATAGATAAAGGTAAAAAAGAGATAGAAATGGAGATAGAGATATAGAGAGAAAGATAGAGATAGACTTATAAAGAGAAAGATGGATATTGATAGAGAGGAATAGAGAAAGAGTAAGTGTGTGTGTGTTTGGCAGTGGTGGAGAGAGAGAGATAAGATATATAGAGGGAAATATAGATAGAGAAAATGAGAGAGAGAGAGAGAGGAAGAAAAATCTGGAGAAGAGAGATAAAGTGATAGAGGAAGAGAGAAAATAGAGAGGTAAATTTATATAGAGGGGAAGAGAAGAAGAAAATATAAAGAGACAGATAGAGAAAGAGACAGAGCTCAGATGGAGCAGAGGAGAAAGAGAGAAAGAGCTCAGATGGAGATGAGAAGAAAGAGAGAAAGTGGAAGATAAAGAAATATAGACATATAGAAAGAGATAAAGACAGAAGGACACAAAGACATATATAGAGAGAGAGAGGTAGAGTGATACACAGATGGAGAGAGGGGAGGGAGAGAGAGGGAGAGATAGAGAGAGGAGACAAAGAGATATAGAGAGAGGTAGAGTGACATAGAGATAAAGAGGGAGAGAGAGTGAAAGGGAGAGATAGAGATATAAAGAGAGGGATATTGGTAGAGAAGAATAGAGAAAGAGAGATAGGGGTATGAGATAAAAGGGGGAGAGAGATAGAGAGAGGGAGATTCATGGAGAGGAATAGAGATAAGTGATTTAGAGGAAAAGAGTGATACATAGATAGAAAGGGAGAGGCATGGAGAGAGATAGAGAGAGGGAGATTCATGGAGAGAGGAATAGAGATAAGTTATAGAAAAGGAAAGAGAGATAGAGAAAAGAGAGAAAGAGATAGAGGAAGAGAGAGCGTGAGAGACACATCGGGGGTAGGGGAGAGAAATGGAGAGGGAGGGATATTTATAGATAGAGATGAATAGAGAAAGAGATATTGAGTAGGAGAGAAAGATAAAGATAAGATATATAGAGGGAAATACTGATGGATCATTAAATAAGAGAGAGATGTGTATAAGGATAGAGAGGGAGAGAGAGGTATAAAGATAGAGAGGGATAGTGAGAGATGGTGAGAGATAAAGAAAGGGACAAAGAGAGGGAGGGAGAAAATCCTAGAGAAGAGAGAGAGTGATAGAGGAAGAGAGAATAATACAGAGGGAGATTGATATAGAGAGGGGAAGGGAGGAAGAGAAATAGAGAGAGGGAGAGGAGTCAAAGTGATGGAGAGAGAGGTAGAGTGATGTCAAATTTTTATAAATATAACCCTTGGCATAGTGTTTTTATATCATTTGGATTGTATTGTATGGATTTGTAGGCTTTTAGTTTAGGTCTAAGTATCAAAATGCTACTAAAGTGTTGACACATGGGGTACAACATTAGTGGAATTTCTCAATCTATTGTAAGCTTATTTTAAAGGAATATATTAAGGTTTACTTTTGGTGTTGGATTTTGAGTAGGAGAGAAAGGTAGAGATAAGATATATAGAGGGAAATATAGATGGAGAAAATAAGAGAGAGAGAGAGAGAGAGAGAGAGAGATGGGTATAGGGATAGAGAAGGAGAGAGAGGTATGGAGATAGAGAGGGATAGAGAGATATGGTGCATAATTTGGAGGTCAAATGGCTTAAAATTAAATTTAGACGTGCTATAATTTTAGATTGAGATTTCCTAATTGTTTAAAAATATTAAATTTCAAGGGAATTTTTATTTGTTTAAATTTGAAGATGATATGGGAATGATCTAGAGACCTCAAAAATGGTGTGCATTCTATTTCATGGGAGCCCGTTGAGTTCAACCTCACTCTGGAAAAAAATTTGTAAAAGGAACATGACATTGAATGGACATCATGAAGTATGTTACTTTGAACTTCACACAAAACTATGTAATTCTCTTTAAAATTCTTTTTAATCTGTAATGCCTACCCATGAAAAATATCAATAAATAACAAAAATATATTAAATTAGTAATAAATAATGAATGGAATACGATGACAAGAGGAAATTTACTTATTCCAACTTAATAAACTTCATATTAAACGTAAGTTTTAATCATTCGGCGTAAATGAAAATTTAAGATACAAACATTTCTTATACAGTTATACACATTTACAGTAAATGCCATATGATCATCCATTCGCAAAGTGGGAGAATACTTTCTTAGCTCCAGTACCCTGCACAGTTAACAGACCTGAAACTGCACAACTAAATGTAAACATTAGTTCCACAAACTCAATAAATATACATAATATATATCAATTGCACAAGATGACGAGACTACAGGCCCTAAGGGCTAGACCTAATGTCTCAGGGGCTCATGATGGCCTTGCCTATGTATATGCGTCGCAAAGACTTCGTAGTTTGAGGTAAACTAGTCTTGCAACCATAAGGTTGACTTAGATACAATAACTCATAAGGGATCTAGTTAATCACATATTATTTTCTCTAGAATCAATAAACCAATTAATATACACATCCCTATTGTTCTCAAGATTAAATACACCATATGCTGACTAAATCATTCAAGTTCTAAAAAGTGCATGCAACAATTACATTTATAAATAATCCCTACAGGGGTAAAATAGGGAAGTTATAGCAACAAAAATACTCCAACCATTCTCTTGGATAAAAGCATAAATTTCCATAGACAATTACATAGATTGCAATAAATGAAAAAGTCTATCAACAAACGTTTTCTCAATTTTATCAATAATTCAATGTAATATGGTAACTTCCAAATCAAGTATTCACACTTCATCAAAGTCAACAATAATGATAAAAATATTAAATAGACATTATTGAAACAGTTCCACAATTTTTGTCTAATCTATGATTATATCTTATATGATTTTTCTAACATACTAGCATTAATCTACTAATTATACATATAACTTTGAAAAATTTAAGAATTAATGACTTAAAAGATTAATACTTTTTCACCATAATTATTCAAAAGATTCCTTATATTTCAAAGTTGAGGACCAAGATAAATACAATGCCAATTTAAACTAATCTACTTAATAAAACATAATTCACTCCCTTTTAATAACACCTTTCACATTAAGTACATCAATTTTAAAAACAAGATAATATTTAATTCTAAGCACATTTATTTTCTAACAATCTTCTAATATTATTTCCAAACTAACTATTTAGTCTATTATTTTAATTCTAATCCTAACTTGGCTAATATGATAAAATATTCTTAACCAAATCATAATAAAAGGTAGAATATGAATGAAGATTTAACATAAAATAATTCTTCTAGACAAAATTATCAAGTTAAAATTCTCTAATCAAATATATTAATTACTCTTACTAAATAATTCAATACCAATTAATTCTAAATAAAAGAAGATTCTAGATAAATCATTAAGATTTAGTTTCTAACATCAATATGAAATTATCATCATATATTCACTAATTCATTATATCATCCAAGACTTATTAAAAGAATGAACCCTTTATAGTCAACCCTACACCATACTAGAACAAATGTATTAAAACATAATTATTAGAGATATAAGAATATATATGATATTAATAAATTAAATGTAATTTCAACTTGTATTTTCTACCTACGCATTCCCATGGACATTGATATGAAACACACTTTCTATTTATTTCTCTCATCCTCATCTATACTATAATTTAAAGTTTTAGCCTCATTCCTAAATTCTAATCTACATTTCTATTATCCAAAAACAAGTAAAATGTAGCTTAAGGTATTTAATGAACAACCTACTACATTTTTCATTCAATAAGAAAACCTCCAATTCCTAAGTCAATAGAGCAATGCACAAGTATCTCTAGAGTTCTTTTCTTTCATACATGACTAGTTACACATAAAAGATTCTAAGAAAATAATTCACTCTACTTACTTAAATGAGATTCACAACTTCATTTATTGACCCATATAAACCATTTCAAGTGTGGATAAAACATTGTATATTATTGGAAATAAGATCTTTCTATTATCTTCTTTCTAACTCAAAATCTACCTCTTACCATTGTTATCAATACAAGAACACAATAATATTAAACATAATATAGATAATGTATTAAAAAAGAAATGTATTTAATTAAATTAGTCTCTTATCCAATCTCAAACTTAATTCAATGAATAGAAATGAATTTAAGAATAAGAATAAAATGAAATAATTGAATAGAAATAGCCTTAACATGAAAAACCACCCAGTAGTAAATATATCATAGCTTTCTTATTTCTTAGTGTAACTCTAAAATTCAAGATGTTTTGGAAAAGGTAAGAATAAGGGGAATAAAACCCAGAAAACAATTAGAAAACTTCTGTAAGATGAGGAGGTAGTGTTTACTACAATCATCTCTTTCCGTCAAATCTAGATTTAACCCAAACTTTATCATAAATCGAGAATGATTTGATTACTCAAAAGTATTCCCTATATTATAATGAATGATAGAAATAATAAAAGATAAAAGATCTGTTATTGTGCTTTAATTTTGACATTCAAATAATATGCAATATATATATCTTTGTGTGTGTGTGTCTGATCTAACAATTGTTCTTATAAACCAATCAACATAAGGGTTTAATTGACCTTCTTGCGCTACAAGTATATACTTGATTCAATCATGCAACTAAATATATGAAAGATTGTCTAATAATAATCATTCCAATAAAGAAAATATGCAAATTCATCTAACAAACTTATGTAATGAAAATAATTCATTTCCAACAAAGTAAACTACCAACAAAACCCAAGATTTTCAATTTCTTCTACAACAGTAATAAAAATGCCATATCTTTCAGAATACTTAACGAAATCTAAAAATGTAAAATGTTCTAGAAAGCTTAAATAAATATTCTCATAAGGCAGAAACGATTTTACAATCTCTTTCCCATGAAGAGAAAAATTTATAAAACATCAGCAAGGTTTTAGTAGGGTTACAACAGTACTAAAATTGTGATAACTTTCTTAAAGAAATCTAAAACCATAAGATGTTTCCGAAAGCTGAAAACATGATTCTCAAAACCCAGAAACCTTTTTATAAACTAATTCCTATGATAAGATTAATTTCATGAGACAACAACTAGTTTTCTTGAAAATTTTTAGAAAAACTTTAACATAAATAATTGTGAGTTTTCATGAAAATACCTCAAGAATTTAATTAATGAAGAATACCTCCAAATGGACCTGAAGAGAGATTCTAAGATTCCTTAATGTGAGAGCTTCCATCTTATTCAGTTGTGCCCTTCCTTTCTTCTACCTAGGATTTTGTTGCCCTCAAGAAATTCAAAAAAATTTCACTTAACAAGTCACCATGGATGTATACTTTCTTTGTCTCATCGAAATGGATGTAATTTCCTTAAAGAATTATCTTCCACATCATCTATCAACACCCTCTTGATGACTTGCAAAAATCAGAAATAAACTTGGGCTCTTCTCTTGTTTTCTCTTCTTGCTTGTGGCGTCCGTTTCTTTCAAGAAATGTGATTCTTGGGATTTTCTTTTATTTCTTTTTCTTCCTAACTTGGATGCTTGAAGACTCTTCAAGAGAATATGACTCTTCATCTGCCAATCTCGTCACTTATTTTCTTGTGCACTAAAAATGCATTAAAACAACTTTAAAACATAACTTTTATGAATAAACAAGTACCCTACCCACAGGTGATTGACCTATGGTCTTAATTTTACTAAAAATAATGATAAAAGAGCTCTTATTCCCCACAACACACAAGAATAATTAATTAAAATTAATTAACTAAACCATATCAAGACTTTATTGCTAAATTCTATTCTCTTTATAGCTTATATCATAATTTCATAAACAAATCTATCATATGCATAAGAGATTGTTAGTAAAGATTAGGCCCTACACGGATGCTCCTGCAACAAATAATTATACATAAAATTATTTATGTACTATAATAAAATTACAAATATATTCAAATTAAACATATAATAATAATACTTACACAAATGCATGTGGAGGAAACATAATTGTAAACAAGGCACATAAAGTATTTGCATACCTAAATGAAGTAATTGATCAAAATGCAAATCTCAAACTTTGTTTATCTCCCAAATTCTCCTGTACCATTAATGTCTCTTGATATTATTATAACTAAAATCCTTTCAAGAATTCTAATTGACAATAATAATTAGCATAATAATTTCATGAAGATCAGCTAGTGATCATAAAATAAAAATCTATACTCATAATTTAATTAAATAAGAAAACTTCGATATATCTACCATTAAAGTTATTAGATAGGATTTAAACACCCTTACATACTCAGTATTGTTGCTACCTTCATGCATAGATACATTCGCAAGACAATCTGATTTATTTTGTCATATTTTAGATCAAGTGAATATGCAGTGAAAGGACTGAGCTAGCATGCATTAAATGTTGCTTATAAATGAGAAATGAATATATATATATATAAATATATATATATATATATAAATATATATATATATATATATATATATATATATATATATATATATATATATATAGTTGTATATGTTCATCTCTCCCCTTCTCTAGAAATGAATTTGGCAAAAGAAAGAATTGATGAAATGATTAAATTCAATTGGAGGTTTTGATCTAATAATAGGTGGAAGCTCCTATAATTGGAGGTTTTGACAAAGATAGACATGGAGAGAGATGGAGAGGGAGATTCATGGAGAGAAATAGAGATAAGTGATATAGAGGAAAAGAGTGATACAGATAGAGAGAGAGGGACATTGATGGAGAGAGGAATATAGGTAAGTGATATATGTCTATATATTTCCATCTCTCCCCTTATCTAGAAATGAATTTGACAAAAGAAATACTTGATGAAATGATTAATTCAATCGGAGGTTTTGATCTAATAATAGATGGAAGCCCCTATAATTGGAGGTTTTGACAAAAGATAGACATGGAGAGAGATAGAGAGAGAGATTCATGGAGAGGAATAGAGATAAGTAATATAGAGGGAAAGAGTGATACAAAGATAGAAAGGGAGAGAGAGAGAGGAAGAGAGTGATAGACAGGGAGAGAGATAGAGAGGGAGATTGATGGAGAGAGTAATAGAGATAAGTGATATAAAGGGAAAGAGAGATAGAGAAAAGAGAGAAAGAGATAGAAGAAGAGAGAGCGTGAGAGCTACAACAAGGGTAGGAGAGAGAAATGGAGAGGGAGGAATAGAGAAAGAGATATTGAGTAGGAGAGATATAGAGATAATATATATGGGCGGGTGCAAAAAGTTGGGGGACCAAAAAGTGGCCAACTTTTTTTAAAAATTAAGCCATAACGCACTCGCATTATAACGCAAGCGCGTTATGCTTTGCTATTAAAGCTTATCATTCACACAAATGTAGATGTTCATATTATAAAAGACTGAATTATATTAGAATATTAGAGATCCCTTAGAAAAATGTAATAACAAAACTCTATTGCCTTATGTTAGGTTGTTAAACCCATCATTTTTGACACTCTTCTCTTAACAAAATAAGAGGAATAAGCATAGAAGGCAAAGAATTTGATCTTACTAGTTTGCATATTGGTTGGTTTACATTATGTGACTTCATTTTCATTGAATAAAAAGGTTTATCTGATTTGAAATAAGGGGCATAGTTCACTATCATGTGCTTTTTTATATGAGAGGGTCCATAATCTCTAGGGTTCTTCCAAGAATAGCCTCCAATAGAAATAAAGTTTTGTTATACCAATCCTCCTGGTAAAGCTATAATTCAAATGATTGCTTTGAAAGTTGAAATAAATTAAATTAGACTTACAATTTTGATTTTCTTCCATTGCTTCAACATCATTGTTGTTTTCCCCATCATAAACCAATTCATTTAGTAACTTGTTACCCATTGGTTGACTTAAACTGCATACTCTATTAGAAGAAGGGCATTTTTATCTGTATCAATGTTGGTATTTATAAGCTAGAGAGCATTGATATTTTTCACACACCATGTTCTTTGAAATATCTTAACCTTAAAATATGAATTGGATATGTACTTGAACATAGCAAAATCTCCAATCTCCAGCCCATGATGATTCACAAATTTTTTCCAGCCCTACTTAAATTTTAGTTTATTTATGGTACCCCCTAATTGTACATCCCACTCCCGTCCACCTAGCCTTGCAACACCATATGTTCATCTGTGTCATTTATAAATTGTGGAACAAATGAAGGAGGAATGTGTTGTGGTAAACACATTATACAATGAGATTTTACAAGTTCTTAACAGTGTACAGGAAATAAAAGAATGAAAAATATTGTATAGAGTTACTAGTTTTTGTGTAGTCTCTAAGCATAACTTTGACGAAGGAGGCACACCCATTAAAGCACTCTTTATCATGGTATTTTCCATGTTTTTTAAAACATTTGTGACTGCATGCTCTACATGGTATAAAAAGTTCCCCCATTTCTTCATCCTCCATGGCAAACGCGGATGCAAAAGTTTGTGTAAAAATAACCCAAACAAAAACAACTATACATAATCCTGAATTATCTACAAGCACAAATATACCTACAAATACAATAAACAAAATTAGTAGAGAGTGAATTTTACACAATATTAGTACAGGGGAAAAAAATGAGCCATGGTGTGAGTGATTGATAGTACTTGGTATTTTCTTAGTTGGTAGAACTTAAATTGAGGAGATGCAGAATTAAGTACGATTACATAGATCTAAAGAAAAGATGACAGCCAGCAATCATTTTTTTTTTAAATAATCATGGTGATTTTCCTTTATGGTACATTCCTTTATATATTTGATCATACGCTCTTTAAATGATGTTATCTCCATGTTCATATGCCCTAGACATTTCCTTTGGTTTCTTTATTTTATCAGGACAGAGCCTAATATTTTGTTTTGTTTTGATTTTTGTTCACTGTTGTTACTAATTTTAAAACAAATTAAAGTACGCAAAATTTTGTTTTATTTTTGGTCACCATTAGTTCCCAAATTTTAAAACAAATATTTTCTTAGTTTTTTTTGAGACTATGTTTGTAGTTGTGAATAATTCACTAACATTTTTTGGTATAGTTTAGTCAATCATTGTAATCGAGGTATTATTGTCTATTGTATTTGTAATGTCTTTCCTTAGTTTTTTGGGAAGATCTTAAACTATACCTCAAACCCTAAACCCTAATCCCTTATCCCTAAAGCCTCAAACCTTAAACCTTAAATCCTAAACCTTATCCCTAAACCCTCAACCCTTGACACTATACCTTAAACCCTAATCCCTTATCCCTAAACCCTAAACCCTATCCCTAAAGCCTCAACCCTCAACTCTTAAACCTTAAATCCTAAACCCTATCCCTAAACCCTCAACCCTCAACACTATACCTCAAACCCTAATCCCTCAACCCTAAACCCTAATCCCTCAACCCTCAACCCTTAAACCTTAAATCCTAAACCTGTTGAAATTAAAGAACACTGAGAGGGGGGGTGAATCAGTGTTCTGCAAAACTTATTACTTTGTTCCTTTAATAATGTATCACATACATCCAAAAGAAAGAAGCATGAACACAAGAACAGAAACAACAAGATCACAACACCTAAACACCAAGATTTTTACGTGGAAACCCGGTTAAGGGAAAAACCACGGTGGGGGTTAACCCAAAAGAAATTTATATTTTATTAAAACTATTACAAATGGGGAAGGCACATGCCTTCAGGCACACTGCCCAGAGCTCACTGCTCAAAGAGGCTCACTTCCTACAAATCAATTACAAAAGTTCACTAGAATGTTTGAACTAAGGAATAGCATCTAACAATGCAAGATTATAATTCTGATTGAGCTCAATACACTGACTTTGTACACTTCATCCTTTTCTACCCTGTTTCACTGTTCTACCATAATCAGAGGATCAGATCTCTGCTTCGCACTTAATACTACCACCCTTCACACCTCTTACTTCATATTCGCACTACAATTCCTCAAAATGCTCGCACCCATCGATTATATATATCTGCAACATGAGATTTATTCAATTATAGTCAACCTCAAGAAAACTTAGAAGAGTTTTCAAGAACACTGTTCTGTTAGCTGAATCCATGCACAATCATCAACGCAAACCAAAAGCTATGTATTCAAGTCATCACACATGTCGGCTAATACCACTAGATCACATACATTACTCAACCAATCACTTCTTTCAATCCGCACAAGGATCAAACACCAAGTCGGCATGTTCTTCACCGAACTAAACTATTTAATCAGAACCTGATACTCAGATGCATGTAACTTTCAATCCCTTTATCATCAGAGGACAAAATCTTAGATTTAGATAGCCCTAACATCCCTTATCATTCCCTCAAATCCGCAGCACAACGTGATTACTAGTAGAGAAATGCAGACCAAAATGTTGAACCCTGTCATATGCCCTGTTCCTGTCTATCCGGACTTAGACAAATATGCAATCTGATTTCCAGTATGAATAGATGATACAATGCAGATGTGTAAGATGGATTTAGTTGCCATCAATGATAACACCAGACATGCCTAGCAGTGTCTCTTGCCAACAATCTCCCCCTTTGGCATTGATGGCAACACTTAGTGAAAAATGACTAAGTGTTAGAACAACTCACCCTTACTATAATTTTCAATGCTCCCCCTTAGATTAATTCTTCATTTTTCACTACTTTTCCTCTCCCCCTTTGACATCAATGGAAAAGGCTAGGATCCACATATCAAAATTCATTAAAAAATCTTATGTACATGGGTCAAAACTTTAAGTATATACTTCTGCATATGAACACACGGTCCTTAAGCCTTGTTCATCAGCAAAAAGATATCACCAAAAATGTTTTTCAACCATGATAATTCACTATCCCATTTCTTCTTTATGCTTCCCAAAATGGATATATGCCCACTGAACAAAAATGCCTATGATTCTGCCTTTTGAAGATAAGTAGGATCACTAGTAGCAGCAACAGCTTGGGATTTTGCCAATAGATCATACATAGTTTCTAACTTAGGGGAAATTAGTCCCCGGAGCTCATCCAATCTGCACAAAACTTTGACCTTTTCCTTCTCCAAATTATTCAATTCATTTCACAAACTTACTACTTGACATTGTTTGGTTGCTATAGATTCAGTTAAAGGACTATAGGACTAAGAAATGTTAGATAGTTTGAGCTCTAAGTCCTTAATCTTATTCTCAATATATTCAATAGATTTAGACCAATTTAGACAAAACTTATAGATCTTTGCACCTTCAGAGAGAGAATTTTGAATACTCTTTACACTAGTATCAAGCATTGATCTATGATAGCTAATTGCTTTCCTTATTTCAGCAAACCTCTTCTCATTATATTCATTTTTTACTTTAACTTCTACTAACTTCTCAAAAGTTTCAAAATGAGTACTTACAAAATCAAACTCTTCAGTTGACCGGAGGGAGAGTCAGATGAATCCTTTTAAAATGTTGGCATAATCTTTTCTAGAATTTCAGAGGCAAGACCAAGCAACTCACCCTCAATGTGAGTTTTTAGAATCTCCTCTCTTGCTTTTGCTTGTGCCACAGATGCTAACTCCATCTTTTGTAGAGGGGAAAGAGTGTCAAAATTGATAGGTCCTTGAATCATCTCCAATTCATCAAACTCAAGCTTGTCTTTCTCAAGTAATTTCTTCACTACATCTGTAGTGTCTCTTGCCAAAAATGCAGCTCCATCTTTTAGATCCTTGCCGGTATTGTCATCTTGCTTTTATTCTTCACAGAGTCATCTTTACCAGGAGCATCAACTTCTGTAATCATCTTTGTATGTTCTCCAGCAGATTAGTCTGGAGGAATTTGAGTGTCCTCTGTACCATCAAAATTAACTTCCTCCACTATTTCTTCATCTCATTTATTTAGCATTTCATCTTCCAGAGTAGAGATGTTAGCTTGTTGTTCACTTTCAACTCCTCAACATTTGGAATGAAGGAATCAATTTCATTATCAGTTTCTTCTTCAACAACGGGAAGATTATTCCTTTTCAATGCATTCAGAAGAATCTCCTGAGTATCTTTAACTATCTTATCAATCTCTCCTAGCATGAGCATATTCATTCTGATCTTACTCCTGAAGTCCTCTTTCACTTCTTTGGATATCAGGTTCTTTTGATCCGGAGTAATTTGAGGACACAGTTTTATTAGCACATGCTCCTTGAGCTCAAAGTTTTTAGCTTTTGCATTCTCTTTTCTTAAATCTAGAATTTTTGTAAGGCTTTCCAAAATTTCAAAAAGTTATTTCAAATAAAGTCTTACTATAGATATTCAGGTATTTGACTATTGCTTCCTCTAAAACTCTCTTATCAGCATCACTGTAGTGATCATAAAATTTAGTCATTGGCTTCAAGTTTCCATCTACAATAATTGACTTAATGATGTCATCCACAGAAAGAGTAGGCTTCTCAACATAGGCCTCTGTCTTATGCCTTTTACTTGACTTTATGCTTCATGAGGACTTCTCCTTAGACACTTTAGCAGCTTTGGTGCATGAGGTATTCAACTCCCTAACCTCATCATCTGAGTCAATTTCTTCTTCATCCACTTTCTCCAAACTGACATATGTTCTTTTGCCTTTTACCTTTATCCTTTTTCTTTCCTTACTGGTAGGTTTTTCTACAGCAAGAGAAGGTGACACACCGGAGGTTGAACTAGAACTCCTAGTAGACCTTGCTTTAGAAGTGGATTCCACCGGAACACTTCTCTCTTCTCTGTCATGTTTCTCCTTCTCAACTTTCTCTATCCTTTCCCTATTTTGTCTCACAACTTCCTTAGTAAGGCCTAGATTCTCAGCCAACTGCTCAACTTCTTTCCTTACTTTCCTTTTGATTTCAGGAGCCTTGAATTCAAGATGTAGTTTTAGTGAAATCTCTTTATATGTTCCAAATCTCTCCTCAAGTGGATCCCTAGGCTGGCTCAATAGATGTTGTGCATACATCTCCAGTACCTTTCTATGCACTTCATACCCCATGGGCATGATCCACACAGTTCTTGGTTCAACTGCTTGCATTAAACACTAATTTATATCTACCATAAAATAGACTATATCCTTGTATGTTTCAACCACATATGTAGGGATTCTTTCCCTTGATTGCATCATGTTCTACAAATTCTTGAAATATCCCCAAAGAGCAGTCCTTTGGGCATTGGAGTCGCCAATCTTGTTCAAGTGCTCTCTTATTTGTATGGCAACAGTTTAGTACTAGTCCAACACATGCTTTTCTTGATGGGTAACTCATTCATGAAATAGAAGAACAAACATAATACCAATGTACCATACTTGAATATAATCTTTTTGTTCTTTTTGATCTTGTTCAGGTTTTCCATCAATTGGTTCTATAGCAACTCACACAAGTCATAGTCAACATTTTCTCTCAACATCTGATAGGCTGCATAGATAGTTGTACCGGATACAAAATTCTCCCTGTTGGAATGATATATCTTGTATCTAATCACCATTGATGTAAATTTGACATCCGAATCAGTGATGTCATTTATTGTCATTGCCCTTTTGTCAAACCTTGAACCGGTAGCATCAGTTATAGTTTGATTCTTTACTGACTCCAACATTAGCAGTCCACCAGATGAGTTCAATCCTATCACAACCTTTATGGCATCCTTAGTGATCTTGAAGGGTTTCATTAACCACATAAACTTATCATGCATTCGACTCAGCACATACCAGACCCACTCATCTTCATCAAAGGATGGAAACCATATAATCTGAATGAAATGTTTATCTTGCAGTGCCTTATACTCAGGTTTAAGGCCATGAATTTCATCCCTCAGATGATTCTTGAATAAATCTACTAACTTCGAGTCCCCAAACTCATCTGTGCTGGCATGAATATAAGCCCTAGTATCTTCAACATGCAATACACCATACAGAACACTTGAAAAGGCACCTAACGGATCGACCTCTACTGATTTGTGTCGATGCTTCTTAAACTTTGGCCTAGGTTGCTCAGTGATATTCACAACCAGAGGTGTAGCCATTTCAAAAAGATCACAAGTTCAAAGCTTCGTAGAAAAATACCTTTTACTCCACATGATTAGAGTTAGCTGATGAATTCGCCTGTCGCACTTTGAATCTTTGAAATCTCAGCTCAAGCACTCTTCTTGTTTTCTTCAAATGCAAAGTGATTCAAATGTTGAATGAATGATTTTTTTATGCTCCGCAAAACCTAATTCACCATTGTAATAAATGCTTTGCCCTAGTACATCCGGTTACAATGTTTCTGCGTACAGTCGATCTTCAATTGCTCCATAATCAATCGCATTAGCTTCTTTTCTTCCAAAATTTGCTTCAACAGATCTACAATAGGCTTCTGTATCTTCATTCATCATGCCAGATTCAAGCACCCACTTACTGGCAAGGGGAATTAGATTTTTAATGCAACTCCCCTTGAGCCAGAGCTCCCTTTTCAATTCCCAAAGGAATTATCATCACCGGATTCCAGTGCGGACCCATCACCTTCAGTCTTTGTATCTTTCTTCACCCTCAACCCTATCCCTAAAGCCTCAACCCTCAACCCTTAAACCTTAAATCCTAAACCCTATCCCTTAACCCTCAACCCTTGACACTATACCTTAAACCCTAGTCCCTTATCCCTATACCCTAAACCGTTATCCCTAAAGCCTCAACCCTCAACCCTTCAACCTAAATCCTAAACCCTATGCCTAAACCCTCAAGCCTCGACACTATACCTTAAACCCCAATCCCTTATCCCTAAACCCTAAACCCTATCCCTCAAGACTCAACCCTCAACTCGTAAACCTTAAATCCTAAAACCTATCCCTAAACCCTCAACCCTCAACACTATACCTTAAACTCTAATCCCTTAACCCTATCCCTAAAACCTCAACCCTCAACCCTTAAACCTTCAACCCTAAACCCTATCCCTAGACTCTCTACCCTCGACACTATACCTTAAACCCTAATCTCTTAACCCTCAACCCTAAAGCCTCAAACCTTAACCCTTAAACCTTCAATCTTAAGCCCTGTCCCTAAATCCTCTACCCTCGACACTATGCCTTAAACCCTAATCCCTCAACCCTTAAACCCTTAATCCCTCAAACCTTAAACCCTAAACTCTCAACCCCTAGATACCCTTAAACCCTATACCCTATACACTTAACCTTGGACACTCAACCTTGAACATTATCCCTGAACCTTCAAACCTCTACCCTATACCCTATAGCGTTATGGTTTGGTGATGTCGAGCCTAAGGCTTGGGAAGACCAACCCATAATGAGCTCGCATTATAATGCGAGCGCATTTTGGATTGCTATACAAATGTTACAAAGGCCTGGACCCCCGAGATCCAATCCCACATACTCTGTTTTCTTCTATTTATGCGCATGTTCTGACAAAAAAAAGTGCTTTCATGTTGTTGGGAAGTTCACATGCACATTTATTTTTCTATATTTTTTATTTTTCCTTCCTTTATTGCTCTAATACATTTATTTTTAGGTTTCCTTTTTATCTTTGTTTTAATTTAGTTATTGCTACAAAGTTGATTTGATGGAGCAGAGTTTCAGCCCAAACCAGGGTAAAAAAATCCTGCGCAGAATTCTCTGAAGAATCTCAAGTATTACCGAGGCAATCAGATTACACTTGTGTGAGAGTTTGATTTGCATACATTTTATTTGAGATAGGTATAAAATCATCAACTCTTGAAGATGCCTCACACACATGTAATACTTGAGATTCTTCAGAGAATTCTACGCAGGATTTTTTTACCCTAGTTTGGGCTGAAACTCTGCTCCATCAAATCAACTTTGCAGCAATAACTAAATTGAAATAAAGATAAAAAGGAAACCTAAAATAAATGTATTAGAACAATAAAGGAAGGAAAAATAAAAAATGTAGAATAAAGGAAGGAAAAATAAAAAATATAGAAAAAAAATGTGCATGTGAACTTCCCAACAACATGAAAATGCTTTTTTTGTCGAAACACACGCATAAATAAAAAATAGACTATGTGGGCCTGGATCATGGGGGTCCAGGGATTTGTACCATTTGTATACCAATAAAAAATGTGCTCACATTATAACGTGCTCACATTTTAACGCAAACGCATTTTGTCGTGCTATAGAAAAATCTATATTATTATTTCTCCATGTATTTCTTCTATCTCTCACCTCTCTATCTCTCACCTATCTCTCCCCCTCACCTCTCTACCTCTCCCCTCTCTACATCTCTCAGTCACTCCCTGTCTACCTCTCTATCTGTCCTTAGCTATCTAGTTCTCTCACTTAACCCTAAACTCTAAAGCATCAACCCTTAAGCCATAAACCTTAAATCCTAAACCCTATCTCTAAACCCTCAACACTTTATCTTAAGCCCTATTCTTTCAACCCTAAACCCTAATCCCTCAACCCTAAACCCAAAACCCTATCACTAAACCCTCTACCCTTGACACTCTACCTTAACCCTTATCCCTAAACCCTAATCCATCAACCCTTGACACTATACAATAAACCCTAATCCCTTATACCTAAACCCTCAACACTAAACCTTTAACCCTAAACCCTATCCCTAATCCCTCTACCCTCAACACTCTACGTTAACCCTAATCCTTCGACCCTCAACCCTAATCCCTCAATCCTAAACGCTATCCCTAAACCCTCAACCCTAAACCCTAATCCCTCAAGGTCCTAAACCCTAATCCCTTATACCTAACTCTAAACCCTATCCCTAAACCATCAACCCTCAAACTTAAACCTTAATCCCTCAACCCTAAACCTTAATCCCTCAACCCTCAACCCTAATTCCTTATCCCTAAACCCTAAACCCTTACATCCCTCAACCCTAAACCCTAAATGCTATCCCTATTTCTAAACCCTCAACCCTTGACACTATACCTTAAACCCTAATGTCGTATCCCTAAACCCTCAACCCTGAACCCTAATCCCTCAACCCTAAATACTCTATCCCTATCCACTATCCCTCTACCCTAAATACTCTACCTTAACCCTAATCCATCGACCATCAACCCTAATCCCTCAACCCTAAACGCTATCCCTAAACCTTCAACCCTCAACCTTAAACCTTAATCCCTTAACTCTCATCCCTAATTCCTTATCCCTAAAACCTAAATCCTAATCCCTCAACCCTAAACCCTAAACGCTATCCCTATTCCTAAACCCTCAACCCTCGACACTATACCTTAAACCCTAATCCCTTATCCCCAAACCCTCAACCCTAAAACCGAATCCCTCAACCCTAAACCTTATCCCTAATCCCTCTACCCTCAAAACTCTACCTTTACCCTAATCCATCAACCATAAACCCTAATCCCTCAACCATAAACGCTATCCCTCAACCCTCAACCCTCAACCCTCAACCTTAATCCCTCAACCCTAAACTTTAATCCCTCAACTCTAAACCCTAATTCCTTATCCCTAAACCCTAAACCCTAATCCCTTATCCCTAAACACTCAACCCTAGACCCTAATCCCTCAACCCTAAACCTTCAACCCTAAACCCTATCCCTAATCCCTCTACCCTCAACACTCTACCTTAACCCTAATCCATCGACCATCAACCCTAATCCCTCAACCCTAAACCTTAATCCCTCAACTCTCAACCCTAATTCCTTATCCCTAAACCCTAAACCCTAAATGCTATCCCTATTCCTAAACCCTCAACCCTCGACACTATACCTTAAACCCTAATCTCTTATCCCTAAGCCCTCAACCCTAAACCTTTAACCCTATCCCTAATCCCTCTATTCTCAACACTCTACCTTAACCCTAATCCATCAACCATAAACCTTCAACCCTAAACCTTACCCCTAATCCCTCTACCCTCAATACTCTACCTTAACCCTAATTCATCAACCATAAACCCTAATCCCTCAACCCTAAATGCTATCCATAAACCCTCAACCCTCAACCCTAATCCCTTAAGGTCCTAAACCCTAATCCCTTATCCCTATACTCTAAACCATATCCCTAAACCCTCAACCCTCAATCTTAAACCTTAATCCCTCAACCCTAAACCTTAATCCCTCAACCCTCAACCCTAATTCCTTATCCCTAAACCCTAAACCCTGTTGGGAATAGTCCAGACAACTGTGAGGGGGGGTGAATCAGTTGTCCCTAAACTTTAACCTTTTATGAACCTTTTAAAACTTCTTTGTAATTAGATTAATGATGTAAACATTTAACCATAAATCAACATATGAGCAGAGACAACATGAACACACAACACCAGAATTTTGACGTGAAAAACCCGGTTAAGGGAAAAACTACGGTGGGGGTTAACCCACAAAAATGCGTACCCTATTAAAAGTACTTAAGAAAATAGAAGGCACATGCCTTTAGGTGCACTGCTCAGAGCTCACTGCTCGAGAAGAGGCTCACTGCCTATAAGAAATGATAATTTATATAGAAATAATGAACTAAGAAATAGCATCTATATTCATGCTTGTATCAGTCCCCTTGAAGGCTCAAGACTTCTGCTCTTATCTTTAAAATCTTCTTCACAGATTCTTAACTCTATACTCCCTTCACTCCTCTTCTTCTCTGCTCTACTTTTGATCCCTTCTTCGGATTTAATTCATTGTGTACAAGGATGCATTTCATCAACTCTTCAACAAGTATTTATATGCTTCATAAACCTTGGAATGATCAACAAGGTCGGCTAAACTTGACACAGATCATCACACTTTCTGCTAAACACAACTTAGACGTGAATCTTCTTCTATAGCCATGCCACACTTCATAAAAAATGCTCTTAGATCATCCACAACATGCTAGGAACATCCAGTCGGCCAAGACTGGGAAGAACATCAACCTTAAAGAAGAAATCTTCAATCAACAAGCTCAAACTTTAGTGCAGACCTCCAACATAGTAGCCACATGATCCAGAAACCTCCATAAGCACATTGAAATCACCAATAACATTCATTCTAAACTAAATTACCAGAATCATTTGTATCTTCCTCTGGAACCTCAAGAACACTATCTGCCATGACTGTCAAACTAGAAGGATAGCTTGTGGACCTCCAAACCACAAACCACTGGAGTTGGTGATACACACTGACTTCCCAAACATGCCTTCAGATTCGTAGATCAAAATTTTATATTACCAAAGCAATTCAGACCTCTTTCCTATCACTCTATCTTTCTTGAGTATTGCAGGGACCGGTTCAACTCAGGTGGCCATAACTCCTTCAAATCTTCATGTGAACTTCTCAAATCTTAACTAGAGCAAACTCTAACAATCTTCTACACAGCTATATGGTCTGTAAGAATTGATTGTTATTAATTTTCTCAATATCCTCAACAATCCAGTCTTCTATACAGACAACAACAGTTGACACTAATGGCAACAAGAATATGTTGACATCAATGACAACATCACTTAGGCACATATTTACAACAATCTCCCCCTTTGTCATTGATGGCAACATATGATGTGAAAAACTAAATTTAACCATCAAGACAAGAACTTCTCCCCCTTTCTCTTCTCACTTCTGCATCTAATTTCTTTACTGTTCCCCCTTACATCAGTAACTAGTTTTTCACATGACTTCTCTCCCCCTTTGACATCAATGGCAAAGGGCACATATTTGCATACTAACTACTCCCCCTTAATTAGTACCTCCTTAACATCAATCTAGATCACAAGATATGAATGTGAATTCCATCAGATTGATGCACCTTAGTGCATCTTAGTTATGATCAGGAGGGGTAATAACCCCTAACTTCTCTCTGAGATACTCAAAAGTATCCTTGGGAAGAGGCTTAGTAAAGATATCTACAATCGGATCCTTGGAAGACACAAACTCCAACTTGACTTCATTCTCATTAACTTTCTCTCTCAAGAAATGAAACTTGATAGATATATTCTTTGTCTTTGAGTGCAATACTGGATTCTTGGAAATGCTTATAGCGCTTGAGTTATCATAGAAAATTGTGACTGGCTCCTCCAACACAATTCTTATGTCCTTCAACATTTGCTTCATCCACAAAACCTGAGTACAATTATTTGCTTTTGTTATATACTCTACCTCTGCAGTAGACAGAGATATTGCCTCTTGCTTTTTGCTTATCCAAGAGACCAATCTTCTCCCCGAGAAGAAAGCACCACCACTAGTACTTTTTCTATCATCCACATCTCCTGCCCAATCAGCATCTGTATATGCATGAAGAGTGAAATCATTGTCCTTTGGATACCATAGTCCATAATCAACTGTCCCCTTGATATATCAGAAAATTCTTTTGACTGCCACAACATGGGATTCTTTTGGATCAACTTGAAATATGGCAACAAGTCCAACTGCATTCATGATGTCAGGTTAGGTCTAAGTTAGATAGAGGAATCCTCCAATCATTGATCTATACCTTTTCTGATTTGCCCTTGGGGAGTCATCATCTTTGCTCAGCTTGCATCCGGTTACCATAGGATTACCTACTGGCTTTGAATCTTCCATTCCAAACTTCTTCAACAATTCTTTCACATACTTGGACTGGGATATGAAGATACCTTTATCTGACTAAACAATTTGTAGACCTAGGAAGAAGTTCATCTCACCAAACATTGACATCTCAAACTCACTTTTCATCTAATCAGCAAATGCTTTGCACATACATTCATTCCCACAAAAAATGATATCATCAACAAAGACCTCAACAATTAGAATGCCCTCATGATTTATCTTGAAGTATAAATTACTATTAGTAGTACCTTTGCTAAATCCTAGCTTAAGCAAATGCTTATCCAATCTGGCATACCAGGCTCTTGGAGCTTTCTTGAGTCCATACAAGGCTTTTCTTAGTCTACAAACCATATCTCCCTGATCAGACAACTGAAATCCTTCTAGTTGCTCAATGTAGACTTCTTCCTCCAAATCTCCATTTAGAAATGTTGACTTGACATCCATCTGGTAAACTTTAAAATCTTTGAAAGCAGCAAAGGCAAGAAATAATCTGACTGCCTCTATCCTTGCCACCAGAGCAAAAGTTTCTTCAAAATCAATTCCTTCCACTTGAGAATAGCCTTTACATACCAGTCTTGCCTTGTTTCTTACAACCTCACCATCTTCATTCAGTTTGTTCTGGAAGACCCATTTGCTTCCAATCACATTTTTGTCCTTAGGTCTAGGAACAAGATCCCAAGTGTGATTCCTTTCAATTTGCATCAATTCTTCTTCCATTGCCTTAGCCCAGTTTTCATCATTGCAAGCTTCACTTACTGATTTATGTTCAATCTTTGAAATCAAACAAATCCCTTCTTGATCTTCAGCAACTCTTCTCCTAGTTCAAACACCTCTATATTTATCTCCTATGATTTGATCTCCAGGATGATTCATTCTTACATACCTAGGGGTTTTGGGAATTACTTGAACTTCTGTTTCTTAAACTGGGTCCTCATCTTTTGCACAAATCTCTTGAGTTAATGGAGTTACCAGATCAATCTCGATCTGAGTCTAGATTTGATCTTGCCTTCCTTGACTTTGACTTTCATCTTGATCATCCGAATCATATCCACAATACTTAGAGTAACCTTCTTTGCTTTTATCAACTTTATTATTAGCACTTTCAACAATCTTTTTCAGCCTTTTGTTGAAGTACTGATAAGCCTTACTTTGAGTAGAGTATCCCAAGAATATTCCTTCTTCACTTCTGCATCAAACTTGCCTAAATCATCATCTCTTTTGATATAGCATTTACTACCAAAAACTATGAAATATCTTATAGTAGGAGGATGACCAAACAATAGTTCATAAGGAGTTTTACCAGAATTTCCTTTGATCTGCACCCAGTTAAGAGTGTAGACAGCAGTACTCATAGTTTCCCTCCAATAAACTTGAGGAACATTTTTTTCCATCATCATGGTCCTAACAACTTCTTGAATGGTCCAGTTCTTCCTTTCCACAACTCCATTTTGTTGAGGAGTCCTAGGAGCAGATAATTGTCTTTTTATCCCATACTTTTCACAAAAAGCATCAAACTCACCGGAAGTGAATTCTCCACCTCTGTCAAATCTTAAACATTTCAATTTCCCACCAATCTCATTTTCAACCATCATCTTGAACACCTTAAACTTATCAAGAGCTTCTGATTTTTCTTGTAGGAAGGTTACCCACATCATCCGAGAGTAATAATCAATCAGCAACATGAAATATTTGTCTCCTTGCACACTCCTAATTCTAGCAGGACCACAGAGGTTAGTATGTACCAATTCCAATCTCCCACTTGAACCTTGTTCCTTACTTTTGAATGAAATTTTTCTCTGTTTACGTAATTGACATTCTCTACACATACTATCAGGTTTCACAAGTCTTGGAAGATCTCTCATAGCTTGAGTGGAACTTATTTTGACAATGTTATCAAAATATACATGACACATCCTCCTATGCCATTACCAACTTTGATCTATTTGAGCAATCAAACAACTTTTTCCTAAACTACTTAAGTGAAAGATGTTACCTTTAGTCTGAGTACCAGATGCAATTTCAATTTCAGAGCTTTCCAAGATTCTATATTTTCCATCCTTGAAACGAAGATCATAACCCTTGTCAACCAACTATCCAACACTAAGAAGATTATGCTTCAGTCCTTCCACATACAAAACATTATTGGTCCTATTCTTACCATCAAAAAAGATGGATCCTCTACCACAGATTCTACCAGCTGAGTTGTCTCCAAATTTTACAAGTCCTTCATAATTTTCAAAGCTCAAAAACTTACTCTTGTCTCCAATCATATGATGAGAACATCCACTATCAATCACCCATTCATCCTTTTCAACAACCTGAGTAGCTAAGACTACTTTCTACATTTGCACAGCTAGCAGACTCGGTAGACATTGAATCTTCTTCTTTAATAGCAATGAACACCCAATCACCTTCTCCATGATCAGATTCATCATCTATGACTCCTTCTCTAGCTTCTTGGACATATTAACAATTCTTCTAACACTTGTACCTGTTAGGGTTTGGTTTTGAAAACCTCTCCAGACATCTTGAGGCAAAATGACCAATCTTATTGCAAGCAAAACATTTGAGTGGCAACTTTCCTTCATACTTACGGGATCCTCTTGGCATCCATTTGGCAATGAGAGCTTCAAGATCTGTAGTTTCTAATTCAATATCTTCAAGATCCTTTCTTGTCTTCATAAGTCTGTTTGATCTTGCAGAAGAGCTTTCACCTAGATCATATCTTTGCTTTCCATACACACTGGCCTTGAATGTAGATTTAGACTTAGGAAGAGAATCTCCAAACTCACTCATTTCAAATGTAGAAAGCTTGCCAACTAACTGATCCCTTGTGACTGTTGTTACTGTCTGGATTTCTTCAATGGCTGCAGCCTTGTGTTTGTAAGCTGCAGATAAGGATCTGAGCACCTTAGCAACAATTTTTTATTCATCCAATACTCTACCTACATTTTTGATACCGATCACAAGTTCATTTACTTTCTGCCTATAGGAAGTAATGTTTTCATCTTCACTCATTACCAATCTTTCGTATTTACTCTTTAGGCTTTGTAGCTTGGTACATTTAACATATTTGTCACCTTCATATAGATTTTCTAGTTTACTCCAGATTTCATGAGCAATTTGCAAATCCAAGACATTTTCCAATTTAGTATCAGATAGGGCACTCAACAATGCTTCTTTGGCTCGAGTGTTGCGTTCAGCATCTTTGAGTTCATCTATGTTTGAAGGCCCCTTCTTTGGAATCTTATACACATTCTTGGTAATCGTCCAAAAGCCATCACCCATACATTCTAGATGACACTGCATGCATACCTTCCAGAGGGAGTAATTTGTTCCATCAAATCTCAAACTTTCCTTCTTGTAGATTGACATCTTAGATCTCCTCAAGTGGTCAGGCTGCTTTTAGAGGAACTTGGCTCTAATACCAATTGTTGGAAATAGTCTAGACAACTGAGAGGGGGGTGGATTAGTTGTCCCTAAACTTTAACCTTTTATGAACCTTTTAAATCTTCTTTGTAATCAGATTAATGATGTAAACATTTAACCATAAATCAACATATGAGCAGAAACAACATGAACACACAACACCATAATTTTGACATGGAAAACCTGGTTAAGGGAAAAACCATGGTGGGGGTTAACCCACAAAAATGCATACCCTGTTAAAAGTACTTAAGAAAATAGAAGCCACATGTCTCTGTGCGCACTACCCAGAGCTCACTGCTCAAGAAGAGGCTTACTGCCTATAAGAAATCATGATTTATATAGAAATAATGAACTAAGAAATAGCATCTACATTCATGCCTGAATCAGTCCCCTTGAAGGCTCAAGACTTCTGCTCTTATCTTTAAAATCTTCTTCACAAATTCTTCACTCTATACTCCCTTCACTCCTCTTCTTCTTTGCTCTACTTTTGATCCCTTCTTCAGATTTAATTCATTGTGTACAAGGATGCTTTTCAATGACTCTTCAACAAGTATTTATATGCTTCATCAACCTTGGAATGATCAACAAGGTCAGCTAAACTTGACATGGATCATCACACTATCAGCCAAACACAACTCAAACTTGAATCTTCTTCTATAACCATGCCACGCTTCATAAAAATGCTCTTAGATCATCCACAACATGCTAGGAACCTCTAGTCGGCCAAGACTGGGAAGAACATCAACCTTAAAGAAGAAATCTTCAATCAACAAGCTCAAACTTTAGTGTAGACCTCCAACATAGTAGCCACACAATCTAGAAACCTCCACAAGCACATTGAAATCACCAATAACATTCATTCTAAACCAAATTACCAGAATCATTTGTATCTTCCTCTAGAACCTCAAGAACACTATCTGTCATGACTGTCAAACTAGAAGGATAGCTTGTGGACCTCCAAACCATAAACCACTAGAGTTGATGATACACACTGACTTCCCAAACATGCCTTCAGATCTGCAGATCACAATTTTATATTACTGGAGAAATCTGGACCTCGTTCCTCTCACTTTGTCTTTCTTGAGTATTGCAGGAACCAGTTCAACTCAGATGGCCATAACTCCTTCAAATCTTCATGTAGACTTCTCAAATATTAACTGGAGCAACCTCTGGCAATCCTCTACATAGCTATATGGTCTACAAGAATTGATTGTTATTAATTTTCTCAATATCCTCAACAATCTGGTCTTCTATAGAGACAACAATAGTTGACACTAATGACAACAAGAATATGTTGACATCAATGACAAAATCACTTAGGCACATATTTGCAACAAACCCTGACATCCCTCAACCCTAAACCCTAAACACTATCCCTATTCCTAAACCCTCAACCCTCGACACTATACCTTAAACCCTAATCCCTAAGCCCTCAACCCTCAACCCTAATCCCTCAACCCTAAACCCTATTCCTAATCCCTCTACCCTCAACACTCTACCTTAACCCTAATCCATTGACCACCAACCCTAATCCCTTAACCCTAAACACTATCCCTAAACCCTTAACCCTCAACCTTAAACCTTAATCCCTCAACCCTAAACCTTAATCACTCAACCCTAATTCCTAATCCCTAAACCCTAAACCCTAAACACTGTCCCTATTCCTAAACCCTCAACCCTCGACACTATACCTTAAACCCTATTCCCTTATCCCTAAACCCTAAACCCTAATCCCTCTACCCTCAACACTCTATTTTAACCCTAATCCATCAACCATCAACCCTAATCCCTCAACCCTAAATGCTATCCCTAAACCCTTAACCCTCAACCCTCAACCTTAAACCTTAATCCCTCAACCTTAAACCTTAATCCCTTAACCCTCAACCCTAATTCCTTATCCCTAAACCCTAAACCCTAATCCCTCAACCCTAAACCCTAAACTCTATCCCTATTCCTAAACCCTCAACCCTCGACACTTTACCTTAAACCCTAATCCCTTATCCCTAAACCCTCAACCCTAATCCCTCAACCCTAAACCCTATCCCTAATCCCTCTACCCTCAACACTCTACCTTAACCCTAATCCATTGACCATCAACCCTAATCCCTCAACCCTAAATGTTATCCCTAAACCCTCAACCTTAAACCTTGATCCATCAATCCTAAACCTTAATCCCTCAACTCTCAACCCTAATTCTTTATCCCTAAACCCTAATCCCTCAACCCTAAACCCTAATCATTCAACCCTAAACCCTATTGCTAATCCCTCTACCCTCAACACTCTACCTTAACCCTAATCCCTCGACCCTCAACCCTAATCCCTCAACCCTAAATGCTATCCGTAAAGCCTCAACCCTAAACCCTAATCCCTTATCCCTAAACTCTAAACCCTATCCCTCAACCCTCAACCCTCAACCATAAACCATAAACCTTAATCCCTCAACCCTAAACCTTAATCCCTGAACCCTCAACCCTAATCCCTTATCCCTAAACCCTAATCCCTCAACCCTAAACCCTAAACGCTATCCCTATTCCTAAACCCTCAACCCTAAACCCTATCCCTAATCCCTCTACCCTCAAAACTCTACCTTAACCATAATCCCTCGACCCTCAACCCTAATCGCTTATCCCTAAACTCTAAACCCTATCCCTAAGCCCTCAACCCTCAACCCTAAACCTTAATCCCTTACACCCTAAACCCTAATCCCTCAACCCTAAACCTTAAACCCTAATCCCTCCACCCTAAACCCTAAACGCTATCCCTATTCCTAAACCCTCAACCCTTGACACTATACCTTAAACCCTAATCCCTTATCGCTAAGCCATTAACTCTAAACCCTAATCCCTCAACCCTAAACCTTTAACATACATACATACATACAAACATGCATTCATATATACATACATACAAGCATGCATACATACATACAACCATACATACATACATACAAGCATACTTATATACATACAAGCATACTTATATACATACAAGCATACATATATACATACATACATACATATAAGTATACATACATTCATATAGGCATACATACATACATACATATAGGCATACATACATACATACATACATACATACAAGCATACATACATACATGCTTAATAACCTTGAACATAAAATATTCCAAGGGAGACATAACGCAAGCACATTATAACCCACACGCGTTATGTCAAACATGACAAACATCGGGCAAACTTTTGCGAAAAGGGAAAAAATGCAAAACAAAACATAACCCGCTCGCCTTATATTTTGCTTTAGGAATCCCAAGCCTTAGTCTTGGGATTTGCTTTGGATTTCCAACCCAAATGCTTGGTGATGAAGGGGGTAACTCATAAAACACACAACAATAGAAATGGCACACAGAAAATAGAATATTTTGTTATTGATTTGGACAACTTATTACATTACAGAAGCTCAATTACAATTAGAGGAATCAATCATCCATAGGCTGCAACCCTAAACCCTATCCCTAAACCCTAAACCCTAAACCTTCAACCCTAAACTCTATCCCTCTACCCTCAACATTCTACCTTAACCCTAATCCCTTGACCCTCAAGCCTAATCCCTCAACCCTAAATGCTATCCCTAAACCCTCAATCGTAAACCCTAATCCCTTAAGGTCCTAAACCCTAATCCCTTATCCCTAAACTCTAAACCCTATCCCTAAACCATCAACCCTCAACCTTAAACCTTAATCCCTCAACCCTAAACCTTAATCCCTCAACCCTTAATCCTAATTCCTTACTCCTAAACCCTAAACACTATCTGTATTCCTAAATCCTCAACCCTCAACACTATACCTTAAACCCTAATGCCTTATCCCTAAGTCCTCAACCCTAAACCCTAAACCTTCAATCCTAAACCCTATCCCTTATCCCTCTACCCTCAATACTCTACCTTAACCCTAATCCCTCAACCCTAAATGCTATCCCTAAACATTCAACCCTTAACCTTAAACCTTAATCCCTTAATCGCTCAACTCTCAACCCTAATTCCTTATCTGTAAACTCTAAACCCTAATCCCTCAACCCTAAACCCTAAACCCTAAACTCTATCCCTATTCCTAAACCCTCAACCCTTGACATTATACCTTAAACCCTAATCCCTTATCCCTAAACCCTCAACCCTAAACCCTAAACCTTATCCCTAATCCCTCTACCCTCAACACTCTACCTTAACCCTAATCCATCAACCATAAACCCTAATCCCTCAACCCTAAATGCTATCCCTAAACCCTAAACCCTCAACCCTCAACCTTAAACCTTAATCCCTCAACCCTAAACCTTAATCCCTCAACTCTAAACCCTAATTCCTTATCCCTAAACCCTAAACCCTAATCCCTCAACCCTAAACCCTAAATGCTATCCCTATTCCTAAATCCTCAACCCTTGACATTATACCTTAAACCCTAATCCCTTATCCGTAAACCCTCAACCCTTAACCCTAATCCCTCAACCCTAAACCCTATCCCTAATCCCTCTACCCTCAACACTCTACCTTAACCCTAATCCCTCAACCCTAAACACTATCCCTAAACCCTCAACCCTCAACCCTCAACCCTCAACCCTCAACCTTAAACCTTAATCCCTCAACCCTAAACCTTAATCCCTCAACTCTAAACCCTAATTCCTTATCCCTAAACCCTAAACCCTAATCCATCAACCCTAAACCCTAAACACTATCCCTATTCCTAAACCCTCAACCCTCAACATTATACCTTAAACCCTAATCCCTTATCCCTAAACCCTCAAACCTCAACCCTAATCCCTCAACCCTAAACCTTCAACCCTAAACCCTATCCCTAATCCCTTTACCCTCAACACTTTACCTTAACCCTAATCCATCGACCATCAACCCTAATCCCTCAACCCTAAACATTATCCCTAAACCCTCAACCCTCAACCTTAAACCTTAATCCCTCAACCCTAAACCTTAATCCCTCAACTCTCAACCCTAATTCCTTATCCATAAACCCTAATCCCTCAACCCTAAGCCCTAAATGATATCCCTATTCCTAAACCCTCAACCCTCGACACTATACCTTAAACCCTAATCCCTTATCCTTAAGCCCTCAACCCTAAACCTTTAACCCTAAACCCTATCCCTAATCCCTCTACCCTCAACACTCTACCTTAACCCTAATCCATTGACCATCAGCCCTAATCCCTCAACCCTAAATGCTATCCCTAAACCCTAATTCCTTGAGGTCCTAAACCCTAATCCTTTATCCCTATACTCTAAACCCTATCCCTAAACCCTAAACCCTCAACCTTAAACCTTAATCCCTCAATCCTAAACCTTAATCCCTCAACCCTCAACCCTAATTCCTTATCCCTAAACCCTAAACCCTTACATCCCTCAACCCTAAACCCTAAACGCTATCCCTATTCCTAAACCATTAACCCTCAACACTATACCTTAAACCCTAATCCTCTATCCCTAAGCCCTCAAACCTAAACCCTAATCCCTCAAACCTAAACCTTCAACCCTAAACCCTATGCCTAATCCCTCTACCCTCAACACTCTACCTTAACCCTATTCCATCAACCATCAACCCTAATCCCTCAACCCTAAACGCTATCCCTAAACCCTTAACCCTCAACCTTAAACCTTAATCCCTCAATCCTAAATCTTAATCACTCAACTCTCAACCCTAATTCCTAATCCCTAAACCCTAAACCCTAATCCCTCAACCCTAAACCTTAAATGCTATCCCTATTCCTAAACCCTCAACACTTGACACTATACCTTAAACCCTATTCCCTTATCCCTAAACCCTAAACCCTATCCCTAATCCCTCTACCCTCAACACTCTACCTTAACCCTAATCCATTGACCATCAACCCTAATCCCTCAACCCTAAACGCTATCCCTAAACCCTCAACCCTCAACCCTCAACCCTTAACCTTAAACCTTAAACCTTAATCCCTCAACCCTAAACCTCAATCCCTCAACTCTAAACCCTTTCCTTATCCCTAAACCCTAAACCCTAATCCCTCAACCCTAAACCCTAAACTCTATCCCTATTCCTAAACCCTCAACCTTTGACACTATACCTTTAACCCTAATCCCTTATCCCTAAACCCTCAACCCTAAACCCTATCCCTAATCCCTCTACCCTCAACACTCTACCTTAACCCTAATCCATCAACCATAAACCCTAATCCCTCAACCCTAAACGCTATCCCTAAACCCTCAACCATCAACCTTAAACCTTGATCCCTCAACCCTGAACCTTAATCCCTCAACTCTCAACCCTAATTCCTTATCCCTAAACCCTAAACCCTAATCCCTCAACCCTAAACCCTAATCCTTCAACCCTAAACCCTATCGCTAATCCCTCTACCCTCAACACTCTACCTTAACCCTAATCCCTTAACCCTCAACCCTAATCCCTCAACCCTAAACCCTAATCCCTCAAGGTCCTAAACCCTAGTCACTTATCCCTAAGCTCTAAACCCTATCCCTAAACCCTCAACCCTCAACCTTAAACCTTAATCTCTCAACCCTAAACCTTAATCCCTCAACCCTCAAACTTAATCCCTTATCCCTAAACCCTAAACACTATTCCCTCAACCCTAAACCCTAAACACTATCCATATTCCTTAACCCTCAACCCTCGACACTATACCTTAAACCCTAATCCATTATCCCTAAACCCACAACCCTAAACCCTAATCCCTCAACCCTAAACCCTATCCCTAATCCCTCTATCCTTAACACTCTACCTTAACCCTGATCCCTCAACCCTCAACCCTAATCCCTCAAACCTAAATGCTATCCATAAAGCCTTAACCCTAACCCTAATCCCTTAAGGTCCTAAACCCTAATCCCTTATCCCTAAACTCTAAACCCTATCCCTAAACCCTAAACCCTCAACCCTCAACCCTCAACCTTAAACCTTAATCCCTCAACCCTAAACCCTAAACCCTAATCCCTCAACCCTAAACCCTAAACGCTATGCCTATTCCTAAACCCTCAACCCTCAACACTATACCTTAAACCCTAATTCCTTATCGCTAAGCCATTAACCCTAAACCCTAATCCCTCAAACCTAAACCTTCAACATACATACATACATACAAACATGCATACATATATACATACATACAAGCATGCATACATACATACAACCATACATACATACATACAAGCATACATATATACATACATACATATAAGTATACATACATACATATAGGCATACATACATACATACGTATAGGCACACATACATACATACAAGCATACATACGTGCATGCTTAATAACCTTGAACATAAAACATTCCAAGGGAGACATAACGCGAGCACATTATATCGTGCTCGAACTATGTCAAACATGAGAAACACCTAGCAAACTTTTGCGAAAAGGAAAAAAATGCAAAACAAAACATAACGTGCTCGCATTATATTTTGCTTTGGGAATCCCAAGCCTTAGTCTTGGGATTTGGTTTGGATTTCCAACCCAAAGGCATGGTGATGAAGGGGTAACTCATAAAACACACAACAATAGAAATGGCACATAGAAAATTGAATATTTCTTTATTGATTTGGACAACTTATTACATTACAGTAGCTCAATTACAATCAGAGGAGTCAATCCTCCACAGGCTGCAACACACTATAGCTACACATCACCAGGCTCTAGAATCTTCTGCCTTCTGTAACCCCAAATCAGTTAGGGTTTCTATTTTCCCACCTATTCTTGACTCTACACTTTCCCCCTTATCTCTACTACTGCCCAAGGTTCCCAAAATAGTCATAAATAACACTTTCTGGTGACCTCTAGCTAAATTTCAAAATTTGCAACTCCCTCCAAAAGTAGGTCAACTTCTGAGAAGCATAACTTTTGATCCGGGTGTCTGATTGACAAACTGTTTTAAGCACTAGGAAATCTCGCGATGTGAACTATCACATCAAAAATTTGTAAATGGATTTCCGTCAACTTTTTGGGACGATATGGGATGTTTTAGTGCCTCATATCTCGTTTCAGAAATTTTCAGGGGCTTTTCAGAAAATAAAAACTTCAATATCTTTCAGCTCACAAATGATCTTTTCCTAATTCTCTTGCCAAAGGTCTTATATTTCAGTTATGAATCTTTCTGTAAGTTTTCGATTCAATCCGTGCCCAAATGCAAACTTTCCTAAAATGGCAATTAAACTTTCCAAAACTGGCAGGGTGTTATTTTTAGCAGTTTGGAAAAAAAACTGAAAGTCCTACATCATTATTCAAGAGATTATGGAACCAGAAACACTAATTATGGAAAGAAATGAAAACAAATGCAATGATTTTGAATCAACTTATTTTTGGGTGATGCAAGATTGCCCTTACACCACTGGATGCTCCTGCATTACTTAGAGTGCCTTCCCAACATCTAAAGACATGTTTTTGCATATTTTATAAGATTTCACATAATTTTGTTTGTGCTAACCCTTAGATTTGCACATGTTTCAAGGTTGAACAAATCGAACACCTGGGTAATGTTAGGTTTTCTCTTAGCTATTTAACGATGTAATTTTTTTCACATTTTGACAATGTTAAGCCTTTCATCTTTAATTTCTTTTGTTTGTGTGTCAGTTTTTGGGCAAAAACCATTGTTTGGTCTTTTTTTCATTGTAAATTAACTGTTCATTGAAATTTCAAAAAAAATTACATTTTTAGAAACTAGACTCCATTCTACACATATTAAAAAAATGATTTTCAATTAGTTTTCAAAATTTATAGGGGTAGCATGACCAAAATTTTGTTTTTCAGGATGTGTCCACTTTGAAAATTAGTAAAAAATTAAATATTCATTAAAAATTTATCAGAAAGATTGGGCATAAACTACATGCTATTAGCTAATTTCTCACCGAAGCCATTTTAAAAATACCAAAAAAAAGTTAACCTTTTGAGGGAGCCACAAAACATGCTATGTTATGTTTTTTGACAGAAACAACACCAATTTTTGTGGCTCCCTCTTTTGAACCCCTTAATCTATACCATTTTAAAAAAAATTAGTAGTTTAGAAAGTAACTTCGGAGCACTATGAACATTGTTTTTCTTGTATCTTAAAATTTTGAGTGTAACTATGCTCAATTTCTCATCCAAGGCCAGCATTTCCTGATTTTAGAAACAAAGTGGCCACTTAAGACCCCTTTTTGGCCCCCTATATTCATGCACTTGCCCATATAGAGGGAAAGACAGATGGAATGAGAGAGAGTGATGGAAAATTTTTATAAATATAATCCTTGGTATTTTTGTTTTGATATCATTTGGATTGTATTGTAGGGATTTGTAGGCTTTTAGTTTAGGTCTAATTATCAACATGCTACTAAAGTGTTAACACATGGGGTACAATACTAGTGGAGTATCTCAATCTATTGTAAGCTTATTTTGAAGGAATATATTAAGGTTTACTTTTGGTGTTGGGTTTTGAGTAGGAGAGAAAGATAGAGATAAGATATATAGAGGGAAAGAAAGATGGAGAGAATGAGAGAGAGAGAGAGAGAGAGAGAGAGAGAGAGAGATGGTGCATAATTTGGAGGTCAAATGGCTTAAAATTTAATTTAGACATGCTATAATTTTAGATTGAGATTTCCTAATTGTTTAAAATATTAAATTTTAAGGGAATTTTTTTATTTGTTTGAATTTGAAGATGATATGGGAATGATTTGGAGAACTCAAAAATGGTGTGCATTCTATGTCGTGGGAGCCCATTGTGTTCAATCTCACTCTGGAAAATAAATTGTAAAAGGAACATGACATTGAATGCACATCATCAAGTATGTTATATATATATATGTATGTATATATATGTATGTATATATATATGTATGTATATATATATATGTATGTATATGTATATATATATATGTATATATGTATGTATATATATATATATATGTATGTATATATGTATGTATATATATATGTATATATATATATGTATGTATGTATATATGTATGTATATATATATACATACATCTATATATACATATATATATGTATGTATGTATGTATGTATGTATGTATATGTATGTACATACATACATATACATACACACATAAATGTCCATCTCTCCCCTTCTCATAATAGGTGGAAGCCCCTATAATAATCTGACAAGCAACAACGAGAACATAAGGGATGGGCTAGAGAGGAAGCATTCCACTATTTTATATGATTTTCATGGATTATGAATTATGTAAGGCATGCAATGCATTGAAATGTAACTTGACAGAATAATGAAACCTTCATTTTTGTACTAATTTGGAATTCAATAGATTATAAATTCATTTTTTTCATAGCCAAGTACCCGTCCAAATAGAAGAGACTACTAAAAACAAGTATTGAAAATTAAGGACATTAGTATTATTTTGATTATGTGTAGCAAATTTGTTTGTACAATCAACATGGGACTAATTTTAGGCTTGGATGTTGCCAACTACAATCCTAGGGTTATTAGTTTGATTAGTCATGCTAACCATGGTTTGAGAGAGAAGGGGAAGATAGAGAGAGATAAAGATAAATAGAGAGGGAGGGAGAGGTTAATATATAGATAGAGATGGATATAGAGATATGGTGAGAGAGAAACATAGGGAGAAAGAGAGGGAGGGAGGAAAATCTAGATAAGAGAGATAAAATGATAGAGGAAGAGAGAATAATAGAGAGGGGAAGAGAGATGAAGAAGAGAAAGAGAGAGATAGAGATACAAATAGAGAGCTCAAATGGAGAGGAGAAAGAGAGAAAGAGGAAGATAGAGAAACATAGAGATATATAAAGAGACGAGAGAAGGGGAGGGGGAGAGAGAAGGGGGGAAGAGGGGAGGAATATTGATAGAGGAATAGAGAAATCTATATATATAGGGAGAGAGGGAGAGAGAGATGGGGGAGAGAGGAATAGAGGAAGAGAGATAGCAAGATAGAGATAGAGCTCTCGAATGGAGAAAAGGAGAAAGAGAGAAAGAGGAAGAGAGATAGAAAGATAGATATATATTAAAGAGGGAGATTGATATAGAGGGATATATATGTATATATATCCCTCCCTCTATTTCTCTTTCTCTATTCCTTTCTCTGTGTCAATATCCTTCCCTCTCTATATCTGTATCCATCCATCTATATTTCTCTTTCCTACACTCATTGTTTCTTTCTCTATCTCTTCTTGTATCTCTTTCTCTCTTGTCTCTATCTCTTTTTCTCTCTATATCATTTAACTCTTTCTCTCCTAATCTATATCTCTTTCTCTATTCCTCAATCAATTTCCCTCCCCCTCTATATACATAGAGCTCTATCTCCCCTTCTCTCTTGTCTCTATCTCTTTTTATCTCTATATCATTTAACTCTTTCTCTCCTAATCTATATCTCTTTCTCTATTCATCAATCAATTTCCCTCCCCCTCTATATACATCGAGCTCTATCTCCCCTTCTCTCTTTCTCTCTTCTATCTCTCTTACCATTTCTCTTTCTTTCTCTCCCTCTTTATCTCTCTATATCTCTATCTATCTTTCTCTTCATATCTATCTTTCTATCTCTCTATTTGTCCATTTCTCTTTATCTCTCTAAATAATATCCTGAATCGAGTATTATCTGATATCTGATCAAATCTAATTCACTTTAACAAATTTCAACAGTTAACTCCACAAACTAGAAAAATCAAAACTAGATATTTTTTTTTTCTACAAGAATTATGTGTGTAGAAGTTATGGATATGAGAGCTACTGTAATGTATAAAGATTATACTAGGTCTCGATCCTAGAAGAGTACAATGTACGTTTAAGATTGATACTCATATTATTTTATGATGGTAGAATTGAGACGCTCTGTACTAAGATGAAATGTTCATAGTTTTTAGCATGCTTAATTCTAGTTTATTGGTGTCTTGACATATTGTATTGGAAGAAGTATTATTTGTTTAGGATATACATGATCTACATATATTACAAATTATTGATAAAAAAGTAAGAGATACAAGCCACCTTTCTTTTGAAGAGATGTCTCTCCTTATGCATTTACCTTTATGTCTCTTTTGAATATTAGGTGTTTGATGTTGGTATTTTAAATAGAGTGAGAGAGAAAGAGAGAGAGGATGAAAGAAAGGAGAGGGAGATATAGAGACATGAAGTTAAAGAGAGAGAGAGAGAGAGCACTTTCACTGTCAACAATTGACATTGTCATAGACTGATACGAGACAATCAAGGTAATCTTAGTTGGACATGTTATTAACTTCTAGTTTCTTGGTCGTCTATGTGAATGTTGTGAATCTTGTTGTCCATTGGCCCAATTTTATTTCGACCCAAGACTCTTCAACAACAATTTTCATAAATAAAATGAACTTTTGTTGTTTTCCTCTCTTTGTAGGTGATTTTGAATTTATATAGATTGGACTAAGTTGCCATGTAGTGGGAACCTTAGTGTGCAAAGGGTACATCAAGATAACATGTAGATAAAAGTAATTAGTGGTTCCTTTATATTGGACATTGGGCATAGAAATCCCAAAGTATCTGGTGGGGGATATTTAAATGACATGAGACTTTTTCTGACATATTTTTTTCCCAATATGAGAACAACTGACAAGTGGAAGAGTGTAATCATGAATCCGGTAACAACTAATCATACACCATGGCATGTGAATAACATAAAGAAGTAGAAAATAAATGACAGAACAACCGTCTTCAAATCAAACATGCTACCACCATAATAGAACCAGAGGTCCCTGCAATTCCATTTTTGTTAATCTAATTTCCAAGTATAGATCATTAGGCAATAGTATGAAGGACTCATATTCTTGTCTTCTACATTGGGAAAAGTATCCAAATTCATTGATGTGTTGTTGCTTGAATCCTGTGAGCTAAAATTTGATTTATTGGGAGCAAAAGAGATGAACTTGAAGATGAACAATGCATGGACTACACTAGGATTAAACAACCAATCATGGACATCCCAAAAAACCTGAACATGAGCACCACTTACACATATAGTCTGATTGCCTCGAAACTTCCAGAATAATCACTTCACATTCATAACAACATGACCATCAATCTCAATGCTCATTTTCTGGGTTTGTGGGTCTAGTTGTATTGCATTCAATATTGATTTCATGGGGTTGCTTCATTGTCTTGTCTATTTGGTCTGGCCTTGCTCTTGTTGAACTCTTCTTTCTTCATGTCCCCCAAAAGCAAGATGACCTCCTCTTCATAGATTTAAATGTGACATAGTAGTCTTCTTGTGGTTCACGCCCATAAATGAATTTGATAGAGGTGGGATCCCAGCAAACATGGACCTTGGTTCCATTGATCTCAAATCCCTTATGGCCCTATTTCCTCCAAAAGTACCATGGCTTAAGGTCAATCTTGTACATTGATTGGTTTGTTGGCTCATCCATTGATACACAAAAGCCTTGTCCCATGATATTCTTTCACCAGGTCACAGTCACCATTATGCAATGGCCTCTTGGTCTTGTATATAGAAGTTATAAGATTCTGGGTATCCCATGTCTTTATATTTTATGACCATGACATAGAATGCACATCAAGAAGTATGTTACTTCGAACTTCACACGAATTTACACAATTTTACTTAAAAGTCTTTTTACTCAATATTGTTGCTCCCTTCATGCATAGATACATTTGTGAGACAATTTGATTTATTTCATCATATTTTAGATTAAGCTAATTGTTGATAACTGAGAGGGGGGGTGAATCAGTTATCTTAATTATTTCAGCTTTCTGAACTTTCTTAATAATTAGTGCAGCATCAATTCAAACAAGCAAACATAACCATGAAATGGAAATACACATGACACAATATTTTTGACGTGGAAACCCTGTTAGGGGAGAAAACCACGGGGTGATTAACCCAAGATTGTATTCTCTATTAGAAGAATGGAAATACAAAATGGCACTTGCCAATTAGGGCTCACTGCCTGAGCACACTGCTCACAAGAGGCACACTGCCTACAAGAGACACACTGTCTACAAATTATGAAGAGTGTAATACAATACTTGAACTAATAAGGAGCATCAACATATGCTAGAGTTCAGTTCCGGTTAAGCTTTGTATACTAATCTGCTGCACTTCATCTTTCCTCTTCTTTTGTGCTGCTCTCCTTCCACATACTGGACCTTCCTTTCTGCTTTTATTCGGCTCTCCTACTTTTCTTCGAACAACACAACACTCCACACCTCTCATAACTAAATCCATCTTGTATATATATCCGCACAAGTGATTTCATCACCTTTCTAGTCAGCACCTGGAATAGTCAATATTTTCCACAAACTCTGATCTGTCGGCTGAATCCTTACTTACCAAGTAATGCGGATCAAGGATATACTTGTGGAAATCATCAATCATGTTAGCCAATCATAATTTATGCCTTCATAACCTTTACCATCCAGAATAATGTTTGATGTTCTGCCAGTCAGTTCTTCCTCTGTCCACACTGCCAATCAGGAACCTGATACTCAAGTATTCATATCTTTTTCTTCATCTATCACTCGAGGCTAAATCCTTGGAATCTATCACTTAAGGTAGTCCTCTTGACTTCCCCAAATCTGCATTTCACTAAGATACTTCCTCTTAGAGATCCGGACCTGACTGTCGGCCCTCACCACATGCTCTGTTCTTGTTTATCGGACCACAACATTCTTCACTCTGACTTTTGATATAGACACACCATGTCTTGTGGATGTGTGGGATGAACTTTGTTGCTATCAATGACAACAATCATGAGTCCATATAGTGTCTCTTGCCAACACTAATAGGTGGTGAAAGGAGCAAGGTACACTGCTTATAAATGAGAAATGAATGCTATATCTTTGATAATTCCTAGACCAATGGTAATAGTTTGAGTGGAATATTGAATTATTTTTAATTGACATGCAGTTCAACAATCCATTCCAACACCTTGACAATTGAGATTGAGAAAGTGAGTTAAACTATTATATTTGTTATAAATTAATTTAAATAATACTTTATTAAAAATATATAATATTATATTTGTATTTAATAATTTGTATCATATAAGTTAATATAAGATTCCATAATTAAATCTCTACTTTTTTTTGGTTCTCCTCTGATGGACTTCCCCGATTCTTCTATTTCGACTCCGGCACCTACAACAGTAAAGGCATCTTCATCAAATGGGCATGGGTCTGTGGGAGATTCTCTATCAAGTGCCAAAGTCACTCTTGACACTACCTTATCAAAGCTCCACAAAGCAGAGTCTACGTCTGGTGGAGATCATAAGGTGGACAAAGCCAAGGATGTCGTCACCACCGCTGATGTTTTGGTGGCTGCCAAGCTTTATGAGAAGATGGATGAGAACAAACATGGGAAAGATGTGTAGATGGCGGGGGATTTTTTGTACAAATTCAGCCTGGAGCTTCCACCTAGTTTTGGCTGGTTAAACTTTCAGGAGGTTTTGCATAGGGATGCCCTACGTCTGAAGCTGGGAAAAAATCCTACCAGCCCATCTGTGTCACTCTGGGGTGCTCGATTAGGTCTCCCCTCCCCTTGTTGTGGTGCTCCTCTTAGTACACCCTTTACAATGCGTCAATCAGATTCCATTCTGGAGGTTTGTTTGGATAAATTTGCCAATGACAGAGACAAATATCTATAGGAACATGCTCTAATATGTAGATTCATGAAGGTATGGCCAAAGTTATGTGATCGTCATGTGTGGATAAGTAGGAATTGGAAAGAATATTTGGAGGATGAGATCAGTATTTACCCTTGTACCAAAGGGTTCTTCATTATGGAATTTGAATCATTGGAGGATAAAGAAATGGTGCTCAATGTTGTCCCATGGTTCTTCCAAGGGGACTTCTTATGTTTAAATCCATGGTATCCCTCTTTTGACCCACGAACTAAGACCTTCTCTTCTACATTTTTTTGGGTAAGGTTGCCCTATCTGCCTTTACAATTATGGGAAATTGGTTGTCTGAAGGCTATAGCTAATAGCTTGGGCAAGTATCAAAACATTTCAAAGGAAACTATTAACTATGAGAATTCAACCTATGCACGCTTATGTGTCAAAATGGATATATCGAAGGGACTCTTGGCTAAGATTTTATTAAAGGTAGGAAACAGGAGATGGATTCAACCTATAGATTATGAAAAGATCGCTTTCAGGTACAAAAAATGTTTTGCAACAGACCATGCTACCTCACAATGTAATAGGAGACTTGTTGTTGTTAGGGATGTTGCCCCTAATAGTAAGCCTACCTGGTGGGACAGGGTGGATTCTCGACATTATATCATCACCCTGGCAATTAAGGATGTTTCAAACATTTCTCCAATACTATAGGATAAAGAATCAAGTTCATGCTCCACCCTTCCAATGGCTTCTCCAGTGCTCTCCATGAGACTGTGCCAAATGTGAAGCCAACCGATGCTTCCTCGAAAGTTTCTCCACTTGCATTGGAAAATTCAGGCCCACAATACAAAGACAATGAGCTCTCATGAACATTAGCTTCTACAGCAGCCACTAACAGTGTTGGGTTTTCAAACAAAGAATATGGTTATCGTTCGTACCTTCGCCATGAGACTGAGCTAGATTGGATAGAGGTGAAAAGGAAGAAAATGCCACAGTCAAAACCTAAGCATCCGTTGACATTAAGATCCTCAAAACAAGGGGAGTAAACTTGGATATCTAATAAGTTGGCACACCCATTCTAGGGTTGATGCAGAGTCTATTTTTTATTTTTGAAATTTTATATGGGAGCTACCCCTCTGGCAGTACTTATCAAACAAAAAATAATAATAATTTGTATCATATAAAATATAATATTTAATGATATTATAAGTATACTATAAATTATATCTATAAAATTAATATATAATAAAATAACAAATATGTTTTAAAATATACTCTACAATAATAAGTATTACTAATAGATATTATATGATATATAAAAAATACAATTAAACTATAAATATACGATTTTATAATTTTAAAATATATTAAATAATTTACATCATATAAAATATACTATATAAACAATCAATATAATTATATTTAATATTATATATAAAGTAAATATAAAGAAAAATAAATATATTATACTATTATATAATACTTAAGATTTATAACTATAATATATTTTATTAATGCTGAGAGGCATTCTACAATGGCAATAAGGGGTGAAGTCTAATGGCATGAGTGTGTTAACAAAAACTCATCTTTTATCTTAAATTTGACAGCCATTTACATGTCAAAATAATAATATTTAATAATTACCATAATTTAAATGTCACGTTCAAAAACAAAGATATGTTTTTGATATATTAAGTAGCAAACCAAGGGTGCTGAATCCATTACATTATAGCCCCAAGGGCACTACGCAGAGTTAACCAAAAAAGACCAACATAGCAAAACATAACCAAAGTCCAAGACCAAAGACAACAGATAAACAATTGATAAATAGAACACAGACACAAAGAAAACACATAAAATCCCCTGGGGCTAGTTGAAGAGTTGCTCCCAATCCCCAGTGAGGAATTGGTACATGTCCTCGAACTCCTTGAGTTCTTTGTCCTTCAGACCATGCCTAGTGAGTTCAATATTCTATAGCACAGCCAAGGTGGTTGCAAACCTGTGCATGACTTTCACAGCAAACCTGGCCAGGGTCATAAACTTTTTCTCCAGCACTGTGATTCTGGTGTTGATGTCCTCTGATTCTTTGCCTTCACTGATAGTCTTTTTACCCTTTTTGTTTTTGTCAGTTTCCTGTATGGTTTTCTTTGAGTTGTCCGTCTTCGGAATCTCAACATCAAATTTAGGGAAGTTGCTAGGTCCTTCATCCACAGTTTCAAGAACCATAGTGTCCTCCTAAAACACAACCTTAGTTTCTCTATCCAGTTTCTTCTCAGCCTCATCCAGCTCAATAATGTAATCCTACCTCTTGAGTACTGGGGTGGGCTTGGCAGCCAATCTAGTCAATCTCCTAGAAGACTTGACCCTCCCCTTACTCTGAGGAGACACATACTCCTCATCCCTCTTGACATCGCTACTATCCCAACTTTCCACAGAGTCGTCATCCCCTTCCTCCAGATTATGGATTTCCATGCGAGGGTTGTCCTCAGAATTCATTGAGGTGCTACCCCCATCTTTGGCCACCTTACCCTTCTTGAGGGGAGTATCACCTTTCACATTACTAACAGTCAACTTTCTTTTGGTTTTAGGGTTGGCCGCCTTCAGGACTTCCTTAGGGCAATCCAACAAAGGGGGTTTCTTCTTGGCTGAAGAGGATTTGACAGTTTTGTGAGATTGGGTTTAGCACTCAGGGGTTACTTCCGTGATAATCACGGGATTGCTGGGGGTGGGTTTTAGTTTGGTTTTAGGTGAGGTAGTGGGGCTTTCAACCTGATTAGCAAGGACCTTCTTCTGTGGGTAGAGGGCAAGGTGAAATTTGTAGAGCATATAAATTAACCCTTGGTGAAGCAGTATGGGAGGCTTCTTAGGGTCATTCTTGTGTTGTTCTGTGACAGTCTCAACAAAAGTTTCCAGAGAAGAAAGCAAGAAAAAAGGAAAGCTGATGTATTTGTTGTGCCTAGAGTGACTCAGTAACACAAAATGATAGTGGAAGAACTAGCGGAACCTACCTTCAAGCATGAAGTATTTGATAATCATGTAGCACACGTCATCCCAGGGTTTAGGTAGCCACTGCCTATCGAACCCTCCTTGCAGATTGTGTAAAACTTCATCTCTCTTTAGAAACATGGCCATACCTTCTGAGTTAGAGACCTTGCTGGTCTTTTTATGTTTCACAGCATCCATAGTCATCCTAGTAGCCATCCCAATAACTTCAAACCCAACTCCTCCCACTTGAACATGTCTGTTATTCCATGATCACGCAAACTGAAAGGATAAGTTTTCATCATGCCCTTGAAGGCATTCCAAAAATGATGCCACCCTGCCCTCTTGGCATATGTGCCAAAGGGTCTCATTGTTTCTGAATTCCTCACAGGATTCAGGTTCTGTCTGGGTCCTATCCCCCTAATTCTAGAAAGCAACCCCTCTTAGAATTTTTTTGACAGGAATGAGATTCTTTGCAAGCAGCTCTCTTCACCACCCATAGCAATTTCAGATGACTTGAGAGCACTCTGCAGAAAAAAAAATAAATTTGTTGTTAATATGATCCTACAGATAGCTCAAGGCATGCAAATTCATGATGAACTTGACACCTCTCTCGTTTGATAAGACATTATTCCATAACTTCGCCTCATGCGAGTTAGCAAGCCAGTCCATCAAATAATTACTATCCCTGAGTTGTCATCAACAACTTTGGATAATAAAAAAATAAAGCTCAAGAAAAATGTTAGAAAATGAAATATTATTTTGTATATATTCAATGAAAGGAAAGGGAGTGTAATTTTTTCTGGGTAGTGTTAGAAATATTTTACATTGATTTATAAAAAAATAAAATGCGAAAGTGCAAAGTTAGAAAGAAAATATTTTGATTAATATTTTGATTTGTTAATTTTACATATTCTTAATTTATATTTTGATTTGTTAATTTAAGATAATTTTCTATTTGTTAATTATAATTGAAAAACTTATGGACATAGGGTTGAGTGAAGATATATGTCATGCCCACATTTCCCATGCGGTCATGACATGCAACACACGTGTCATGTCCACATTTGACATGTGGTCATGAGATGAAATACGAAAAACTTTTCTACATGTCCCTAGAACCCCCTCGCATGTGCTTGCGTGCTCGGTGGCAATACGCATAAGGCGTAAACATGTCAATCAAATACGGGGAAGTGCGTCTACCTACACACTCCCCTGTGTGATGAAAGCCAGCTAGGGGGTTTGCAATGCGATATGCGCCGCTACTAGGGTTAGAACAGTTTAAGTTCAAAACCCTAAGTTTCCTAGTTGAAAGGGACGATCTCGACAGATCAAAACCAAGCCCTAACTCTAATGCGATAAAAAAATTTGAAAACAAAAACTCATCCGATGATATGATGGTCGCATGAAGAAGTGGAGTGATTAATGAAAGTCGTAAAAAAGTAATAAAAATAAAACCCTAATTTCTGGGAAAAATTAGACAGCATAATGCGTTTTCAATAATCGAAATAAAAAAATTTAAAAGGAAAACTTCCAAGAAGAAATTAATATAAAAATTAAAATAATTAAACATAAGGAAAATTAAATAAATTCACAAGGCCAATTAAATTTGACCATTCACAATGCCGATGATGGCATGGTTCGGTGGTTAAGTCACTCAGGATGTAGTGGCGGCCACCAGAGTTCAAACCCCCACTGGGCCAATGAGCTTGCAAGGCTTTACGCCTTCGCTGGGCCAATGAGCTTGCGGGTTTGAAGTGTTCTTCCTAGGGGATGAGGTCCCCTAGTTGTGGCCTCACCGATTCATCGCTCTGGGCAAAAGCATTTGCGTGGAGCCGGAGGGCGTGTCGCACCAGCGTCGCCGGTCACGTTAAAAAGTTTACCAGGCGCATTATCTTAAAAAAAAAAATTGACCATTCACAAATAAAAAATAAAATAAAATAACTAACCAAAATAAACTCAATACTTGAGTCTGTTAATAAATGTAATTTCATCGATTGCATTTATTAATTAACTCAAGTTGAAATAATTAAGAAGAGGGTAACTAAAAAAATACCCCCTCGGAATAAAACCGAATAAAATAAAATTAACTTCAATAAAAAATTTCCCACGACACTATTAAAACACTCAAGAAAATAAATATACCTGCCCAAAAAGAAAAGTACCCTAAGGGATAAATCATCCCATCTAAATTTTAAACAATCCATTCCCACTAAATTAAATCTCCCAAGCAATTAAAAATCAAACCCCCAAAATAATATTAAAACACTAAGTTAAAACTCAAGGGAGCCAACAAGTCAAAAATGACCGAAACTCAAAAGAGAGGGAAAATAAATTTCCATGCACATAAAAAAAATAGGGAAATAAATAAAATAGAAAACACTAATTTCCCTCTCATCCTCCACTCAACCCTATTCTAATATTCTTCTATTGGTTTCCTCAAGAAGCCCTAATTGTTATTTTATTATATCCTTATGAAACCCTATTCTCTTTTTTTATTGCCTCATTTCATCTCTATCTTCTCTATTGTTTTGCCTCCATTGTTTCTATTTGATTTTGTTGTGCAGGTTGAAAGTTTTGTTCTCTCATGGCTGCCATGGAGGAAAGATACAGAGGTATAATTTTTGTTGAATAAGCACCGATCATATAATTATTTTGTGGAGATATATATAGCTATATATATATTTATATATACATATATATATATGCATCTTGCACATACATACATATATATATACAATATTACCAGACGAAATTATATATACATTTTCTTTGTGAATACACAGTGAACAATGCATATATATATTTAGATTGTTATACTGTAGGTTAAAAAAAATCATATGCAGGGAGGTGCGATCTACGGCCAAGGGCTGAAAGGTATTAAGGAGCCGGAGATAAACCAAATACTCCCCATGGCACCGCTGCCATGGGGAGGTTTCTACAGTGATAAGGATCTATGGCGATGGGGGGGTTGGGGTGTTGGGAGGAGGCCGTGCCTCCACCCACACCCGAACCCACTAAACAGTTTACAACAGAGCAGTGGGCGGCAGCCTTTTAGCCGCCGTTCACTGAGCATTTTTTTTGTTAAAAACAACATTCAAACCCCCTTAGGGCATTCAGCCCTCCATTGTAAAATCTTTTTTTTTAGAACAGTAAAACAATAAACCTAAGTATTGTGTGATATGCATTCTCTGAATATTAGATATTAAATATTTAAATATATAAAAGGTGTGTGTATATATATATATATACATAGTGGCATGTATTTACATTATTTCAACAGTTTCACAAAGAATTAAGATTTACCTACAACAGTATATATATATATATATATATATATATATATTTGTATTGAACCATATATAAATACACAATCTCATAGAGGAATAAAAAAATAGATTTGTCACTTGCAAGTAAACAGAAATGTAAACATATATTATTAATTTTTTACAAAAATCACACATTGACTAGTTTATTTCTTTCTTCCCCTTTCAGGTATAAAATGACATTCTATATAAAAGTCATTTTAGTTATATTTTCAACAACACATGTGCACAAACAACAAAATAATTACCATGAAATTTTATTGCAAATATAATAGAAATTGTACATTTATTTTTCCACATAGCATACACCAAAATTTTAACAGTAACCCATATATATATATATATATATATATTGAAGTAAAATGACAGCAAAATATATTTTCTCTTGTATTTCTCCATAAACCCATAAACACAATAGCATGAAAATAACAGCAAATTTTGGATAAACATTAGGGAGTACCAACAATAGTTTTTTTTCCTTACAACAACCAACACATAGGATAGCAATAATTTGACAAAAATTACAATGAGGCCTCCAAGACCATGGCTCAAAAGCGGCCAACTAAAAGTAGTGCCAAAACACCAAAAATGGACTTCACCAAGCTCCATTTTCTTCAATTAAAAACCTGCAATGATGCAACACAAAAATGGGGAACCAAGCCACGAAGGAATGCCCTCCCCCCTACCATAGACCCGCAAGTGGGTCACCCCCGAGCTAGGGAGGTAGGATTCACACGGTTTGACACACACTCCACAACAATGCAATTTTCCAAACACACATAAAATTTTCCAAAGGTTTGCACAAAACTAAACTGATGAAAATGAGTTTGATGGGGGTAGGGGAGTGGACCCCTCAACTCAAGAGGTCACTCCATGATCTCCAAATCACCAAGTCTCAAGGTCTCAAGCCACGACCACAAAATGCATATCTCCAAATAACTCAAAAAAAAAACTATCATGGCAATCTTGCCATCAAAAATGCCCTCACACCATAGAAAATCCCTCAAGGCTATAAGTAACACAAAAATAAGGAGGTGACCTCGAGGAGGTTCACTCTCCCCTACCCCATACAAGTTGAGCCTTACCTCCAAATGGAGGTGCTCTCACCAAACTCCCAACCCACACAAAAATGAAAACAACAACCATCATAAAACCACAAACACAACATAAGTGAAATATACAAGGGAAAATGGCCATAGCCATGGAGCTTACCTTCAAAAGCCCTAACAATGGAAGCACATTTGGTGAAGACCTCCAAGCTTCTTCAAGTCTCCCAATCTCCAAATTTCTCTAACTCCCACAAAGGATCTCCAAGAATAGAAAGAAAAATATGCAAAATGCAAGAACCCCACACTCCTCTTCAAGAGGAGGTAATATAGGCCTTCCAATTTGGCCTTGAGGAATGAGAAGGTGACACTTGTCACCTTCTCCTTCCTCATCCCATGCCACTTGCAAGCGAGAGGAAGTGTGAGGGTGACAAGTGTCACCCTACAATTCCATTCCAATCCTCACCTTATCCACTTGTGCTCTCAGACATGTGTGAGAGACCAAGTGGTGAGGTGACAATTCCCTTCAAGCCTCCATGAGGATAAGGGATTCCATATGGCATCCTCTTATTCTCCAAGAGAGCCATCTCCCTCCAAGATGCTCTCACATGTGTGTGAGAGTCTTGGAGGGAGATCCCACACACTTGGGAGTCTTGGAGACCTCCCAAGTCTTCTTGGTGAAGGGATCCCCAAACTTTGGGAAGGGAGATGAGTCTTTCCCAAAGCATGACTCATCTCCCACCCTTAACCATTTCAAAATTTGTCACTTTGACTAAACCTTAGTTTAGAGTGACCAAAAGTGAGTTATCCCAAGGTTTAGTTAGTCAAAATTGACCCTAGACCCAAGGGTAACCACCTAGGGTAAGTTTTGGGACACTAAGGTACACCTAGGGAGTCATAAATTCACTTTAAATGGCCTATAAATGAAAACAATACCAAGTGGTGTAAAACAATAAAAATATACAACACATGATAAAAATTAATTTAACAAAAGGGGTACTAGGCCAAAATAATAAATCAAACAAGTATTCAAACAACATCTGATCAAACGTGATCCTCATCCCTCTTGGGAATGGATTGGTTTCACAAGGAATAACATATGTGTGAACACTACCTCTAATTTCCCGTGGCCTGGGAATATAATCCTGCACAACTAGATCAAGTGTCAATCACATCATGTATAGTCATAGCCAAAGCAACTGAAATTAAATTCATGTCATTGCATATTAATCATTCACAACATAATTCAAGATTAAACTGCATTTTCTATCTAATGTCACATAATCATCATTAATTAATGAATCCACATAATAAACTAGAAATTACATCTATAATCATCATCTAATATATCTCACATGTCTAATCTCATCATAGCATCAAAATATGATTTAAACCGAATCACCACATGTCTAATCAATGTCAAACCAGAATCAAGAGATATAATCAAATCTGCATAATGGAACAATAGTCTCTAAAAGTCTAATAATGTCACCAACTATAATGTTAAATGATCAAAATAAGGAAGGAAAATAATCGGCCTCACAATATAGACCTTAAAATAATAAAATAGTTGTAATTTAAAATAAAAGAAAATAAAATAACTTCAAATTGATATCTCTCGACATTCTTTTAGATATATCTATTTAAGATATCTATACTAGTATTTATAATATTGTATTTTAAGTTGTTAAGTTATTTCTATATATATTAAATAAAATTAAATGTTAAATAATATTAAATGTTAAGTTATGTCTATTAATATTAAATATTGGAAAGTTATAAAATGATTAAAATTAAAAAAAGACTGCTCTATATAATAATTAAAAACAATAATTAAAAATCTAAAAATTAAAAATTAAAAACCACCCCTATGTGTATGAGTGCATACCCATACAAAGGTGCGCATATAAAAAAAATGGTATTTGGTGGGAGACATTTAAACGACATGAGACTTCCTCTAACATGATATTTTTTCGTGATGAATGGAGGAACAAGAATGGCAAAGGAAGGTGAAAATGATGAATGGCAAGGATGATTTCAATCATCTTGCCTGTTGCTCAGACATCCTATGCCATAGATTTCCACCTTAGGCCTCTCTTTGCCAAAGGGAACACCTTTGGCACAATTATGAAATTGAATGCATGTTTGCTTCTTTAATGGTAATACATATACTATTTGCTTTCACCTTTCAATTATTTTTTATGAGGAAAACAACATAAGCTATTGTATTTGAGGGTAACAAGGCCTCGGGCCTGGATGGCTTCCCCCAATTCTTCTTCCAAACTTTTTGGGAGATAGTGGCAAAATATGTTTGTAATGCCACTAAGGATTTTTTCGGCAGCAAAAATTTGCTTAAAGAATTAAACTCCACCTTTCTTGTCCTTTTTTCTAAAAAAGAATGGCACCAACTCCTTTACAGATTTTAGGCCCATTAGTTTGTGTAATTTGATTTATAAAATCATCTCAAAGGTGTTGGCGTGTAGGCTTCAGTTACACCTTCCTAGCATTGTGTCTTTGCAGTAGAGTGATTTTGTTCTGGGCAGACATATCCTTAACTCTATTATCTCGGTTCAGGAGAACATACATTCTTTGGGAGTGAACAAAAAGGAGGGTTTTCTTCTTAAGCTTGATCTCATGAAAGCTTACGATAGGGTGGACTGGAACTTCCTTCTTAAAGTTTTGGGTAATTTTGGTTTCAATGAGAAAACCCTTGAGCTCTTCCGGCAACTTATCCTTTCTCCCAATTTTTTTGTCCTAATTAATGGTTCACCCTCAGGATTTTTTAAGAGTTCTAAAGGGTTGAGGCAAGGGGATCTGATATCACCCTTCCTTTTTATCGTGATGGTGAAGTCCTAGGAATAAATATTCACAAAGAGCTTCTTAATGGGTAGCTCAAGGGTTTAAGCCCCTCTTCTATGGGTCCCTCATGTTCTCATCAATAATTCATGGACGACACTATCATTCTTGGTGAAGCCTCTATTAAAGAAGCTGGGGGGCTGAAGCTTATTTTGTAGAATTATGAAATGGTTGTTGGTCAAAGAATTAGTCTCCCCATTAGTGGGGGTTGAAGTCACACCTATGTGAGTCCGCAAGATATGACACACCTTGCTAGAATAATTACTAGGTTTGTATACAAGTGTTTGGCATGTTTTTCTTGTGATATACTCACACAAGCCATTTATTATTTGCAAAGGTTCATAGCCTCTCGCACCTAATTCCAAGTGAGTCAAAGCAACCATTGTGTTTGTTGATTGAAAATATTGCCAAAATTCTAATACAAACATATCCAAAATCAAAACAAAATCAATCAACACCCATTTTTCACTTATCAGCGCCTAGCAGACCTTTGTTAGCACCTAGTTGGCTTCTATTAACGCCTAGTCAAGTCTTGGTAATTATTCACCTTCACCTATGTCAGTGCCTATTCGACCTCTGTCAACACCCAACCAGCCTCTATCAGTGCCTATTTGGTCTCTGTCAGTGCTCAATCATTTGCATTAGCACCTATTTTCACACATCAGCACCTTGTTCCTCTTTGTCAGTGCCTAAACCTTCTGTTTTAATGCCCAGTTTCAAAATTTCACAAATACAAGGTCTGTCATTTTGATTATCAAAATTGATCCCCCCACCACATCCAAGATCATTTCACATCCAAATCCATCCACATTTCATCATATTCACTCATCTATGTCCATTTGAACTTTATCTTGTGATCCAACCTTCATCAAAAATCCAACATCCAAAAACCAAATCCACTTCACACCATCCAAATCAAATCAACCTTCATCCAAATCCACTTGACCATTTGTCCAAATCCAATCCAAGTTTTCTAAGATTAAGATCTAGATCAATTTATCATCTTTTTTGTATTAGGCTTAAGAATTTGTCTATCTTAAGTTTAGTATAAACTTAAAATCATCCCCTTGGATAAGCTAGCTTAGGAACTTAGAAAATTCCTAAGTTAGTGGACTTCAAGAATCCCATTTTGCTTGGTGCGTCTTGTCTACCCCAAGTAAGAAAATCCCATTATCTCCTTGCTTAGGCTCTTTGTCCACCCTAAGTTCATAGGAATAATACTTGATCTTCATCCATAATTGATCTAGATTTTGAAAATCATCATCTTTAACCATTGTTACCTCATCATCCAAATCCAATCATAGCCCTTCTTTTATGCCTCTCATCACGCAATCACAAGATAAGAGAAAAATGGATGCTCGCTATCAACCCCTCTCTCCACATGATTCCACCACAAGCAATATGGAGGGGTATGTCAACCAACCTGAAACGGGTGAAACCACCATCATGTTGCCTCTCCTACATTCATTGATTTTATCAATGGAAGAGGATTACTTAAAAAAATTCAATAATTTCCTTGACAATCATAAGGATGAATTCCTTGAATTCCTCATTGAACATGGAGCATGTCTCCCTCATTCATTTGACCATGAAAAACTTAATACAATCTTTCATGACAAACCACCATCACCCATTCTCGACCAACCATGGGGACGTGTCCCTAATCCCAACAACCTCATCTATGACAATCCATGGGCTAACTACACCTCAAATACCAACACCATCCATACCATTGATCAACATGTAGGGGTAGAAATATCCCACAAGCACAAGGGTCAAGCCCTCCTTTTGGTTTGCCATATAGCATGCTACCTCCGATCTTCCAATTTCTACCATACCATCTAACATAAGATTCCTGCCATACCACCCCCATCAAACATTCCTCAAAACACTTCCAACACTAACATCATTCCACAAACACTTCCCCCTTTGAACATTCCTCAAAGGACGATCATTACCCAAGCAACATTGCACCCTACGGTACCTTCAGTAACACCCCTCCAAACACTCAATCCATTCACATCCCAATCGCATAATCAACCTCAAAACCCCCTAATGAGTTATATGATCCCCACTCAAACATATCATTTGACCACTCATCAACAACCTCCCCATGGTACCTCCATGTAACATAAACATATTGCCCAACATAAACAACCACCTTTCTGAACACAACATATGTACCATGCATCCACTTATACTATACCACAACATCAAACATATGGGTCTCACGTTGATTCAAAAACTATAGGCCTACCTCCATACATCCCTCAACAACAACAATCATCATTCCATCAACAAACATAACAACCACCACTTTGATCTACATTGCAACCTCCTCTTGCTAATCCTTTCGATCAAGAATGGAAAGAGATGAAAAATGCGCTCAAAAACATCCAACTAGGGACTTAAAAGAAACATTATAAGTTTGAAGATTTATGTCCCTATCCATTTGATCAAAATATGACAACCATACCTTTTCCTCAACATTTTGAAGTGCCCAAATTCGATAAATACAAAGGAAAAGGTGATCCTCATGACCACAAAGGAATTCTTCATGGCATGTCAAGAAGTTTCCTATGATGACCAATTCCTCCTTCATCTTTTCCCATGAAGCTTAGGAGGACAAGCCCTTGAATGGTTCATGCACTTGCCTTATGGCTCCATCTCCACCTTCGCCAATCTATTGAAAAAAAAATTCACCCACTTTCCTACAACGTAGAGCATGAAATCACCATGCTCGACCTTTGTAACACCAAACAATGAAGTGGTGAAAGTTTTGCCACATACCTACAAATATGGAGAGCCCTTGCTAGTAGGCTACCTTGGACAACACTTGAAAAGCAACTTGTCCATATTTTTATCCAAAATTTGAACCAAGAAATGACCTTCCACTTGAAAGTACATTATGCATCAACCTTCAATGAAATCATAGAGAAAGGTGTCACCATTGAAAAGGCCCTTATCCTAAAATGTTTAGTCAAGATCTATAGTCAAAACACCAACGAGAAACCATATAATGACAAACCTAATTTTTGGGTTAAGAACAAAAATATTGTAGGAGATGGTGCTAACGATTGCAAGTACATTCAAATAGTCACTCCTAAACCTAAAGAGGCATACATTATACAAAATGTTTCCAACAATGTCTCGATGCCATCTGTTCCACTAAAATGAAATCCTCCCAACAATCCAAAATACAAATATACTCCTTTGGGTGAACCACTCAAAGTGGTGTTCCAAAAACTTGAACAAGAAAACATGGTTGAGTTTCCATGACCAAACCCTTTGATGAAAACCAACATAAACCTGCATGGTACAAGGAAAATGAATATTGTGACTATCATCGTATCGAAGGACACTCCATGGGAAAGTGTATGAAATTGAAAAACTATATATCATGGCAATATCCAAGTGGAAGGAAATAACAATACCTCACCCAATGATGGCCTAGGAGTCTACCAAGACCCTCTTCCTAATCGTAACAATCAATCCGCATCTAAACCATCATCCTCCAACAATAACCCCAATAAAACCAAGCCAACAACATCAACTATAATAACGTTCCACCTCTTTATGATAATGTAGTAGGAAAATTGATTTCAAATCTACTCATATCACTACCATCAAGCTCAAAAACAACACTCCTGAATGTTTTGTTACCACCTGACATGGGCGTGTAACCATTAAGGGACCATCACCATCTTCCCCCACTACCACTTCCTAATATAACCTCCTTGACCATCTTGGGAAGACCCCCGCACAAATCTCTATCTTGGAACTCCTTAAGACATCCACCATCTACCAAGAAATACTTAACAAGGCTCTCCAAGAGTCCCATGTCCCTACTGACATACCTCCCACACAATTTCAAAACCTAGTGGCTCAATTGTCTTCATCCTACCATCTCACCTTTAGCCAATCTGACATGCCACCTATCAACCCCATCCGTAATAAAGCACTCCATATCAAAGTCTAAATTACCAATCACAAAGTCAAGAGGGTCCTCTTGGATAATGGATTTGGTTTGAATATATATACATTAAATTTCATAAAACTTTTGGGGTATTCAATAGCTGATCTAGAGTCTTTGGTTATCTCCATCAAAGAATATGATAAACAGAGCAAGAATCAGAAGGCACCATATGCCTCCCTCTCAAGATGGACCCGCTCACACTACCCATTATGTGTCATGTGGTCAATCTTGACCTTCCATACAATCTTCTCCTTTGGCCAACCATGGTTGCATGCCATGCAAGCCATTCCCTCCACTTATCACTAGTGTCTTAAGTTTCCCCATAATGGTGTGGAAGTCACTATTCCTGCCAATCAATAACCATTTGATTATTGTAAAGCTTTAGAGGTCATCTATGATAGACAATTTCATTGCCCAAGCACTTATGGGGAACATCTCAAAGCCCCCTCGTCCATACCATCAACTTCATCCACTCTATCCATCACCATCAATCCATCACATGCTTCGACATCATCTTCCACTCCGACCCCTCATGTATCCCAGGTCAAGATTGTCGACAAAGGGTGTGGTGAATATGAGATTCATAAAGCCTTCAATGTGGGACAATTGCCTTTGTTCCCCCGCTCCCATGGCCTTCACATACAAAAGAAGGCTTGTTGTGCTCAAAATTAGCTGCACTCATTTTGTAGGATGACCTCTACGAAACTTGTCCATTTCGTAGCCTGCACTCTAAGTTCTCACACCGAGACAAGTTCTCTTGGCCTCGCGCAAAGTTATTTGACATCTTAGAATGGTTTGTGACAGTCTCTTAAGTTGATTCCTCGCGATTTGCAAAAATCAACTAGGTCATGAGCCTATCAAAATATCAATTTTGACCATTTTAAGGTGTTAGAGAATTTTTAAGTGTTCATGTGCAGAGTCAGTTAAAATGACCACTCTTACATATCTTTGTGTTTCACATGCAAGGTCGGCCAAAATTGTCGCTTTTACATGTTTTGTTTGTCTCATTTTTGATTGACATGCATGAACAGCAAAAATCGCTGCCCATGCATGTTCCTTGTCATAGTTTAATATGTAACGATGGTCGTTAGTGCCGCTCTTGCATAAGGTACCTAACTCATGCGTTGTCGGTCATTTTTACCACCGTAGCATGATCTTGTAAATCTCAAACTCAAGTGTCATTAATGGCGCTCATGTCACCATTAATACATTGTTTTAAACCTTTTAAGAGCATTTTAGTCATTGATCTTTTTAGTTTTCATTCTCAACTTCTCAAGACAATCCATCCAATCCTTTGTGAAGTCAATCAAACCACAGAACTCATGGATTGAGCAGATTTTGTACCTAGGGTTTTTGCTGTTATTACCAAGTAGGATGACGTTTCTCCTATTTTTATTTTTGTTTTTATTTTTCTTCCTTCTATTAGGGTTTGTTTGTAATAGAAATGTTTGTTTGTGATTTATGTAAATGTTTTTGTTTTGATTAAGTCATCATTTTGTATGTTTGTGATTATCCTAAAAACCTTAGTAGAATGTTCATGTGTTTTTCTTCACCGTTCCATGTCCATCATTGGCGGATCTCGTCATGCCCTAGTCTTCGTGCAAGCGGCAGATTTTATATGATGTTTGTGAAACTTAGGTTTTGCCTATGTTGTAACATGTATTGACAGTCATTTTCACCGCTAATACATGTTTCTACCCTTATAGATGTAAGGGCAGCGGTTTTCACCGCCCTCACATTCTTTCCTTGTTTTCTAATAGGTATCAGTGGTGAAAAGGGCCGCTGATACATATGTTTGATTTTTGTCTTCCCTTGATGTAAGGGTGGAGAAATCTTCCGCCCCTACACGAAAACTCATTTTTTTCCCAAATATGCGTTAGCGGTAGAATCCCTCACTTCTGCATGTAAGTCAAAAGTTTTTGACAAAGTGTTTAAGCAGTCATTTTGACTGACTTAGCGTGTGGATACTTGAATTTTTTCCCTCAAACATGCTCAAATGGGCATTTTCGCCACTCATACATTTAGTTCAAACTTGCTATTTTTCCCTTATGTAAGGGCGGTCATTTTGACCACCCCTACATATTAAACTTGTATATCTTCTCCTACATGTAATGGCGCCCCTTTTTTCTGACCTTACATGTGAATATTAAAACCCTATTTTACCCTACATGCAATGGCGGTCAAATTGACTGACCTTGCATGGTAAATGACTTGTCCCTCATGCTGGAGCAGTCATTTTGACTGCCCATATATATTTTCCTAACACTAGGAAAATTTGCCTTTCAAAGCCCATTGGTCCGCTTTCACCTTTTTCCTCGATTTGCGTGCTCTCAAGCCCTTCAACACGCACTCCCATGTTCATGATTGTCAACTCGCAGTAACCCCAATTTACCCATTTTTTTCCTAACTGCGAGATCATGGATTTTTGCAGTTTTCAACAAACATTTGTGGTAGATGTCGTTTCTAGTTTTCCTCATGGAGCTGATGTCAGAGCCGTCCCTGTCAAAAGCAAAAATTATGAAGTATAAGTACCAAGGGGTTTTCCTCATAACTTCAGTGCAGTCTAATGTTGATGAGATCAGGGATACATAAATTGGTCATGTAGACATGGTCAAGTTTGTGGACAGAACAAAACAGACAAATCCTTCCAGACACATGCAAAAGATTATCAATAGCAACATTCACTTGGTTGCCTCTTTTCCTGTTGCTACCCATAATCCTGAGTTTGTTCTTCAGATAACAAATCATTATAACAAGGAAACCAGGACTGTGTCAAATTCCCAAGGGAATGTGATTATGAGACTAGATGCGAAATTTCTTGACAAAATCTTCATGTGTCCTCCTATTGAAAATATTAGACAAATTGATTTTGCTCAAGGGCAAAGGGATTATGATGAAGACGTTGAAGCTACAAGGAAGTACATAAATAGTAAGTGGTTGAAGATTCCTTGGAGCAATTTGACCAGATGGCTGAAAGATCTCCCGAGGAGTGACTTTGTTGAGGAGGTTTGTGACTTGATTACACTGTTGAGTCATATCAGAGGACTTCCTTCCTCATCCAAGTTTCAGGAATGGATGTAGACATATATCAAGGTGATTCTTAGAGGTACACATAAAATCTTTTGGGGGGAATAGATTAGTAATGCTTTCCATGAGCAATTGGTGAGAGTCAATACCACCTTCAAGTTTTATATGACTTCATATTTGGTATATGTTGCTACGAGCATGAGGAGTTTTCCTGGTCTGACTCAGGTTGGTGATAGGAGATTGGTTCCCGTGTATGAGTACTATCCTCAAATCACTCTAAAAGGATCAATTCATCATTTTCACAGAATTAATGATGCTTTCTTCTCAATCTTTATGTGTTTATGGGATAATGAGCTTGTTCAAAAGAGAGTTTTAGATGAAGCTTGGCAACTGGTGAATTCTTTTGGCTGTTTGTTCTTACAATTTCCAACTTTCACATATCTTAGAGTCAGATATTATCCTGGTTATCCATATATACTTCCACAGTATCCCAGTGATAGGATTATTCTCATGGAACTATGTAGGCAGCTGATTGTGGTGCACAATAAACAAATGGAGCTGAAAAAGTTAGGGATCAATTTTCCTGTAGAAATTGGAAGGTACTCAGTCCAGTTAGCTACCAAGGCTAAAACAGTTGAATCTGAAATGTAACTGCTCATAATGAAGACTTTCAAGAAAAGAGATAATTTTGATTCTAGGAGGGTATAGGATAAAATCAAATGAAAGTCAACTTTCCACATGCTAATGGTTGAAGATATTTGGGCTGATCTCAGAACACAAAATGAGATCAGAAAACTAGATTATTGCAGACTTCATTTAAGTCAGATTGAAGAGCTAGGCCTTGCAGACATTCTGAAAGGAATGGAAGATGATGGGAATGTTTTAGATCCCAAATACAATACTGAGAACATTGAGGCCTCACCTCTTCCAGAGGTTAGATGGTCAGTTAAAGAGGAGACTTCAATAAGGAAAAGGTTTCAGCCAATCCTGGCTAATACAAATGTATGGTTAGAGAGCAAAGGAATTAGTTTGAAAGAATTCCTTACTGGATCAGAAGCCAAGGTTCAAGAGCAAACAGGCAAAAAGGTGGAAAACCGGACCAAGAAAAAAAGTGACACTCCCTCTTCTTCTAAGGTACATAAGCCAAAAATTAAATTTGTATCTAAGGGAGGTAAGAAGAAAGAGGTTGCAGGAACCTCTAATGTCACTGAATCAGGTGCCAAGGACACAAATGTTGAGCAAATGGAGGTTGAAGATGTTGAAACTGAACAACAAAATATTGAGAAATCTAATGATGCCCAACAAGCAGAAATGTATGAAAAGCTTGATGAGGAAGGTGAAATAGAACAAGGCAAGGAAGAGAATGTAGAACAAGAACAAGGCAAGGAAGAGAATGTAGAACAAGAACAACTTGGTGGTTCACAACTTTCCCCGTAGAAGGATCTCCCATCAGAATCCCAAGTTTCTACGCCTCTACTTCATGTTCCTATTTCTAGTAGTTTTCCTATAGTTTCAAATGCTCCTATTTCACCTATTTTGATTGTTTCTTCTGATAATACCCCTCAATCTTTAAGAACAAGTTTTGAGACTGTGTTTGATTCCTCTAGTTCCATTCCAAGTTTATCTTCCCCATCTTTTGATATTGGTGAACAATCTATTTTGGAACATCTTTTGGATGGTTCAGAGAAAGTTGTTGACATAGGTGTAGTTTTTACCAACACCAGTCCTATTGTTACCATAATAGGTGTAAGTATGGATCTGGAAAAATAGGTAATGGATTCTTCTCTAAATGTTGGTGCTTCTATACTTCCTCCATGGTTGTCTGCATACACTCTTAAGAGAAAGAAGCAAGCAATTTCACCAGATGAAATTGATATTGAGAAGCTGTTGCCTATTAAATCAAAGACTCTGAAGAAGAAGCCCAAGACTGTCTCCAAGCTCATTAATGAAAAAGGAATCAGATATATAGAAATTGCCAAGCCACCAGAGGATGCTACTATTGACAATTTTGATATGAATGATTATGTTGTCTCAAGGGTTGAGCTAGGTAAGCTAACTCATCAAGGTATTAAGGAAGATTTTCAAACTACTGCCAGCACCCTACTTGAGAAATATGATGAGGTCAAGAAGGAGAAAGAACAATATAAAGCTAAAGCAGAACAACTTGCCGCTGTTCTTCAAAAAATAGTAAAATCATCTAAGATTGTGGAACCTATGGCGGTAATGGTAGAAGATCCTCTGATTCAAAAAGTGGAAAAAGCTCAGGCCAGAGGGAGAGTAGTTGGTGATATTGTGGAGCAGTTACTGGCACAAGGAAGAGTTATGTTAAAGACCACCGTACAAAGAAAAGAAAAGATGGACAAAGCAAAAGTTGAGCTTGATGACATCATTGACTTACTTTCTCAAGAATGTAGGATCATGAAGAAAGCTTAGAGGAGTGGATAGAGATGAAGAAGATTAAAATAAAGAATCTAATAGTCATTGGGGTCATCTCAAACTGGGAGTCTTATCTTAAGACTAAGGAATCTCTTATTCATCGCATCAATATAATAAAAGGTTTACTTGATGATTTGTGTCGAGTATGTGAAAATAGTGAAGACAGTGATGTCTCGCTTCTACACAGGTTTGAGGAACTCCCATGTACTCTGATAGGTGAAGGTCACAAGTTTCTCTCAGCAGATGAAATGATAGATGCTTTTGAGAAGATGGTGCAACAAAAATTTGAAGATGAAGTGCCTACAGTTGTTTCGATGGATAGCCTTTATGATCATCATTCAAATTTTCAGAATTTATAGGATAATCTTGACAAGCATGAAAAAGTAATAAAGGTCGTCAGGGATGCAGTTATTAGGGTTTGCACTATATCAAAGAATACAGCCAAGCCAGATGTGTGTGAAATGGTAGCAGTACAAACTATATATCAGAACTTTTTGAAAAAGAATGATGGAGGAAGTTGAAGTTCCTTTTCAATACCTTAGCTTGTTTTATTTTTGTATATGTAATTTGAATTTTTTTATGGACATACTCACGTGTAATTTTCCAAAATGTAATTACATATGAGACAAAAGAAGTCATAAGTCAAATAGGACTCTTTTGTTTAAATAAGTCAAAGTATTTAGGATTTTCCTATTTTTGCTCCAGGCTCCTCCCTATAAATATAGAGGGCCTCTATTGTAATAGAGAATCTTTTAGTTATTAAAGCGAAACTCTACCAAATTGAACAGCATTTTGAGACTTTGTGTTTAAATTATAAATCATATTTTATCAAAGTGAATAGAAAAACAAGCAATTGTTCAATCTTTGCATTGGAATAACTTATGGTTTATTGGAAATTGTTCTTATGTCCTTTTCCTTATGCTATCTTATCTATTTGATCAAATTGTAGTGTGAGTTTGGATAATCTGGCAGATATTCTAAAGTTAATTTTGGAGACTTTGTGCTGCAATAATTATCTTTGGGTTTGTGATTTTATGTTTTGGAGTAAAAGATATTGGAAAGACTTTGAGCTGCTGCTATCTTTTATGATCGTGTGCTTTTATTATAGTATTCGGTGAAGACTTTGAGTTGCACCTTATCCTATTTGGTTCTAAATTTTAAATTAGTAAAAAGGAGCAATGATAGACTTTGTGCTTTCATGGATTTCTTAGTTATTTTGATTTGTATTGTGAAATTGCTATTTTAAATTCTAAACATCATTTCTGAAAAAAGAGAAATGGATGATATGGATTCACCCTAAAAATTAGTGTTAGAATAGACAAGTTTGAAAGTTGTTAGAAAAGGAAACCTCCCCTTGCTGAGAGGAGAGAAATTTCTCATCATTGCTGTGGCGATATAACCATTTTATTGTTAGTTAGCTAAATGACAAAATATTCACCCAACAAGGCTCAAGAACAACAATACAAGGTTGATGACAAGATCCCCTTTGTCCCAGCATAGGTCTCCCATAAAGAAGTTGAAGAAACATCCTTGAATGATTGGTTATACCGTGATCCAAGACCCCTCCAGCAAAAGTAGATCTCGAATACTTCAAGGAAAAATATCTTGTACCATTCCAAATATGTACCAAAATGCCCTACCATGGAAAAGGACTTCGTATTGATGAACAAGACATTACGGAACCTATTCTCATTGATCCTACATCCCCAAAGCATTATATCAAGTATTTTGGTCTAGGATATTTGCCGCCTACTTTGACAATCCAAGGACCCACTAAAACTTTGGTAGAGGTGATCGAATCCTTTTCTATTGTTGAAAAAATTATACCAAGTGTCATCATAGCTTCATGTGAAGATCTTGATCTCTCATGTATCTTCCTTGACAACGCCATCTTTCTCATCAACCTCCCCCCCATCCATCCCAATCTCATTGCCCGGGATTATCAAGGACCACCGCCTCTTGACATGTTCCAAAATGATGAGGCCCTTTCCACATTCCTAGAACTTCGTGACACTTCACAATATGACATATGCTTGCATGCTCATACCTACTTTGGGGAGGAGGAGATCCTTAGTCGAAATAAACAATAAAAAAAAAAAAATCATCCCTTGGTGAAAACCTTTCTAAGGCACTTTCAGATGCAAAAGAGAAAAATAAAGACGTATCTCCTGGTGAAAACCTCTTTGAGGCACTAGGAGATGAGGATCTCCATCTTCCTCCCATACCTTCCTATTGGTATAAATGTTCCACTATCTTGATTGAGGGCACACAATAAATCAACCTTGGCATGCAGGAATAGCCTAAGCTCACACATATTGCAGTAAATATTGCTAGCAAAGAAGAATCCCACCTTTCAATCGTGTTTCATGAGGCACCCGATGTCTTTGCTTGGTCCTATGTAGACATGCCAGGATTAGATCCTTCCTTGGTAGTCCATCATCTTGTGGTACATCCAGAAGCATGACTGGTCAAACAAAAGCTCCGCAAGATGCACCCTCAAGTCGCCTTGCTCATCAAAGAAGAATTACAAAAACTATCAGAAGTTGGCTTCATCCACCCTATAGACTACCCAGCATGGTTCTCCAATATTTTTCCTATTGATAAAAAACCTGGGGGCATCTGAGTATCTATAGATTTCCAAGATATCAACAAAGCATGTACTAAAGATGACTTTCCACTTCCCAACATCGACATCATTGTGGATCTCACAGCTGGGCACAAAATGCTCTCCCTCATGGATGGATTCTCCGAGTACAATCAAATCAAAATTTCTCTGAAAGATCAACATAAAATAGCTTTCACCTATCCTTGGGACACCTATTGTTGGCAAGTCATACCCTTAGGCCTTTTATTTTTTTGGATTGAGAATCGAGCACAAATATTATTCAAAAAAAGTAGATACCAATTTTTACAAAAAGGCTATAGATGCCTTAGGACTGCTACTTACATCAATCCAAAACCTGTTTCTTCCTAATATACCATAGTTTTAAACATTAAAAACTATATTATATACTAGAAAGAGTTCTATTTATCATAAAAAACCTTTGTATCAAAAAGAAAACTATTTCTATGTTTTCAAGTTTGTTTCAGACTTTTATATTTAGTATCCATCTCAATGATCTTCATTAGAAGCAACTCTAGTAGTCTGGTCTGCATCCATTTCTCTATCTTCTATATTCCCTCCATCCTCTGCCTCTGGTCTAAACTAATCAATCACCTGAGATTCTTCTGCACCTTCAATGTATTGGTAAATCAACCTTAACTGTCATCTAATTCTGTCCCCTGCCTGGATTTGTCCAATTCCACTCTTTTGAACTCTAGCCTGGGGTCATCAAACTAGTTACCTTCATTTTCCCAAACATGTTGCCTATTATCACTATTCTCAAAGGAAGCTAACCCAAGAAGAGCTCCAATTTTTGGTGAGATTTTTAATTGTTTCGAATTTAAATTGTAGTTATACCCAGAATTTTCTAGTTTTTTGTAGAGTTCACTCTCTACCTTTTCCAACCTTCTTAGTTCACTGTATACTTTTTGAAAATTGGTATAGGAGTTGAAGAAGATTTCCACAAATTTCCTTGGTCTCTTTGCACAGAAGTCAGTCTCTTTAATATCCTCCTTATAAACCATTGTACCTATTTCTACTAGCTCCTTGAACCTGCCAAGAGAAATTTCATTGAAACCATGACCTGTTCAAAGAAATTAAATAGTGTGAGATCCCAGAGAATCCCAGTGAGTCCTTTTTCCTTGCCAAGAAATCTCTCTTCATTCCTTTTTTTCTATAGAAACCATAAGATTCCAGCAGACATTATAAACCAAAAACAATTATTGCCTGACTTAAGACCAATAACTTGACCACACAAAATTTCTTTCTTTATTTCATTGAGAGAGCTAGACCATTTATCAATGTTACCCATAAAAAAAAGACCAGACATGTTTGGCATAAAGACATTGAAAGAAAATATGATTCATAGTTTCAAGATCCCCACACAAAGGATAGACTACAAACACTGGACCCAAACTTAACTTGTTCAAAATAAGTAACCACTTGAAAGAGGCTTTTTTTGGTTCCAAAATTCTAGACCACAGCAGTTTGAAGACTTTATTTAAATAAACATTTGAAAAGGAGTCAGCCCAAGAGAGTTTGATGTGATGGAATATATCCTTTGTGTTTGTCAACAGCTTATAAATCATCTTTGGTTTGGATTGAATAAATGGGTTCCCATCCTTCCAAGTTAACAATGTCATCTTATCATCACTTTCTACTATAGCTTTGCAACTTAGTTTAGAGAGTAGTGCTTTATCAATAGCGGAGAAAGTTTAAAAAAAATTCTTGTTTAAGTTATATTGGCTCTAAATTTGATCCCAAGTTTTTGGCTAGCCTTGCCTAAATAGGTCGACAAGAGTCCTTATACCCTTGTCATTACATTTTCTTACTAAACAACCTTGCAAAAGACCTAAAGGCTTGCCCTTTTGGAGAACATTCCACCAAATAGATCTAAGATCCCAAATTTCTCCTTTATCCCAGTTGACAGCTTCTCTATCCATTATTAGAGGCTTAACCAATTCCCATGCCTTCCAAATACTGGCAAAAACAACAGACCCTCCTAGTTTAGAAAGAGTATCCCTAAATAGTGCATCATAAAAGCCTAATTTCCCCCAGTTTTTCTTCTTTATCATAATAGAGTTACCAATATTATGTCTAATCAAGATTTTCCAGGGTTGATCCCCTGCTAGGGCATTGGTGATCCATTTGGAGGCAAGGGCCATTCCTTGGATTCTCAGGTTTTTCAATCCAAGGCCACCTATTTCTTTGCAAACACAACACCAATCCCAATTAACAAGATGCCTCTTCGGAGTACCTTTACCATTAGACCATAAGAAACCCCTTGTCAGTTTGTGGATGATATCAAACTAGTAGTTAGCAAACCACCACATAGATGAATAAACAACTGAGTATGTAGAAAGAACTTTTTGGCAGACCTGTTGTCTCCCAACCAAAGATAGGTGCATCATATTCCAGTTTTTAAGCTTCCTCTCAATTTTTGTATAAAGCCATTGCCACATAGATTTAAGTATTGGATTCACAGCAAAAGGAATTCTAAGAAATCTAACTTGCATTGAAGGACCTCCCCACTGCCATTTGTCTCTCTTAAACCAGTTGGGGATAACTTCTTCCCAAGACAGGAAGACTGATTTAAGAAAGGAGATTTTAGCCCTTGAAGCCAGGCAAAAGGTGTCCAATATTTTTTCTAGATTCTCCATTTCTTCTTTTTCTATTCTAGGAAAGAGGGCAGTGTGATCTGCAAATTGTACATTAAGAAGCTTGTCACCATTAGGTAGGGATATCCCCTTGAGTTCCCCTGCAATTAGATCAGTTCTTAAGATAAAGTGAGAGGCTTCTGAGGCAATAACAAACAAGGAGGCAGCAATAGGACACCCTTATCTAATAGACCTGCCCATCTTAAAAGGGGGTAGAGAGTTCACCATTAACATCTATCTAAGCAGTAGCATCCTCAAATAACACCTTAACCATATTTATAAAGGATTCTGGAAAATTCATTGCATAAAGCATTCTTATAATAAAGGACCATTCTACCCTATCATAAGCCTTTTCAAAGTCTAAGAGGAGAATTCCTGCCTTTTGATTGGATTCCTTTGCCCAATGAAGGCCTTCCCAGCTTGTTAATAGATTCTCTAAAATATATCTACCTTTGACGAACCCAGTTTGAGTGGGGGAAATGATTTCAGGAAGGATATCTCTGAGCCTTAAGGCTAGCACCTTTGCTAACACTTTATATGAGACATTTAGGAGAGTGATAGGTCTCCAATTTTTTATTTCTATCATGTCTCCTTCTTTTGGTAGGAGCTTTATAATCCCTCTATTTATTTCTTCTCCCAAAGTCCCTCTCTCTATGGCTTCAGAGTAAACCTCCAGAAGATCATCTGCTATCCATTCAATATTTGCCTTATAAAACTCTACTAGAAGTCCATCTACCCTTGGGGATTTATTATTGCTCATAGATTTAATGGCATTCTTAATCTCCTCTTTGTCTATTCTTTTACTAAGGTTCTCTCACATTTCAACATTCAACTTAGTCTTGCAAATCCTGCTGCACAGATCTTGAGCTTCTTGGCATCCATCTTTATTATCCTCTGCTTTGAAAAGAGTTTCATAAAATTTTCTGAAAGCTTCCACTATTTGTTTTTGAGAAGATAAAGGTACTCCATTCTCCATTATTATTTCAATCTTCTCCTTAATATTTTTGTGTTTCTATAAGTTGAAAAAATATTTAGATCCCTTATCTCCATCTTGGATCTAGTTGATCCTAGCTTCTTACTCTAGCACCTTGGGCTTTTCTTATCTGTACTTTCCTTAGTTTGTGTTTAATTTCTCCTATCTAAAAATTTAGATCCTTATCTAGTGGCTCCTTTTACAAATTTTCTTCAACCTGGAGAAATTTTTCCTGTAACAATAACTCTTCTCTTTTCCTATCTAGAGCATATTTTTTTCCCACCACTTGAAACACATATTTACATGCTTCGGTGAGCTTTACCCAATATCTTCTACAATCTTGGCCTCCATGAATGTTTTTACATATAATTATGAGGGTATCGATACCAAAAATGCAATCCTCATCTCTTAAAAACTCACAATTCAGTTTGAACAAGGAAGCCTTGCCTCTCTTAGAGCTTTGTTCTTGATTTTTGATAGCTACAATCATTTTAATTGGATGATGATCTGGCAGAGGATTAGGGACAAATTGAACTCTGTTTGAGTTTTTTCTTTGCAGGACAGAGAAATTTTTTTTGTTTACATAGAATCTATCAAGTCTACAGTGAATTCTTTTGTTTGTGCTCTGCCAATTAGACCAAGTAAACCAGATGCCTTTACTATCTCTTTTTCCTCCTTCTAAGGGATTAGCTAGATTGAGTAATTTTTTAAATCTTAACCAGAAGAACTTTTCATTGCCTTTCCAATCAAGAGGTATTCCTCCTTTTTTATCTTCTGAATTCTTGACCATATTGAAATCTCCCCCAAAGACCCAATGGACCTTTGGGAGACCAGAAACCAACCAATTCCACAATTTAGATCTCTTCATATAGTCATTAGGGGCATAAATAGAACAAAAACCTATATCTACCCCCCCAACATTCAGGGTAATCCAAACACATTTTTTGCAAGGGGAGTGGCCAAATCCTTTTAGGTATCTCTCAAACTTCCTACTCAAAAGAATAGTACATCCCCCTCTTCCCTTGTCATGATTGGAGGTAAAAGAAATAGACTCTTTCCAAATAAACCTTAATGTATTTTGCAATGTGAATCCAACTATTTTTAATTCTTGAATGAATAGTAAATCTAGTTCTTTATTTTGGTTGCAAAAATCTCTTAGAACATATTTCCTATTAGGGAACTCTAATCCCCTTACATTCCAACTATAGCATTGTATGTTCTTCATTACCCTGGAGATTGGGGAAGCTAGAAGCCTCTTCAAGGCTTGGAATAGTCTACCAAATGTTTTTGGATGGACTCACCTTTACCTTTTTTGCTAGGTTTAATGGAACTAGTATTCCTGCTCAAATTTTTTCTTTTTTTACCTTCCTCAATAGCAATTAGGGTGCTCCTCTTGAGGATACTTTGTTCCAACCCAAGAGGGTTTGCTTCTTTCTTTCTCAAAAATTCCTCTTTGAGTTTATCTAATTTTTGCCTTTTTTCTACAACTTCCCTAATTTTGTCTAGGGCCAGTTGCTGTGCATTTTTCTGTCTGACTGAGATAAACCCATTATCTAAATTATATCCCATTTGCATTGGACCTTGAGGGAGTTGAAGGTCAGCATGGGGAAGGGTATTATCCTTCTGAATCTCTAAAGGGCAAGGAACAGGGGTGTCAGCAATCTGAGAGTCAAGGGCATGGTCCACATCCATCCAACCTTCTGACATACCATCCCCTAAGGAGAAGGTGCTTAAAGTACCATCTTGAGTACTATCAGAGTCTTCACTATCAGCTTGAGACCCTTTCATTGGTTCAGAGTCAAAGCCCTCATCCAGAGACAGAGAGTTATTCAAGTTTTTGTCCAAGGATAAGGACTTGGGCTCAGGACCAACAATATCATTCAAATTAGTCTTCTTTAAAGAATCATCTTTTTTTATAGAAGTCTCTTTAGGTTTATAATTTTGTGTTTGGCCAGAGTTACCCTCCTCAAGGTTCAAATTGACAACATTTTGCTCGCTACTTGAGACACCCATTTTTCCTTTGTCAGGGAATCTATTAAAAGAAGGACAATATTTTTTTTTTGTGCCCATCCTATTTACACAAGAAACATGAATTTAACCCCCCCAAGCTTATCAATTCACAGAGGAATTTTTTTCCTTCCCAAATGATCTCTAGAATTTATAGAATTTGCACTCTTGTATCAAATGAAACCAGCATCCTTGCATCCAGATGGGGAAGTGTGGACTTCGTTTCATCAATTTTGAGGATTTTTCCAAATGGCTCAAAAATTTGGGGCAAAAAGCTCCAAAACTAAATTGGGACATTTTTAAGAATGATCCATCTCGGGATTGAACAAAATCTAACTTTTTTGTGTGGTATATCAGGCTTCCATGGGAAAGCTTTAAATAGGGCCAGACCAATATTCTAGAAGTCCTTTTCCACTACCCTCTTTTGCATAGCATGAGATTTGAAAAAAATGACAAAAATTCTCAGTTGAATCATTCTACAGAAAGAAAAATGGATACCAAGTTTTTTTGCCCACACCGTTGTTAACCAGTTATCAAAGAACCGTCTCAAAGGCAGTTTGTCAATATTTACACATGTAAAGAAAATAGCAATGTTCATCAATCTAGATTCTTCTTTTTTAACTGCTATCCCTAGTTCATCATTTGGACTTAAAGAAATCTTCCTTCACAAATAATGAGGCTCACCTTGTCCTCCGACCACAGTGCTATCACTCCCTCCTCCTTCTTGGGAGCATCCACTGACTTCTATGACATCACCCATGTGCCCTTAGGCCTTAAGAACACTGGAGCAACTTATCAACAAGCCATGACCACTATTTTCCATGACATGCTACGAAAAATCATGGAGGACTATGTAGATGATCTCCTTGGGAAATCAAGAACAAGAGAAGAACACCCTAAGATTCTATGACAGATATTTGTGCATTCCTTAGGGAATATAAGCTCTGTCTCAATCCCAAGAAATGTGTCTTTGGCATTACACCAGGAAAACTCTTGGGATTCATTGTCTCCCATAGAGGTATTGAAGTGGATCTGGCTAAGGTCATCGCTATAATAGAAATGCCACCACCAAAGACTCTCAAACAGCTTTGTAGTCTTCAAGGCAAGCTCCAGGCTATCCAAAGGTTCATCTCTCAACTCACAGACAAATGCCAACCCTTTACCCATTTGCTTCATAAGGAAGTACACGTCAAATGGGACCACCATTGCCAACAAGCATTTGACTGCATCAAGGAATATTTGGCTTCGCTACCAGTCCTTATGGAACCTATCCCTGGAAAGCCCCTACTATTATACATATCAATAACTTTACTAACACTGGGGGCACTTTTAGCACAACATGATGACATTAGTTGTGAAAGGGCTATATACTACATCAACAAGAACCTTGTCAACTATGAGCTTAACTATACACCTATGGAATGAACATGCCTAGCTATCATTTTTTCTCTCAAAAGCTTCAACACTACATGTTGAGTCACTCAATCAAGCTCTTCTCCAAAGTTAACCCTCTCAAGTACCTTCTTTCCAAGACCTCGCTCACAAGAAGAATGGCAAAATGGGTAATGTTAGTGAGTTTGACATTGAGTATGTTGATCACTGAGCAATCAAAGGACATGTTGTAGCAGATCAGTTAGCTAAAGCACCCCTCATAGATCATCAACCACTCTCTATCAATTTCTCAGATGAGTCCATCTTGACTATGATAGAATCAACAAACTGGAAACTATACTTTGATGGATCCTTCACAAATCACGGTTCAGGGGTAGGAATACTTTTGGTCACTCCTCAAGGTGACTATATTCCCAAAGCATATAGGCTTGTCTTCCCTTGCACCAACAATGTGGTTGAATATGAAGCCTTGATCATTGGTCTCAAAATAACAGCTTTGTGGAACATCCAGCAGCTACAGGTCTCTGGAGACTCCCAGTTGGTTATCAAACAGGTCAATGGTGAATATCTCACTAAGGACAACAAACTAATACCCTATAAGAAAATGGTTGATGAATACAAGTTAATCTTCAACTACATTTAGTTTGAACAGGTGCCTCGCCTTCACAACAAAGTAGCTGATGCCATGGCTACTATTGGCTCCCTCTTGGATATGCCTCATGACAGTTACTAGTGTGAGTTTCTTGTGGAACAACTCCTAATGCCAACATATCATGTCACTGAGTCATAATTCATATGTGAGATTGTTGGTCCTAAAAATCCTTGGTACCATGACATTTATGTCTACCTCCAACATCACACTTTCCCACTTGAATCCTCTTGAAAACAACAAAGATCACTCATTTGTCGAGCCTCTCGCTAGACTATTCTTTCTGATACCCTTTATCACTGAAGCTATTTTGGCACTCTCCTACAATGTCAAAACATAGAAGAAGCTTCCCTCACACTACATGACATCCACGCAGGTATCTGTGGTGCTCACACAAGTGGTATTATCCTAGCCAAAAAACTCTTACATATAGGATATTATTAGCCTACCATGGAGCATGATGCATGTGAGTATGTAAGGAAATGTAAGCCTTGTCAGCAGCACAGAGATCTCATACATGCTCCCTCTCAGGCATTGCAACCAATAATCACACCGTGGCCCTTTTCTCAGTGGGGCCTAGATCTCATTGGCAAAATCCTCCCGCCCTCCTCTGATGGATATAAATTCGTCATCACCACCATCGAATACTTTACTAAGTGGGTTGAAGCCATTCCTCTCACTGTTACCACTGGTAACCAAATTGCCAAATTCATCCTTTACCATATCATCTACCATTATCGTATTCCATTCTCCCTTGTCATAGATAATGACAAGCCATTCAAAAACAATGATGTTCGTACCCTTTGTGAACAATTCCATATTCAACATCATTGACCCACTCCATATTATCCCCAAGGTAACAGCTAAGCCGAGGCAACTAATAAAACCTTTCTCAAAATCCTCAAGAAAGGTGTAAATGAAATTGGTCGTGACTGGCACCTCCATATCCATCTTGCCCTTTGGGCCTATCACACTAGTATCTGCACTCCTACGGGAGCAACTTCATACTCACTTGTCTTTGGAGTTGAATCTATCCTACCAATAGAGATTGAATTGCCCTCATTACGTATCTCTTTGCATAATATCATCATTGATGAAGAATACCATGTTGCACACCTTCAAGAGTTAGAGCTACTAGATGAACAATGCCTCAACGCCTTGAATCATCTCCAAGCATATCAAAATCGGCTTCGCAGATCCTACAACAAGAAAATCCATGCTAGAGATTTTGTAGTAGGTGACCTAGTCTTGAAAGAAAATCAAAGGAATCTCTTAGAACGAGACAAGAAAGGGAAATTTGAGTCTAATTGGTTGGTCCCCTATATCGTCATAGCTAAGTATGGTTTTGGGGCATACCACCTTTCCACTCTTGAAAGAGAGGAGCTTCTAGAACCTATGAACATCATCCACCTGAAGTGGTTCCACAGCTAGCTTGTTGAATACCCCAAATCAAAAATATAAAAAAATCAAAAAAAGTCAAAAAATCCAAAAAAATCAAAAAATCAAAAAAGTAAAGGAATATAATCCATCCTATGGTGAAAACCACTCCCCATGGTGCCTTGGACAAGTACCATGATGAAAACCTATTTACAAACATCATGTGTAGGTTCAATCTGGATCCATTGTCTATCCATCCTTCCATTATCCACTCCATTATTCCCACTACCTGAGCTTCCATCCAGCCTAACTATCCATCATTCCCAAAATATACATCCGCCCATCACCAACTTGCATGTGTTGCACAAGAAACTGAGTAACAGTAAAATAGAACTCAAGCCTATCATCAACCCACCTACCTTCATCTGGTTCCATCCAAGCTATCCCCCTATCTAAGCTTTCATCCCACCTCTATCTCCTTCAATTTTTTTAATATAGTGAGTAATAGAAAAGAAAAATTCCCACCTACCATAACTCTTCATCATCTTAGAGCCCTACTCATCCCACTCCCAACTACCCTGTCCTGTCACACTCCCTAATATACTTGGTCCCCCTTGTGATTTATTACATCACATCTTGCACCTCCAATAGGTCACCTCACCATTTATCATACTACCATCTCCACTACCTTTATCAGTCTCTCTTTTTTATAGATCGAGTAATAGAAAAGCAGAATTTTCACCCACAATAATGCCCCCATCACTCATACATCCTATCCTATCATAACCCCTCTAACACCTGATCCCTTTCATGGTTTTGCATAAACATCACATCTTTGCACCGCCAAGTTACCCAGCCAAACACCTCATCTCCCTCATCCACCTAAGCCCTCCCCCCGATCACTCATTGACCAATCCCTCTTGTGATTTATTACATCATGTATTGCACCACCAATGCGTCACCTAGCCTTTTACCATCACACCCTCCTCAGATCACACTCTATCCATCCATGCCCTAACCATGGTTTTAATATATGGTATAGTCTAAAAGCTAACAATTCCATCCTCTAACCGACCATCATCTATTCACATCATCTCATCCCCCTCTCATCAATTTGCCAGAACTACATATCATCAACACCTGCATCTTAATGTGCCTTGATCCCGTGGATACACGGTATGTAGGTAGTCTGGAATATGAAAGAAGTATCCAGTACTTAGGTACATAAGATTCCACCCATCCAACCCCACTTGGATGGTCCCTGATCCTAAGCTTGTTGATAATACTTGATTTCAGCATAATACCCTCGCTACGCATACTATTAAAGTATCACACTTTCACAAAATATCATCAACTATCAAATCAGTTTCCACCACAACTTCTAGCCTATATCTTTTTCACCCACCCTTTGATTTATCCTAATCATCTATCAATTCCTGCCTTACAAATGCATCCTTCCTACAATATGCAGAATCACCCATCCCCACCCATCTTGGCAAGAGATATAATGGTTGTTTGTTTCGGTCAATTGGTCTTGTGGTTATTGGTTTTTATCTTTTGTCCTATTCTTGATCTATTTCAAAACTACCTTGATCTTACGATATCATGGTATGTGGCAAAATCTTTGGAATGGGGCATGGTCATTGCTTTCGTGTGATGTGCTTGTGGGAGGTTCTCATTGCTTCACTTTAGTATTCATATCTTGTGAATAGTAGGGTCGATTCTAGCATATTAGTTTACTTTTACATCTAAGGTTCCTCATACCTTTTGTGTACTAAGGGCTTATGCAGTGGACATGCCTTGCCAATCTACGCAAGATTGTACTATCTTGGGTATGCATGGGATCATCCTATTTTTTGTTGAGTCTAGTCCCATGCATGTGATACTTTGCCACCTTGGTTCCTCATACCCTAGTGCATAACATTTCATGCTATATCAATAGTAGTGCTCATATTTGTTTACATAATTTCTAAGTACATTCTATCATTCCCCATTTTCTCCCCATCCTACATATACATCCCCATTACCATTATCCCATCCCATATCTTGCTCTAAGTTTCATCGAAACGATCCTCATCCCCACCTATTTTCTTCTCCCACCTATTCATTTTGACCATCTATTTCCCTCCAAGATTATACCCTGTGACCATTTTCAGGCCTGCACTTGGTATCATGATCAACAAAAATCAAATTGCAACATCCATACCTTTCCCATTCCCATTCATTAGTCATTCTTCATTAACCATTCCTTTGAATTAGTCATTTTCCACTATCATTTCTATTACCATTTCATTATCCATTCATAATATATGTTTATTAATTTGAGCATATATTCATCACTTGCATTATCATTTTCATCCATTCATAATATATGTTTATTCATTAAGCATGTATTCATTTGTCCATTCGTTATTAAATCCATTAAGTTCTATTAAGTCCCATTATTCCATTTAGTTCCTTAATCATTTTCATTAGTCCATCACATTATCATTAATCCATTTTCCATATTTATCAAAGACCGTGTCATACATGCATACATTTTACATTCTCATCCATTTCAACCACATGCATACATAACTCATCACATCATAAAATCATGTCATATCGATACATCCATAATGAACAACATCATAACTTCAAAATGATAACACATCCTGCATATCATAATCATAACCATCATCATAATAAATATAAACATCCATACAAATAATTCAAACATCATGTCATCCTGCCCCTCACAAACATCATTAGTTATCACATGCATCATATATCATGTCATCACCTGCATCACACATATAACATCAATCACATCATCTATCATACATCACATCATCTCATACAAAACATCTATCACTTGCATGTCAATACATCATAACTCATAACCATCATAATCCATACCATAAATTCATCAAACATCTATAAATAACAATAAATATACACAGTCCATCTCATCATATCAAAGTCCAATTTGATACAATCAAGTCCTAAGGACATGTTAAAATACATATGTACAATCACAAAATTAGGAATCTACATGCCCCTAGGTAGAACTATCCCACGCCGAAGCCCCTGACTGGACTGGCCCTGCACCTCTCTGAGGAGGTGGCCCCATAGCCTATTGTCTTGCCTCTCTAGGAACTGGCCCCATAGCTTGTTTTCCTGCCTATCCCAAAGCTGACCCCTTTCCTACTACTGGCCCCTATCCAACTATCGGTGCCTGTACTGGAGGTGGTTGTTATACTAATCTCTCTAATCACCCTATCCTCTTGAGCCCGACACAGCTGAACAACTCTGGTAGCTCTCTCTACCCCACTAGCACCAGTCACTCATACAACATCCTATAATGTTGTGCCTCCCTCATGGCCTCCATAGCCTGCTACTACATAGTCCTGAACATATCTTTTGCACCTAGCCACAAAGACTATCGCACCTGATCACACTCCTAGTGGTACCTTTGTGCATGTACCTATGCATGGGCTAGCTACATTTGTAGATGTGCTACCTAGCCCTATAATTGGGCCACCTGCCCATCTACCTGTGCATATGCCACTTGTCCCCATAGTTATGCCACATGTCCTTGTAGTTGTGCTACCTGTGCCTGTAGCTGCTAAACTAGTGCCTACAGTCTTGCCACCTAAACTCCTCCATCTCCCTCCTCCTCCTCCACCTCCTCTACCTCAATAGCATCCTCCTCCTCCTCCTCTCTGTCATCATCATCTCTTTCCGCTGCTTGTACCATGATTGGATGACCCATGGGTATCGTCAATTGCAGTGGTCTTTGATATGTCCACCATTGATCATATTGTGTTGTAGTGCCTACGTCTACCACCTATGCACTGGCATCCCATGCCTGGCTCTGTAACATATTGAACTCTACAATAATCACTCATAGATCTGGAGATGGCCCCCACTATGGAGCCTCTGCATGGATCCTTGCAAACATGACCTCCTCCTGTGGCACATCCTATGTAATTCCAAACTATCTCCCTACCTGATCTGGTATGTAACTATTTATAATCATATCTATCAGCCCCATCAAATATCAGGGTTTCATGACATATCTCAACTGGATTGCATCCTCTGACCATGCCTCACACTGCATTCACAGCCTCTAGATGACTGACTATATGTCGTCAATCATTCACCTCTAATAGTTGAGATCACCTAATCGATGATGTTGTAACCCTCCTTTGTATGCATATACAAATGGCGGATGGCTCAGCCTATCCCTCACAGTCATTGGCCTAGTGATCGCTATGTGCTCCCAGGCCTAGATGTGCAACAACGTAACTCCACACTCTAGAATTGCTGGCCACCAGTATACCACCGCGTCCATATCATGATAGAGGTGTGCTAACATGCACGATCCCCACGTAAAGACCACTCCATCATGAATCAATAGCACTATCCCCCAGCCCACTAGGAATCCCCTCGATTGCCTGTGAGGAACCTATTACCTCTTAATCTAACTGGATGCTTATTCCCAGTTGTCCCTACAAGGTAGCCATCAATGATCAATAGGATTCCTGGGCTAGCGGCTAATAGTATAGGAGATAGACTCTATAGATATCTCCTCTTCTTCTTTAGGCTCTGCAGAACCAAGGGGGGTGTTCCCTATTCAACATCTACAACATATGCACATGAAACTACTCGAATGTTGAAACAAAGTAGATAAATCCTCTATGATGCAGACCAAAACTGTGGAATAAGTGCAAAGGGGCTAGCTTTGGGCCTATGCTTAGTTGTAGATAGAGGATTTTGGGTCCTAAAACTACTAAAATCCTAAAGGTTTGTATATAAAGTTTGAGTTTGATTTATATATGGATGCAAAACTAGGACTTTGGGTTACAACAGAGATACCGACCAGATCGGTGCCTATCCAGGGCTCGGAGTCAGTAGACATATATATGTGAATGTTTACCACAGACCCAAGACAATAATCAGATTTCAAGGGGTTTCTAAAATGTCTGCCTTACAGACAATACCCAAGAGAGAGTATTTAGTTATTTCTGCTTACAAACATCCCTACTGCAATGTATTCTTCTGAACACTTAATCCAAAACATTCAATCTACTCCTTGAGCAGAAGTAATAGACTAAATATTCAATATAGAAAACCTATATTCTAGAATCTATAACACCCCTTAGATGTTCAAAGTCAAAAGAAAAACACATTCAGTCTAGAGACAAATAACAAGACACATGCAATGAAGCATTACTCATTTAAATCAACATGAAATCGATAATTCTGTGCATAATACACACAACATACAACTCATAAACTCACAAAGACACCTGAAATAGAGTCACCAGAAAGTTGTATTCCTACTGCAGCACCAAAATTTGTCCAGTTTTCAACAACCAACAAGTAACACAGTTTGGCTTTTTATACCAAGACTGTGTACCTGGCAAAATTTACTACAAGGCAAATAAAAAATCTTCTAGATTCAATGCATGAGGAATGGCACTCAGAAATATTCAATGTTGTGGGGAGACAAAGAGGAATGAGCAGATGGAATCAGGATCTATGCCGTCGTTCAAGGACATTCATCTTCAAACGGGTTGTTGACTCATCCATCACCGACCCATACCGCTGCAACTTTGCCATTAACGCTTCAGCTACCCACAGCCTCTCTGAAATGTAGCAACGATGTACCACTGAGAATTTCCCGCTCAAAAACGGCCGCACCTACTCAGGAAAAATCCATTGCTACAGGCTCAAAACAAGGCCGTCAATCAAAGAATTCATCGTTGGGATCAACGGTCGCAAAACATGCATAAAGAGTCGCCAACCAATGATATCGTACCATGTAGGCACCTTAATTTTCTATCGCTGACCCTTCGCTCTTTCAATTTTACCTTTTCGCCCTTGTATATGCAAAAACACATGCATATACAAACACCTTATATACAAGTCGGACCCCAAATTTGTTGGAACAAATTGAAATTCAATTCGGGTCCGGCTTGTATCCTTTTCTTGCATTCATCACTTTGTATATTACGGAATATACAAGCGCAAAACATATACAGGGCGGACGCCAAGTACCCTTTCTGCTGGAATGGAACATCTCTTGGAATCTGCATTATATCCCTCCATTGTACATTTGGTTGCATATTGACATGTATAAACACATATACAACTCACGGACCCCAAACATTTATATAGCAGCCTGAAACCTTCGTCGGGTCCGGAATGTATGTCCCTCATTGTATATCTGCAATATACAATGCACACAAACATGCAAACCATGGAAATCAACCTTTTGTCTGCCAGAATGCACTTCCATTTCACGTCCGGGTTGCATGTATGAAATGTATATTTGATTGTATATCTAAATATACAATCCCAAAAATACAAGTGGTGGGCCCCCAGTTTCACAACTTGCTTTGCATTTGTCCTTTTGCACTTTTTTGCCTTTGTATATTATGGAATATACAAGATCATTTGTTCATTGCACTGTTCCCTTTGTATGTCGCAGTGGATCATTGTACTGGAGCACATGCATATTTGACTTCCTTGTATGTATTTCATTGCATAAGACCCAATGTACATTGACATACATTCATTCCTACACATACAAACACGGGATCTCCTCTAGAATATTCCTGTAATGTATCTTTTCCCTTTGTATCTAACCGTTGTATGTTTGAACATACAAACCAAATATACATGCAACCCAATATGCAAGCAGCGAATATCCCTGGGAATCTTCAAAAGATTCCCTCTTGTATATACGACCCGATATGCATCTAAAATGCATCTAACTCATTTTCTCCAAGGACGATGGAGATTTTGCACCCGCCAATACATATTTTTGACCTGCACGCATATACAAACCATTTTGTGCACACATAGACACTTGCACCTTAACTGACTTTAGCATTTTTTCTACTGCAGAGGCTGAAAGTATTAGAATTTTTTGGACCTTTGGGAAAGGGCCTGCATATTTAAATGCATGAAACCATATTGCTCATGCAGGCGATAACAGAACTAGTGCCCCTACAATCATCTCTGCTATAAACAGGGGAAGCTTGTACAGTCTACCCATTACCTGAGCATAGATCATCTCCATCCTCTAGACATCATAAGGAACCACAAACGAGGCAAAAACCTCATCCACGGATAGTGCACCATGCCCATGGTTGTAGATAACTCACTCTCCATGTATGGGGATCCGTAGGATTCTCCATATGTCCTCCAAAGTTATCGTCATCTCTCTTGTGGGCAACAGGAAAGAACATCGCTCTGTCTGCCATCACTCTACCAACACAATCATCATAGCTCTATGTGCTCTGATGGTCGGTATCTCCACTATAAACCTCAACCTTACTAGTTGTAGAAAGAACCGATCCATGGAATCCAGTTGATCCCACAACACTCGTGTTGGCGGTCATCACTGGCATGATTGCAAAACATCCTCATCATCCTATACAGTTCACCAAAACGCTTCATTAGACTCATTTTTCTAACTAGGCACTAAACCTTGGCCCTTAAGCACTAAACCAGTTTCGGTGCTACTTCTATCATTTTAGGCACTGATCCTTTTGGCTCGGCACTAATTGCTAGACCTGGTGCTACTTCTCCCCTAAGCACTAAAATCACCATTTTTAACGCTAAAACCTCTTATTCTAAGTGCTAAATTAGACCCGTTAGGAACTAATCACCAAACAATGCGTTGATTCTCGGCACTATAACTTTCATTTAGGCGCTAAATTTTTTTGTCTTGGTGCTATACCTCTTGGGCTAAGCGCTAATCTACCCTCTTGTTCCTTTCCTGACTCAGCATTGATCTGCATCGGCTAGGCATTGATCACTAGACCGGATAGTAATCCCTGATCTGGGTGCTAATCCATGTTGTTGGGGTGCTAAAAGTTGCCCCTATGTGCTAATTCCCCTACTCTAGCACCTAGAATCTACCTCTTCTTGCCTAGCATTTAATGATCCTAACAAGTCTGAAACCCAAATCACAAAGCTCATTTAGGCACATATCGGGTCTCTAGCCACCGCATGCCACAAGTACTCCCGAACGCTCTTCGCATAGTGCTCCTCTCATGGAATCTGTGCCATGTTGCTTCTAATAAATTTTCTCTCCTCTAATAAAAGGTTACAAATCACAAGAAGACAAATGAGGAGAATGGGCCCCCCATCTCTTATATGTAGCCCTCAAAACCCTAATTTCTTCCTCTAAACCCTGAATTTCACCCCCTATCCCCATTTTTCCTCCCCCACCCTGTCCAATTTTCCATGTTTATCCTTTTTTGTTCCTGTCTAGTCCTCTCTCCCTCTTTTGAGACATCACCTAAAATCTTTATTTTTCTGCCTATTTCTCGAGGGGGCATCACCTCGCTATCCCTTCTCCTCCCGTCAGTCGCCTAGAGCATGTTAACAATCAAAATATTCTTTGATATCCCATCAACCCTGACAATAATGACACCATATCAAAGAGGGGAAAAATGTAGACACTTGAAAATGGTCACAACCACTTCCATCTATCCTCCACATTCCAAACCTAATAATTCACACCATTTCATCCAAGGAACATATTAATTAAATAATTTGTAATTATTTAATTAATATTTTCCTCGCCTTTCCCCCATTACCAAAAATCAAATTTCTTCTACTATAGTTCAAAAATTAAATATTTTGACAACTATAGTTCATATACACTCTAAAAAATTAAATAAATATCCCTATTTATTTAATTCCCTATTTTGTCAACTTTTGATTACTTTTAGTAATCATCATTATTTTCCCCCTAATCATGTGCACATGAGTTAATTAAAATTAACTCACAATTACAACTCCCCATGTTTCTGGAGGTCCACTTGTGATTCAATGTACTTGCATTTACATGACAAGTGGTACTTTGGAAGCATGGGCAAATCTTCCAAAAAGTGTACATTTGTCCTATTTCTTTTCTTCCACTCCAAGTGTCACTATTCATGGAATTTTAAATTCCATGTGGTACTGTTCCAACACTATTCACCCAATTTTAAATTCCACTTATCCTCTCCTAATTTTAAATTCTTCACAAAAATTCAAACCATACCTTTTCATAAATGAAGCCTTACATGTCATACACCTACCCAATCCTAGCCATTCATCCATTCAACCATTCAATTTCATCCCTTGATCTTCCTTTGAATCTTGGAGCAATTCCCTCATCCAACCTCCTCATGACACTTGTTCAATTCTCTTTGCTTCAGGATCCTCAAGAAATTTGAGCTCTTGATCCTTCAATTCAATCTTAGCCCTCCATCCTCACCTCTAAAAATCTAAAAATTGAGCCTCTTCCCCTCATTTCCAACAAGTAATTTGTATGTAAGGAAATTCTGTCAATTTGAGCACTCAACATTAACTAATTAAGCACATCATATAGCTTAGCATAGTATCAATTAGGACATATCAATAGGAATACATAGAGATAGGGTGCAAGTTAGTTTAATTATGCACTGTTATTTAGTCTAATCTAGAGGTCACTTAAACTTGTGAATTGGGTAGGTTAGATTAGTTTTAGCTTATCCTAGAGATAGTTCACACTTTCATTTCTGACACCACCAATCCTTTGAAAGTTATGTCCATTTCACATTGGAATGTGACACCTGTGTTAATCAGGCCAAATGACATTCTCCTGTAAGCGAAAAATCCCCACTTGGTGGTGAACGCAGTCTTGATCCGATCTTCCATATCAACCATCACCTAGTTGTATTTGAAAAATCCATATAAGAAAGACATCATCTAGGCCCCATTGACCACCTATAGTACTTCGTCTAGTAAAGGTAGAGGATAATTGTCCTTCTCTAATGCTTTGTTCAAGTTTATGAAATCAACACAGAGTCAAATGTCTTTGTTTTTCTTCCTCACTAGAACAAGATTCACCACCCAAGTTGAGTGCCTCATAGGAAAAATGATCATGGCGGATAATAGTTTCTTAACTTCCTCAAAAATTTGAGGTTCCAAGAGTGCATTTACAAGCATTTGTTTTTGCCTGAACAGTTTGACTCCTGGCTTCAATGGAATGGCGTGTGTAATTATAGATATGTCATATGAATTTACATCTTTGTAGCTCCATGCTATGACATGATGATAATAATTTAATGCCTGAGCTATTCCTTTCCTTTCTTCTGGTGTGCACACCTGTCTAATTAGCATATTCTTGGGCTCTTTATTGTCACCCAGGTTGAACTTTTCATATGCACATCCATTAGTTTTAGGGAGATCTTTATGTTTCAACATTTTATCTATGTCAAATAGTCATTCTAGCTCAATCATCACCTTTAGGATAGTGTTACTCTTTAACTCGACTATGTCTTCCTTGTCCCAACTCAGTTCTTGCACATCAAATTCTTCAATTATTTGTGCTTCAAATATACCTGAATTGGTAATGAAGTCCAGGATATGTTTGTCATCTTTAAAAACTTGAAAATTAGTGATGTTGTTTGGAACTAATAGGATAGACACCAACTCTACTAAGAATTTCTTCAATCCGGATAAAGTTAAAGGTTCAAGTGTACTAGTAGTAGTTGCCAGTGCATCAACTTGGTGGTTGAACTTCCTAGGGACCTGAGTAATTTTGAATGCATCAAAACTTTGTATCAAATCTCACACTTTGTGTCTATAGCTAGATAGCCACTTGTAATGACACACATATAATTTCTGACTTATTTTACCACAAGCTCAGAATCTCTAAAAACCTTTAAGATTTTCACCCTTTTCTTCACTACCAGTAGCAATCCATGGACTAGGGCTTCATACTCTGCCACATTATTTGTGCAATGGAATTACAGTCTATACGCTGCAAGATAAGACTTACCTTGTGGCCTCATCAGTTCCACTCCTACTCTTGTGCCTTGTTTCGATTTGGATCCATCAAATTTGATCATCCAGGGTTGATATTTAGTTTCCTTTTGTTTCAGGACTTTCATATCCCATTGAAATATTTTCTTTTCAACATGTCCTAAGTAACCTTGCTGATTTTTTATTATAGGTCCAGAATGACCTAGTTCATTTAATAGTGTTCCCAATGGAATATCTCTTTCCTTTTGATCACTTACCTCAACATCATGTCGAACAGTTAAGGTCTTTTCCAACATTATGTTGGCTGGTGATGTCAACATCCTATTGACTGGTTAGGTCAATGTCCCAGTGATTGATTATGTCAACATCTTGTTGATTGGCAAGTTCACCTTCAATTGTAACCTTATCTTCTGTAGCCATGTTAACAACTTGTTCTTCCTTACTATCAATCAGATATCTTCTAGATATCCACTTTTTCTTATTTTCAACAACTTTGTAGCACGTTGCATAAGTAATTTCAGAATGTGTGGCATTGTGAATCCTGCACCATCCTTCTAGGAGTATGTTTTCCAGATGTGTCCCCTGTTCCCTACATCTCTGGAGCTCTTTTTAAATATGTTGCCTGAAGGTGTATATATGACTTTGATCCTCATCAGATGATTTTCTATCTAACTATATCAGGATGTCTATACCTGGCATAACTGGATTTTCTTTTCTATCTAGTGACTGACACATAAGAATTTCTTCTATGTGAACATCTCTCGATCTGTGACCATACACCTCGGGTTCTACTTCGGTATACAAAACCTCATTATTCTGGTTATACTCAGTGATCAAGTGTTTCATTTTTGGTTCTGCTTCTATTTAGATTTGATTAGGGATTCCCCTCCAAGGTAGCCACATGTGAGAGAAATCAGTGGCCATATATCCATTTAGTGTTTTCAACCAATCTCTACTCAATAGCATGCCATAAGTATCAGGTATATCTACCAACTAAATGTCAATGCAATGTTGGACTTTAGGGTTGGATGTTAGCTAAAAATGGATATAGGTCAACTCCCCTACAATGTTCACCTCGATTTTGTCCAGCAGTGTGACTTTCTTAGATGACTTATTTGGAGTTAAACCTAAGGTTCTACAGACTGCTAATGGCATCACATTGGTTGACACACCTGAGTCTACTAGGCATTTATATAGGTTCTTCTCGAAGATCCTAAGGGTTAGCAAGAAGGGAGGAGATTCCATCTTTTCTTTATATAGTGCTACTTGAGCATCTACTGTATGCACTTGACTCTTATCTCTAGGTTTAGGATAAGGATCTTTGACTTGGACTTCCTTAACCAGATGACTCTCTTTGGGAATAGACTCATATAAGGACTTAAGGAAAGATTTCTTAATCCTAGGTGTTTTTAGTAGTTCAAAAAGGGGTAAGTTAACTTTAATTTTCTTAATTTCTTCAACTAAGTAATTTATCAACTTATCAAAGTCAGGCAATTTGAGTCTACCTACTTTCATTTGTGGTTGAAAAGGAGTAGCAGGTTGAAATGCTACCTTTAGTGGGTGAGGATTATTGCTTGAATGCACATCTGGAGGAGTATTAAAATCACTTGACAGAAGAGATGTAATTAGTGGTTCTTTTGGCCAGTTATTGTTATTTTTGCTCCTTAGATTATAATTATGTCCCTTTTGAAATTGTTGAAATGATTGGACCTCATTAACTTCATGATTGGTCTCATTCTCATCTTCGAATGGGAATACATACATTTGGAGCACCATAGTGGACTCTTCACATGATAGTGTGTGACTTTCATGTCATGTCTGATTCATCCCTGCTAGGGAATGTAAATCTCTCCAACCTTATGGTAGATTCATATCCCAAGGGAATGATCTTGTTGCCTTTAGGAACATTTGTCTCTTGTTCAGTACTTTGTATCTTAGCTTGGAAGATACTAGCAGCTATCTGGAATTTCTAATAGTCAAGTTTTGCATGTGCACTAGTGTTGTGTATCCTACACCAGTTGTTTAAAGTAGCTTTAGATAAATTGACTCTAAGTGTTTATTTTGGCTCTAAGGGACTATGATTGTCCAGAGCTGACAGGAACGCTTCCCTTATTCGATTTGGTATTCTAGTCTCTAGGTGGCTTGGGAGCATTATAGTTTCTGCTTTGTTGATTCTGATTATTCTGAGAATAAAAGCTTTAATTCCTTAACTAAGTAAGCTCAGTTGTCAACCTTTTCAATTGTGCAATAATTTCACGCAAATCTTCTTTCTCTTCCTGGACTTTGGCGATTAGGTTGTCCTATGGTTATTGCAAGAATGGATTGTTGTTAGGTCATACCTTAGTGATGGCAGGTCCTGGATGCAACACTATCAACTGGTTACTAGGTTGTTGTTGATACATAGCATTTTGAGGAGGCATTGGTATAGGATTTTATAGAGAAGTATGGTTAATCAATGCTCCATTGATCTGTTGCATGTGATTATTTACGTCAGGATTTTTGACATTTAGCAAAGGACCATATCCTACCTACCTCATCTCCTTATTCACCTTCATTGCTTTGGCATACACTTTAGACAAGTTTGCTACTGCCAGATCTTTCCTTCATACAAATGCCAGTTAAAGGATCTAGTGCTGAGTAGTATACCAACAAAGCAACATCCTCATTGATGTTGTAAGGAGACATTAGACATGAGTAAGCCTTTTGGAATCAATCATTGAAGTTTGTAATAAACTCAACTTTTATTCTTTTTACTTCTATGAACTGATGATACATGGTTGCAATATCAATAGGAACTCAAAATCTAGCCAAGAAGGTGCCTTCCATCAATTACCATCTGGTAATTGAGTGTTGAAGCAAATTTACATACCAGTTGTATGCTTCCTCACCTAGTGTGTAAGGAAATAAACTACAAACGACGTCTTCGTACTAGATCTTTACTCGAAAGCAAGTTTCTTTATAATTCCATAGATGATCTTCAACATCCTAATGGAGGTAATACTTCAGAAAAGTTTGTCCATATTCTTTTGCATATCATTATATACCACGAACGTGATTAGCGACTCAATGTTAAAGAATGCCATCAAAATTTGTGGAGAAGAAACTAGATGTTGTACAGGGGCAACTAGATGTTGATTTTGAGGTTGTGCTCCTACAGAACCAACTCTGACTCATTGATTTCCTCTTCTATCAGGTAATTTGACTAGAGGATCACTTGACAAAGATCTTGATCTTGTAGGAATCCTTTCCGGTTAGCCAGTTTGTAAAGATCAAGTGATCGAGTTACACCCTCCTGGTGCCATTTTTGTTGACGCAGATTTTAAGCACATCTAACACAGATAAGATTTTAAAACAATAGAACAATATCTCTCTTAAAAGATCTCAAAGTCACAAGCAATTCGTAGTCCCAAGGTTTCAGTTGTCAGGTCTTGACATGTTGGATAACTCAAAGGTTCATTATATCAGACTGTTTTCTCCAAGGGGACTGGGTTACACTTGATCTTGATAAAGTTGACAAATCTTTAAGGATTCTTTAGATTTTTGCAAAGATTGTAAGGATTCTACTAGATATGTTATACATGAAATTCACCAATTCACTAATATTTCAATAAATTACCATCAGATTTAGCATTATTCATCATTATTTTTTGAGTATTTTTTTGACATTTTGATAAAAAAAATAACAAAAGATTAAGGAAGAAGAGAAAAGAATTCTAAGAAAGTTAGATTTTCAGTGATATCGCACAAATATTCTATCAAATTTATGAATGAGACAAACCAGTTCATACGTCACCAAAATTCTTCACAGCTAAGTACAAATAGATGCAAATCTTCAAATGAAATTGACAAATAATATGAATTTGATCAAACGCACTCCCAGCAGGACACAACAACTTGATATTTCATTACTATAAGTCAATATACAGTCATTTGAAATTTACTATGAACATGACCAGTAGTTGGTCTCAATTCACAAGTTTGGATTAGAATATACAAACAATCACGTTGATTGGAAGAGAAAATCAAGAGACAACACTTGAAGCATAAGTTCTTCATTCCAAGATTGACAAATTTCTACAATTTAATCCCTCTATAATACATGATTTAGGTCCTTTTATAGATCAAGGAACCCTAAATCGGTTACACTAAATCAATGGTTGGTATTGTATCCCAAAAGATCAATGGCACATATTTGCAGCACGTGAATGCCAGTTGGCACTCTTGACAATTGGCATAAATGATAGTTAGTACTTTATAGTTGGCACCTTTATCGTTATGTGGCACTGGATGTCTGGTTGACCATAACTGTACTTAGAACTGCATATCTGGTTACCAAAGAATGCAGAGCATGTCTAGATAATCAAACAATATCATGCTAGCAAAATAAGGAAAATTGTACAAAAGAATAGTGTTACTCAATTTCTCTGCTTGTGTCAGACTCAATTATATGTGATCAAAAGTAGCATTATCTCCTTTTTGTCATATGCTTGTGCCTTATTCTTGATGAATTCATGCACTTCAAAATGGCTTCCTATTGCTATTCTTCTACTAGATCTGGACTTTACTTGTGTATTCTATGCTTTAATATTCATATATTTGTCCATGACCTCATCTATAGCCGCTTATTGAAGTATTGTATAGGATTGTCAATAATTCTCTAATAGTTACCCTTGAATTCTTCAAGGGTTGTCTATACATCATACTTGGCCTTGACACCTATCAGATTCATACCAAATCTTCAAGCACTTCTACTTCTATAATTAGAAGTTCTTGGGCCTTTTGATTTAATTTGTTCGTCTTCTCTTGGCATTCCCTCAGGAGGTCCCACTCAAACGTCAACTCTTTGATCCACATAGGTAGTAATGACACAACCCTGTTGGTCAAAACACCTTTCTCCAATGTGGCATTGTTGTCTACATCCTATATGGCTTTTAGCTTGACCATCTCAATGTCACTTTGTTCTGAAAGGAAGCAAGGTATGCGTAAATGCTTCCTACACTAATCTACTAAGGAAAGACTTATGCAAATTTTTACTTTTATAGTTACAGATTAAGATGCACATTAACAAAAATATATTAAGAACTTCCAAATGCAAACACAAAACTCACAACACAAGATATACGTGGGGAAAACCCTTTCAGGTAAAAAACCCCACTACAAAGCCACCCGATATATTATTCAGGAATCACGAAGATTACAATATGCTTGCAGAGCAAGCTTTTACAAGAGTATATCCAACCAAAGATCTAGGAGGTAATTTGACATCTATAAGATTCTTACATAGAACCTCCATCTCAAGTTCCTGGTATATAGGAGATACAATACAGTACACCGCCAAGAGTAATTACAAAACCATGAGCTAAAACCACCCAAAAGTGGCACCCAAATTATCTCCAATCAAAGATTCCTTGTGATGTGTCAAAACACACACCAACACGTGTAACTCTCCCCTTTACAGCTCTTTTATGTGTCCAACACATTTTTACATTTCCCAAAAATAGAAGGTCCAACTTCCAGAGGCCATAACTTTTAATTCGGGTGTTCGATTGACGAACCATTTAATGTGTCAGAAAGCTCGTGAAGAGATCTATCACCCTATAACTGGCTACATTGGTTATGACAATTTTTAGGATGTTTAGAGAAGTTTTGATTCTAGTAATTGAGTTCAAAACTTTTTTCCGGTAGTTTCAAAAAATAGAAACTTTAATATCTCGCGATCCAGATATGATCTTGAGACGAAACTCGCCCAAGATGTTCACTTAGTTGTTTCGCACCTTCTGGGAAAATTTTTAGGTCAATCTGAGCTCAATTGAAGGACTTACTAAAAATAGTAAGTCTCGCTATTTTTAGCTCATTTGGAAACTTTGAAAGTTCTAGACCATTATCCAAGATAAAGGGTATTCATAAAGACCAAAACTGGGAAAAATAGTAATCTTTCAAAGTTGCAAGGTTGAGACATTTTTCTTAACATGTTCTAACTGCTCTTTACATTCTTCCTCTAAGGACTCAATTTTGTCCTGGAGTGGTGCAATGACATCCCAATTTGAGATAGCCATCTTTATTGTATCTTCCCTAGCCACCAGGAATTTCTGGACCCATTTATCCATTACAACTGCTTCATGCTTTTGGACATCCAGTCCAACAACTTGTTCTTATGTGACCTATGCAAGATGGGATAGCAGCTCCTAGATTATTTGTCTAGGTACCACCAGTCCCTTGATAAAATTTTGAAGTTGGAAAATTTGTCCCTTCAGTTCTCTTTTCCTGTTCTTATCCTTTTGGACTCTAGATACCATATCCTTTACATTTCCTCGGAGCTCTTCAATTTCCCACTCTTGAGTAGCATGACCCAAATTCATGGTCATTATCTAGAAATCCTTCAGATTTATCTCTCCTTTGTTTTTATCTCTAGCAGGAGTAGCCAATTGTGCTATCCTTGCTCCAGTCACATCCCTCCAGATGGACAACATTATCAGTGCCTTCCTCTTGGGCTTAGGCACTTCTTCAACAAAAATACTCTTGAAATCAAAAGGAACCAACTAAATGGGATGGGGCATTACCTTAGATGCTAACCAATAAAGAATGTCCTGATCTAGTTGCTCATTCTATCCACCTCAACCTTCATCTGGAACTTCTTCATTATTTTTTCCAACCTAATTTTGAACATCCTATTGGTCTTGTTCTTTGTCTTGTTCCAGATAATGTTTCTCTTGATGTTGATCATCCTATTGTTTCACATGTACCTCTTTCTCTTTATCAACATCAACTGGACTTTCTTCAATAACTTGACCTTTATCTGGATCTACATCTTCCTCCAGATCTTCTTCTTCATGTTGGTCCTTTGGAACTTCCACTTCCCTTTGATGTTGATCAAAATTCTATTGATCCTCCATATGCACATCTTATGCTTCAAAGATTTTCTCTTGTTCAAATGGATGTTGAGAAGCATCAGGTTGAACATTTTCTTATTGAGGCCCTTCTTCCTTTTGACCCATATCTGGCATATCATCCCGATGTATATCCTATTGAGAAATTGCATCTATTTGATGTGTATCTAGAAGTTGAACATCTAGTAGCTCCTCTTGTTCCACTTGTTTTACTAGTTCTACATCTGGTTCCTTTGTATGTGGAACTTCTTCTTGTGAACTATCTGGATGTGCAACGTCTGCTTGTGAAGTATCTAGTTGCAAAGTTATATATGGAATACCAATATCTAAAACTTCTTTATTAACTTCCTTCTCCAAAATGGTATTCTCTTTCTCTCCCTCCTTAACCTATTCAATTTGAACAATGGGAACTTTTGAATCAATTGAAATAATAGCCTCCTGGCTTATTGAAAGGACCTCATCAAACATGGGGTCATGCTCAATAATGTTTTGCAGTACTTTAGCCATAGTGGAAATTGTGCGCAACATTGCTTCGACATGCATTCCGTCAGTCACCTCGTCATCTGACAATTCAACTACTTTTTCTAGAGGAAACTATGGATGTGTAGTAGTGGCCGCTTGAATCTTCACTTGCTCTCCTTTCTCTTTCTTTACCTTAATAATCCTTGCAACTTGGCCTATTGGGAACTAGTTGGAGCTTGTGGTACCACTAGGACTTCTTGAATTAGCACTTGTTGTATACCTCCTTCTGACACTTTCTCTTTTCCTTTAAGAGAGGTATTCTTTGTTGGAATGTTTGGTTGCCTAGATACTTTAGTGGACTTGGCTGATCTAATGAAACTTACTGGAATGGCCATTACTGTTTCCTCTAAGTTTATAGAAGATTGAGTAACTGGAACCTATTGTGTAATGCCCCATCATGCAACCCTAGAGTGCTAGAACAACAAACGTAAATATTACAAAAATAATTTTTTTTAAAGCAAGATAGTGCAAAATAGTCACCAAATATATCATATTACACAACATAAAAGAAATTGCTCTTCTAACAACTCTAGGGCAACATACTACATCAGTGAATAAAGAGTAGAACCATATAAGAGATAACATTAAACTGCTAAAATAACTGTTACAATAGCAAGATAGTTTAATTACAAAGTTTCAGTACAAGATTACAAGACCGTTCATGTCTATTTACAAAAGAATACATATGAAAGTATACAACACTACTAAAGGTAGAAAGCAAACTGGAACTAGAACAACTCCACACAAGGCTCGATCCGAATCTCCAAGAATACCAATGGATAGCTCTGCCTCCCAACCATGTGGAACCCTGAGGTCCACCCCACCGAGCTAGGAGATAACATCGAGGCTCCACTAGGTTGAAGTTACAACAAGGGAAACAACAATAAGATAAAAACTCCTCACAGTCATACGAGGTAACAAGACTGCATAGAAATGATAGTATCCACCAGACAGAACCAACATCCAAACAAGATTAAACATGAAGCCAAGACTGTACTCCAGAGCCACCAATAAAATAAAGAGGAAGAAACTGAGTTGCGTAAGGAGAGTGTCATCGCATGGTCCTAGCATGGGTTACCCAGGCTATCTATCACCAAAAGTTGGCCCCCATCTATGGTTACCCTAGTAACCCCTCTCTAGGCATCGGCCCCATAGGGTGACGCATGCGGAGCCGACAGGTCCTCTCATGGGGACGAGGAAATCGGCCTTGCCAACCAGTCCTTCTCACCCCATCCTTAGCCTGCCAGAGCACTCAAGGCATGGGTGAGGTATCTTACTTATCTGGTTAAGTGTTTCACTACCCCAACCCTCCTAATGAGTTATTAAGTTTTCACTTGCTCATAACTTCCATGGGGTTACCCAGGCGACCTCTCACTAGGTACCAGCCCCACCATAGAAGCCACTCCCTTAGCAATCTCAAACAAACAACCACATCACCATGAGCAAAGATAAGATACAAACGGCTTCTACCCAAAACTCAAGCCATTCACTTGCCCTCGACAATACAATCCCGTAGCATTGACATGCCACTATTTGAACCAAAGCCCAACACAACACACCTCTGGAGATAGGTACAAAACCAAGGAAAAAGGTAACCATTATCTGATAGATCAATGTTTCTACATTTTGACACCAAGTTCACATAATATCCCTCAAGAATTAGACTTCATACTTGCCCAAAACATAGACGAAACTCAACCCCCAAAGAACATAATGACCCACCGAAGCATTTCGCCAAGACAAGGAAGATAATCAAGAAGAGAGATTCGATGTACTTTTAACCATAACATGAAAATACTAAAAGATTAACTTCATTCTAAAGAAGATACAAGTTTCTGGAAATAACAATTCCTCTATAACTACAAGAAGAAATAAGTTTCCTAACTAGTCCCTAATAAACATCCTCTCTTTTAAAATAACCATAAAATAACGATAACGTAATTATCCAACTATATTGTTAATTTCACATCCTAAAAGATCAACCTCCATTTGCGAAAATATACACTTGCTAACATAAATTTTCCCGTCTAAGCTACATTCTAATATAAACCACTACAAGATATAATTTAATTTTTTGACAACCAACCAATTAATACAATTTCCTTTTAAACAATTATAACACAATAAATTACTTAAAAGCATATAATACCATTTCTCGTTACACAATACAATTTTTACATGAAACGTTATACATAATTACAAACAAACATGAATCACCATCTAATGTCTAACCATTGCAATTTCCAAAGGGTTAAAATTATTTTCCTATCACCATACCATTTTACAAAACCTAATTATTTCAACTCTAAGGAACTTCATTTCCTTAATTCAACTTCCTAATAAATAAACCAATACTTAATCAACATCTATAAAGACTACATTTTTCTTATTTCAATTTTTTTTTTAATAAAAGACCAATTACTTAACAATCTCTATATAAATATGCCTATAGTCTCCTATAAACCTAACATACTATCCACATTGACAATTTCTAACATATCACATAACGAATGCTTTCTTATTTAATAACATCTAGCAACCACAAAAGCTTCTATGCCACGGTTTCACCATAACAGATGTAATTTCCTTTCGAGCCTACCAACTTAGGCCATTCAAAATACAATATAAAACTATAACTAATACTATCGACCACTTCCGATGACTATCTGCCCATTAAAGGCGATAATAGAAACTAAGGAAACACTAAACACATCGATCTCCACTTTTGACCCTTCTAACATAAAGCCCAACCACGACATTCGCTACATAACACTTATGCGGCCTGTCGACCTACCTAATCCAATCAACTGCTAAGACTAAACAGCTGACTAGAGATAAAAGATAAACCATGTTCTAACAGAAACGACTCCCTCACGGCTCGCAATCTTCTTAAAAAGATACAGAAAGAGAATCAGATGGCTCTATAAACATTCAAACTAAGCAATACAACTAGGTTAGCAAGAGTTACCACTGCTATCTAATGACAACCCACTAAAAAAATGCCCACGAACCTATCGGCTATAATCCCTAGCATGCCACTCGACATAATATATAAACAAAGTTGAGAAAGTTGACTACCTCCGTCGACTACCTGCCACTACAAGGCGACAGCAAAAGCACACAAACATTGCCATTCTAAAACAAAAGGTACTAACTTAAAAACTCAACACAGACATGCGCTACATAACACCTTGCTATGAGGCTGACTACTTACTCAACCCTTCCGATTGCAGGGGCTTAAACAGGCGACTGAAGGCATAGCGACTACCATAACAGTAACAGAGTCTGCAGCCAGTGACAAGGCATAAGGTAAGCATTTAAAAAAGGCACTACCATCATCCTAGCTCGTGGCTCTAACAAAAGACAGGCAACAGTTTGAAACATTCTACTTCCCATTCAACTCCCAATGACTCATCAACCACGGTTTTCTAAACATTACTATGCTTAAACACAACCTTTCTAAAGTGACAGTGAAAGTAGAAAGTGAATCTAAGAGAGATCTGGAAGATAAAAATAGGAACTTCTAGAAACAATTTAAGCTTCTAGGCCTAACACCATGTGAATCCCTTATGAAAATAAGACATGTTTATTTTTCTGCATGTTACAAGCTGAGAATTAAACTGATACAATTAGAGAATGGACAAATACCTTGTATCCAAGAAGAAGGTTATGAATAAAACTTCACAAGATCTATCGAAATTCTAGACATAAAAGCAGGGTACTTTCTAGTGGAGGTAATGTTGGAGCCACAAGACTTTAATTAGGGTTTCACAGGTAAAAGTAAGGAATTTAGGGTAAACAGGAAATATGAATACTATGAAAACCAAATAAGGGTCATCTGCAGAATGGTGGAGCATAAACATAGCCTCAAAGGAATCAACTCCATCAAGTTGTCTTAGAACAAGAGCAGAAGAAATTTGTTAATGGAGAAAGGCACATTGATGTGCAATTTGGATCCTCTTTCTTACTGGGCAATCTACTTCAGTCTTGAGAGATAAATAGGTGAAATAAAATGCAAGAACGACAGGGACATGAGGTTGGTAAAAGCTTTAGATAGAGCCATCTTTTCACAGGTTTGAAAACACAATACAGGGTTACAGATGATGGCACATGCTTTCAAGAGGAAATTTAGGCACAGGTTAAAATAGAAGAATACATCTTGGAGGAATATACAGAGATTGGAGCGACATCTGACCATATAGGTACAAGACATAACAAGCCATATAGAATAGATAGATTCCAATCTACCGTACATGCAAATACACACAACGGAGCAAGCTGCAATAAATTTTAAATTTTAAACTACAACAATGGCAAATTTTACAAAGAGTGACAAATCACATACCTGGATTCCAGTCCCTCTTTGAGAATTCTTCAAATCCTACAACCAATTCTCTGTTCTTCTCCCAATTTCTTTGTTCTATTTTCAAGCCCCCCTCCGAACAAGATTTTTTTTTCATAAAAAAAAATCATTCAACTCATAAAATAAATGCAGACATACATCCGTTACCCAACAACCCACTCCCCGAGAAAATCAAAAAATTTCTATAACAAGAGATCTTGAATCTTCCAATTTTGAAATTGACAACACAATGCATTAATTTCGCCTACCAAATTATTCTGAACAAAATATTTACTCATTACTCAAACTCCAATTATGACATGAATACTTTGGAATAGCAAATAATTTAACTCTAGGCTATTATAAATTTTAACCAAGATGTCAAACAAAGTTTTAAGCTAAATCAATTATTATCTAACCAACATAAAAGAAGCATTATTGATAAATAATAATTCATTAAAGTATCTTCCAACCACACAAAACATAATTAGCATTATAAAACACAACTCGATTATACACCACGACACAAGATAACCAACATAACAAGACAAGACCAAGTGTCACAACACGACTCGAGACCACAACAGAGGACAAGGACTGACCTAGTGGAATAGACCTCATGTTATCTCCCATCACTGATATCTATTGGTGAAAGAACCCGCTCAAACCTGCTATATCAGGTGGAGTTGAGGTTCGGTACCTGTAGCCTGCATCCAAACTTGTTGTATATGATCAAATACATATATGTCTGCACACGGAGAGTTAGAGAGTCACAGCGCAGTAGGGTACTCGAAGCGAGTAATGTTGCACCATCCCTGCTCTTGAACAAGATTATAATCACAACATTTAGAATCAAATATCAACGAATCTAGTAAAACATGCCAATGTTAATCCATAACTAATCATGTCCAACATATCATAACTGAAGTAATACTAATGTCATCATCACTCATAACACATGTCTAAATATATCCATTGAACATATACCATCAAGGTCAAAGAGAACATAAACCATAACATACTAGTCCAAATGTCTCGAAATTGTAAATATGCAATAAAAGACTATCAACTGTTTCATAACTATCAGAGAGAAATATGAAACTAACATCTATCACAAGCCAAAAAGCGAGGGGCATTACATCCTCGCCCCCTAAAATCAGGCTTACTCTTGGAAGCCTGCAAATAAGTAAGGATATAACTCCCTCATCCTGGAAGCATCCTCCTAGGTAGCAGAGGTCTCATCATTAGGATCCCACTGGACCCTGACCTGCTCCACGTCTCTACCCCTGAGAGCAAGTCTCTTGTGCTGAAGAATGCCTATGGGCTCCAAAGCCAGCTGCCCGTCCTCTACCTGTAGGGCAGTCAAATCAAGAACATGAGCAATATCTGGATAGTAAGGTCTAAGTACAGAAACATGAAACACATCATGGATGTGTGAAAGGCTAGGTGGCAAAGCAAGATGATAAGCAACTGGATCGATCCTCTCCAACACCTCAAAAGGTCCAACAAAGCATGGTGCTAGCTTAGAGCCCTTTCTATAATGGATTGGACTCTTTCGCGGTTGCACACGCAAGAACACCCGATCCCCAATAGAAAACCAAGGATCGATCCTATGAGCATTAGCATACTTCTTCTGCCTATCCTGGGCTGCCACCAAATGCTCTCTAATCCTCTCAACTTGCTGCTCCATGTCTCTAAGCATATCAGGACCTAGAAGAACTCTATCCTCCAGATGATCCCAACTCAAAGGGGTCCTACAAGGACGACCATACAAGGCCTGAAATGGAGACATGCCAATAGAACTGTGATAACCATTATTATAGGCAAACTCCACCAGATGTAGGTTGTCCTCCCAACGGCTCTTCTGATCCATCACATACATCCTCAACATATCCTCGAGAACCTGATTAACCCTCTCGGTTTGACCATCAGTCTCAGGATGGTAAGCTAAAATAAAGTTTAGCTGTGTCCCCAAGGCATGTTGCAAGGAAGTCCACAGGGCAGAAGTGAACATTCGATCCCTATCAGAGATGATCCTGTGAGGAATCCCATGAAGTATGACGATGTCCTCCATGAACAGTCTGGCCACCGTAGAGGCATTGTAAGAAGCACAGACATGAGAGAAGTGAGCTACCTTTGTCAACCTATCCACAGTGACCATAATAGCATCGTGTCGACGAGAGGATATCGGAAACCCAACAATGAAATCTATCGAAATGATATCCCACTTCCACTTTGGTATCAGATGAGGTTGCAAAAGACCTGCAGGGTGCTAATGTTCCGCCTTCACCCTCTGACACTGAAGACATCTCGACACAAAATCAGCAATATCTCATTTCATACCACTCCAAAAGAACAGTTGACGCAGATCCGCATGCATCTTCTTGACACCTGAATGAGAAGAATAGGGTGCTCGATGTGCCTTAGACAACACTAGGGTGCGAAGACCATCTGAACTAGGAACATAGATATGACCCAAATGTCGCAAAAGACGATCTAACTCAAAAGAGTAACCAGAGAACCTACCCTCTAAAGGTCTACCAGACTCAATCTCGGATCTCACATCCTGACACCAACTGTCGGTAGGAAGTACTGCAAGAATCTAACCTCTCAAATCAATGATAAGAGAGACTACTAAGATCTCATGCCACCGACGACTAAGAGCATCTTCTACCACATTCTCCTTACCTTGAATATATCTGACCTCAAAGTCATACTCGCACAAGAAATCCATCCAATGCCTCTACCTCGCATTCAAGTTTGGCTGCATGAAAATATACTGCAAGCTACGATCATCACTGTGCAGCTCAAACCGATCCCTAAGAGAAAATACCTCCATCTCACCAAGGCATGCACAACTGCCGCTAACTCCAAGTCATGAGTGGGATAGTTCTGTTGACGCCTGAATTGACTGGTGGTTTTCTGAGCAATTTTCATTCAGGCACTCTCCCTAAGTATCCAAAAAATGCTCTAAGTAACGGACCTCCTCAGTATTTTTCAGCTGCATCATCATATTTTCTTGAGGAGGAGGTCATCATCATCATGTTTGTTTCCATGAGGGTCAGCATCATCATGTTCTTCGTCGACCGGTTTCTCATCGTCATCATCATATTTCGCTGTCGGGTGATGTTCGGGTTTTATCCTGATGATGCTGACGAGCTACAGTGCGCCCTTATCTGCTTGCGAGGGTGATGTTTCAAAGTCTCCGGTGATCTTCCATTTATCACCTTGCGCGAGCATGATGATGATGTTGCTTATTCTTTGAGTTGCTCGACCTAACTTGTTTTATCCTAAGGGTCGTCATCATCATCATTTTTTCAGTTGTCATCCTGCTGCTTGTGGAGGTCATCATATTTTCTGCCTTCATGATATTTCGCCGGGGTGATATTTCTATCATCGGGTGATCTTGGTTATGATCATCCTGATGATGATGTTGAAGAGTTTCAAGTACGACCCGATATTCACTAGGGTCATCATATTTCGAACGTCAGGATGATCTTAGTCAATATCATCCTGATGATGTTGTATCACTTCTTGTTCTTTGTTTCTCATCCTGATGATGCTGACGTCATCCGTATATCAGGGTGATATTTTTCTTTCTGCCTAACTGCATCATGATATTCCGAAGGAAGGGGTGATATTTTCATATCACCCGGATATAAGTTTGTTTGTTCGAGCATCATGATGATGCTAATATCAAGGAGATATCCGCCTGTTGGCTTCGCGCATTATCTCCGGGGGGTGATCTTTTCAAGCAGCATCATCATATTCAGTTATCGCCCCGATCTTATAGAGGAGCTACAGTGCAACCTGATATTTGAACATCAGGAGGATATTTCCAAATATCCGGTTGTCTTCCGAATATCATGATGATGTTAATATGATGATGTCGTCATCAAGGTCCCGCGGGGGTCATATTTCTAACACTGATCATCTTGAAGAGACCTCCTGATATTTGCAAACATGGTGATGACGTCATCCGGATATGAGGAGGTGTAGAGTAGGCAGATATGATGATGACGTCAGCAGGATATGATGATGACGTCATCAGGATGTTCATCGGCCAGACTTTTGTTATAAGCTCAGCAGGAGGATGTTCCTCCGAAGGATCAGGTTGTGCCGATTATCATGAAGGTTATGTTTCAAATATCATGATGACGTCAGGGTGATATTTCGAACAACAGGATATCATGCTGCTGGAGGATGATGATGATGAAGTCTATACTAGTGTCGTCAGGAGCAAAAGCGCCGACATGATATATGCTCATGACCTAGTATATAAAGTGCAAAGGAGGTTGCTGCGGGGTGCATGTGGGATAATGTTATCCTGCATATTCGAAATATCATGATGATGAATCTCGGCGGGAAGCGGTTGCGACTGTCTGTTTGATGTTCTTCCCGAGGCCGCGGGTTGGTGCGCCATCAATGGCGATTGTTGCAGAGGTATGGGCGATGGCGTGGACGAATGTTGTACCTGATTGAAGATCTGAATCCCTAGGCGGCGGCGCAAGGCTCGAAAAATCTTCCTGTCTCCTCCCCTACCTGCTGCATTCAAGTTTGAGCGCCATTTCTATGGTACTGTATATCTGGCGGGAATTTTGGTCAACCTGGTAGTTAATGCTGAAGACACCCTCCTGCTATATAATGCAGATGGTGTTGATCATTCAAGGTTGTTGAAAGTGGTAGATTTTTGGCTCTGTAATCCAAAACCAGCTGATCTGGTTGCTCTGTACAGTTCTTCTTGTGAGTTTATGTATCTCCTGTTGTAGGACTTGGCATGAATCCACTGGTTTCATGGTTGATCTTATATGAGTAATGCTACCTTAGCATGTGTTGTGTTAATTCTGTCTCCAGTATTGCATGTATCCTTCTTCTGGATCTGGATGTTTGCTTATGTTTAGATTCTAGAGCATAGAATTCCTATGTTGAATGTCTGATCTTTTAACCTCTGCTCAAGGGGCAGATTAAACTGTTTTCAGGTTGAACATTGGGAAGGGTATACTGCAGTAGGGATGCCATAAGTAGAGATAGCTCAACACTCTATATTGGGAGATATCTGTAAGGCAGATATCATGTGTATCCCCCTGAAATCCAGTTTTAGCTATTTATGCTGATCATTCACAGGTGTATGTCTACTGACTCCAAGCCCTGGATAGGCACCAGTCATGCTGTGTTCTTGTGTTATACACCATGTCCAGCTTTGCATCCAAATTCAAACTAAAACACTTCATACTTCCACCTGTTAGTTGTAGGAGTAGGATTAGGAACCCCCTGCATGCTCTCATACCCAACCAGACATCATGTCCAAGAATGTTGCCAGCCTTGTGATCTATCATACAGATCTTGGTCCATACATGAGAGCATTCTGCCTGCTGTTGTCAAGTCAGATCTTTCTATCTTTGAGCCAGTCAAGGTTACATCTTAAGTTATAGGGATACCCCCCTTGGTGCGGCAGAACCAGAAGTGAAGGGGAGGAGCTCACGCAACCTCCTGTATTCAGTTGGCCTGAATCTGCCTGTGCATTAGAAGTGGCAAACCCTAATGCTGATTCAGAAGAAATGTCAACAAATTGGCGACTCTGCTGGGGACGATTGATAAAATAAAGAATAATACTTGTGACCCATCCGAGTCACTAACAAAATGATGCTCTGCTGGTGGAATGAACCTGGAGAAGTAGCTTTCAGCTGCTGTAAATTTTGTCCTCTCTGGAGAGGTGGCGACTCTGCAAAAAAGATCTAAATGCACATGAAAGATAGATGTATGTTATTGGTTGAAAGATGTACATATTTCTGCATCTGTATGAGAAAAGGTACCTTGTTACTTCCCCTTTATTTGCTGTTTTACTGCATAAGTTAGATGCCAGGGGAAGCCTTAGGTCTTAGACAGACAAAGGATGTCTAGGAGTAAGATTTTTATGAATCCAAGTATGAGTTATCCCACACTCAGTGGTAAAATGTTGTATAAAGGGATTGAAGAGATAAGAAATAGGTTGATACTCTTAGAGGCTGAGCAGGCCAAGTTAAGAAGTAATAACCCTGTTGTGTCTGCCAGTCAAAAAGCTAAACCTCCTGTCAGCCCTTTTGATCCTTTGTATGACCAACTGGATTTGTCATGGGTAGATTATAAAGTAGAAACTATGCCTGCTAGGATATACTGTCAGATGCCTAGATTTAGTGGTCACAATGTATGTGATGGGAATGCACATATCCAAAATTTTCAAAGTTTTATGGGAAAATATTCATTCAGAGATGAGGATATGTGGATGAGGTTTCTTGTTAGGTCCTTTGATGCAAAAGCAAAAGACTGGTATTTGAGCTTTCCAAAGAGATCCTTTGCCTGTTGGGATGAACTTGCTGATTGTTTCAAAGAAGAATTTGCAAAAGAACCGGCTGATCTTGTTGCAGAATTGATGAGAATCAGAAAACAAGATGAAGAGCCATGTGTTGATTTCAGTCATAGGTTTGCAGTAGCCCTTTCACATGTCCCTGAAAGTTTCAGACCTGATATTTCAGCCTGTGTTGGCATATTCTTTGAAGCTTTTGAGGAGGGCTCTAGTGCATTACTGAGGGATTTCAAGGTGACAAGTATGCAGATGGCATACAGGTTCATTGAGAATGTAGAAGAAATGAGAAATATGCACCTGCTGAAACCCCTGTCCCCAGGCCTTGGTGTGAAAAATGGTTATGAAGCTGCAAATGACCAAGTCATGAAGGCATCATGTGAAGATGAAAAGATGAATGTTGAGGATGCCAGTGAAAGGACTAATGAGGATTCCCATTGCAATCATGAGGCATCTGACCATGAAGACAACAATGAGGTTGTGGACAGCAATGAGCAATTTTTAGAATGGACCTGTGGAGAAAATTGTGAGTATTGTACTCAAGACAGAGAAGATATAAGCAAAGAGAGAGGCAGTCCTATGTGTGACCCATTGCCTATCTTTCAAACACATGGAGATCATGAAGAGCAGTCAGAAATTGAAATAAGTGCTAGTTCAGAGCATGACTGTTTTTCATTTGATGGCTGTTTTGCTTATGATACACAGGCTGATACTCCTCCACAGAATGAATCCATTGGTGATGAAGAGGTATGCTCTGCTGCCCATGAACAAATGGCATACTATGATGAAGCTGATGTACCTGGGCCACCCATTTATGACACATGTGGTGATGAGGATCTGTCTGAGTGTGGTGAAGATCTAGACACGATTTTTGGCTTGGATTCTGTTTCTCATCCTGATGAAAGAGGAAACAACATACATCAGGTAAGTGATTGTAAAAATGTGCCTGATTGTAAAGAGGTGTCAGAGCCTGATCTTTTCCAGCCTGGTGTACCAGATGGTTGTGTACATGATGTGCACAATTGTGATTTTGAAAGCTTTTCTTTTGATAGGCCAGCATATAACACAATGAGCCCTGATCTTCCTAGTTGTGTGGTGGACTCTGAGTGTTTCCTATTTGCAGTCCAACTAGGAGATCATTTTACAATGCATACTGCTGATGCAGATGATGATAGGTGTTACATACCATTTGAGCATGCATTGCCTGAAACATTCTGCACCCACATGTCACATGATGCTGAGGGTTATCTGCACAAGGATGATGACAAGCCAAATCAGAGGGTTGAATGTGCAGATGACAAGATTTGTTTGTGGGTGGATCCTGACAGTATCTCCAAGCTTGACCCAGTGCATGCAGATGAAAACAAGATATTTGACAAAGGGAGATACATGTTTTTCTTTTCTTGGTGGCCTTAGGCCATCAAGTGTGTTGGGTGATGCAGGTCAGTGCAGTATTTGACTCTGTGCCCAATGGATAAGGGACTGGTCTGCATCCCAGAGATCTGGGGTTCTCGCTGCAGTCTTTCACCTGCACGTCCCCAGACAGAGCCACTGTTGACGCCTGAATTGACTGGTGGTTTTCTGAGCAATTTTCATTCAGGCACTCTCCCTAAGTATCCAAAAAATGCTCTAAGTAACGGACCTCCTCAGTATTTTTCAGCTGCATCATCATATTTTCTTGAGGAGGAGGTCATCATCATCATGTTTGTTTCCATGAGGGTCAGCATCATCATGTTCTTCGTCGACCGGTTTCTCATCGTCATCATCATATTTCGCTGTCGGGTGATGTTCGGGTTTTATCCTGATGATGCTGACGAGCTACAGTGCGCCCTTATCTGCTTGCGAGGGTGATGTTTCAAAGTCTCCGGTGATCTTCCATTTATCACCTTGCGCGAGCATGATGATGATGTTGCTTATTCTTTGAGTTGCTCGACCTAACTTGTTTTATCCTAAGGGTCGTCATCATCATCATTTTTTCAGTTGTCATCCTGCTGCTTGTGGAGGTCATCATATTTTCTGCCTTCATGATATTTCGCCGGGGTGATATTTCTATCATCGGGTGATCTTGGTTATGATCATCCTGATGATGATGTTGAAGAGTTTCAAGTACGACCCGATATTCACTAGGGTCATCATATTTCGAACGTCAGGATGATCTTAGTCAATATCATCCTGATGATGTTGTATCACTTCTTGTTCTTTGTTTCTCATCCTGATGATGCTGACGTCATCCGTATATCAGGGTGATATTTTTCTTTCTGCCTAACTGCATCATGATATTCCGAAGGAAGGGGTGATATTTTCATATCACCCGGATATAAGTTTGTTTGTTCGAGCATCATGATGATGCTAATATCAAGGAGATATCCGCCTGTTGGCTTCGCGCATTATCTCCGGGGGGTGATCTTTTCAAGCAGCATCATCATATTCAGTTATCGCCCCGATCTTATAGAGGAGCTACAGTGCAACCTGATATTTGAACATCAGGAGGATATTTCCAAATATCCGGTTGTCTTCCGAATATCATGATGATGTTAATATGATGATGTCGTCATCAAGGTCCCGCGGGGGTCATATTTCTAACACTGATCATCTTGAAGAGACCTCCTGATATTTGCAAACATGGTGATGACGTCATCCGGATATGAGGAGGTGTAGAGTAGGCAGATATGATGATGACGTCAGCAGGATATGATGATGACGTCATCAGGATGTTCATCGGCCAGACTTTTGTTATAAGCTCAGCAGGAGGATGTTCCTCCGAAGGATCAGGTTGTGCCGATTATCATGAAGGTTATGTTTCAAATATCATGATGACGTCAGGGTGATATTTCGAACAACAGGATATCATGCTGCTGGAGGATGATGATGATGAAGTCTATACTAGTGTCGTCAGGAGCAAAAGCGCCGACATGATATATGCTCATGACCTAGTATATAAAGTGCAAAGGAGGTTGCTGCGGGGTGCATGTGGGATAATGTTATCCTGCATATTCGAAATATCATGATGATGAATCTCGGCGGGAAGCGGTTGCGACTGTCTGTTTGATGTTCTTCCCGAGGCCGCGGGTTGGTGCGCCATCAATGGCGATTGTTGCAGAGGTATGGGCGATGGCGTGGACGAATGTTGTACCTGATTGAAGATCTGAATCCCTAGGCGGCGGCGCAAGGCTCGAAAAATCTTCCTGTCTCCTCCCCTACCTGCTGCATTCAAGTTTGAGCGCCATTTCTATGGTACTGTATATCTGGCGGGAATTTTGGTCAACCTGGTAGTTAATGCTGAAGACACCCTCCTGCTATATAATGCAGATGGTGTTGATCATTCAAGGTTGTTGAAAGTGGTAGATTTTTGGCTCTGTAATCCAAAACCAGCTGATCTGGTTGCTCTGTACAGTTCTTCTTGTGAGTTTATGTATCTCCTGTTGTAGGACTTGGCATGAATCCACTGGTTTCATGGTTGATCTTATATGAGTAATGCTACCTTAGCATGTGTTGTGTTAATTCTGTCTCCAGTATTGCATGTATCCTTCTTCTGGATCTGGATGTTTGCTTATGTTTAGATTCTAGAGCATAGAATTCCTATGTTGAATGTCTGATCTTTTAACCTCTGCTCAAGGGGCAGATTAAACTGTTTTCAGGTTGAACATTGGGAAGGGTATACTGCAGTAGGGATGCCATAAGTAGAGATAGCTCAACACTCTATATTGGGAGATATCTGTAAGGCAGATATCATGTGTATCCCCCTGAAATCCAGTTTTAGCTATTTATGCTGATCATTCACAGGTGTATGTCTACTGACTCCAAGCCCTGGATAGGCACCAGTCATGCTGTGTTCTTGTGTTATACACCATGTCCAGCTTTGCATCCAAATTCAAACTAAAACACTTCATACTTCCACCTGTTAGTTGTAGGAGTAGGATTAGGAACCCCCTGCATGCTCTCATACCCAACCAGACATCATGTCCAAGAATGTTGCCAGCCTTGTGATCTATCATACAGATCTTGGTCCATACATGAGAGCATTCTGCCTGCTGTTGTCAAGTCAGATCTTTCTATCTTTGAGCCAGTCAAGGTTACATCTTAAGTTATAGGGATACCCCCCTTGGTGCGGCAGAACCAGAAGTGAAGGGGAGGAGCTCACGCAACCTCCTGTATTCAGTTGGCCTGAATCTGCCTGTGCATTAGAAGTGGCAAACCCTAATGCTGATTCAGAAGAAATGTCAACAAGTTCAATTCGTGATCCTTGAGTTTGCGAGACTCATAGGCAATCACGTGACCATCTTGCATCAGAATTGCTGCCAAACCCTCCAAAGAAGCATCGGTACAAACAACAAAGTCCCTATCAGGATCAATAACTGCTAATATCAGTGCACTGGTCAACTACTCCTTAAGAGTCTGAAAAGCTGCTTGACGTTGCTCTGACCAAACAAACTTCTTCCCTTTCCTCTGAAGAGAAGTAATAGGATGGGCAATCCTTGAAAACCCCATAACAAAACGGTGATAATAGCCCGCCAAACCCATAAAACTACGGACCTCAGAAACATTAGTAGGTGCAGGCCAATCCATAATAGCTTGGATCTTCGAAGGATCCACCGCAATACCCTCTCCAGAGATAACACGACCCAAATACTTAACCTCTGTCTGAAAGAACTCACATTTTGACAAATTAGCATAAAGCTGATTTTCTCTCAAACACTGTAACACCTGACACAATTGCTCCTCATGCTCCTCCATAGTCCTCGAATAGATCAGTATATCATCAAGAAACACAAGGACAAATCAGTCAAGATAAGTGCAGAATACACCATTCATCAAGCTCATGAAAACTGAAGGTGCATTCGTCAACCCGAATGGTACCACTGTGAACTCATAATGTCCATAATGGGTGTGAAATGTTGTTTTGTGAATATCTGCCTCAAATATCCGCAATTGGTGATAACCTGACTTAAGGTCAAGTTTAGAGAATACCTTTGCTCCTTTAATCTGATCAAACAAATCATCAATCTGAGGCAAGGGATACCTATTTCTCACTATTACCTTATTGAGCTGTCAATAATCGATACATAGCCGCAGAGATCCATCCTTCTTTTTCACAAAGATTACAGGTGCTCCCCAAGGAGAAACACTAGGTCAAATGAACCCTTTGGCTAACAGCTCCTCCAACTACAGTCAAAGCTCCTTGAGCTCCTGAGTGGTCATCCTATATGGACCTTGTGAGATAGGTTCTGCACCAGGAACCAGATCAATCCTGAAGTCAATGTCACGCTTAGGTGGCATCCCCAAAATATCAGATGGAAAAACATCAGCATACTCCCTCAAGAGTCGGTGATCGTCAAGAGATGACTCTCGACTCTCCTCCATCTCCAAGTCACTAACAGTCACTGTAAAAAGCTGACATCCCTGACGCATGCACCTCTTGAGTTACATAGCAGAGATCATACGTAGGGAAATAGGTCTATGAACTCCTACAACCTCAACCTCTGCACTAGAATCATCCACACATCTAACAGACTTATGCCAACAATCTATCACTGCCTGATGGGCCTCAAACCAATCCATCCCCAAAACTATATCATATGAACCAAGTGGTAGAATATGAAGGTCCACAGAAGTAGATAGAGAGCCAATCATTAGTTCAAACCCTGAGACTAGAGACTCAACTGCTATCTTAGTCCTGGAAGCTAACTCAACTTGCCACCTATCATCCTGCTTTGTTGCCACTAAGCCACAATCCTCCACAAGAGAAGGAGATATAAACGAATCAGATGCACTGGAATCAAAAAGAATAGAAAAACTAATACCTCGCATGCAACTAGAAGTCTCCACCACGGTGCCCTGATGCTCTGCCTAATGGTCATCCACCACTACAAAGACTCAGTGTGACCTGCTTGCATCACCAACTATTGGCTCAGATGCCGCTGGTTGATTTCCAAACCTTGAAGCACCCTTCTGTGGGCACTGTCTAGCAATATGGCCCTGCTGGCCGTATGAGAAGCACCCGGAGCCTCTACCAAAACCACCGTCACCCCGGAAAGCACTAGACTGCTGGAAACTACCTTTGCTCACTGTGGACTGTGTACTATGGGCTGGCTAATCAAAACAGTTATGCGCTGCCAAGACTAAACCTTCTTATTTTGAAATCTATTACCTTGCTGATGCTGAGAATTCTTCAGCTTGGACTGTGAATACTACTGCTGTTGACCACCCTTTGAGGGTGCATGAGAACCTGATGCCTGAGTGTGACCACCTCGAGAACCATATCCTAAAGAAGGTGCACTGCCAATGTGCACACCTGTATGCCCACCGAGTGCCATCGCCAAATTCTCCTCCACTAACCGGGCTTTCTCCACGGTAACCTCCATAGTCTTAGGTTCAAATACATGAACCCCTCCACTAATCTGGGCATTCAAGCCCCTGATAAAATACTGCACCAACATAGACTCGTCATCCCCGATACTTACATATTGTTTGAGCTCATAAAATCTACACTCATACTGCTCAACTGTCATGGCCAACTGCCTCAGCTCGTGGAACTCGTCTGCTCGACGCTGCCTCCAATGGTCAGATAGAAAATGGGCTCTGAATCTCTCTAAGAACAACTCCCAAGACACAGTGCTAATGTCCAAATGCAGCTTCTGCTCTTCTAGCTGCCACCATGTCAAAGTGAATCCTCAGAGATGCAAAATAGCACATCTGGCCTTGGTGTTGCTGCCATATGGATGCATGGCGAAACACCTGCCTAAGTCCAATAACCAAGTCTCTACCTCAAGACCTCTACCAGCTCCATCAAAGATGGGAGGGTGTGCTCTTAGTAGATCCCTCATATGGTTGGCTAGTGTAGCCTCCTGCTCAGCTGTCAACTCCCTGCACCTAGGAGACCTCTCTCTCTCTCTCTAGGACCCAGCTAGTCTACCTCTTGACCTCCTCTAGGTTGCTCACCCTCTTGTCTAGGGCCTAAACGGGCAAGGGCCTCCTAAAGAATCTGTCTCAACTAGGCTCCATCAGGCTGACCCTAACTCTCCATGTTCTGACCCCCGCCTTCATGGGCACTCGCATTAGGAGAACTGGGAGGAGGTGTGCTGCCACCACCTCTCCCACGACCCCTACCTCTGCCCCAACCTCGGCCCCTACCTCTAGGCATCTACCTACAGCACCAAAGGCAAATTATTACATTCAGAAAAGGGTCACAATAGGGATAAAATTATTCTACAGAGTTTAAGCACTAGGTTACATAATGGGCTAAAATATAACTAGGGTACCCAATGTTCAAACTTGGCTCTGATACCAAATGTAATGCCCCGTCATGCAACACTAGAGTGCTAGAACAACAAATGTAAATATTACAGAAATAATTTTTTTTTAAAGCAAGATAGTGCAAAATAGTCACCAAATATATCATATTACACAACATAAAAGAAATTGCTCTTCTAACAACTCTAGGGCAACATAACTGCATCAGTGAATAAAGAGTAGAACCATATAAGAGATAACATTAAACTGCTGAAATAACTATTACAATAGCAAGATAGTTTAATTACAAAGTCTCAATACAAGATTACAAGACCAATCATGTCCGTTTACAAAAGAATACATATGAAAGTATACAACACTACTGAAGGTAGAAAGCAAACTAGAACTGGAACATCTCCACACAAGGCTCAATCTGGATCTCCAAGAATATCAATGGATAGCTCTGCCTCCCAACCATGTGGAACCCTGAGGTCCACCCCACCGAGCTAGGAGATAACATCGAGGCTCCACTAGGTTGAAGTTACAAGGGAAACAACAATAAGATACAAACTCCTCACAGTCATACGAGGTAACAACACTGCATAGAAACGATAGTATCCACCAGACAGAACCAACATCCAAATAAGATTAAACATGAAGCCAAGACTATACTCTAGAGGCATTAATAAAATAAAGAGGAGGAAACTGAGTTGCGTAAGGAGAGTGTCATCGCATGGTCCTAGCATGGGTTACCCAGGCTATCTATCACCAGAAGCTGGCCCCCATCTATGGTTACCCTGGCAGCCCCTCTCTAGGCACCGGCCCCATACGGTGACACATGCGGAGCCGATAGGTCCTCTCATGGGGACGAGGAAGTCAGCCTTGCCAACCAGTCCTTCTCACCCCATCCTTAGCTTGCCAGAGCACTCAAGGCATGGGTGAGGTATCTTACTTATCTGGTTAAGTGTTTCACTACCCCAACCCTCCTAATGAGTTATTAAGTTTTCACTTGCTCATAACTTCCATGGGGTTACCCAAGCGACCTCTCACTAGGTACCAGCCCCACCATAGAAGCCACTCCCTTAGCAATCTCAAACAAACAACCACATCACCATGAGCAAAGATAAGATACAAATGGCTTCTACCCAAAACTCAAGCCATTCACTTGTCCTCGACAATACAATCCTGTAGCATTGACATGCCACTATTTGAACCAACGCCCAACATAACACACCTCTGGAGATAGGTACAAAACCAAGGAAAAAGGTAACCATTATCTGATAGGTCAATGTTTCCGCATTTTGACACCAAGTTCACATAATATCCCTCAAGAATCAGACTTCATACTTGCCCAAAACATAGACAAAACTCAACCCCCAAAGAACACAATGACCCACCGAAGCATTTCGCCAAGACAAGGAAGATAATCAAGAAGAGAGATTCGATGTACTTTTAACCATAACATGAAAATACTAAAAGATTAACTTCATTCTAAAGAAGATACAAGTTTTTGGAAATAACAATTCCTCTACAACTACAAGAAGAAATAAGTTTCCTAACTAGTCCCTAATAAACATCCTCTCTTTTAAAATAACCATAAAATAATGATAACGTAATTATCCAACTATACTGTTAACTTCACATCCTAAAAGATCAACCTCCATTTACGAAAATATACACTTGCTAACATAAATTTTCCCGTCTAAGCTACATTCTAATATAAACCACTACAAGATATAATTTAGCTTTTCGACAACCAACCAATTAATACAATTTCCTTTTAAACAATTATAACACAATAAATTACTTAAAAGCATATAATACCATTTCTCGTTACACAATACAATTTTAACACGAAACATTATACATAATTACAAACAAACATGAATCACCATCTAACGTCTAACCATTGCAATTTCTGAAGGGTTAAAATTATTTTCCTATCACCATACCATTTTACAAAACCTAATTATTTCAACTCTAAGGATCTTCATTTCCTTAATTCAACTTCCTAATAAATAAACCAATACTTAATCAACATCTATAAAGACTACATTTTTCTTATTTCAATTTTTTTTTAATAAAATACCAATTACTTAACAATCTCTATATAAATATGCCTATAGTCTCCTATAAACCTAACATACTATCCACATTGACAATTTCTAACATATCACATAACGAATGCTTTCTTATTTAATAACATCTAGCAACCACAAAAGCTTCTATGCCACAGTTTCACCATAACAGATGTAATTTCCTTTCAAGCCTACCGACTTAGGCCATTCAAAATACAATATAAAACTATAACTAATACTATCGACCGCTTCCAATGACTACCTGCCCACTAAAGGTGACAACAGAAACTAATGCAACACTAAACACAACGATCTCCCCTTTCGACCCTTCTAACATAAAGCCCAACCATTAAATTCGCTACATAACACTTATGCGGCCTGTCGACTTACCTAATCCAATCGACCGCTAAGACTAAACAGGCGACCAGAGATAAAAGATAAACCATGTTCTAACAGAAATGACTCCCTCATGGCCCACAATCTTCTTAAAAAGATACCGAAAGAGAATCAGACGACTCTATAAACATTCAAACTAAGCAATACAACTAGGTTGGCAAGAGTTACCATTGTTATCTAATGACAAGCCACTAAAAAAATGCCCACAAACCTATCGGCTATAATCCATAGCACGCCACTCGACATAATATATAATCAAAGTTGAGAAAGTTGACTACCTCCGTCGACTACCCGCCACTACAAGGTGACAGCAGAAGCACACATACATTGCCATTCTAAAATAGTAGGTACTAACTTAAAAACTCAACACAGACATGCGCTACGTAACACCTTGCTATGAGGTTGACTACTTACTCAACCCTTTCGACTGCAGGGGCTTAAACGGGCGACTGAAGGCATAGTGACTACCATAATGGCAATAGAGTCTGTAGCCAACGACAAGGCATAAGGTAAGCATTACAAAAAGGCACTACCATCATCCTAGCTCGCGACTCTAAAAAAAGACAGGCAATAGTTTGAAACATTCTACTTCCCATTCAACTCCTGACTCATCAACCATGGTTTTCTAAACATTACTATGCTAAAACACAACCTTTCTAAAGTGACAGTGAAAGTAAAAAGCGAATCTGAGAGAGATCTAGAAGATAAAAATAGGAACTTCTAGAAACAATTTAAGCTTCTAGGCCTAACACCATGCAAATCCCTTATGAAAACAAGACATGTTTATTTTTTTGCATGTTACAAGATGAGAATTAAATTGATACAATTAGAGAATGGATGAATACCTTGCATCCAAGAAGAAGGTTATGAATAAAACTTCACAAGATCTGTCAAAATTCTAGACATAAAAGCAGGGTACTTTCTAGTGGAGGTAATGTTGGATCCACAAGATTTTAATCGGGGTTTCACAGGTAAAAGTAAGGAATTTAGGGTAAACAGGAAATATGAATACTATGAAAACCAAATAAGGGTCATCTGCAGGATGGTGGAGCATAAGCATAGCCTCAAAGGAAACAACTCCATCAAGTTGTCTCAGAATAAGAGCAGAAGAAATTTGTTAATGGAGAAAGGCACATTGATGTGCAATCTGGATCCTCTTTCTTACTGGGCAATCTACTTCAGTCTTGAGAGATAAATAGGTGAGATAAAATGCAAGAACGACAGGGACATGAGGTTAGTAAAAGATTCACATAGAGCCATCTTTTCACAGGTTTGAAAACACAATACAAGGTTACAGATGATGGCACATGCTTTCAAGAGGAAATTTAGGCATAGGTTAAAATAGAAGAATACATCTTGGAGGAATATACAAAGATTGGAGTGACATCTGACCATACAGGTACAAGACATAACAAGCCATATAGAATAGATAGATTCCAATCTACCGGACATGCAAATACACACAACAGAACAAGCTGCAATAAATTTTAAATTTTAAACTACAGCAATGGCAAATTTTACAGAGAGTGACAAATCACATACCCGGATTCCAGTCCCTCTTCAAGAATTCTTCAAATCCTACAACCAATTCTCTGTTCTTCTCCCAATTTCTCTGTTCTATTTTCCAACCCCCCTCCGAACAAGATTTTTTTTCATAAAAAAAAATGATTCAACTCATAAAATAAATGCAGACATGCATCCGTTACCCAACAACCCACTCCTCGAGAAAATAAAAAAATTTCTATAACAAGAGATCCGGAATCTTCCAATTTTGAAATTGACAACACAAGGCATTAATTTCGCCTGCCAAATTATTCTGAACAAAATATTTACTCATTACTCAAACTCTAATTATGACATGAATACTTTGGAAAAGCATATAATTTAACTCTAGGCTATTATAAATTTTAACCAAGATGTCAAACAAAGTTTTAAGCTAAATCAATTATTATCTAACTAACATAAAAGAAGCATTATTGATAAATAATAATTCATTAAAGTATCTTCCAACCACACAAAACATAATTAGCATTATAAAACACAACTCGATTATACACCATGACACAGGACAACCAACATAACAAGGCAAGACCAAGTGCCACAACATGACTCGAGACCACAACAGAGGACAAGGACCGACCTAGTGGAATAGACCTCATGTTATCTCCCATCACTGATATCCATTGGTGAAAGAACCCGCTCAAACCTGCTATATCAGGTGGAGTCGAGGTTCGGTACCTGTAGCCTGCATCCAAACAACTTGTTGTATATGATCAAATACATATATGTCTGCACACAGAGAGTCAGAGAGTCACGGCACAACAGGGTACTCGAAGCGAGTAATACTGCACCATCCCTTCTCTTGAACAAGATTATAATCACAACATTTAGAATCAGATATCAACGAATCTAGTAAAACATGCCAATGTTAATCCATAACTAATCATGTCCAACATATCATAACTGAAGTAATACTAATGTCATCATCACTCATAACACATGTCTAAATATATCCATCGAACATATACCATCAAGGTCAAAGAGAACATAAACCATAACATACTAGTCCAAATGTCTCGAAACTGTAAATATGCAATAAAAGACTATCAACTATTTCAGAACTATTAGAGAGAAATATGAAACTAACATCTATCACAAGCCAAAAAGCGAGGGGCATTACATATTGGCCTGTCTCTTTGGCAGTTGTGGCCACACTAATACCTTCAGTTGTAAATTCTATAGTTGTAAATGTTCCTGCTTCATCCATTTAGCATCCTGCACGCTTCTCTTTCTAACCAAAAAATCATCATATTCACCATCTTCCAGGTCTATTCTCTTACCCTTCTTCTTTGGTAGGTTATCATTACACCCCTATCTTTTAAGGCCTGAATGTGGGCATCTAGCCAGATTTTGGTTCCATCTAGCACTCCTTTTGAAATGACATCCAGAGATGTCTCCTTAGGTTGTGTCCAATCTGGATCACTTATTACCTATTTGAATATTTTGTTCATTTCATAACTACTATGCAAGACATTCTTGTCATCTGTTACCTAAGGGGGCACTTCATGTGTACCCAATGTCTTCATCTACTCGATGTTGATCCTTTGATATTGCCTCTTCCAGACTTCATAATCGTCCATGCAATCTGGCTAATAATCTTCCTATCAATATATTTATGGATCCTATCATAAGGATCATATAACCTTTTCAACATGAAGGGTTGCAAATGGAACACTTGAAGCTCATTATCTGATGACTTTGCATTTAGTAAGGCTTGGCATCTGTATCAGCCTATATTAATAGGAAACTTAATGTTCCCTCTGCCAAATTTATCATTGAATGCTTCATAAGATTCAATTATTTGTTGGGTTAACTCCAATAAGATGACCTTATCTAATGGATACCAAGGTAACATATAGGGATAACTAGTAAACCCTTCCATCTGGATGTATGTGAATGTTGGGAATTGGGTGAAGTAGCTACCATGAGGGTCTATCATGCTTTGGGCATCAACTGATATTCTTTTGGCTCAGTCTCCTTCAATCATCCAAACTAGCCACATGTGGAAGCAGTCATTTACCCTCGTAATTCAACAATGATTGACTCCTTTCTAGCTGAGGGTAATACTTGTAAACTAGATTTTTCCCTAGTTTATTACCTATGGTGCCAACCTTCATAAGTCCATTAAATTGTGCCCTAATTGCACATGAGTATACCATATGGGTAAAAGCACAAAGTTGTGTCACACTTTCAACCAACTTATCAGCACAAGTGAATTTAAGTATTTCTAACTAAAAATCAATTTTGGTCAAACATATGATCTTGTAAGATTTATTCTAGCTAAGTTAGATATGTCCACAACTTTTCCAACTAAAATTGTTGGCTAAATACATATGTAGCACCACTATGAGGCCAATTTACCGAAAAATAAAATTATTTGAAAAACTTGATATTTCAACAACTTCTACTCATGTAAATAACATTTTTAAAAAATATAAAAATTCTCTTTTGTAGATCCATAAGTTTAGTTTTCAAAAATATATATATTAATAGTTTAATTATTATTTATATTTTCCTTTCTATTTTTACTAAAAGTAGGTTATCAGCACAAAACATTAGGTCGATTACCATGTCAAGGAAAAATACTAAAACTTATTAAAAAAAATATAAAAAAATATTATGCATTAGATAAAAGAATCTATATCAAGATGGTATAATTTTTTTTTCTATTTTAGATAAATAGATAATATGAAAGTTGACGTCGAATGGAAACAACACATTTTATTATTTATTTAAAAATATATATTTATCAAAATTGGAAAAAAAAAAATCCATGCACTAAAGTTTCAAGTTATAAATACACACAAAAAAATTGAAGAAAAAAAAATAAAATTTACTATATAAAGATTGACGTCTCATGTAACTTCATTTTTCAGCATTTTATCAGCAACTAAATTATAGTGTCAATTTATTAAAAACTATAATCAAATATTTTTTTAATTTTTTTTAAAAAATACAAACATAAATATATACACCTAAAAATGACACGACTCTAGCTAAATAAATATTTTAAATATTTATTCCGTTTTAAATTCCTCTATCAATAAATAAATTCATATTTCTCCAAAAAATTAAATAAAATCATTTATTTAATTAAATCATCCAAATTCTTCTAAAATCTTTCTAAATTAAATAATACCTAATTATTTAATTAATTCTTCTAAATTCCAAAGTCTTCAAATCCATAAGTATCAAATCATTCTCTATATTTAAATAAATTCAAATATTTATTTAAATTATCTATTTCCTCCAAAATTGAATTAATACCAAAAATAATTCAATTAATCCATGTGCACATGTAAAAAGCTAATATCCCCTCACCCACATGTCCTATTTATCTTTTAGTCAAATTAGTTAACTCTTTAATCAATTCACTTAACTGATTAGTCTATTTTGTTAACTGATCAATCATCTTAGTTAACTCCCCAATCTATTCTATTGACTCCCCAATCAACCCAGTTAACTGATCAATCATCTCAGTTAACTCCTCTATCTATTCTATTAACTCTCATATCTCAAAATGGAGCAGGACACTTGTCCTCTCCCTATTCGCACACATCCTCTCAAAATTTCTCAACCGTTGATCTTCGTATTCATTCTAGACCATTGATCTTCTTTCTCACAAGTCTATAAATACAAACCCCTATTCCTCCATTTGAAGGATCCAAGCTTTTTATAAACTTACTCTGCAGGAATCACAACGCGCCTTTGGCACAAATCACTCTATAGCTTGGGATCAATTGTCACACCATTATCACCATTATCATTGTATTGTGAAGATCCTCTTCATTGCAAAACCTATCAACAACCATTCTCCATTGTCATCTTGGAAAAAAACAAGGAAGTGCACCTTCTGAGGGCTCTATTCATACATGAGATCAATTCGAGATAGGCGACCAATGGAAGTTATGGAATAGAAAGGTTTGCAAGGTATTGTACTCTTTTGTGTTTGATCTTATTTGTTTCAATTTCATTGGGTTATTGGATAATTAGTTGTTTATGCTATTGTTCCCATTTTTCTAATAACAATAAAAAATACTAAAAAATAAATATTTTATTAGTTTACATCATTTCAAAAATCAAAACATATATGCCACTTTTTAGTGATTCAAGTTTCAAAGTTGGATCAGCGTTGGCCGTTTCCTTTATAAAAGTGTGACACAACTTTGTGCTTTTACCCATATATGAGGACATGTAGAAGACCTTGGTCTTCTTGAAGCAGAGGATTTGGAAGTGAATGGCATCTTTTATTGCTTGTGCCCAGTGCACAATGCCTGTGTCTTCCTTGACTATTTGGATGTATGCAAACATCCCAGGCTTGAATGTACCAGCTTCTTGCAAACCTATCATCCTTCTCAAAGTAGCGACCATGTATCTGACTTCTTCATTGAAGTCACTTCTGTAAAGTGTTTGTGCCATTTTTGACATTGACTTTAGCTTCTTGTTGCCAACTAACCAAGATGTGAAAATTGCTCTTCTGCATGCCTCCTCATTTGCCTTATAGTCTGCCTCCATTCTATCCTTCTCAAATCTATGCATTTGTGCTTGCATGGGCAGATTGAAAGTTTTGCTAATGCCCTTGGGAGACAGTTTGGCATAAACCTTGCCCTTGCTTATCATGAGGCATTTCATTGGATCGTATTTGTGGATGCATTGGTAGACTAGATCTTGGGCATCCATTGCCAGTGGGAATCTCACGGCTTTGAGAAGTCCACTATTTATAATATTTTGAGCCAGCGGGCTCATGTCCTATGCGGTGAATTGATGCTCATATGTGGCTAGGTCAAAATACCCTAAGTTTGTATCTGTAATTATCTTGAATAAAGGCCATATTTTAGATAAGTAACCCACATTCTTGAACTCTTATTTCATGTCTTTCGCGCACTTTGCCATCGTACCTGCAGACATTCATAAAAAAATGAATTGCACCGGTTGTAATTAACTAGGGTTTACCATTTTACTTTTCCCTTATTAAATCTAAAATCAGATTTACCCTATGAAAGATAAAAACTTCATTATAGTGTGTAGATTCAATTTCACTGTGGTAAGAAATGCAGATTAATGTTTACCCTACAGTGAAACTGGATTAAATCAATTTAAACTTACTGTAATTCCAAGATTAGGGTAAGTAGATCTCTTACATACCTGAATACCAAGTATTTCACCTTTATACATGTATAAAACCCCTACCATGTTTGGATATCCGGTCAGAAAGTCACTTACACCATCACTTTAAGCTCACAACCTCGCTTCTCCCTTCATAGCTTTACAACTCACTCCTCTGATCGCCTTGCTAATCATTCTGCAGATCGCCTTCTCGTTTGTTCGATTGCTTTGGTAAAGAAATATGATGATAAAATTTACTTTTAAACAATAAAAAATGTTAGGTATAGATTGCATTTAATGAGACCTATAGTAGTGAGCATTAATGACAAAGGAGAGGGGAAACTTACTATTTCCACATGCTTTTTGAATTTTAAAATTTAAATCTCAATGGATATTCCCTTTTACCCTTTGTTAACAAAGAATTATCTCAGCCACATGTGGATATCCAACCGGATGTGGAATTTCCATATCGTAATGTCCAGTTAAGATATATCGGGTTGGAAATGTCAAGTTAGGAATGTTCTATTTGACTAGATTAGGTTTGACTTCCATGTTTGGTTTGACTAGAATGTCTAGTTTGACCTTAATGTCCATATCAGGTTGGAATCATGTAGGTATCGGGTTACTAAGTGATGTCATGAAGACCTTTTCTGACTATTATTGGATATGAAAGTCCAACTGGATGTGGAACACTATCAAGATATTAACTTGGTACAAGATTAGGATTAGGTTCACATGTACGCTTTATATTGTGGGAGAAATGTCCGGTTAGAAATGCTCTATTAGATAACTGGATCTAGATGTAGATCTTCAATCGGATCATTAAGTTTCAAATGTCAGGTTTGGTTGGAAGATCGAGTTAGGTGATTCATTAAGTTCAAAAGGTTTAAACTGGGTTTTATATTTAGATTGGGTCCGGGATGATTTCTTCAAGTTATTGATAATACTTATGGATCGCTTTCAACTAGAATTGTTCAACATGATTCTTCTGAATATCTTCATCCGGATGTGGATGTGGATCGCTAAACTTGCAATTGTCATGTTTGGTTGGAAATGTTCGGTTGGAATAACTTGTTTATTTCAATGAATTTTGAGAAAATTCCAAAGGTGACCCTAGCTAGAATTTGATACTCTTTCAGTTTAGAACTTTACCTTAGATCCTTGGCACTCAGAATGATTTTTTATGTGACTTCATATTTTTCCTTTACCATGAAACCAACACACAAGAGGAAACCAAACAAAAAAGTAAAAAAGAAAGTTGGGGGGTCCTCATTTTGCTAGGAGCAAAATGGGGCGTGTTGTGAGACTGCACAACGCTTCAAACATGCATACAAATTCTAGAATAATTGCTAGGAAATTCACATGTAATAGGATGGGTGTAATCATGTATGTTAGATTCCTTGCTCAATTGAGTGTAGATGTAAATGATTGTTTAATTCTTGGATAATGGATGGATCATTAAAATGAATGTAATGGATGTCTTTTTATACATAAACTTAACATCAAAGTGTGAAGACTTGTGCATAGTTGGCCTATGACCAAAGTGTAAGATGAGGCAAGTTAGCTAAATGTTTGAATTTTTTTTTGCTATTAAAAGGATAAAATTGTGGCTGTGAAGATGACCTCACCACTGTAGACATGCCTTGGGTTAGATAGCTAGGTTGGATTTGTGTCTGATATGAATGGATTATGGATAACAATTAGACTAATTATCAAAATTAGGCTAATAAGTCAATTTGATTGGGATTACGTGTACCTAAGCATATGAATAAATGATAAGCATAAGACTAAGTGCAAGTAATACTAAATATGCAAGCCCAACTATGAACACAAAAATGCACAATTTATACTTATATAAATGTATTACACCCCAAATTAGACACAAAACTAAATGGAAAATGCATGAGGATGCTTTTTCACCTTTACAATATTTTATTTACAAGCTTATGTTCACTCACTCAAATATTGCTTACATTCTGCAATTGACAAAAAAAAAAATACAACTAAAAGTGCCTTACATCAAAGTTATTTACCGAGTTCAACAATGAATATATGGGAACTTGTGCATAGTTGGCCTAGGAACAAAGTGTAAGATGAGGCAAGTTAGCTAAATGTTTGATTTTGATTTTGCAATTAAAAGGACTCATCAAAATCATGGCTACGAAGATGACCTCACAACTGTAGACATGCCCTAGGTCAGATAGCTAGGTCGGATTTGTGTCTCACAGGAATGGATTATGGATAATGATTAGATTAATGATCAAAATCAGATTGATAAGTCAATTTGATTGGGATTACGTGTACCTAGGCATATAAATAAACTATAAGCATAGGACTAAGTGCAAGTAAGACTAAATATGCAAGCCCAACTATGCACAAAAATGCACCATTTATACTTATATAAATACATTACACCCTAAATTAGACACAAAACTAAATGAAAAATGCATAAAAATACTTTTTTGGATTACAATATTTTATTTACAAACTTATGTTCACTCACTCAAATATTACTTACATTTTACAATTGAAAAAAAATTATATACAACTAAAAGTGCCTTACATCAAAGTTATTTAACTAGCACTTGCACCCATAGGAGGTTTAAGGAATACGCCGATAGGAACAACCGACGACTTTAGAAAATTCCCGGCAACTTGTTTACTTACGGCTTGAGACAATTCCGATCATTATAATGCTCACATATAAAAGCCTATCGGCTAACAAGTTCAAGAATGAATATTTGGGAACATTTAAACCACTGATTGATAGAGTTATCTATTTGACAGGAATTATCTAATCGAGGCGACGGAAGCAAAATGTAGCCTCTTTGGGACCCATTAAAACATGAAAGACATTGTTTCTGTTGGGGGAAAATGAGGATTGGACTGCATTAACACATGAGAAAGATTTGGGCAGGCTTTGTCTACATCAAATAGATTAGTACAAGGGGCTGATTTGATTCTCTCCTAACCAATGTATGATGAGGATCTCTGTATATGCCTAAGGGTATGTTGTACTAAGATTCATGTCAGTTTTTATATAGAATTAGCATGCAGTGAAGCACAATGGAGGGAAAATATTGGTACTGCCAAAATTTAGGAGTCACTTTAGTTGAGATGGGTTTTATATATTATAAAGACACGGTTCCCTAGAGTGGAAAAAATAGTAGTTGACTGTTCACATCTTCTTTCTATCTCCAAACAAATCTCAAGTACTTACACCGATGCAAGTACACCACATTAATTGACTAGGCCAGAGCTAGGGACAAATGTAGGGTCAGGTTTAAAATTTTGTTCTCTGTTATGTGGGTTTAGGATTAGAGAAGAGAAGAACAAATCATTCCTAAATGAGTAAAATTTGGTACAAGATGAAATGATTAAAGTGTGCTTAAGGGAATCAGAAAAGGAGGTTAGGAACATACAAAGGACATGATTTTTGGGAGAAGAAAAATGCTTGAATCTCATCATGGGTAGAGTAGGAGGCTCACACATATGATGTAACCGTCCGAGTGAGAGAGGAAAGAGAGATGTAGAAAGGGACAGGTCGGTGTTGTAGGTGGTGTGGTGGGTGGGACTTGTTTTAGTAAGATAAAGCTATGTGAAAGAGATGGGGGATGGAGGGATGAATGTTGAAACTGATGTTAATTATGTTTAATTTTCGAAGGTACATTTTAATCACACTTTAATTCTTTTAGGAGTGTTATTTTGACGTTTGGTTGTTTGAGAATCCAAGTGGTTTCGGGGAGAGAGATTAGGAGGAGTGAATCTAGGTGTCATGGATTCTAGATGTTTGGGTTTGAATAAATGTGGTGGAACTAAAACTAGATATAAATACTCTCTTCTTTTTTGGTTGGGATGCTTGGAATTGGGATTCTGATATATTGGGCAGAAAAAATGCATACAGCCAAGAGAGAAACATGGGTGTTGGTGTGGATAGAGAAACAAACAAAGGAAGGGGAATATTGATACAAATACCATTTTACCATGTTAATCCAACTGGATATCCAGTGGTGACTCAGTGAGGGCCTACAGAGGGCTTAAAGCTGCTTTTGTGGGTTGCAGAGCTAGATGCTAGTAGCTATTTAGGAGGGCAGGCATGAATGCAGGGAATTGGTTTTATGTGCAAATTTAGATCTTAGGAGGGGGCCAGTGGGGGCATGGATTAATGAGATGAGAGCATGGCCATGGCAGCGGAAGGGGGGAAGGAGAGCTTTAACGGAAGTGGGTCATGCAGGTGAGCAAGGAGGAAAAGGGGGGCCACAAAAAGCCAAAGTGTTTGATTGATTGCTGCTGCTGTTTTACTTCTTTGATGTGGGTGTAATGCATGTTGGGCCCTCAAAGACATGGGCTTATGGATATATTGATTCAGATTCTGTTGGTTTTGCAACACTGCACACGTGTGATGAGGGGATAGGAAATTGGAATGGTAGGATTTCATAAGAATTGTGTTGTAGGCTCTATGAATCTGGAGCTACCCACACTTGGGTACCACGCGGTGGGCAAAAGCATGATGAGAGATGAGAAAGTTCCTCTTTCTATTCTTTTGTTCTCCTTGAGAGCAAGCACTGCAGCTTTCCTTAGAATTAGGACATAATGGTGTTGGATCTGTTGCCACAGATACATATCTTGGCAGCTCAGCTTAGATAGAGAGGGGAGGGCAAAATTTATTAAAAAGTATATATGTATCTACACAAAACAGCAGAGAGGATACCAATCTTAGCCGGAATCAACAGGCACTTAGACAATATCCCTGGTTTCCTTGGCGCAGTTTCTCTCCGTGATCATATTCCTCTTCTATAAGTACTCTAATGTTGACTATTTCCCTCTTAATGCCTGGTATGTGTTTTGTCCTCCCCCATGTTGACTGTTGTTATGGGGGATGTTGTTTATCTGATCTATAGGACGATTTATTTTAAGAAGCAATTGGGTATATACACCTGCTTTTCATAGCTCTGCTGATAATCACAAGTTCTTGTTATATATAACCAGTTGTGGGTATATGCTCTTCATCTCTACTGGGGTTCTGTATGTGCCTTCTCTACCCAACAATTGCGAATATTTGAATAACCTTCTCTTTTTAATTCTGTGCTATCCGTGCAGGCAAACAGTAGTCTTATAGGCACATATCTGCTTTTGTCTAGAGCGATTGTGCATCCTACCGCAGGGAAATATTTGTGGGTTTGTGAGCATATACATGTTTCCTCCAACTGGGTCACAGGAGTTCTGTGTTTCATATGCCAAACAACTGTAAAGGGCGTTGATTGGCCATTCTTTTTGTTTTGAGCCAAACAATTGGAGGTGTGGATTTGTGCCAGGTCCTCCTAGTTCTCTTCTCCTTTGAAGCTCTTTGCCTCGTAGTGGTATCCATCAACTGGGTTTAAATTCGACCTTTGGCAGCAAACAATTGTAAGTACAAACTTGGCTCCTCATAGTTTTTTTTTATTTCCGAAGATCTCTATATACTTTCGGCAACACCAATTCTAGATATTTAAGTCCATGCCAGCTTCTCTTAGTTCCACTCCTTTCAATCATCTCTGTGATCTATTCTTCCGGACTTACTTGTATATTCTCCCATGCGTCTTGCTAGCAGTTCTAGTTAAACATAAGAGCTATTCTTTTGGGGTCGTCTCAGTCACTCCAAAAGTTGTGTATATCCCTGTTCTGATACTCCCCGGGTGTACTTAGATATCAAATACATATATATAGTCTGTTTTGCTAAGGACCTGGCAGACTGGGATTTCCGTGTTGGATGCTAGATGGCAATGCTGCTGCTGAGATCAGGCGGTCTGTCTGGCACTCAGAAGGTCCCACTGTCATCCTTGACCTACACCAGGGAAGGCAGCATCAGTGGCAACATGATACAGGAGGAGAACTCACAGCACCCACATCAACAGAGGAGCTCCAGATCGAGCAGGAAGTCAAAGAATGGTCAGAAGAAGATCCCTCAGCGTGGCCTAGGAGTTGCCCAGCTGGAAAAACTACGCCTGGAAGAGCAACAAAAGCAGGAGGCAGCCTGTTTGGCATCTCTTCAAAGAGCTCATGCTCTTCCTCCACTTACAGGTGCACTGCATTCTCAAGCCGCCTTGCATCCTCAGGGAAATTCTCTTGTTTTTTCTCATAATTGTGCCTCACAAATCAAGGGTAGGTCTCTTGAACAGCACCAGCCATTCATGTCCCCAACAAATAACTGTAAAATGTCAGATTCCATTATTTCTATGGCCAATCTCCACTCTATTAATTTTAAGCATCAGATGGGATTGAGCAGCAGTAACAGTAGCCCACAGCAGCAGTCACCTAGGGAAGAAAACAGGGCTCTGTCCAGGAATATGAGCAGTGAGCCAGAGTCAACTGTGACTAATGTAGGTGTGGACAGTACTGGCTTTGTCTCAGGTTTATGGCCTGCTCAGACTGGCAATGGTCAAGATTTGAATCATTTTTTGAATCAGGAAACAGATACAAGAAAGACAAACATGTTTTCATTAAGGTTTCAGAACTCCTCCAGCCTTCCAAATGAGTTGAGATTTTTTGAACCCTTGCTAAGATCTCCAGCCCCATCACGGAAGCTGCCAGTGGTAAGTTCATCCCCTTTAAATCCTTAGTAGCTAAAACATTATCTTGCAAATGTTTGGGTAGCCATTTAGAAGAGGTCCTCTCTACTGTTTCTTTTCATTGGGGTTGTCACACCTTACCAGTTCTTGAAAAACAAATCTGGTTCTCTTCTTTTTTTCCAATTTAGTTTGTTTAAAGAAATTGTATCTCTACAGGAAATAGGAATCTTGGGTTCTCAGACCCACGCCAGCTCTTAAAAAAAACAAATCTGACCCTCTTGGTTTCTCCCTTATTTATTTCCATTTTATTTTGTTTAGTGAAATTATATCTCTACATGAAATAGGAATCAGGATTGGAGGCAATTTGATTTTCAAATATGTATCTAGTGACAAAGATCATGATTTTACCTACACAGGTGAGCATATCATCGTCTGGAGCTACCATGCAATTGGAGCCCCCTTCAAACCAAAGCTACTCAACAACTCTCTGTAATGAGGAAGACAGGGTAGAGAACTATGCCTCCCTTTTAGATTGTTTAGTTTCTAATCCATCAGTTTTTTTTAATATTGTTGGAGTAAGTAGGAAGGGTTCTCATTTTGTCATTGATTAGTGAACTAGATTGCTGGCATAAAACGACCCTGGCCTTTCCTCCAAGAGAATCCTAGTTGCCCAATTCAGTCAAAAGCTACTTGCCTGAATGTTGGGACTGGCATTCATGTGAAATCTGACGACATTGGCAATTCAAATATAGATAGATTAGAGGTTGCGAAACAAGAAGCTGCTGGCAGTTTCAGGTACCTTCTAAGGCAATGTTTTTAAATTTCTAGTTTTAAACTTTTCTGTCTGAGGTACCATTATCTGCAACCTCTATTAGCTGATGTTGAAATGTTGTGTCTTAGAAATTCTTTGGGTATTTCTCTTGGATCCCTCAAGAAGAAGACAACATGGCAAGCAAACTCTGAATTGGCATCCCCAGGTGATCAGCATCATTCCGAGATAAGCTTCTCATGTGACAGCGGAAGCACTCCTAAGGTCTGCACAAATTCTACCTCTCTGCAGCATGGTTTTATTCTGAATTGGAAAGCTTCATCTGAAAATGATATTTCATCACAGGAGATTGAAACTCCTGATGGTGGTGCCTTTTTGACTCTGGGTTTGCCTTGTCCACCTAATGGGGATTGTCATGGGAATGAACTTTACTGCAAACCAATACAACATTTTTCCACTTCTGAAGCTAGTGATGAATGCCGACTGCCAAACAACTCATCAATCCATCTAAATCAGGTAATTTGATTTTTCTCATCTGTGTGTTTGCAACTAGCTTAGCTTCAAGATGACTACCGGAACATGTGGACAATTAGGTGCTGAGGCTACTAGGTGGAATTGAAATTCATATTTAGCCGCTTATCTGTTTATTGAAAGGAATCTAATGAAAAATCATATGTAGAGCATGTGTATTTTGTTTTTGTCTTAATTTAGTGGAACAAATGACATGTTCTCTGATGTTGAAAGTCATGTTTGCCTCAGAGATTAAGCAATTTTGAGGGTTGTATTTCTTTAGTGTTGGCTCATTGATGGATCATGGAGCTAAGTACGATCTCTTTGTATTCAGGAAATTAGTGGAGGCCTAAGCACTACAACGGTCTTTCCATCTAATGGATTGCTTAAACATGACTCCATCAAATTGACAGATTTTAGACATCAGGAGGAACAATATGTGCCTTTTTACAAGTTTCTGCATACCCTGAGTGATCAAGGAACTGCAGACTTCATTTGTTTGGACAACAAAGTATGTAGTAGGGATCCAAAGGAATCGGTTGATTTGAACTTGAGGTTATCTCTCTGATTGGTATGGCTTCAAAGGTTAAACATGAATTCCTTTCATGTGAAGCTACAAGAATACTTGTATGGGTTAAGTACCCATCTTCCCCCACCCCTGTTTTCGTTTTTAATTAACTGCTACTCCTAGGTACTGATGAACCATCCATATATTTTGATGGGAGTACTGTTTGTTTTGTTATTTAAATATAGTCAAATGGAGGGACTGTTGTGCATTGATTTGTTTTGAAGATGCACAAAAAAATCCTATTTTGTACTCCGACATTAATGATGTTTTCAGAGTAAAGTAATGGAGTCATATCTATAAATGGCTTTTGAAGCTATATCTATGCATTGCTTCTATCTTGGTGTTTCAGAACATTTTGCAAGAGCAGACTGAAAACATCGTACTTCTCTTTGTTCCCTCTGTCAATGATCAATACTATTTGAATCAGTGCTTGCAATGTTGATCCCACTCCCTGTACTAAAACTACAGTCTTCAAATTGTTCCCTCTGTCAATGATCAATACTATTTGAATCAGTGCTTGCAATGTTGATCCCACTGCCTGTACTAAAACTACAGTCTTCAAAAGCTTACTTAAATCATATAGATCTTGCAGATGCCATGAGTTCATTCTCCATGGATGCCATTTTGATATGGATCCTGCCCTGAAAGTGTACCCGAAGAATGTTCCTATGCTTGCTTTTTAGTTCCTTCATCTCTATTGGATTTTCATCAAGATGCATTTTTTGCGTCTGCCTATTTGTGCTGTTAAGAGCTTAGCTTCCTTAGTTTCTTTTGATTTTGTTAACCATTGCAAACTTGTGTATATAGTATGGCCAACATTTTCTACTAATATTAAGGTTTTTTTGTAATGTGCACAGACATGAAAACAAAAACATCCATTGGATACATTTATTTCAGTAATGCCTTCCCTATTACGCTTCTTGTCGATAGTAGATGCCAATCAATGAGAGAAGTGCTGCAATTATTTTTTTAGACATTTTGAAAGCTAAAAACACAAAAAAGTTCTCAAGCAATCAAATCGAGTTCCGTTAACTCGAGACAATGCTTCTGATCACATCTACTATTCGCTCCTACGAGCGTTGGCTTTAGAAGTTTTCCTTGGTTTTCTTACAATTTTATTTTATAATTCTCCGTCTCTCATTATAAGTCATTTTCAAAGGGCTTAGGTTTTTCCATCGGAATTAAATGTGCTGAACTTGTCTCTTGTTAATCAAGAATTAATGGGTTTTGAGTAAGTAGATGGTGATTTTAGGCAGCATTCTGCTCAAAATGGAGGAACAATTTCACCCCTGGAATAATTAAAAAATTCTAACCATTTAAATATTAAATTATTTGGGAAATAATTTTTTTACTTACTATAAAAGACAAACCTTAAGATATATTTTCTACGTCATGTTGAGGTAAACACCAATTTGCTGTATGAAATTCTAAATTGATTTATTATATATAATAGCTTTTAAAAATTCTTCATTTTGTTATTTGATTATTTTTTTGGATAGTAAACTTGGGTTAGGCACTTAGAAGCTGGAAAAAAAAGCATTGGAAACTTGGATTTCTGGTAATGATGTGTTAACCATCTCTGTTTTATCATTAAAAAAACCAAAAATGATTCAACCATAAAGGCACAGATCTTGTCCCAAATACTGTCATAGCCTAGATCATATTGCTGGATAAACTAAAAGATGTGCTGTAGAGCTTGAAAGAAAAACCACAGATCATTGTATACACTGTTGGTTCAAATAGTATTGTTGTATTCACCATAACTTTGAACTTATTGGCAATCTCCTCCATTTCTTTGTGCATATGCTCTTGCCGTTCCTTTAGGATGTTAAAGTGCTCTAGATAGTAGTCAAAAAAACGCGGAGACTTTCTACCCCCGAAATGTCATTGTGCAAAAAGTAGGTACCAGCAACATTCGATAACATGGAAGACATTTCTTCTTCCTAGAAACTGCCCAAGGTCCAAGACCAATTTAGTCATGGCTTCCTTTCTACACACGAAGCCATCTGTTGGGCAACTCTAGTGTGTAGGTCTCGGTTAGAAATTTTATTGAAGTAAAAACATACATAATTGAATTCAGAAGCACTCTCACTTATTGTCATGGACTGTGGAAAACTCATGTCTACTATCAATAAAAATTATTTATCATCACAAGTTTGGTCTTCCATTCCTTTCTTTGATGACCTTTCCCTTTGGAGTTGTCCCCTTAACCAGACCATTATCAAACATATATTTTATGATATAAAACATAAATAAAAACATAACATTTAGTTCATTGAAACTTATTATATTTCTCATATTTTTAAAGTTATAAAAGGATAGTTTAATTTATTAAATATTTTCCCATTTTATCTAATCTTTTATATGTTGGCATCTCTACTTGTTTTAATTAATGATTAATGGGAGTGTCCATGACTCCTTTTAAGGAGGTGATAGTTTTTAGGTCACTATTGAGGTAAATACCAATTTGGTGTATGAGATATTAAATTAATTTATTATATTTAATAGCTTTTTAAAACTTATCATTTGATCAATGAATATTGCATAATTTTTTTTTATGAATTAAGTAATTTTTATTTTATTTTATTGGTAAATTGCAATCTTGGGGCCTACTACCTTATATTATAATAATAAAAAAAGTTTAACGAGTTTGCAAAACATTGCATGAAAGTCCTATCAGAACAACAAAAACAAGGGAAAACAAAAACCTTGTTAAGACCGAACCATCCTAACAACTACTATGAACTAGAAATAAAACTTTTAGAATTTTACATATAAAGTCTATCTACATTCTACATACTAACAATCCCAGTTATGCATTTTCATCAGCGTCATAGTAGGATTTGAGCACCTCCATCATCCAGGCATCCTACGCCACGAGCCCTGCAAGTTTCTTCAAAAAAGAAATGCCTCTCGTCGCCCGCCTCCTTGGACTAGCTATTTTTCAACCCTTGTTTCATCCACAAAAGGAAGCCAATTCATCGCATCCCCAGCTGCCTTGATTTTGTGGAATTCGTCCGCGCGCGGAATGCCAATTCCATACCTTGCCACGCTCACCACCTCCTTACAATCGCCCCGAAATTCCTTCTCCATAAATGTTTCCATCAACGATTGAATGATTGCCTTCTCTTCGTTGGAGTCCGACAGAACATCTAAGAACATGGAAGCTAGGTTGGTATTAACCCGATACCTATGCTTGGCCACCATGAATTTCTCCCCTAGCACACACTCTATTGCAAATAAAACAATTCCACTCTTAGGTTTAAACACCTGCTTCAATCGCTTCTCTGTAATAAGGCCCAAGAAAGACATCTACCTTTTTTTGCAGGTGAGCCGAATAAGCGTGTCCATCTTCTGCAACAACCAACAAACAATTCCCACATCGACCAAAAAGGAAAAGGCCTTGAGAACCACACCCAAACACATCCACCAAATATCTTTCTTTGCACGCTTCGCTTCCATCATCTCTTTGTTGGGACAAGACTATGTCAGTCGGGTGAGTTGACACTATTATTAAGCATCACCTCCCAATGTAATGCTTGTTGATAGTTGATGGCCAATTTGGCTAGCGTGTCCGCTTCTTCATTGCCTTCCCTGAACATGTGGTTAATAACCATGCTCTCAAAGCCTTCCAATAAACATAGAGCCTCCCTTAATAAAGCATTAAGTTTCCAATTAGCCAATCCCCCTTTCCTTAATGCATTAATCACCACAAGGGAATCACCTTCAATCTCTACCCTAGGCACCTTAAGTTGGCAACACAAATTAAGGCCCAGGATGAGAGCCTGGATTTCCGCTTCATTGTTTGATCCATCAGCCAATTTCTTTGCCGCCTTGTCTAAGACAACACCTTTGTTATTCCTAACCAGACAGCCATCACTTGAAGCTCTCGAGTTCAGAGATTTTTTTAGTGGTGAATATTGCAGATCGGCCAAGTCGGAATTGGCGAATAAATTGCATCCAACAGGGTGGTCAAATCGCCCGGATTTTACGTATTATCGGTCGAATGCATATCTATTCGCCATCGATTTATTTTATGAGAATCAACTTAGTAAGATTTTTGCCATAACAAACTATGTGTTTCGAATGGACCGACTAATATATTTGCCTGGAATTTCGAAAGCAAGTAGTAAATCACCTATATATTCGCTAATACTATTAAAACAACATTGTGTATCGGGACACGTTTCGCCAACTCCATTCAATGGTCGCTGCGTGTGGGGACCCATTTCGCCAACCCCATTAAATGGTCACTGTGCGTGAGGACCCATTCCGCCAATTAAAATTTACAAGTAGTTGATTATGAGGGGCCATTTCGCCAATTTCCATGACCTCCGTGCTAATCGTAGGGCCATATTCGCCTTGGAAATTACAATGTATGTAATTCGTTGAGGTTTGATTCGCCGACACTTAAACGTATTCCTTATATAATCACGTAGGATTCACCAAATCTTTTTAATATACCATATAGAATTCCCACGGAATTCGCCAAATATGGATTGATATAAATACAATCAGAACTCTAATTTATTCTTACACATTTTGTTCAGTTTTGAACTTGTGAGCTCTCGATTCAAATTTTGGAAGTTGGAGTTGGAACCTTGAAGTTGATCGTAGGCAAAGTTACAAACTTACAACATAGGCATTCCTACATTAACGAATAGCAAGTCAGTGAAAACCTAAACTTAAAGGTGAGTAATCATTTCTTCATAGTATTAGTGTTATAAGATTTCTTTATCTCCCATTCTTGATTCAATCTTAAAGAAGATATTTAGTAGGGAATGGGATCTATATTATATGAGTATGTCCTTAAACAAGAAGACATTTTTTTCCAGCTTTTATTCGAAGTGGGAGATCAAGATGTCGAGTCGTAAGTGCGACAAGGGTAAGACTCCTCAGGGTGGTGAAGGGACTGGGAGGCCATCAAAATGCCAAAAAGGTGGAGTTAGTATATAGTCTTACTTTGGAACTGGCAATGTTTCTGATCCATCAAATCAAGATGGAGCTACACCATCAACTCTTGCACCAAATAATAATGAAGAAGCCATTCGCAATACCTCACCACCACCACAAGGTGGGATTGCCATTGAGTCAAATGAGGATGGGAATACCGCAGAAGATGTTCCAAGGGATACCCTGGTTAGCTAGAATGAGGATGGGAATACCGCAGAAGATGTTCCAAGGGATACCCTGGTTAGCCAGAATGAGGATGGCAATACCGCAGAAGATGTTCCAAGGGATACCCTGGTTAGCTAGACTGAGGATGGCAATACTGTAGAAGATGTTCCAAGGGAAACCCTGGTTAGCCAGAATGAGGATGACAATACTACAGAAGATGTTCCAAGGGATACCATGGTTAGCCAGATTGAGATAATTAACTTGGATGAAAAAGAAAATACTGGCGCTGTAGATGATGTTGGCAAGAAGAAAAAAAAAGGCAAATCAAAAGATTCAAAAAGCAAAGCAAAAGATTCAAAAGACAAATCAAAAGATTCAAAATTGGGGCGCGAGTGGGAAATGTCAAGGAATTTTTAGCTTGATTGGGTGTCAAAGTACCCATTCATTGAACCAGTGGAAAGCAAACAAAGATGAACAACCAACATAATGCAAGTGTGTGATTTGTAGTTGGAAATGTAAAAGAGACAAGAAATTGCAGCTAAAGCTTGACACTATAGAAAAGCATATAGGTAAAGTTTATGAAAAACAAATCATAGATGGAAAGGAAACATCAGTAGTAAGATGGAAATCAAAGGAAGAATGTCTTCATGTGAAGTATGCTGCAGAATATGATGAGCATAAGAAAAGAATGATGAAGCTTGCTGCAAGTGGAGGTACAATCAAGGCTCAATTTGGAAAAGCAATGGAAGGAGCACAACTGGCAAAAACTATTCAGATGAGTGTTATTTTTCATATTTTGTCCAGACGGCGTCCTATGACAGACTACCCAGGGTATAGTAATTTATTATCTTTTTTGAGTGTTCCTCACTATCCTAGCACACATTGGTCAATAAATGCTGGATAAGAATGGGCAAATTGTCTCGCTGCGGTGGAAACGAAAGATTTAAAGGAGAATGTAAAAGAGTCAAACTTCATTGCATTATCTTTAGATGGAGTTACTGCGGTAGATAATACTTCTTGGGTCTATATGCATGTGTATACTGTAAAAGAACATGTCCGTCGAGCTCATCTACTATGTGTTTATAAAATAAAGGACAGTTCAACATCGCAAAATCTATTTGAACTAGTTAAGAAGTCTTTGAATGAAATTGTAGGTATGGATGACTTGACAATTGCCAAAAAGTTGGTGTGTGTAGGAGCTGCAGTAATGCAAGGTCATAGGACCGGTCTTTGCACAAAATTACAAACAACTTGTGTACCATACATGCTTGCCATTCACTGCATGGCCCACAGAATGAATTTAGCATTTAAATTTGTAAGTAAGTTTCCTATAGTATCAAAAGTTGAAAATCTAGTCCGCGAGCTCCACGCATACTTCTGTCAAAGTCCCAAATGTTTTGCAGAATTTCAAAATTTTGCTGAGGGAATAACAACAGGAAACAAGCTTCTAAAGGATGTTGATACCAGATGGATCTCCTTGCATGGACCAATGCAATGAGTTCTTTCAAAATATCCATCCTTGATTGGAATAATGTACGAGCATCACAACAAAGTAGACAAAACACCTGACCTCTTACATAGGTTAAGCGATATAGAGACACTCTTAACTTTAGCTAGTCTTCTCCCCATGCTGGATGAAATGAACAATCTTGTGAAGAAAGCCCAAGACAGAACTATGTATATCTATGAGTATGCCAAACTATGTAGAATGACATGCATGGCCCTCGATAATCTATATCTAGATCTAACTTCTCAAAGCCCAAATTTTTTTAGGTGGCAGATAATTACAGATTTGAATCATCCTGAAAATTATTTACAATTTAATTCAAGCGGGGAGTTATGTGCCTTTGTACGTGGATTTGAGATACCAATGCACCATTGTAAGATGGGCAGGCGCTCTATCAGAGAAGTACTTGTTAGGAAGGAAGATTTTGATGGTATTGTTGAATCTATTAGTAATAATTTGAAGGAAATTGCAAGCAATCTTTCAACAGAGATTTATAATCGATTCCCTTGAGAAGAAATACTTGATGCCATGTCTATTGTGTATCCTCAATTTTGGGTTCAAGGCCACCGAGATAGCCCAAGCTTTTTTCATCAAAAAGTAACTACCTTGACCGCATACTTTTCGAAAAGTGCAGAATGCAATGGACAGAAAATAGAAGGAATTATAGATGGAAATAAGCTTAGAGGACAATGTAGTCGGTTTGCAAGAAGTATGATAGACTAGTTTAATGCCATGGAGAATCCCTTTGAAGTGGGATCAATAACAAAGGCCTAGAAAACTTGGGCCAGAGTGAAATATTGTGTGATTTGATATCAGAATATTTCAAACTTGCTAATTTATGTCAACCAATGATATTGGGTTCGGTGGAAGATGAGAGAGTTTTTAGTGCATTGGGGTTTTTGAAATCAAAGATAAGAAACAAACTAGACAAGAATTTGGAAAATTGCTTGAGGGTGTTAGGAAGTGCGTATAATGTCAATTTTCCTTATGAAAGGGCACTTACAATCTGGAAGTCCATATGCAAAAGAAGAGGGTTGTGCAACACTTCAAGTTCAAACGCTGGTGGTGGTGGGACAAATGACAGTGACACAATGACAATGATAGGGCGTGATATCTCTGACTTCTCTAGTTCTATGTAACCACTTTGTTTTTATGCTCAATAGTCTCTATTTGTCAGACTCATACTTTTCATAGGTTGCTCTCAATTGTGAGTAGGATTTCCAAGTCTCTTCAACTCTGGTCAAAATATTTCACTCTGTTCTTGATCAAGTTGGTGACCACCTCTTTAACCCTGTTATCCTTTTCGTCCTTCAATCTCCTATTATCCTCCTTCAACTCTCTAATCTTTGCAAGGAGAGGCTCTGTATCCATTGGAAGAGGTTTTGCAGTTGGGATCATTGGAGGAGGGGCTGAAGTACTGGCTCCCAATGACAGTTGCTGCTTCAACCTGTTTATCTCTGCAACTGCCTGAGCATAATTAAGTTGCAGCTGATTGTAATCCTTTTGCAATTTGTTAGCAGTTGCTTCTGCAAATTGTGCATTTTGTACATTTAGGCATGCAGCCTGAGGATCAGGGGTATCAAATACTCTTTTTATTATTACATCCCCTATCAGCTCTCCTAATTCAACCCTAGGCTTTTTGTTGTTTGGGGCTAGAGCCCATATTGCCAATGTTTCAAATTTAGGGTTGAAGGCTGCACCAGAGAGGGCCTTTTCAATATGTTCCCCTGTCACATCTAAATCATCTCTGGTGATTGTATCAAATGCAATGGCATCTGAGAGAGTCCAGTGAGGGAGAAGCAGAATATTACCTTTTTCCACCAATGCTCTCCCTTCCTCTGGAGTCATTGCACTTATAGACTGATGTACTTTTAGGACCCTCTAAGTAATAGCATCATACTCCTTTAGGCATGCTCCAACCTTGGCATCTTCAAGTTTCTTCTGAAATTCCTCACTCCTCACTTTCAAAACATAGCTCCTAAATTTAGGAGTGTTGACAAATTCATCATCCTCCATAAACTTGTCACAGGCCATCACCCTAACATATTCAATATCAACAGTAGGGTTCCTCATTACTCTCACTTCCGTATTCTCTGGGAATGAATAAGGTCTCAGTCTATCAGGTGAATGAGGGCCAATTTCTTGTGCATGTTCCTCCTCCCCCTCTAGGTCAACCACTTCTATCTGCTCTGGGTTCTCCAAATCAATAATCTTGTCCCTTTTGGCAGGGGAGGGGCCAACTGATTCCCTCTTTACATCATACTCTCCACTTGAGCTGCTAGACTCATAAGCATATCTTTGTTCTCTTGCAGGGGCAGAGGCAATCAATTGTTTTGCATTATCTAGTATTTTCTCAATTCTCTTGATTGGGTCTTGCACTTCTGCAAATGCACCCAGATATGCAGGATTCATGTTTTTCTTCATCTTCTCACTGGCTATGATAGTATCCCACTCGATCCTCAAGTGGTGGACATTATTCATTGTAAAACAATTCCTGGCAATGTCCTCTTGTAATCCACCTGATGAAAGTACTTGGGCCTTCCCTTGCTGACTCTGGTTTTGTTGATGAAGCCCTCAGGGTCAAAATACCTTGGTTGCTCCAAATACATTCCAAAACATTGCATAACTGAATAAATGTGGTCCAACCCACTCTTATCAGGGATCAAGAAATCACAAAATTTGATGGAAGAAGGGAAGAATGAACCTTTCTTGCGGTTCCTTAAGTGCTCCTTGTCAGAATCATTTAATTGCCTTATAACTTCTAAAAATGCCACCCTCTTTGGCACATATTTGTGCAATATATGAGGTGCAATCTAGCATCCGTAGACCCTTATGTAAGTAGTATGTTCATGATAGAACCAATCACCCCAATTGTGATCAATTCCAAGGTGGGGAGTCCTGTCTAGAGGTCGTAAGAAATCCAATACATCAGGATGCAACCATTCACCCTTTGGCTCCAAAAATCCAAGGATTCTCCTCACAAAATATTCTTCAAAGATGACATAATCTGTTGTGACACAGTGCATATCCAACATACATGTCAATACTTGCACTGGCAGCTTGTTCCCTTGAGCATCTGAAACCTTGACATGCAGATTCTGGTGCCACATCCCTAATAAAGCAAATAAGTACATATGGCACAACAAGGAGTACCATGTGAATTCAACATGGACTTCCAGTTTAGAAAAAATATTTTTGATCTTTGTCATCTGATCATGCATATGGTCAGCTATGAATGTGGCATAATCATATGGTTCCTTGACATCTGGGTTCTGAATATCAACAGCCATCATCATCAAAGAAACAAACATTCTATTTGAAGCATCTTTGCCTAATACTTGACATAGACTGTGATAGGTTCTGATAAAATATTCATTAAACATACTACAATGAAAAGGCTCCTTCTCATCATCTAAAATCTTTACCAATTTCCCATCAACACCCCTTAGCTTGTGCTTTGCTAAGTTATATTCCCTGTAAGCTCGTTTCACAGTCTGGTATTTTTTCTTGAAAGCCATGAGGTCAATTTGTTTGTTGGCTGTAGGGTCCAAGTTGAATACAGTGGCAATGTATCCTTTGGTAAGCTTGATAAATTTTAAACTATTTCCAGCTATTACTATCCTAGTGGCTGGATCATACCTTAATGCTGTTGACCTAATTAAGTCAGGGTTGGGGAAAACATTGGAACAAATGAGCTTGGCTAAATCATATCTCCAGGCATGACATATAGGGGCCTTATAGTTCATCCTCTTATGCCAATGCTCAAAGAGGATCCAACCTGGGACATGTAATTTAGCGTCCTGACAATTATAGCAGTAGTCAAGAAATTTATCCTTGGGTCCGCCTAGTCCATGCAATTTCAAAGGTGTTCTAGTAGAACCAGGGAGTTGGATCATAAGATCCTCATCTAAGCTTCGTTTTGAAGTGGAAGGCTGGCCTGACTGACTCATTTTGCTTTTATGAAGGTAGCTTAGGGTTTTTATGGTTGACAACGACCCTAAAAGCTTCAGAATTAACCTATAGTTGGAAAAACCAGGCACAAAGGAGGAATAATTACTTACTAGTTTTTGACACTTGCAGAAGCTTGAGATCACTTTTTCCTACTTGTTTTGATGATTTCTTCGCTTTGAATGCAGTCGCGCTTTTGAAAATGATAGAGAATACCTTAATTCCTGAATTCCTGCACAATTCTCTATATTAATGAAGGTTGAGGCAGTCATTACTCAGTTCGAACTTCATGTCGCAAGCACTTGGAAATCTCTCTTTTAAAAGTTTGAATTTGGGCCATTGATCTTTTCCTTACATTCTGAAATCCACGGTCTTGATGGGCTGACTAGATTTGACAATCTTCGTCACCTTCTTTGAATAGTCTTCTTCCAATCGGGACAAACCAAGTCATCTACACCTTTTCTATAAATTGTGTCACCTTTTGTATGGGTTGGATACGTGGTAGCACCTCGCAGCGTAACAGCATGTGATGGCCCACCTCTTACCTACCGCACACGGGCGCGCTTAGCCTCCACGTGCCCACCTTTCATTTGATTTTCACTTCTCAAACAAGAGAATGCCACATGTCACCATGTCATGACTACACAGCGTAGATTCCATCCCGTGAGATTCTCCTTGCGACGATGAGCATCCATTGGATCAAGTCTTTCTCGGACCACCCTTACCTTGATAGCTGGCAACAAGAGGTTGGTTGATGCATGGTCTTTAGTGGGATAGAATGCCAGCTTAGATTCTTTGACATGTGTCATTCTGTCACAGCCACGCAGTGAATATTCTATCCTGATAGATTCCTCATGCACCCTTGTGCGACCATTAGATTTTGCCCTTCCTGCAGATCATTTTACCGACGACAACGGGTAACCTCTAGATTAAGGGGCCGGTCAACTTACGAATATTAGGACATGAAGTCATGACTTAATTGACTGACAACCTGCTCGTACATTAACTTCTCAAGCCATCTGTTGTCTGCTTAAATTCTTCAACATTGGATGGCTAAGATTAAAACATCTTGCCGAGGAATTTCCCATGTGTCTTAATTAAATCTTTAATAGCTCACCCTTTAAGTCTCTTAGGGCTGCTTTGAAATATTTGCTAAAGAATTTAAAAAGTGGACCCTGCTAGGTTAACCCGTTCCCCACCAAGCGGTGACCGACAAGATTAGGTATAAGGGGCCGGTAAACAACACGGTTTTGATGGCTTAGGTTTCAACTTAGACAACCAGCAACCAGAGGTAGCAAGTCAACATAAGATTACATAGAGGGTTTCTCGTATGAAATGTCAACCATTGATATTTGGAAATCTAACGGTTCAAGTGTTATTCTGGAGGCCTGAAGTCGCCGGTCTAGTGTTTCAGACATTTTCTTCCAGAATGCAACTACAACTGTCCATAAAAAAATTATCGAACGGTCGTCTGTTAAATTATTTTGCGCTGACATCTTGCTTCAGACATAATAAATATGTTAACACTTGTCCCCATTCCAGACACTTTATGAAGGAATTTCAATGTGTGTAAAATTTGTCTTGGAATAGAACAATATGACCCATTTGATATTTTCGCCACACTGTATGATTTTTTATTGGCATAACAGTTTATTTCACCAATTAATTTTTTATTGGTTTGAAACTATATTTAAATTCGCCAATAATTTTTTTATGGTTTGAAAATTGGTTTAATTCGCCATTGAAAATATATATTTTGGTTTGAAATTAGATTTTAATTGGCAGCAAAAATATTTCCTTATTTAGAAAACAGGTTTAATTCGCCCACAAAAATATTTTACTGGTTTGAAAATAGGTTTTAATTCGCCAATGAAAATATTTAATTGTTTTGAAAATAGGTTTTAATCGCTAATGAAAATATTTTATTGGTTTTAAAAAAATTACAATTCGCCAAGATTTTCCATAGACTTCTAGCGATTACAAAAGATTCGCCAATTTAGATTATTTTTTTCCTGGAAAAACAAAAAAAATTGCCAATAAAATTAATAATTTTCTCAGGAAGTATACACGATTTGCCAAGTTTATTCACCTTCTTCGGGGGGAGGGTTCTTAAAGTTATCCTTGGTTATTATTCACCAATGACTTGGTTCAGTGAGTTACTGGTGGAGGCAGTTAGATGAGATGGATATCTTTGTTTGGTGTCCCTGGAGAGACTGTGAGTCGTGGGATGATGATCACGAGGAGCTTGTCTACTGCCAATAGGTGAGGTATTTGTTTGGCTGACACATTGACACTATAGAGAGGTACCTTCCCAAGAGGGTACTGAGATAGTTTGGTTTGCCACAAGGGGAGCCCGTAGGCGAGGCTATATTTGCTCGGACTCAGAGGGAGGTGGAGGATTGGGGGCCTGAGATTGTTACAGCGACAACATTAACAGACTTATGGGGAATTGCCCCAGTGATGTGGGACTGGATCCTCGGGGAGGTAGATCTGGGCACTCTTCCACCATATGATGCATACTGGTGGACACACAGGCCAGTTAGATTGACCAGACCTGGAGTAGAGGGAGCAGTGCGAGAGGTGGTCGTTCATAGAGTTGAGGTGAGGGATCGGCAAGAGGTCTGACGATAGGATGCAACATAGAGATAGGCTGGGGGAGACGATGGAGGAGATCAAGAGGATGTATAGATGGCTGAGGCTAGGAGACATCAGATTATTCTGTCGGTAGAGACACCCTTACAGTAGGCCCAGAGACTACTGCAGGAGGAGATAGCGAGGAGGACTCGCTTGGAGCTTTGGATGGTGAGGATGAGGAGAGACAGGGACGCTGCTAGGGCTGAGGCGAGACAGGCTGAGGCTCAGGAGCAGATACATGCACATGCAGTAGTAGCAGTGCAGGCAACACTGGTAACAGCACAGGCAGTACCACCACCACCACCAGTAGATGATGGGCGGATTGCCCAGTTGACAGTGGAGAGAGATGCAGTAGTACAATTGCGTTTGACTATGGAGGCCACCCTGCAGAGGGTGAGGTGAGAGAGAGATGCTGCACGCATGCAACGGATGCAGACTAGATGACTTTGTTTAGCGAGGTTACTTGAGTTTAGGGTGAGCTATTTACAATTGGGAGAGAGGTCAAGTACTACAGAGGCCTCTACTTTGGAGCAGTGCCGATCGATCAGAGGGAGCCTAGCTTCCGAGAGCAGAGCAGATCAGGGGCCTCCTCATCACACAGAATGGGGAGATCAGTGTCATCAATTAGGGGACTACTGTTGCTGCCACATGGAGGAGGACTAGCAGAGGGACCTTCGTCGAGTGCAGGTGGTGGATAGGGATCACAGCAGGCGGGTAGCTCCACCTACTAGCTCACACTAGAGCATGCTTTTTGTATATGTTGTATCATTTTTGTATCATGATGGACATTGTATATTTTGATTGATGCTTGTGTGTATTAGATATATATTACAGGCTCTTGATAGCCATGATGTACTTTTTGATGTACATTTGGATGTATATATGGACTGTTGATGTAGACACAGACATTTGTATATTTTTGATGACCGTAGATGATTGAGATATATGATATGTGATGATCTTTATGCTCATGGATGTTCATGCATTTTTTTGTGATGTATTTCTATATGCTATCGATGTGATGACATGTATTTATGATTATGATTCGACATCATGATGTTTATGCTTATAGATGTATGACATACAATGACAATATGACATGATGATGTTATAGATGCTTATAGATGTATGACATATGATGACAATATGACATGATGATGTTATAGATGCTTATAGATGTATGGCATATGACTTTTATGATTTGACATGATGATGATATAAATGATGATGTAGATGTATGATATATGATGACTTTATGACATGATGATGACTAACATGTGGTTTTGCAGATATACATCAGATGGTGATGGATAGAAGAAAGTGGAGATAAAACATGATAGAAAGACAATTGATCGATCTTTGCTTGAAACACTATATGATGATTTGGATAAATGGATGGGTAAATGAATAAACTTGTTGCAACGGTTTCACAAATGTTTATAAAGAGCAATCCTTATTTTTGATATAACACATGGATAGTTTGCCACCAAGGTATAAAAGACCAAGGTGCTGTGATATCCTAGTGCGAGGACGTTGACTCTGCAAGGAAGCGGTTTGAACTTAGATCCCTTAGACATAATATAACCTTGTCAGATACGTGAATGAACCATAGTCTTCAACATAAACTAAACTTCAATACATGAATGCAAGAAGCATATTAATATGTAACATGCTAGGTTGTAACACACACATGTGAATGAGCCATAGTCTTGAACATATAATAAACTTTAATACATAAATGCAAAAAGTATATTAATATGTAAGATGCTAGGTTGTAACACACACACAAGATAAATATGATGCTAAGGAAGATAAAAGATCATTCCTCAATCACGGCACACAAAAGCAATGACTATGCCCCCAATATGTACTGTATCGCAACATACCAAGATATAGATAAATCTAGGTAGTCTTGAATAAGTAATAGGAAAGGGACAAAAAGATAAACCAAAAAATAAATTGACTGACTTACAAAGTAAACATACAACCAACATATTCTCTTGCCAAAGAGGTTGCTCATGATAGATTAGATTGGTTGGGTAGACTGGATAGATAACAGCCTTATTGTAGGAACGATATATCTGTTAAAGGGTGTTGATCTGTTGATAGGATAAGTTGATTGATGTAGTAGATGTTGGCAATCGATATGTAGGACAACATATGGCTCTGTAAATAGGTTTCTTTACTTCAGGTTGGTTAAGGACTTTTGCTTTGAAAGGATGCATAGTTTAGTTTCTGCTTGAGTTAGTCAAGTTGGGGTGATAGGATGGATTTTGATAAATGGAAGATAAGAAAGATGGAACTGTCAATGGATTGAGATGGGTGAAGAATGATGAATTGTATGTGCCTAAGTACTGGAAACTTCCTTCGTATTCCAAACTGCCTACATACCCTGTATCCATGGGATCAAGGCACATTACGATGAAAGATGAATATGATAATATGTAGTTGTAGGTAGAGTGATGAGATGGGTCAAGGTGTTTGAGCTTGGATAGGTGACATGATGATATTTTATGTACCTAAGTACTGGAATCTTCCTTCATATTCCAGACTTCCTACATACCCATATCCATGGGATCAAGGTACCTTAAGATTGAGGTGACATGATATGTAGTTCTGGATGGATTTTGATGATGTAGGATAATATGATGTGAGGGGAGATGGTGATATCTTATGTACCTGAGTATTGGAAACTTCCTTCATATTCTAGACTGCCTACATACCCATATCCATGGGATCAAGGTACCTTAAGATTGATATGAGATAATATGTAGTACTGGCTTTGATGATGATAGGATAGGATGAAGTGTTTTGGTTTCGGTGCGATTGGTTGAAGTGTTTTTGTTTTTGTTTGAGATGGTTGAAGTGTTCTTGTTTTCGTTTGAGATATTTGATGAACCGCGAACAAGGATCCATTCCTAGACCTAGGTTAAGGAAAGAGTTGCCCCCATTCTGGTAGAGGTGTTATTATCTATGACTAACATAGGATAACTAATAATGACATGGATAACTTGACATAGGATAATGATGATGGATGAACTGACATAGGATAAGCTAACAATGACATGGAATGTGTATAGGAAAAATTGAGAGGTTGAATAATAATCAAAAGACAATGAAATAACAACTCAAATCCCCATAACATCAAAATATCTATCTAAGTAATAACCAAATCAATGAATAATCAAGTTACGAACAAACAAGCTATCACCTAGATTGTTTGGATCTCTTGGTCGATTGTGGATTGCTCAATAAATTGCATACCCATGGTGTTACAACAAGCGGATGTAGATTGTGTTTATGTGCTCAAAAGGTCGATGTGCTCAACGATGCGATGAATTCTCAATGCACGATATGGATGCCTAAGAATAAATGATCGAAGATGATTTGTTATGGAGATGAGGGGGGTTTATATAGATTTCAGACATGATCGATCAATGGATGGTTGAGATAAATCAAATAACTCAAGATGAAAGTGCACACAACATGTGTCACTCCAAAAAGGTATTTTTATTAAGATAATTGTTTTTTGATAATAGACATGGTACAAACATGATAAAGATAGATTTGATTTCATAAATTAGAATGCTTTTTTCTAATTTATGAGTTGATGATAAAAATAAGATAAATTAAAGCCAATTAACTTAACTTTAGATTTCCTTTTTGAAGTTCTAAAAATAAGATTGATTGTGCACGAGTTAACATGATATTTTTAGAGGAATTGAAAGAAATTTATTTAATTGATTGTGCACGATTGAAGAATAGATAAGATATGAAGATTTAAATAAATTAAACAAATAAATTGATTTAATTTATTTTGCATGATGGAAGAATATAAATAAAATATTAATTTTATTTATTTTTAGGGATAAAAGTCAACTTAAATAAATTTGGATGATTTATTTAATTTTAGAGGAATAATTGATTAATTAAATAATGAAAATTATTTAATTATGGATAAGAGGGGATAAATGATGAATTAATTAAATAATTGGATTTACTTAATTAATGCAGATTTGAAATTTGAAAAAGGATAATGATTTAATTAAATAATAAAAATTATTTAATTTTGGAAGAATGTAGAGAAATTTAATGAAATTAATTAAATAAAGACGATTTATTTAATCAAAGTTGAAAATATGTGATTTAGAGGAAATTGATGATTTTGATGAAATTAATTAAATAATTAGATTATTTAATTAACGGTGAATGCAAGTGATTAGACAGATTTGATGATTTGCAAGTGATTAGATAGATTTGATGACATGCAAGTGATTCGATAAAATGGTCATTTTTGGGTGTCTACAGAATCCATACAAATATAAAATTCATATGTAAATATGAGAATAAGAAGTAATTTACTATATCAAAAAAATAAACTAATTCATACCTAAATTACTCCCTATTCCACTCACTCCACCTTTTCCCCAAATTCTCATCCTTCTATCTATGCTCTTAGCTCTTTCTCTCTTCCTGTATGTGCTCTTTATTTTTCTTTTAAAAAGATTTCTCCCTAATTGATAACCTCCCAATCCTTCATCTTATCCACTATTAACTACTTCTTTGCATGCTTATAATCTCTCCTCCAACTATCAACCTCCTTCCTCTATTCCCTCTCCATCACATTATGCCATCCTTTGACCTCATTTCACTACTATTATTTGTTTATTAATAATTTCTTTAAAATATATATTTAATAAAATATGACAAACACTTATAAATAAAATTAACAAAAACATTTCTTTCAATAACCATACACATTTATATGCAACTTGAACAAAAAAATCCTAAGTGCATGTGTGATTGGATTCTTTCATTTCATATTGCCTTACATTTTTCTAGGTACCTTCTCCCTGATGATGATCTCCCTCTATGAGTCTTTGAGAGCATCAAATTTTTCATGTCCCACTCATGTACACTAGAGAGAAGTAGTTAGTTTAGATCAAAATCATGATTTAAATCCAACAATTATTATGCTTTTTTTCAAATAAACAATAAACATGCCAAATTTAGATAATCACATGATTCTCAAAATGCTTACCAAAATTACTTGTAATCATAACTATTAAACAAGTCCAAAATGATGTTCAAAACACATAAGAATTATCCTTCACTTGATTGTTTGTAAATTTACATCATCAACAAAAATTAAGTACATAAAAGTATTTTTTAACAAGACATATTAACTAGGATGTGATAATTGGAGCATTGGTTAAGTCAAAGGGCATGAATAGTCACTCAAACTAGCCTTCTCTTGCATTGAAGGCTCTCTTCTAGATGTCTGTAGGTTTAATAGGAATCTAATGATACTAAAATTAAGATAAATTTTGGTGAAGAACTTTGCACCATGGAGCTAATCTAGCAAGTACTCAATCCTTGGAAGAGGGTGGTGATTCTTCACTATGATCTTTTTGATAGCTTTGTAATCAATGCACAATCTCCATGTGTCATTCTTCTTCTATGGAAGCACAATTAGATTGTCACAAGGTGATGAAATGGGCCTAATGTGTCTTTTATCCATAATTTATGGATTTGTTGCTTGATTTCTTCATTCTCTAGAAATAGTTTGTAGTATAAAGAAGCATTAGGTAGAGGTGGTCCAAAAATTTAATTAATAATATGTCTTATCAAACAATGTGTAGGCACTCCCTTTGGTGACTAAAAGATATCTGTATAGTCCTCCAAATTATGATTCCACTATTAGGTATATGTTGGTTCTAGAGGAACTACTAAATGAATTGGTGTCACAAGGATATTCTTACATTTAGGTCTCATAATCAAAAGCACAAACTTCACAAATTACATGTTGATGGTAAAAAAATGGTGACCCAAGTAAAACATCACATACATCTAATAGAGCGACATTGCTAAGGACTATATCTTAGAAAGGCTTGTTGTTATATATGAGGTGACATTGTTGAGTGAGATGTTTCTTAGAACCTACTTTGAACCATTTAATGGAGTATGGTTGTGGGTGAGGCGTTAGTGGCAATTTCAATATTTAAACTTCTTTAGGAGAAGTTAGATTTTTATCAATTCCATTGTCAATGATGAAGTGTATTAGTTGATCATTGATCCACATTTGAGAATGGAATAATATTTTTGCTTCTTCTATGTATACAAGGAAAATAGAGATGTTTGTTGTACTAACCATAGTACTAGGTTTAGATTCCATGAACTACTTACCTTTGTCTAGTGTCATAGTGCTAGTACTTGTTGCATCAAGTTATGAAAGTAGAATCTTTTGAGCATGGTTCTCTACATCAAATTGATTGTTGGAGTTTAGAAAGTAACACCACTTTCTAGTCTTGGACTCCTTATTTAGGTCATTAGTAAGGTATTACTTCTTTTTTGGTTGGCATTTTGAGCCATTCCTGAGTTTGGAATTTTTCTTAGAGGGCTTGGACTATGCTTTTGTCTAAGACTTAGAATCTCCTATCTTCATCTTAACTTTGGCCTTTGCTTCAAATTTGTAAGCAAATTTGTAGGCTTCTCTAATTGAAAATATCTATAGAAAACTCCTATCTAATTAGATATGTGGCCCCAAGCTTGACATATACTTCAAAATAATGTTTTTCTCTTATTGTTGCACGAATTGATCTAGATTATGGTGCAACTACGAGAACTTGTTGTATTTATCATTATTGTTTCTAATAGGATAATAGGTTTCTTTGAGGGTTTCTAAAAAACCATTTGATGTGTCTACAAGTGTGTCTGACTCATCCTTAGGTGTTGTGAAGTGGTTATTCCACCATTTCCTCACTAAGAGAGAAACTTTTACAAGAGTGAATGTAATCTTTTCTTGGTCAAAGAAATGATTAACAATGTAGTATGAAAAGATTAGGTTAAGCTAATTATCTGAGGCATCTACATATATTTTTCCTTCAAACATGAGGATTTATAGATTGACTTATACCTTGTATGGCATGTGACCACCATATTATTATTGTGAATTAGGATTCTAAACCTACTTGAAGAGTAGTAAGAACTAGTCAACAATACCCACTCTTTCACATGCATTGCATTCTTCCAACTCTTCCTATTATCTTTGCAATGCATCTTCTATCATTTTTTGGAACATCTATGAAGTTGGCATTACTGACGATTTATCTCCTATCTAAGAACATGTAGGAAAGTATGATAAAGGGTCATGGTTTTTGATCCCTAGATTTTTGTATCCATACCTCATGTGAGTGGGCATACAAATAGAGACAAAGTTTAGTTACCACTACAATACCACTTGGAAATTTTATATGAAATGTATTTTATTTGATAGTACTAATATAGAGCCCAAGGAACAACTTGATGTATAACCCAATTAAATGAATTCAATTAGGTTATGTGTGTAAATGGCTTATGTATGATAGAGGTTTAAATTATGCAAAATACAAATGAATAGTGAAAGTAGAGAAGACAATTGAGAAAATGTGTAGAACTATAGTAGAAAAATTGTATTATGCTAATTCTATACAATATTTGTGAGAAAAATATGTGATACCTATGTCTAACTTATCTAGCTTACCTCTAACTACAAATAATACCAATGTAGGAGACAGAATTCTAGTTGTAATTGAATAATTTCCCAACCATTCCACAATGGTCCCTAATTTCTCCACAACTATGGAAGTTAAGTTAGGAATTGTGTTGTGACATGTGGGATTTGAATAGGATTAGAGACTTGCCAAAAAAATCACAAGGGTCATCAAGTAACACTTGAGATTTACAGTAAGATCTAGTGACCCAAATCCTCCTCGATCACAAAAGAATCAAGTAACCACAGAATATTCAATAAATCACAAAAGATAACCATATCAAGAATACATACCTTAGATAGTCATAAAATATTTTGTTCCACATATTCAAACATCTATTTTCACTAAGGGAGAAACTCACTATTTTATGATAATCATATGCAACTAAATATCAAAAAATAGACACTTAGGAATCAAAAACTTCAATTATTGACTTAGAAATAGTGACCCACAAACATGACCCTTTGGGTCACTTTTGGGTACAATAATCTAATCCATACCAATATATTTGACCTTATACCCACGAAATTGACCTTTGTTAAACATTTTCTAACTATCTTTTCTCATAGTAGAGCACTAGGACTAACCCTAGGTTCCCATCTACTAACATTCAATACCCACTTTTCTAATAAGTGGGAAATAGAAAAATAAAGTATCGCATGCACCATTAGCACAATTCCTAAAATGGTAACAAATCTAATTATTCAAAAGACCTTTATATAGATCCTAATTAGACTCGGTAATCATCAATTTCACAATTCAATACATACAAACCCCAATTTATCCATTTGATCCAAACTAGTTTCACTTTTTCACAAATACTCAATTCATAATCTAGTTCAAGCAATTGAAGTTACAACATGCCTCAAATATTAAATAAATTATTCTTGAACATTCATAGTAGTTCCCAAGTCCCAATTTGATCTAATTATCTCCCTAGGCTTCCCAATTTTAAAACTAGGATTTATAAATCTCTTCTCCTACCTTATGAATCCTAGGGTTTTTATTACCATTTCCACTTTCAAATTTAATATATTAAATTATATTATTCTAAATCCTAAATCCATTCCATTCCAATACTACATGAATTCCAATTATCATTTAGATTTAATTCATTAGTTTTCTTAAGTTTTTCAGTTCACTAAAACCCTAGATTTCAATGATGAATTTGCATACAATCCAACATAGATTCAAACAATAACCTAATTAAATTTTATTCCAAAATAAAATGTGAATCTATAATTATTCCATGCATAGAGGCCAACCTTTCAACACACAATTGATATCATTGTTTACTGATGCCAAAATACTTGATCTTGTTCTTTATCCAAGCCCTTGAATCCTTAAAAAATTCTCTTCTAAATCCTTTGAGCTTAAACAACTAGAATCTTTATGTATGCAAGTGTGTTTGTGTGTCCCCTCCTATTGAATTCTATGTTTTTATAAAATCTCATTCCTAAAAATTCAAAACCTTATTTGCTTTAATTAGAATCTTAATTAAGGAAAAATAATAAATATAGTCATCAACTCAAGAACACCTAATAAATTATTATAATTTAAGCATGCACAATCCTCGACTAAAGTGATTTCAATATTTAAATAACTTATCTAACTATATTTTAATATTTATCCTATTAGAAATCCAACTATAGCACATGCTTTTATTTTAAATAATATATAATTAGCCTTTTTTTGTTTATCTATTCAACAAATCTATATTTTAAGTTTACATAATGGATAAGGTAAAATATTACAACTTGTATGTCAACTACAATTTGACTATTCTATTTATTCAAAAATAAATAACAATTTAATTTCAAATAAATATTTCTACTAAATTATCAAACAATTCTAATTGAATACTCATAGTTAAATAAGAAAACATTATTAATTACTAATTCTAATTTATTTAATTATCTTATTTATTTTATTTCAACAAAGTAATTAATCCATAACCCTAGGTTGTAGGTTAACACACTTCACAAACCAAACCTAGTTCCACATTCCCTAGAACCCATTCATGTCATCAACACATACTTGACATACCTTAATAGCATTTGTTAGGTAATAATAATCTATATAATCTAATATTGCATAATTAATTCAACATTAATATCTATGCAGACACACCACTTGATATCCACATGAGTTGACCATTTAAACAACATCTACAATTATAATTTCATATAAACCTTACATTTCAAACAGGTTAGGAATTAGGGATGTTACATGATTATTGTATTTTGTCTATAAATCCAATGTTGTGTTTGGAGTAGGTAATTGCTACCATGATTTCTATAAGAGGTCAGTGGTTATGTTGTCACTTGAAGATTTTGCATGTGTAAGATCTGCTGATTAGCACAAGCTTAATTCTTATTGTATTGTAATATTATTACTATGAATGCAACTTAAATAGTGCTATATTATTTTCTAGGATTTTTCCCATAAGGGTTTCCCAAGTTGAATTATGTGTCATTTGTATTTCTTTGCTAAATTATTTTAGATTCTAAAACTTTTTAGTAATTCTTCTATGAAAACTAAGTGGGATTATGTTCATCATTCCCTTGAATACCCACCTCACATTATAGGATAACAAGTTAAAAAAGTAAGAGAGAATGAGTTAGAAGATATGGATAAGGTATAAGTAGAGATAGATGTAAATATTAGAGGGATGGTAGGTTTATAAGAAAATGGAAGAAGTAGAGAAGACAAAGTAGTTATGAAGAAGAAGAAAGAATGGAGATGTTGACTAAAGAAGTTAATAGTGAATGAATAAGGATAAACAATGAGGATATAATAAGGGACATACCTTCCCAACACCCAACTTTAAACTACCCTAAGAGAAGATGACCCCACTGATTGGATTGCATCCCTCATGTCATTAGACAAATATAGGAGGAAATTAGTAGAAGAGGACGAGATAGGGATAGAAGTAGAGAGAAGTTTCAAGACTTTCAAGAAGACAAGGATTGTATAAGATATTTTTTTAAGAATATATAAGTATTAGGTGAAATATATTTTGAGATAAAGCTTAAAAGAGATAAGAGTAGGAGACACCCTTTGGTAAAGTAGTGAAGTATAGACAATAGCATGTACAACAATAGAATTGATAAATTCAAACAATAACTATAGGGAAACAAGATCACTTAAAATGGGATTCAATTGAATGGAGATACCAATGTTTTGAAAGGATAGAAATGATGTAGTAGGACACTTTTTTATGATTGAATCATGCTATCAGAGTCATGGAATCACTAATCCATGATTACATAGATTAAATTGTATAACTTTGTGGGGACCTTAAGAAATAAATCTTTAAAAGGGTGCATAAAAATAAGCCCATCCCATAACTTGACATGGAACAAATTGAAAAATGGTTTTAAAATTAATTTTCACTTCCCAAATGTATCTACAAAGAGTTTTAGTAAGATGAAAGACTTAATACAAAAGGAGAATGAATTGGTGAATGTATATGATCAATGATATGAAGTGATGGTAATAATTTTAAAGGAACTTATTAGTAAAAATAAAGAATAGAATTCATAGTCATGGAGGAGAGAGTAATTCAATGATGAAGATAGATATGGCTATGGTACAATAGGAGTTAGCATAGGTAAGTGTTGGCAAGAAATGGGAGGGAAACCAGTCCAAAGATCTGGTCCTCAATCAAGTCTCTAAAGTCTAGTTTATACCCCAGTCATATAGTGAGAGAACCATAGATAAGCATTAAGAAAATAAGTTATGCAGTACTGATGCAGTGTAAGGTAAAAATTCAATTCAAAACTCAAGTAAGCCAATTTGCAAGTTTCAATCACCTATGGTGAGTGGTTTTCCTTCACTAGCCTCTATTTTCCTTGTAGCCCTCCTAGATGAGTTCTTAGAACATAACTTTCACATTTGGGCACAAACCCACAACTTGTTCACTTTTTTGAGTACCCTTTATGCCCTAATTAAACATATCAGAAAATTGGCTAGGGTTTCTTCAAACCAACATGCCCAATAATTCATTGTTGCTGTTGCTCCTAGGCCTAATTAGGACAACAAAAGTGGTAAATTTGACATAAATTTCAGAAAACAACTCAAACCCACAAAAGAATCATCATTTCAGATACCCTTTATGTCATTCTTTAACATATCTACTTTGCAGTTACACTTGTTTCATAACATCTTCCTCAAATTTGGACTGTTACGCTATCCTTAAAAGGGCAATTAGGCCACTTTTACAAAGCAACCCCTATGTAATCACCTTCCCAAATTCCTATCTTTGCTCAGACCTTCTCCACAGGTTTCAAATAGCCCAAAACAACCATTTTCAAGATGAGAAATACCCACTAAACCATCAAGTTACCAAACCCTCATTTTTCCTAGTTTTTGGAGGGGTTTATTGAAAATCTATGTTCCCAAACCAATCTTGCCTCAACAAAGCCTCAAACACATTCACATAGGTCTACACATGCTTAATAAATCAATTTCCATAGTCGTTTTATGCTATTTCTTCAAACTACTACTCAAAACCTTCAATTTTCACTTTCAAACCCTCAAAAATAGGGTTTTCAGGCAGCTTGTAGGAAAATGCTTCAAACTATCACAAAACCTAATGAAACTCATTGAAATAGGACCAAAATCATATTATATTCCTTATTCTAACATTTCCAAATCATTTTGCATCATGAACATATAGTACAGAGCCGTACTGTTCTCTGCAACATTGAAAATATAGTCCCAAACGTGGGAAATGCAATAGTTTGATATTCCAAATTGATCTTCTTTATTGCTCTGCACTTTACAATGTTCAAAGGGATTTTTAAACAATTACAAACATGACCATTCAGTTTCCCAACCAATTCCCAACTAACTTAACTCTTCGACTTCCCTATTTTGCCTTTCTTTGCACTTTTCACAATTTTACATTGACACTTTTACATTGTTTGCAGTATTTGAAAAATGAACTCCTAACGACCTCCTAGGACCTATAACATCAACAATGTGGCCTCTTGGGCCTTATTACAACATTAAAACATCAAAATTGAACACAAGACTCAATATTGCCTCATGGAGGCATGTGATCAAATAGGTGCTCTTGCACCATACAACCGGCCATAAGATTTCTTCCAAGTCCCTTGGAAGTCTTCATCCCTTGAACCTGTAATAACTCCTTGGTTTCCAACTTTTGAGGCTCCTTCTTGTCCTTGCAACTTCTTCATCTTGACCTTTGGCTTGGATTTGTCCATGCATAGTAACCCTTCTCCTGCATTGTCTTTTTGGATCTGCATGTCCATACTCTGATATGTCTTCACCAACTTTATCCGTCTGCTCTCACTTTGTTCTTCTATATTCATTGCAAAACAATCTACACTTTGTCCTTCCCATTTCATCTTGACTCTTGGCTTGACTCTCATTAAATTCAGTATCAAAACAAGGACTATTGCCCTCTTGAATCCAATCCACCAAACATTCACCCTCACCTTACTCCTCTTCACAATCATCCTTTGTTTCTCCATCATTGGAACCTCTGTCATGGCAGAATACAACTGCCCCACAACTAATATTATCTTCCAAGGACACTTCTCTGTCCTTACCACATCAATATCACCTCTCTCCACTTCATTTAGAGACTCCACAAACTCTTTCTCTTTGACCTTCTCTTGGCCTATCATTTCCTTAGTCTCTTCCATCATTGAGACCTTCAAACTCTTTGCTTTCACACCTTCACCTCTTGGGGTGATGACAATCTTCATTCTTTTCACAACTCTTACCATTCCTTTCACTTTATCTTGACTGTTCACTCTTTGCATCTGATGTTCTACTTCAAGGACCTCTATCCTACCAAGTAGATGAACCTCTTTGTTGGCACAACCTGACTTCTCACCGTCTTCTCTAAGCACCATACTCTCACATTACTTCTTTTCAACCTCTTTCACTTGCCCTTTGCCTTAGCTCTTTTCACCTCTCACTCCCACATTTTGTATCAGACTTCCTGCCTCTTTGATCTCTATATTTTTAGTCACATAGACCTTTGTGTTAGCAGTACTTGACTGCTCATTGCACTCATTCACCTTCAAGGGACACAATACTGCCCCCACCATGATCTTTTCACTCTCTACAAGCCCATCTTGGCTTTCCATAGTCATTGCACTCTTATTCATTTCCTCTTTACCTCTTATCCCTATCATGGGAGTCTTTGCCTCAACAATCCTTGTGTCATCAGACTTATCCACCACTGGCTGACAGTATATGACTACCCTTTAACTCCTCTTGTTTCCAATGGAAAAAACTCTGTCCTTATCATGACTTCATCATGCCTTTTAGGCTTATCTTGAGCCTTCAACTTCTATTTTTTAGTCTTCATCACCAAATCATCATCCTCTCTACTCTTCAACTTTGCATCATTATTTACACTTGTTGTCTCAACAACTTCTCCCTTTGAAACGGTTGCACCATCTTTGCTTTTGTCTTCCTCATTCCTTATGAAGTCTTTCTTGCCAACCATGACTATCCTTGCTATCCTTTCTTGTGCCTTATCATCCTCCTGAAATGGTGTTAGTGTGAACTTGATTCCATCTTTCACAATATCATAACTATTCTCCCTACCATCATTTATGGCATGTTTGTCAAACTGCCATGGTCTTCCAAGTAACAAATGACAGTAACTCATTGGTAACCCATCACCCAATACCTTATCCTTGTATTGACCAATATGAAACTCAACATAATCTTGTTCTTTAACCACTATTGACTGATCATTATTCAACCCAAATGCTAAATATGGTGTTTCATGAGGTATCCTCTCTAAATTTAACTTATCCACCATTTCACTTGAAACCAAGTTATGAATTGAACCTGAATCTATCACCACTTTGCATACCTTGTTTTTGCACTTGCATTTTCTCTTGAATAGGATTCTCCTTTGCGTCATCTCCTTCAGCTTAGCATACCTTTCTTGGAACTCTCTGATCTCTTTTACCATATTGTCTTCCAGATGCATCTTATCTTTTCACCTTCCAACTGTAAATCTGCAACTTATCACCTTCAAAAGATCTACTCCTTGTAGCTCTGATACCAATTTGATGTAGTGTAAGGTAACAATTCAATTCAAAACTCAAGTAAGACAATTTACAAGTTTCAATCACCTATGGTGAGTGGTTTCCCTTCACTAGCCTCTATTTTCATTGTAGCCCTCCTACATGAGTTTTTACAACATAACTTTCAAATTTGGGCACAAACCCACAACGTGTTCACCTTTTTGAGTACCCTTTATGCCCTACTTAAACATATTTTAAAATTAGCTAGGGTTTCTTCAGACCAACATGCCCAATAATTCACTGTTGCTGCTGCTCCTAGGCCTAATTAGGACAACAAAAGTGGTAAATTTGACACAACTTTCAGAAAACAGATCAAACCTACAAAAGAATCATCATTTCAGATACCCTTTATGGCATTCTTTAACATATCTACTTTGTGGATACACTTTTTTCATAACATCTTCCTCAAAATTGGACTGCTATGCTATCCTTAAAAGGGCAATTAGGCCACTTTTACAAAGCAACCCCTATGTAATCACCTTTCCAAATTCCTATCTTTGCTCATACCTTCTCCATAGGTTTCAAATAGCCCAAAACAACCATTTTCAAGATGAGAAATACCCACTAAACCTTCAAGTTACCAAACCCTCATTTTTCCTAGTTTTTGGAGGGGTTTATTGAAAATCTATGTTCCCAAACCATTCTCACCTCAACAAAGCCTCAAACACCTTCACATAGGTCTGTACATACTTAATCAATCAATTTCCACAGTCATTTCTATTGCAAGGGCCTAACCGGTGTTGTCATTGATGTCAACATACTTTTGTTGCATTGATGTTAAGGATTGGATGAGTTGTGCGCTGAGGATATTGAGAAAATTAGTCCTATAAGAAATAGAGAAAATTAGTGTAAATAGTGAAGCTCTATGAAGTGAATATCCCAGATAGATGAAGATCAGAAAATATGCAACAAAGGGTTTGTAGCTATGTGTCTGAAGATGATCCAGTCAAGATTTGAGAGGTCCACATGAAGATTTGGAGAAGTTATGGCCATATGAGTAAAACCGGTTCTGGTAGTTGTTCAGAGGTGACAGAGTGACACAAATAGGTCTGGTGAGATCCAAAAATGCAATATCATGTTCTGCGGATTTGGTGGCATGTTTGGGAAGCTAATGCACATTGACAACTCAATTGGTTCATGGTTTGGAGGTCCACAAGCAATCCTTCTGTTATAACAATAATGATTAACTATGTTCTTGAGGTTCCGGGTGAAGATGTGATTGATTACAGTAAGCAGAAGTGGTGCGTATGTTCTTTATGATTCAAGCCCGCTTGTGGTGGTCTCTAGATTGTGTCCAGTTTGTGTTGGTAGTCTGCAATGAAGATTGAGCTCGCAAACGAAGATTTACTTTTGAACGTTGGTGTTCTTCCCAGTTTTGGTCGATTGGATGATTTGCGCATGGTGCAGATGATCTTGAAGATGTTTTATGAAGTATGGCATGTTCCTTGAAGATGATTGAAGTCCCAACTGTGTGTGGTCAACATTGTAGTGATGCGCATGAAGTTTTTGTAATAAGTCAAGTTGTATTTTTGTAATTCCTCTGTAATAAATTAAATGTATGTTATGCCAACTTTGATGATCATTCCAAAGTTGATGTCATGTATAAATAAGAATTATGAAGTCATTCAAAAGCATTCTTGTTACGATGAGAAGGTGGTAAGGAAGAAGAAAGAAAGACAGAGCAGAGGTGTTGGGCTTAAATAGAACTGACTCAAGCATAGTGAAGATGCTTATCTCCAGTTCAAGTATGTAATATTTATATTATTCTGTAGACAGTGTGTCTCCTGTAGGCAGTGGACCTCTTGTGAGCAGTGTGCTCGGGAAGTGAGCCCTAACTAGCAAGTGCCATTTTATTCATCCTTATTCTTCTAATAGAGAATACAATCTTGGGTTAATCACCCTATGGTTTTTCCATTAACTGAGTTTTCCACGTCAAAATCTTGGTGTTATATGTGTTGAATTTGTTTCTACTCTTGAAATTTTGCATTATGCTTCCTTGATTAATTTTTAATATGTTGTTGAAATATAAGAAGGTTTAAAGAACATAGATTTGGTAACAATTGATTCACGCCCCTCTCAGTTGTCTATCCTAAATCCAACAATTGGTATCAGAGATAAGTTCCTCTAGAAGAAGCTTAACCACTTGAGGAGATCCAGAATGCCGACCTACAAGAAGGACAGTCCAAGGTTTGATGGTTCAAACTTCACTGCCTGGAAAAGCTGCATGGAATGTCACATATAATGCATGGGATATCAGTATTGGAACATAACCTCAACTAAATATGTTCCCCCAAGAAATGGCCCCGTAACTCTAAATGAAATCAGAGATACAGAGAATAATCTTCGAGCTAAAGAAGTCCTATTGAGTGCCTTGTCTGATTTAGAGCTGACAACTGTTATGGGATTGAAGACTGCCTATGAAATTTGGATAAAGATTGAAAATCTATATGAAGGAGACAAATATGTTAAGTGTACCAAGCTGTAAAGTCTGGAAGGAAAGTTTGAAAACTTAAAGATGAGAATATCACTTCTTACATGACAAAAGTAAATGAACTTGTTTGTGGCATCAGATGTGCTAGTGGAGTACTGGATGAAGATGAAATTGTTGCTAAAGTTCTCAGATCCTTACCTCCTTCTTATAAACACAAAGTCCCTACTATTGAGGAAATCACATCCTTAACAACTATCACAAGGGATCAATTGGTTGGTAAGATATCTACATTTGAGTTGGCTAAGTTTGGTGATGCACTTCCCAAGACTGAAACTGCTTTCAAATCTAGTGCTTCTGCTAAATGTAAACATAGATATGATCCAGGAGAAAGTTCCTCAAGAAAATCAACTTGGTATGAGAAAGCCAGAAAAGATTTGGAAGAGGATGAATTAGAAGCTGAACAACTTGAAGCCCTCATTGCAAAGAGATTGCCAAGAGGATCTGGTAAGTATGAAGGAAAATTGCCTTTCAAATGTTTCAACTGCAACAAGATTGGTCATTTTGACTCAAGGTGTCCGCAAAGATTTTCAAGGCCAAACCCTAATAGATGAAGATTTCAAAAGAAGTGTTACTATGTTCAAGAAGATGATGATGAAGGAGTAACATATGATGAATCTGAGATAGGAAACAAATCTGGAAGTGACTGGGTGTTTATTGCCATTAAAGAAGAAGATCCAATGCCTATTGAATCTGTTAATCGAAAGGTGATAGAAAGGGCTTTGGTTGATCAAGTTGAAGAAAAGGATGAATGGGTCATTGATAGTGGATGCTCTCACCATATGATTGGTGACAAGAATAAGTTCATAAACTTGGAAAGGTATGAAGGTGGAGTTGTAAAGTTTGGAGACAATTCTGCTAGCAAAATTAGAGGCAAAGGAACCATTTCCTTTGATGGAAATAACAAAACCAGTGATGTTCTATATGTTGAAAATCTGAAGCATAATCTTCTCAGTGTTGGACAGTTGGTGGACAAAGGCTATGATCTCCATTTCAAAAATAGAAAATGCAAAATCTTTGAAAGCTCTAGAATTGAGATTGCATCTGGTACACAAACAAAAGGTAACATCTTCTAATTAGTTGGTACTAGAAAAAGTTGCTTATTTGTTCAAATTGATCAGAGTTGGTTGTGGCATAGGAGAATGTGCCATGTGAATTTTGATAATATCATTAAGATAAGCAACACTCAGGCTGTAAGAGATCTTCCAAAACTGATGAAACCTGCTAATAGTTTGTGCAAATAATGTCAGTTAGGTAAGCAGAGTAGAATCACATTCAAAAGTAAGGAACAATCTTCAACCAAATTGTTAGACTTGGTGCACACTGATCTCTGTGGTCCAGCAAGACTCAGGAGCCTACAAGGAGATAGGTATTTTATGTTACTAATTGATGACCACTCTTAGATGATGTGGGTGACCTTCTTAAAGGAGAAATCTGAAGCACTTGAGAAATTCAAAATATTCAAGGCTATGGTACAAAATGAAACTGGTATAAACATAAAATGTCTCAGGTCTGATACAGGTGGAGAATTCACATCCGAAGAGTTCATAACATTATGTGAGAAGTATGGGATAAAGAGACAATTATTTGCTCCAAGGACTCCACAACAAAATGGAGTAGTGGAGAGAAAGAACTGGGCCATCAGGAAGTTTCTAGGACCATGATGATGGAAGCAAATGTTCCTCAGATCTATTGGAGAGAAGCTGTAAGAACGACTGTCTATACTCTCAATTGAGTACAAATCAGAGGCAATACTGGTAAGACTCTTTATGAACTTTGGTTTGGTATCATTCTTACTGTAAATTATTTCAAAGTTTTTGGTAGTAAATGCTACATCAAAAGAGATGAAGACCTTGGGAATTTTGATGCTAGAAGTGATGAAGGAATATTCTTGGGATATTCCACTCAAAGAAAAGCATACTGGTGTTATAACAAGAGATTGAGAAAGATTGTGGAAAGTACAAATGTGAAGGTTGATGAAGGTGTGGAAAATCCCTCAAGGTTTTATGAGTATGAAACAGATGATCAGAATGATGTCTTGGTCCAAGAAGAACAAGCCCCAACTACAGTTTAGATTCACACTGATCTGGAAAATCCTGAAATACAGGAAGAAGAAACAGGTCTGGATGAACCTATTCAAGAATTAGAAGTGTAAGAAATTCCCAAAACTCCTAGGTATGTAAGATTGAATCAGTCTGAAGACCAGATTATAGGAGACAGAAACAAAGGTGTTCAAACAAGAAGAAATATTGCTCAAGATTCAGTGAAGTACTATCTGATTTCAAAAATTGAACCAAAAATAATAAGTGAAGCTTGCAATGATGAGAGTTGGGCTAAAGCAATGGATGAAGAATTGATTCAAATTGAAAAGAATAACACTTGGGATCTTGTCCCCAGACCTAAGGACAAAAATGTGATTGGGACTAAGTGGGTCTTTTGAAATAAACTAAATGAAGAAGGTGAAGTAGTAAGAAACAAAGTCAGATTGGTCGGTAAGGGTTATTCTCAAGTAGAAGGAATTGACTTTGAAGAGACTTTTGCTCCGATGGCTAGAATTGAAGCAGTTAGATTATTTCTTGTCTTTGCTGCCTTCAAGGATTTCAAAGTATATCAGATGGATGTCAAGTCTACCTTCCTGAATGGTGATTTTGTAAGGTTCACCCTTGTCCGACTGGTGTGTATCCTATTATTCACCTAGCTGTAGATTAAAATGATAAAATGATTGATTATTATATAATATGGTTGCCAGATGGATATAGGTAGTGATTGGTTATACATCCTCATTAATATGTTAAATTTGCTTCGGTTATGATATGTATATGTGGAATTAACTTTGAGATTGAGTGTGTAGGTATTTCTAACAAAACCATAGATACAGGAGATCATTCCACACCTTATGTTGTAATCCCTTGTGAAGCCGATCTGGTTCCACGAGGAACTGAGATCAACTCTGTGTTTGATTTAATGTTGTAATATTGTCTTGCATGAGGTTGAATGGGTTAGGTCTACCCTCTTGTAAATTTGAATTATGATATGTGTTGTAAGAATTATTTTTGAATTCTATCTTATTTTTAAATTTTAAAATTTGAGGCCCTTTTCTTGTGTCTTAACTTGACCCTAGGTGTCCTAACTAAGTTTAAATTAACCCTGGGTTATACTCCATGGGTCTAAGGTCACTTTTGATTTGGGTAACCCTTGGTTAACCTCTGTATGGTCACCTTAACTTCACAGTGAAGTTAAGTGACGAATTTGGAGGCATGGGAAGGATAGGATGAGTGGGACCAACACTCAAGCCCATCCTTTCTCTATTTTCAAGGTTTGAAATGACTCCATGGTCCACCAATAATAGAGGGGCTTATCTTCTTGTTCCCTCACTTTTGGTGAGAGTCCCCATGAAGTGGTATGGTCCTTCATGAGTGGGGTTATTTTTTAATCCCAGTTGGGATAGTGGGGATATTTTTTAATTCCACTTGGGATAGTGGGGATATTTTATTAATTCCACTTGGGATAGTGGGGTTATTTAAATATTACAATCTTAAAAAAAAGAATTTTTAATTCATCCACTATAAATTTAAAATTCACAAATAATGAGAGCCCTTGATCTCAACTTTTGATCCTCACCCTCCATCATCTTTTCAAAAATCTATAAATAAGACCCTTCTCTAAGCAATTAGAGAAGACTGGATTTTGCAGGGGAACTTGATTCTTGCAGGGGAACTTGATTCTTGCAGGAGGACTTCATTTTTACATTCTTATCATGCCTAATTTCCTCTAGGAAATCTTCTTCTGGCATCCTCATAATGCCCAATTTCTTCTCTATTCTCCTTTTCATAGCCTCATAATGCCAAAATTATTCTAGCCATCCTATATCCTCCATTCATTATCGCTTGCTTGTGATCGTAGAGAGATTGTTTTTTTTGAGAAGGGAGATTTGGAGAGGAGGCTGGAGAGGAACTCTACATCAACTTCATCCATTAAAGGGCTTTTTAAGGTTGTATTTCAAGGCCTCTCCTTTGCATTTTCTATTTCTTGCATGATGGATTTGTGAAATAAAATTTGATTTGTTGTGTTGTAAATTATGTAATTGTGGGGAAATTTATTTGGGTGTTGATAGAGCTTCTTCCACTTGGGAGAAATGCTCATCAAGTGTGGGGTAGGGGAGGAGTGATTCTCCTTGAGTACATGCCTTGTTTCTTTTGAGATGTTGAAAGCCTTGAGGACATTTGTGTGACTTTGAGAAATTGTGTTATTTGGCTTGAGAGTCAAAATATGAACTCTTTATAATCTTTGTTGGCAAGTTGGCTTGAGGCCATGAGAAGGAAACTGTGTTAAAATTTAATTGAAGGGTGACACTTTAGAGTTGAGTGTGTCCACTCTCCTACCCCTCTTTAAACTCACAGTGGATGAGTTTTGTGTTGTGTAAATATCTATGGGTGTATTTGTGTTTTGGTGTGTTATTTTTATTTTGTTGTGAAGTGGTATTGAATCCCCTAGGTGTGTGGATGATCTCCCTAGCTCAGGGGTGACCCTCTTGCAGGTCTACGGTAGGGAGGAGAGTAGCTTGTGTGGTGTTTCTTCCCTTGTGTGATATGCAGGTTTTCTGGGAGCTTATGGTGAAGCTTGGAGAAGATTATTGGATCTTAGAAAATATTTTATTTTCCTTTACTCTTAAGGGAGGTTGGTCTTTTAATAGCTTCATCCTTGTTGATTTTACAAGAGGAGAACATTCTCTCTCTTTCGTTGTATAATTTGGTATTTTGGAGTTGTGAGGAAATTACTTCCTTATTGTATTGATAGTTGTAGTTTTATTGTTCGTTTAGTTTTGCCATTTAGAAAGGAAATAAAATTGGATTAAAGTTGTGTAATTGAGTTAAATAGAAACTAATCTCATATTAAAAGTTTGCCTTAATATGAATAGTGAATAGTGAATATAATAGTGAATAGTAAAAGTGAATAGTGAATAGTTAAAAGTGGGATTTATTTATGCATATTGTATAATACGAATTGAATAGATGCTTAAACTTAGAGTTGCAATTTGGAAATACAATGTCTATATTTGTAAAAAAAAAAAAAATTAACTCTTTACTTTGTTTTAACAAATTATATATATATATATATATATATATATTTATTTATTTATTATATATATATTCTATACTTTCTTTACAGTTAAGGAACTTATTAATGAAATTGTGAGTTAAAGTGAACTGAGATAATGGCGGTATATATACATATATATATATATATATATATTCTATACTTTCTTTACAGTTAAGGAACTTATTCATGAAATTGTGAGTTAAAGTGAACTGAGATAATGGTGGTATATATACATATATATATTTAAATTAAATTTTAGAGAAATGGAAGAGAGGGCAAATGATCGTGCTTTGTTGAAAAATGATCTATTATCTAAAACAACTACTGTACAAATGTAATTCGTGAGTGTAATACCCCGCTAACAACTGCTTTGTTTACTCCTTAAGTATATGCCACTGAGTACGCTTACGCGTGCTAGAGGGTTTTCAAAGTAGTAAGAGAAAATTTTTGATAGTTCGTATTATGACCACATTTCCCATGCGGTCACAACACGTGTGCCCATATTTCCCATGCGGTCACAACACGTATTCACGTGTGTCATGTCCACATGCGTCATGTGGTCATGATACAAACTATCAAAACTTTTCTCTTACTACTCTAAAAACCCCCTCGGACACGTAAGCATGCTCGGTGGCGTATGCTTAAGGAGTAAACAAAGTAGTTGTTAGTGGGGTATTACACTCATGAATTACATTTGTACAGCAGTTATTTTAGGTGATAGATTATTTTTCAACAAAGCACGATAATTTGCCCTCTTTTCTGTTTCTCTAAAATTTAATTTAAATATATATATATATACCACCATTATCTCAGTTCACTTTAACTCACAATTTCATTAATAAGTTCCTTAACTGTAAAGAAAGTATAGAATATATATATAATAAATAAATATATATATAATTTGTTAAAACAAATTACTATCCAATAAATCATTAAAAATAGAGTAAAGAGTTAATTTTTTTTTTTTTACAAATATAAACATTGTATTTCCGAATTGCAACTCTAAGTTTAAGCATCTATTCAATTCGTATTATACAATATGCATAAATAAATCCCACTTTTAACTATTCACTTTTACTATTCACTATTCACTATTCACTATTCACTATTAACTATTAACTATTCACTATTCTGTTGCTATTCACTATTCATATTAAGACAAACTTTTAATATGAGATTAGTTTCTATTTAACTCAATCACACAACTTTAATCCAATTTTATTTCCTTTCCAAATGGCAAAACTAAATGAACAATAAAACTACAACTATCAATACAATAAGGAAGTAATTTCATCACAACTCTAAAATACCAAATTATACAACGAAAGAGAGAGAATGTTCTCCTCTTGTAAAATCAACAAGGATGAAGCTATTAAAAGACCAACCTCCCTTAAGAGTAAAGGAAAATAAAATATTTTCTAAGATCCAATAATCTTCTCCAAGCTTCACCATAGGCTCCCAGAAAACCTGCATATCACACAAGGGAAGAAACACCACACAAGCTTCTCTCCTCCCTACCGTAGACCTGCAAGAGGGTCACCCCCAAGTTAGGGAGATCATCCACACACCTAGGGGATTCAATACCACTTCACAACAAAATAAAAATAACACACTAAAACACAAATACACCCATAGATATTTACACAACACAAAACTCATCCACTGTGAGTTTAAAGAGGGGTAGGAGAGTGGACACACTCAACTCTAGAGTGTCACCCTTCAATTAAATTTCAACACAGTTTCCTTCTCATGGCCTCAAGCCAACTTGCTAACAAAGATTCCAAAGAGTTCATATTTTGACTCTCAAGCCAAATAACACAATTTCTCAAAGTCACACAAATGTCCTCAAGGCTTTCAACATCTCAAAAGAAACAAGGCATGTGCTCAAGGAGGATCACTCCTCCCCTACCCCACACTTGATGAGTATTTCTCCTAAATGGAAGAAGCTCTGTCAACACCCAAATAAATTTCTCCACAATTATATAATTTACAACACAACAAATCAAATTTCATTTCACAAATCCATCATGCAAGAAATAGAAAATGCAAAGGAGAGGCCTTGAAATACAACCTTAAAAAGCCCTTTAATGGATGAAGTTGATGTAGAGTTCCTCTCCAGCCTCCTCTCCAAATCTCCCTTCTCAAAAAAACAATCTCTCTATGATCACAAGCAAGGGATAATGAATAGAGGATATAGGATGGCTAGAATAATTTCAGCATTATGAGGCTATGAAAAGGAGAATAGAGAAGAAATTAGGCATTATGAGGATGCCAGAAGAAGATTTCCTAGAGAAAATTAGGCACGATAAGAATGCAAGAATGAAGTCCCCCTGCAAGAATGAAGTTCCCTTGCAAGAATCAAGTTCCCCTGCAAAATCCAGTCTTCTCTAATTGCTTAGAGAAGGGTCTTATTTATAGATTTTTGAAAAGATGATGGAGGGTGAGGATCAAAAGTTGAGATCAAGGGCTCTCATTATTTGTGAATTTTAAATTCATAGTGGATGAATTAAAAATTTATTTTTTTAAGATTGTAATATTTAAATAACCCCACTATCCCAAGTGGAATTAAAAAAATATCCCCACTATCCCAAGTGGAATTAAAAAATATCCCCACTATCCCAAGTGGGATTAAAAAATAACCCCACTCATGAAGGACCACACCACTTCATGGGGACTCTCACCAAAAGTGAGGGAACAAGAAGATAAGCCCCTCCATTATTGGTGGACCATGGAGTCATTTCAAGCCTTGAAAATAGAGAAAGGATGGGCTTGAATGTGGGGCCCACTCATCCTAGCCTTCTCATGCCTCCAAATTCGTCACTTAACTTCATTGTGAAGTTAAGGTGACCATACAGAGGTTAACCAAGGGTTACCCAAGTCAAAAGTGACCCTAGACTCATGGGGTATAACCCAGGGTTAATTTAAACTTAGTTAGGACACCCAGGGTTAAGTTAAGACACAAGAAAAGAGCCTCAAATTTTAAAATTTAAAAATAAGATAGAATTCAAAAATAATTCTTACAACACATCATAATTTAAATTTACAAGAGGGTAGACCTAACCCATTCAACCTCATGCAAGACAATATTACAACATTAAATCAAACACAGAGTTGATCTCAGTTCCTCATGGAACCGGATCAGCTTCACAAGGGATTACAACATAAGGTGTGGAATAATCTCTTGTATCTATGGTTTTGTTAGAAATATCTGCACACTCAATCTCAAAGTTAATTCCACATATACATATCATAGCCGAAGCAAATTTAACATATTAATGAGGATGTATAACCAATCACTACCTATATCCATCTGGCAACCATATTATATAATAATCAATCATTTTAATTTAGAGCTAGGTGAATAATAGGATACACACCAGTCGGACAAGGGTAGGCCTTACATACTACCCCCTAGGAAATGACTTACTCCCGGAAGTCATCAAGAGGAGGTTGGGAGCATTTTCTTGAACTTCTTTGCACCAGACAAGGTATGTACAGAAGATAACATATGCAATAAGAAACTCTTCTCAAGAAAATAAAGCATGGTAACTAAATGTTATAAAGGCTTAATTCCTTTCACAAAATACACTCTATGGGTTGAAATTCAGCACATCTAATCTCAGGATCATCAATCTTCTATACACATGTATAGAGAATCTTCACACATCACATTACAGGTTTATAGAGAAAATACCAATTCATATGCAATTACATCAAATATAGATCTTACATAAACAAATATTTTCATTCATCCACATTACAGGAATTAACTTCACAAGGCTCACATAAAGGTTTAGGGGAATGTCATAGTCTCTTCATAGAACCAAGTAACCAATAACCAGTGCCAAGTAACCAAAGATCCAAGAACCAGGTAGAATGATGGTCTTAGGGCCACGCGCCTGGGGGCCTCGCCATACATTCCCACAATGGCCTATCTCTTGTTTGTATAAGGGGTTTAGCCTCAAGAGATAGGCAACATAAGAACAAGATCACTAGGAAGGTAAGTGGATAATAACCAGCCCATACTAGTCCACACCTACCCCCATCCTCAAAAGTTTCCCATGTCTGCTTCCTTATATACACTCCACCAGGGGTCGCTCCATCGACATGGCGAGAAGAACATCATGACATAAGACCAGCACTAGAAAAACAAAAAAAAAACCTAGCTTAGCCAACACAAATATCTAGAAAAGCCAAGAGGAGAAGTCTCCAAAACCCAATTTAGAATAAATAAATAAATGAATAAATGCGCGCAATTTCAACATTAAAATAATGTAACCATAGGAGTCACGTGAAAAAGGAAGAATCAAAGGTTGTGGCTAAGCTACTTTTAGACAAGATAAAATAACATGGCTGATCCACACAACCAAGATACAAAAAGGTCACCAAACAACCGAAAGAAATAATTGCAATCTAAGAAAGTGCACATTACATCACTATGTGACTAACATAAAGTCACCAATAAGGAAGGAGGGAAACACGGTCACTACATATGTTATGCAAATACAACCAATGCAATAACATCATGTAGGTAAGTATTATCAATGCACCTTCACGTACTCTTATGTGGAATCATGCCCTTCTCAAAGGTAACACGTCATCAATATAGTACACCGTGCCCTTCTCAAAGGTACACGTCATCAATATAGTACATCGTGCCCTTCTCAAAGGTACATGTAAGATATCAATGTAAGAATAAACTTGCACAAGTAGCATGGCCTTGAGCAAATCACATGCCCATACCAAAACATAACCAAGATCCCATGTCAGATGTCAATAGTACCATCAAGGAAACAGAGCATGATAGGATAACACTATGGGCCTCTCAAAGGTCCATTCACTAAGGAAAAGTAGGGGGTACTCTGGCATAGGAAGGTATGGTTGGTTGGGTAATCCCAAACCAATGCCACAACATGTCACCATAGCTTCCTAAGTTCTTCCTCTCCACGACTTAACTCCACACATGGAAGGTCTCCAACTCCAAGATTGGACCTTACAGGGTATTCATACAAACAACCACACAAGCATGAGTCCATCATACTTGTAGTTATACACTCAACCCATGGATGGATACCCAATATCGCAAGATCATGAGTACACTAAGCATGTACAGGATAATCACAACACATAGCAAACATGTTCATAATAGGTATTTACATCCACAAGGTAACACATAACACAATTCTCCTTTAATGTTCATTACTTAGTGAAGAAGGACAACTTTCATACCCCAAAGTCACATAATAATTACCATAAAGGTTCTCTAAGAAATTTACTCAAACATCAACTCAAATTAATCCATCTAGAGCATATTGGAATCCAACCATGACTTCACATTGAGATAAGGCAACACCCTCAAGTAAGTACACCAATTTACTAGCTATGCTTGATAGATCATAATTGAACCCAAACAACATTATCTCAACTCACAAGATGGTGACTCACAACACATCACATATCATAGAGTTAACTATATCCCATATAACACTACATATGCACTACGAAACCACCACATATTTATCTAACACAAGGTTCATAAAGTAGAGGCATACCACAAGAAGAATCTAATAGCAAGATCACGTCTCTAATTTTACTATTCTACTATGAAGCCTAAACATCTTTTCTGCACAAGGTATGCATAACATGATATCAATTTCACACAAAAACAAAGTTATAAAATTCAAAATTTTAGTTTGTAGAAGTACTTTACAAAAAGGGTCGCCAAGCACACAAATTCCTCATTGAACAATTTAAGGACATATGTTAATTCTTAACAATTTGCCATGCATAAAACTAATTTTCACCTCTTTCTTTCTTAGTATTTTTAGAAGGTAATCTAATGAAAACACACACGTAACAAATTACACTCTTAAAATTTAAAGCAAGATACACTTCATGCAATCTTTTCGAGCTATCAATCCAAAGGAAACAATGCCAATTTCCAATGATAACAAGGGTAGAAATTCAAGAAATTGTCATTCAACCTTATGATAAACACACGTCAAGTTCACAAGGCAAGAATAAATCAAATGGGTATTAAGATGTCACTACTCTCCATAAAAATACACAAGGGCGAGGAAGGGTCCAACGCAATCCCTCACCACCTAGACCAACTATCTTGAGAGAACAATTGACTAAGAGGGTCACAAACATCACAAAACACAAGAGGAAGACTTCAATAATCATGTGACAAGGCCATCACGATGATAGCACAAGAGGATGGGTATTCCTCCAAGGTGAAGGTTAGTCAACAAACCACAACCTCACTCTCTCGCAGCTACATGTAGTAGAACAAGGGTCAATTCATGCTCAACCCACTCCATGTCAGCCTAAACAACATGTAAACCCCAGAGCTCCCAATGTTAAAACATGTGCTCTGATACCAAATGTCATGCCCACATTTCCCATGCGGTCACAACACGTATTCACGCGTGTCATGTCCACATGCATCATGTAAACATGACATGCATGAATACGTGTTGTGACTGCATGGGAAATGTGGGCATGATAGATTTGGAAGAATATGTATACAGTATCATGTGGACATGACATGCATGAATATGTGTTGTGACTGCATGGGAAATGTGGGCATGATAGATTTGGAAGAATATGTATACATTGAGCAACCAGATGGATTTCAATTGTCTGATCATGGTGATATGGTCTGCAAGTTGAAGAAAGCATTGTATGGACTCAAACAAGCTCCTAGAGCCTGGTATGAAAGATTGGTCAAACATTTTCTGAAGATTTGTTTCAACAAAGGCACTACTGATAGTAATCTATATTTTAAGATTGACCATGAAAGTATCTTGATTGTTGAAGTATTTGTTGATGATATCATTTTTGGAAGGAAAGATAGTATGTGCAAGAATTTTGCAAATCAAATGAAAAGTGAATTTGAGATGTCTATGTTTGGGGAAATGAATTTCTTCTTGGGTCTACAAATCACTCAATCAAAGAAAGGAATCTTCATATCTCAGACTAAATATGTGAAAGAATTGTTGAAGAAATTTGGGATGGAAGATTCAAAGCCAATGAATACTCCCATGGAAACCACATGTAAGTTGAGTAAAGATGATGAATCTCCTAAGACTAATCAGAAAAAGTATAGGTCAATGATTGGAGGACTACTCTACCTCACTCAAACTAGACATGATATTATGAATGTTGTTGGTCTTATTGCTAGATTCCAAGCTGATCCTAGAGAGTCTCATGTCATGGAAATCAAGAGAATTCTTAGATATCTGAAGGGAACAATTGAGTATGGATTATGGTATCCTAAGGATCATAACTTCTCTCTTCATGCATACACCGATGCTAATTGGGCAGGAGATGTGAATGACTGGAAGAGTACCAGTGGTGGTGCATTCTTTTTGAGAAAAAGATTGGTTTCTTGGCTAAGCAAGAAACAAGGGGCAATATCTCTGTCCACTGCAGAAGTAGAATATATTGCTGCAGTAGGCAGTTAAACTCAAGTATTATGGATGAAGTAAATGCTAAGAGATATCAGAGTGGAGTATGAAGAACCTATCACAATCTTCTGTGATAATTCAAGTGTAATAAATATATCAAAAAATCTGGTGTTACATTCAAAGACAAAACATATATCCATCAAGTTCCACTTTTTGAGAGAGAAGGTGAACAAGAATGAAGTCAGATTGAAGTTCATGCCCTCAAAGGATCAGATTGCAGATATTTTTACTAAACCTCTACCTAAGGACTCCTTTGAGTATCTCAGGCAGAAGCTAGGGGTTATTACCCCTCTGGTTCTAAATTAAGGTGCACTGATGTGCATCCGTCCGGTGGATTCCACAGTCATATCTTGTGATCCAGATTGATGTTAAGAGGCTGCTACTCAGGGGGAGCAGTCAGTATGTTTCTGAAGTATGAGAAGTGGTTGCAAGTATGTGCCCTTTGCCATTGATGTCAAAGGGGAAGAAAAGGCATGTGAAAAACAAAAAGTGGTTGCTGATCAAAGGGGGAGTAGTAAAAGGAAGAGAAGACATAAAAGGCTACTATTGTTAGGGAGAGCTATGTCAGTCAGTAAGGAGAAGTTCTTGTCTTGATGGTTATAACAGTTTTTCACATTATATGTTGCCATCAATGACAAAGGGGGAGATTGTTGTAAGTATGGGCCTAACCGGTGTTGTCATTGATGTTAACATACTCTTGTTGCATTGATGTCAAGGATTGGATGAGTTGTGTGTTGAGGATATTGAGAAAATTAGTCCTATCAGAAACAGAGAAAATCAGTGTAAATAGCGTAGCTCTATGAAGTGAATATCCCAGATAGATGAAGATTAGAAAATGTGCATCAAAGGGTTTGTAGCTATGTCTCTGAAGACGAGCCAATCAAGATCTGAGAGGTCCACATGAAGATTTGGAGAAGTTATGGACATATGAGTAAAACCGGTTCTGACAGTTGTTTAGAGGTGACAGAGTGACAAAAATAAGTCCGGTGAGATCCAAAAATGCAATATCATGTTCTGCAGATTTGGTGGCATGTTTGGGAAGCTGATGTGCATTGACAACTCAATTGGTTTATGGTTTGGAGGTCTGCAAGCAATCCTTCTATTATAATAGTAATGATTGACTGTGTTCTTGAGGTTCCAGGTGAAGATGTGATTGATTACAGTAAGCACAAGTGGTGTGGATGTTCTTTATGCTTCAAGCCCGCTTGTGGTGGTCTCTAAATTGTGTCCAGTTCATGTTGGCAGTCCACATTGAAGATTGAGCTCGCAAACAAAGATTTACTTTCAAACGTTGGTGTTCTTCCCAGTTTTGGCCGACCAGATGATTTACGCATGGTATGGATGATCTTGATGATGTTTTGCGAAGCGTGGCATGTTCCTCGAAGATGATTGAAGTCCCAGCTGTGTGTGGCTGACATTGTAGTGATGCGCATGGAGTTTTTGTAATAAGTCAAGTTGTATTTTTGTAATTCCTCTGTAATAAAATAAATGTATGTTGTGCCGACTTTGATGATCATTCCAAAGTCGATGTTGTGCATAAATAAGAATTACAAAGTCATTCAAAAGTATTCTTGTTACGATGAGAAGGTGATAAGGAAGAAGAAAGAAAGATAGAGTAGAGGTGTTGGGCTTAAATGGAACTGACTCAAGTATAGTGAAGATGCTGATCTCCAGTTCAAGTATGTAATATTTATATTATTATGTAGACAGTGTGTCTCCTTTAGGTAGTGGGCCTCTTGTGAGTAGTGTGCTCGGACAGTGAGCCCTAACTAGCAAGTGCCATTTTATTCATCCTTATTCTTCTAATAGAGAATACAATCTTGGGTTAATCACCCCATGGATTTTCCCTTAATCGGGTTTTCCATGTCAAAATCTTGGTGTTATATGTGTTGAATTTGTTTCTGCTCTTGAATTATTGCATTATGCTTCCTTGATTAATCTTTGATATGCTATTGAAATATAAGAAGGTTTAAAGAACAAAGATTTGGTAACAACTGATTCACCCCCCCTCTTAGTTATCTGTCCTAAATCTAACAATTTCTTGCTATTTCTTCAAACTACTACTCAAAACCTTCAATTTTTACTTTCAAACCCTCAAAAACAAGGTTTTCAGGCATCCTATAGGAAAATGCTTCAAACTATCAAAACACTTAATGAAACTAATTGCAATAGGACCCAAATCACAGTATATTCCTTATTCTAACATTTCCAAATCATTTTGCATCATGAACATACAATACAGAGCCGTACTGTTCTATGCAACATTGAAAATATAGTCCCAAATGTGGGAAATGCAACAGTTTGATATTCCAAATTGATCTTCCTTATTGCTCTACACTTTACAACGTTCAAAAGGCTTTTTAAACACTTACAAACATGACCATTCAGTTTCCCAACCAATTCCCAACTAACTTGACTCTTTGACTTCCCTATTTTGCCTTTCTTTGCACTTTTTACAATTTTACATTGACACTTTTACATTGTTTGCAATATTTGAAAAATGAACTCCTAACAACCTCCTAGGACCTATAACATCAACAATGTGGCTTCTTGGGCCTTATTACAACATTAAAACATCAAAATTGAACACAAGACTCAATATTGCCTCATGGAGGCATGTGATCAAATAGGTGCTCCTGTACCAAGTACAATCTAAGTTAATTAAAGCATTCATAAGACACATTTACACATATCAGAACCCTTATATCTCCTTTATATATATATTTATCATCAATTGGTACATATATGTTCATACCGATAGGTCTGAGTCTCTGCCTTATACATATATATCTTGCTCCCATACTCTATTTGTTGGCAAGAGACACTATGTGGCTTCATGAGTGTTGTCATTAATGGCAACAAAGTTTATCCCACATATCCGCAGTACATAGTATGCCTATACTAGAAGTCAGATTGAAGATTGTTTTGGTCTAGTGAATAAGGACAGAGTATGCAACAAGGTCTGACAATTAGGGCTGAATCTCTTAGATGGCATAACTTAGCAAGTTTCAGACTTGGACAAGTCAAGAGGAGTATCATGACTACTATATTCCATAGATTTAGCCTTCGGTGATAAAACATGGAAAATATATGAGCATCTGAGTGTTGGGTTCCAGACAGGCAGAGGAGATAGAGAAAGAACTGATCGATAGAGTATCAGACTTCAATCCAGATGAGTAATTGATGTTGATAAAGCAGTTTGAGGGGTCATACATTGTTGGCTGACATAATTGATGACTTCTATATCTATATTTTTGATATGCATCACAAATCAAGCATGGCTTCAGTGGATAGATCAGTAATTTGTAAATATCTTGAGTATTCTGGTTGCCGACTAAGAAGTTGATGAAATCCTTGATGCAGATATAAATACCAGATGGATTCTAGTATGTAGGTGTGTGTGTGAAGTAGTGATGTAACAAAGTGTGAAGAAAAGCAAAGATAAGTGTGGAAGCTGCAATACAAGTTTGGTATGTGATAGAGAAACAACTCTAAAGCAGAGGAAGAATGAAGTGCATCAGATCAATATATTGTGCCTAACTGGAACTGAACTCTAGCATTGGTAGATGCCTCTCATCAGTTCAAACATTTGATTACCTTTTGTAAGTTCTTGTAGGCAGTGTGCCTCTTGTGAGCAGTGTGCTCAGGCAGTGAGCCCTAATTGGCAAGTGCCATTTTGTACTTCTTATTCTTTTAACAAAGAATACAATCTTGGGTTAGTCACCCCGTGGTTTTTCCCTTAATAGGGTTTTCCACATAAAAATCCTTGTGTTATGTGTGTTGATTTCATTTATGTTCTTACATGCTTATATGATTTGATGCTGCACTGTTTGTTAAGATAACAAAAGAAAAAGTTAAAGAAATTTGAGATAACTGATTCACCCCCCTCTTAGTTATCTGCCTTGTTTCCAATAATTGGTATAAGAGCTAAGTTCCTCTTAATAGAGCCTAATAGTTTGAGGAAGATTTGGGAATCTCAATGGATACGTATGGTATGAAGGAACAACTTCAATCTGCCCTAGATGATCTTGAACATTCCCACTCTGAAATCAATAACTTGAGAGAAAGACTCAAACAAGCTGATGATTTCATAAATGAGCTAAAAGAAAAACTAAGTAACTCTATGAAAAAGAGAAAGGAATTACTTCAAAAATTAGCAAGTCAGAGTGAAGCCAATGATACAAATGAAGATCTAGATGAGAAAAACAAGCTATGTGAGAAGCTATCAAAAGAGGTCATTATGGTAAGACATGAGATGGAATTAGGGGTTATGAGATTCACCCAATAAATTGAAGAGAAAAGGAAAATTGAAGATAATCTAAAACAATCCCTCAAGGAGAAGACAGAGGACTTCCACAAAATGGACAGAATAATCAGGCATCTTGAATCTGATCTTGAAGAAGCTAGAGATAATGAAGAACAACTTGAGAATCAGATAGACACTCTTAAACAAGATCTTCAAATAGCAAATGAATACAAAGAGAAATTCAAGATAAGCTTAGCCCAACTTGAAGTTCTTCTTGAAAGCCAAAAGAGGGTAGATGATAAGTGTGGTTTGGGATATGAGAAAGGTGAAAGCTTTGGATCTGGTCAGAAGAATTTTGGATCAGAAAATCAAAGAAATAGGCCTAGAATACCTCCAGTAAGGCAACCAAATGCTCAAAGATATCCATCCTTCATTGGATACTGCTTCAATTGCAACAATTTTGGTTATAAAGCAACTCAGTGTAGAAGAAGAATGAATCAGCCTAATCTATCCTTCTCTAGACAATGCTTCAACTGCAAAAGGTATGGGTACAAATCTCATAAATGCAGAAATATGCAAATAAATAATTCATTCAATGGTAAATGCTTTGCATGCAATAGAATGGGACATATGGCTAAACAATGCAGATCAAGAGATTATCAATCAAATATGCAAAGAAATGTTGTTTGTTACAATTGTAATAGATCTGGTCATATTGCCAAATTCTGTAGAAGTAAAAATCAGGATAAAAAGGGTCTGGTGCATCATAGTCAAAAACAAGATAAGGGCAAAGGTAAAATGAATGCAGATGAAGTTTAAAAGGAGATGAGCAAGATTTGGGTGAAGAAGAGTACATAAGATATTGGGGATGGATCCGCACCTGAATCCGGTGTAGATATTCCTTCCGAAAACTAAATAGATGAGCTCTGGCTCAGGGAGAGTCACAGAGAAAAACAAATTCCCCCAGCCAGTTAATTAGTGCCTAAATTGGCATATGGAATACTGCGGATTAAAGGGTTCTTAGAAAAATATCCAAATAACCCTTGGTAAAAATATGAAAGATCCGCATGGAGTTTTGCAAGAGTTTAATCATTCAGGTTGATCTGGTTTGACAACCATCCGGGAAAGTAGGATTCTCACAGATAGATCCGGTATGATTCAGAATTGAAATATTTTGATCTACAGACCCATGGCTTGATTGAAGAAAAGAAGATACATTGTCAATCCTCACTGAATATGATTCTAAGTGTAACTCAGTGATTCGAGAAGATCTCTCTTAGAACAGGGCAACCGAAAAACTTAAATTGTGCATTTATTGCAAAAGGAAATTAGGGTTTACGGAAGGATAAAAGGGTTCTTTCACTCATCATTTGCACATTTGCATTTGAGAAGAAGAAAAGAAGATCTCTGCATCAAAGTTTCTACAACTCTCTCAAAGATCAACTGCAAAATCTAATTCAACCAGCGATTTGTTTGGGCTCTTATTTCAAACCCTAGAGCGTAAAAAGGTACTTCCATTCTAAAAATCTCTCTCTGAATCTTTTGCAAGATGGCTACTCTAATGGTTGTTAAGATCACTGATAGGCTGCGCCCAAAATTCAAGAAACACCCCTATAAATCCCTAGAAGTTGATCCTTTAGGCACTTTTTCTAGCATTCTGCATGGGGTATTACACATAGAAGATGTTAGGGTCTACATCCATGCCAACATTGAGGAATTTGGAGACTCTAAGTTGATGGACATCTATCATAAATAGTTAATAGATGAAAGTTTTGAACTCAAACCTCAATACAAGGCCATTCGGGATAAACACTTCGGACATTGCATCCACTTTCCCTGTTTTGCAGAAGATGATTGGGTCCGGTATGTCCTTAGCATAATGCATGATAATTTCATGTGGTTAATGAGGCCCTTCAAGATAACAAAAAATGCCATTAGGGCAGTAACTGGATTGCACTCATCCGGTCGGTTACCTGCACTCAAATCTGTCAAGAACTAGATAATAACTGAAGCTACCGGATCTAAGTTTGACAAGAGAGCAATGACCATAGATGACATCACAGATTTGGATGTCAAATTTGTCTCAATTATAATTGGGTATAAGATCTATCTTTCTAGCAGGGAGAATTCTATGTCTAGGACTGCTATATATGCAGCATATTAGATGTTGAGGGAAAATGCAGATTATGACCCATGTGATCTCCTCTTAAACCAACTGTTAGAAAACCTACAAAAGATCAAGAAGGATAAGAAGAATTCCTTCAAGTATGGTTGTTTAATACTGTGTCTATTCTTCTACTACATGAATGAGCTACCTGGATCAAGTGGTTGGGTTTGGCAAAATGACAAACCGGTTGCAATACAGATTAGAGACTATATATATGGACTTGGTGATGCTAAAGCTCAAAGCACATCACTTTGGGGTTACTTTAAGAACTTCTAAAGCATGATGCAAGCTAGAGAGAGGATACCTCAATCCATAGTTGAGAAATACAAGGATATAGTGTGTTTCATGGTAGATACTGATTAGTGCCTAATGGAGGCAGTTGAGCCCATAACAGTGTGGATAATGCCAATGGAATACGAGGTCGATGAGAAAATCTTGGAGCTACACATTCAACATCTATTGAGCTAGCCTAAGGACCTTGAGGCAGAAAGGTTTGGAACCTTTCAAGAACTAAGTATTAAAATACATGTTGAGCTAAGACAACTAGAGATAAAGAGGAAAGTTAGAAGGGAAGTTGAGGAAATTGCCAAAAGATATGGCATATCAAAAGAGGTAGTAGATGCAAACAGAGAAAGAATAGAAAGGGCTGAGAAAGAGAAACAAGAAGTAGAGAAAGGAAGTGTTCTAGTACAAGCCACCTCCCAGACTAGATCCTCTAAGAGCTCTGCACCTGCCACTCCTAAGAGCTTAAGAGCCACCAAACTGGAAGTCAAGACATCCGGAAAAGGAGAAAAGAGAACTAAAACAAAAGCCACAAGGTCATACACAAGTATCAAAGATGATGAACAAACAGAGTCTGATGAGGAAATTAAGAAAATGAAGAAGAAGAAGAAAACATTTGGGGAATTCTTTGCTAGCAAGAACAAAGAAGAAAAAGTAGAAGAATTTGTTGAAAAGCCAACTCTTTCCATTGATGGTATCATTAAGGTAGTTACTGTGGATGGGAATATGCAACCAGTAACAGAATTCTATGATGAATATAGTGATACTGACAAGAGGATCTTCGAAGAAGCTACAGTCAGGTACTTGAATATTTACAATAAAGCATTCATTGAAATTATTTCATTAATTCCCAAAAGTCTAGAGAAGGTATTTGAACTTAGAAAAGAGAATGCAAAGGTAAAAGACTTATAGATTTGAGAACAAATTGAAATTCAACTCTATCCCTCTATTACTCCAAAACAGATGGACTTGATCTTTAAGGATTGTAAGGATGAATTCCTGAGCAAAGAAAGGATGAATAAACTTATGCTTGGAGAAACTGACCAAGTAGCAAGAGCAACAAAAGACATCCTCCAGAATGCCTTCAAAAGATTCAATCTTCCTATTGTAGAGGAAACAAATGAAGAACCTTCCACCATGGATGTTGAAGGATTAAATGCAACCAATGAAGAATCTTCTGACAAAAATGTAGAAGGGTCAAAAGAGATAGGTGAAGAGAAGACTAAGGACTTGGATTCCTTTGTTCCGGAAGAGGAAGTTCATGAAGTAGTAAATACAGGTAACATCTCTCCTCCGGATCCCACTGCACACATTCCAGATTTTGAAGTTGAAGGAGAAGGAAGAAAAGAGGAGAAAGTGAGTCAAGAAGAGGAGGTAAAGGGAAAAGAAAAAGAACAAATAGAGAAGATCTATGATGACAGTTCTAAGATCCCAAAAGAAAAGAAGACTCAGTCATCGGAAAGAGACACTGCAGAGGTAGTGAAGAACTTCTTGAACAAAGAAATGATGGAGATAGATGAACCTAAACTATTTCAAGGACCACTAAAATTTGACTCTCTCTCTCCAGTCCAGACAATGAAAATAACATCTTTTGCTCAAGCCAAAGCAAAAGAAAAACTTCTAAAATCTCACATGGAAGACCGTGAGCTGCTAGAGATTGCATTTGGGATGCTGGAGAAGATCATGCCATCATTTCAAAAGGATCCTTCAGCCTCTTCATCTGGTAATTTGAAATCTCTGGTAAATTCTGTTAGCACTCATTTTGATTCTTTAGAGAAATCGGCAGAAGCAAAGGTCTGGAAGGAGTTTTTGGGAAAAAGATTCACTGAAGTATAGGGACTCATTACTAATGATAGGAGGACCTTAGATATTGGGATAAAGAGCCTTGAGAATGCTCTTGAAGATGGTGGGGATATGTACAAATTTTGTTTATCTTGGCCCAGAGTGACAGAGGATATTGAAAAGAAGGTGAAAGAACAAGAAGGTAAACTATCAAGTTTATCTCAGACTTTTGATCCCCTCACTACATCCTTAATGAATAAAGAATGTCAGGCCATTGTCATCATAAATGAAATAAAGAGGCTGAACAAAGAAAAGAAGGATATAGTAAACAAAATGAGTGAACTCAGAGGGATAATTATCCCTAAGTTAGAGGCAATGCATGAGGCCTTAACGAATGCTCAGACCACAGCCCGGACCAGTGATCCAACAGATCTAAGAAGGGCAGAAGCATATGCATTTTTGTTGAGTGGTCACATCTCCATTTTGGACAGGATGAAGCAGAGCTAGGCCACAGAGTTTGTACATTTGAAGGCCACTTTTGTGGAAATACTCCAGTATATGTAAGTATAACACATACATATATACTTATGTGGCTATGTATAGGTTAATATTTGCAAATTTTGGTGTGCGGATTCTGCCCTTTGCCATTGATGTCAAAGGGGGAGTGAGGAGTAGTGAAAAATGTGGAATTCAACTAAGGGGGAGCTCTGGTAAAATAGTGCATAAGACAGAGCATCAACCAAGGGGGAGTTTGCTACGACACTTAGTCATTTTTCACTGTGTTGCCATCAATGCCAAAGGGGGAGATTGTTGGCAAGAGATACTGTGTGGCTTCATGAGTGTTGTCATTGATGGCAACAAGATTTATCCCACACATCCACAATACATAGTATGCCTATACCGGAAGTCAGATTGAAGATTGTTTTGGTCCGGTGAACAAGAACAGAGTATGCAACAAGGTATGACAATCAAGTCCGGATCTCTCAGATGGCGTAACTCAGCAAGTTACAGACTTGGACAAGTCAAGAGGAGTATCATGACGACTATATTCCATAGATTTAGCCTCTGGTGATAAAACATGGAAAAGATATGAGCATCTAAGTGTTGGGTTCCAGATAGGCAGAGAAGACAGAGAAAGAACTAACTGATAGAGTATCAGACTTCAATCCAGATGAGTGATTAATGTTGATAAAGCAGTTTGAGGGATCATACATTGTTGGTTGACATAATTGACGACTTCTATATCTATATTTTTGATACGCATTACAAATCAAGCATGGATTCAGTGGACAGATCAGTAATTTGTAAATATGTTGAGTATTCTGGTTGCTGACTAAGAAGTTGATGAAATCCTTGATGCAGATATAAATACCAGATGGATTCTAGTATGTAGGTGTGTGTGTGAAGTAGTGATGTAACAAAGTGCAAAGAAAAGTAGGGATAAGTGTGGAAGCTGCAATACAAGTCTGGTATGTGATAGAGCAACAACTCTAAAGCAGAGGAAGAATGAAGTGCATCAGATCAGTATATTGTGCCTAACTGGAACTGCACTCTAGCATTGGTAGATGCCTCTCATTAGTTCAAACATCTGATTACCTTTTGTAAGTTCTTGTAGGTAGTGTGCCTCTTGTGAGCAGTGTGCTCGGGTAGTGAGCCCTAATTGGCAAGTGCCATTTTGTACTTCTTATTCTTTTAACAGAGAATACAATCTTGGGTTAGCCACCTCGTGGTTTTTCCCTTAATAGGGGTTTCCACGTAAAAATCCTTGTGTTATGTGTGTTGATTTCATTTATGTTCTTACATGCTTCTATGATTTGATACTGCACTATTTGTTAAGATAACAAAAGAAAAAGTTAAAGAAATTTGAGATAACTGATTCACCCCCTCTTAGTTATCTACCTTGTTTCCAACACTATTACTCACTCTTACACTCTTATTATGTTTCTTCACATCATTATGCTTCATCATGCTCCATGCTCTTCTCTCTCACATTCCTCTTCCTTATATAGCCTCTTAATTCCCTTTCATGGTGTCTTTCCCTTATCTCCTTTCCCAAATACTCTTAATTAACTCTCTTCAATGAATTCACTCTTTTGTTTATGATATTTATCCATATTAAGGCTTGTTAAGGTGTGTTAGGGTATGTTTAAGGCTATTTAAGGCCTGTATGACCCATAATTGAGTCTAGGGTGACCCAAATGGCACCTAAAACCCTTTATGTCATATGATAATGTCATATAAGGTTCATTGGTGTAGTTTGAGGTACTCTTGATCACCTGCTAATATTCTCCCCAAGCCTAAAACATTGTCTTGTCCTTAAGACAACAAAAAATATTTGTTCTATTTGCTTCAGTCAGTAATAGTCTTTGTATAACCCACCACATTTTGCCCAAATCAAATGTGGTGATGTAGGAATGGAAGAACACCATGTGCTTCATACCATAATCCTTACTCAACCTAAATTACCTCCGCATGCTCTTAGTTCTTGGCGCACAATCCCAAATCACTAGCGCAAGCTCCCATAATTTTATACAATCATTCTTCATGCAACCTAGTAACATAGTCTTCACCCTATTATCTCTAGATATCTTTTTGGTAACACAAATCTCCTGAAACTTGGATCAAACCTGCCTCTGGAAATCTCTATCTATCCTCCAAATCATGAGACTAGAAAACCAAGTGTGGTAAAATGCGATGGTATCCAATGAGACCTCTTGGTACCCTACAACTCAACACCTACTGACCCACATCAACTGAAATGACTTCTGGATGCCCCTGCATCAAACTCTCAGGGTTAATTAAAAAATGTTAATTAAAAAGTGAGCCTCTTCACTTTGACCTGCTATCCTCCCCAAATTGTGAGATCATACAACCAATTGTAGTGAAATGCAGTGGTTTACTTGTACATGAAATTGATAAGTTTGGTGGTCTACTTAAAATCGTTGTACTGCCTCAGTTTGACAATCTGTCTACAAGATTGTAACTACCTCAATGGTTGGTGGTCTGAACAAGTCCTCTTTGTAAGATTCTTCAAGTTCTTCCTTCATGATGGTTCCTTTTCATTTCTAGTGCTTTCTCTTCATTTGCGGTGGTTCTTCTCCATCTACGTTAGTTTATCTCCTTCTACGGTGGTGCTTACTCCACTTTTAGGGTACTACACATTCTTCCAACACTTTCTACATTCTCAATAGATTCACAAATAACCTCAAGATCCTGGAATATTTCCTCACTTCAATACTTAATTAGTCAGGATATTCTTAATCTTTCTTTGTGGTGCTTTCTACCCTCTCGGATTTGGTTGCTACTCCTTCCACATACGTAGAACTTATTTGGTTCCCTCTCCACACACATTGCCCCAATTCTCTTCTCTAATTCTTTATCAGTGCTTCCTTTATTGTAGTTTGATTTCTTCATCTTTTTTGGTAGATTCCATGATTATCCCTTCTTTTATTGTAGTATGGACTTCTTTACACTCTGCATAGGTTCCTTTCTTGACGTATTTTGATCAATGATCATGTTCTGGATTCCTTACCATCTCTTCTAAAACCAAATTGTCTACACTGCTACTATCAGTGATCAATTTGCAACACTTACTTCTTGATTTACACAAACCTTTCCCTTGCGTCGATTCCTCAGTTGTTTTAGTCTACAAGAAAAATATCCTCATGATTAATGATTCACAATCTTCTAATTTTCCTACTAAGCTTGGTGATCCAACAAGCTCTTCTTCTTCCACATAAGCTATCCCTACACTATTTTCTGCCCTCTTATTAATTGTCCCTCAGTGACATTTAATGCTCAATTTTCTTCGCTTCCACCCTTGAAAACAGGTTCCTCTGAATGATATCCTATCAAATCCATTTTCATCTCTTTGGTATCCATCATTGTGGTAAGAATTATGACTTCCTCTATTATTATGGTAGAAACTCTTTATCATCTCTCCCTCGGTGGTGTGAATTGCTATCTCTTTTGTGTTAATATCTTCTCTCCTCATTATTCTCTGCATGTAGTCTTTCTTCTACGCATCTTGATCCATGTCCTCTCTCTTGCTAGTTGACTTGATTTCTCTCCCACACATGAATAGTGATGTCTATACAATCCTTTGATCATTCTTGTAACATGTTTCCAATTCAATCCATTAACCCATCCACAATTCACTTGTATATGACCTGTCATATGTTCTTCCTTCCATATTTTATTCCAACAAAACTTTTCAGAGTGGTTCTTCAACCCACAAATACTACAGGGATGTAAATCCTGACACATTCCTTATTGTATACATTGCCTTCTTTTAACTGATTTGTCTGAATCAGTGATATCCCATTTATTTCCTTTACCCCTGACATATCTAAGGCCTACATTCCTGGGCCTCACTATTGGTTCAATAGGGTCTCTAATTCCTTGTTGATATTTTCCCATTCATTTTTCTTCATATCCCATCTTTTCCATCATCTTAGAACCAACATTCTTTGGAGAACTTTTTGTGTCAATACCACAAATAACAAATTTTGCTAATTCAATCTCCTTATTATCTTTAGTTTTAAACTCTTTAGCTTCAATTATATCACACAAATCATTTGTATCACATGAGACATCACAAAGTACATGCTTCAACCTTAAACATTCATTTTCCTTTAGACATGATGCAAGTGTTTGATCTAGTTGACTATTTTCTTCTTTCAACCTTGATATTTCATCTTTTTGTAAACTATTTTTGTCTTCCAATTTCTTTAAATCTTCATTCCTCTTTTTAACCTTATAAAACAACTTCAACTTTTCTTCTAATTCTACCTTTTCTTTTTCAAACCACTTCAATTTTTCTTCTAGATCTGCATTCTTATTTTTAACCTTCTCCAATTCTTTTTCCAATTTATCATTTTCACATAGATTTTCATAAACATTCATTGTTGACCTTTTTATGTTTTCTACCATTTATTTATTATCCTTTTTGACTTTCACCAATTCTCCTTTAACTCTCATTAATTATCCTTCCAATAATTCATTTTCAATTACTAAACTATCATTTTCTTTCTTTACTCTTTACAACTTTTCCCATTTGTAATAAATGATTTTCTTACCAGGTGTTGTGTTGTTGCACTTGTCTTCGATTGCTTGTTTACTTCTATGGAAATCTTTCTACTTTTAAAAGGCATAAAGGGTGACTCCTAGTCTATGGTTTGTAATTATTCAAAGTGCCTCTTCATTCTAGGAGATAACTTTTTGTTTGTAAATGACATCTCATTCATTAACCTTATTAATTTACTTCCTTCTCTTATACTCCTAGGGTCTAAATTGCCAAGTAGCACACTTCCTTATGTCTCTCTTATCCATAATATACTTCGCCTTACCACATCATCCAATTATTCTTCATCTAAATTTAAGGATTTGTTTATGGATTTATTATTTGTGGAGGTTGATTCCCTTCTTTGCTCATCATTTCAGCTACACCCACAATGGTGCGCTCAGTACCACCCTCATTGGTGTGCTCATCCATTCTCTTTTTTCCTCCTATGTTCTTCTCTCTTGAAGCACCCACCTTGGTGCACTTAGCAACACCCTCATTGGCATGCTCATCCTCATTCTATTCTTTTTCTTCCACAACCCTTCTGGTGCTTTCCTCCTCTATTTCCTTTACCTTTTCAATTATTTTGTGGTACCACTCCAGTTGATCGTGAGTCTTTTTTCTCCTTTTCTCTTCCATATTCATGTCCATTGCAAATTTTATGATTTCACCAATCTCTCTTAGTTTCTTCTTATCTCCCTTGGCCATGGGTATTTTTGATATGGTGTTTCATTAATCCTTATGTATCCCATGGTTGACTTACTTTGAATGGTTACATCTTTTTAGGGATCTCTTGAGATCCCTTCCCCTTTCCATTTGTCATCCCTCAGGTGCCTGCCCCAATCTCACAAGGGTAGGACCGAAGAGATTTCTACCACAACTATTGAAAAAAAATTCTATCTCTTTCTTTCTTCCCTATTCTCCACTATCCTTACCAGGGTCCCGCAACGAAACCAAATCTTGGCAAGAAATGGGAGGGAAACCATTCTGGAGATCTGGTCCTCATTCAAGTCTCTAAATTCTAGTTTATACCCCAGTAATACAGTGAGAGAACCATAGACAAACATTAAGGAAATAAGTTATGATGCATAATCTAAGTTAATTAAAGCATTCATAAGACACATTTACACATATCAGAACCCTTATATCTCCTTTATGTATATATTCATCATCAGTTGGTACATATATGTTCATACTAGTAGGTCTGAGTCTCTACCTTAATACATATCCATTTCACTCGCATACTATCTTGCTCACTCTTACACTCTTACTTTACATTGCTTACATGTATGTCCTATATATCCACATAGAGGTATGTCCTTTCCCAAAATACCTCTTTGTGTGTCGGCTCTATCCTCAGCATGCCCCTTGCGGTAACCTGCGCTAGGTTCTATTGGGTGCCTTGTACTCTGCCAACAATAAGGTTGAAACATGATATACTAGTGAAAGGACAGATCATAGTGCCTAACATTTTCAAAAAAGAGAATTCAATGTACCATATTTTGTACTAAGGAGCATAATAGTATAGAGCATTTGCACTATAAAGTGGTACATCTAGAAAAATTTCTAAGGAAAAATATAATAGATCCAGTACCAAGGAAAGAGGAAGGGCTATAGTGTAGCATATGCTAATTAAGGGATCACCATGATTACAGACAATATCATTTTAAAAGGGATCTTCCTCCCATCACATAACTAACATACTATACTAGATGTGGAGTGTGTTAATACTAGGTGTTATAGCACCTTTCAAACTCCTAGGAACAATTGTAGATATTTAATATTTTATATGTTGTGATGGTCCTGTTGGTTTTTTCCCAGACTGGATGCTTATTCCCATATTTCCCTACAAGGTAGCCATCAATGATCAACAGGATCTCTAGGCCAGGGGCCAACAGTATAGGAGATAGACTCTATATTTTATCTCCTCTTCTTCTTCAGGCTCTGCAAAACCTAGGGGGGTATTCCCTACTCAACATCCATGAGGATATACATACAAAGGCTGGGATGCTGATAGAAAGTAGATGAGTCCTCCTGTAAGTAGACCAAAACTGAAAGATAAGAGCAAAGGGGCTAGCTTTGGGCCTATTTGCAGTTGTAGACAGAGGACTGAGGATCCTAAAACTAATTCTAATGTCCTAAAGATTGTTTTAGATTTTGATTTTGATTTTAAGTTTGGATGCAAAGCTGGACATGGTTGTAACACAAACACAAAGCAAGATTGGTGCCTATCCAGGGCCTGGAGTCAGTAGACATACACCTGTGAATGATATGCATGAACAACTAAAATTGGATCTCAGGGGGATACATATGATACCTGCCTTACAGATATCTCCCAATACAGAGTGTTAAGCTATCTATACTTATGGCATCCCTACTGCAGTATACCCTTCCCAATGTTCAATCTGAAAATAGTTTAATCTACCCCTTGAGCAGAAGTTAAAAGATCAGACATTCAACATAGGAATTCTATGTTCTAGAATCTTAGACATTGATTAAATATCCAGACTCAGAAGAAAGATACATGCAATACTGGAGACAGAATTAACAAATCACATGCTAACATAGCATTTCTCATATAGAATTAACCATGAAATCAGTGGATTCATGCAAAAATGTACAACAAGAGATACATAAACTCACAGGTTTTTATGGATAGAGCAGCCAAAACCAACTGTATTGTATCAAAGAGCCAAAATGTTCAACTTTCAACCACCTAAACAATGGTAACACAGTCTGCTTATATCAGCCAGAAAGTGTACCACAACAATTAATTACAAGGCTTTTACAAAAATCTGCCAGATACAGATCCTTCAAAAGGAATGGTGCTTAGAATTTATTAATGCAGCAGACAAAGGGGGGGCCTCAAGCCATGCGCCATCATTTGGGGTCTTCATTCAAAAATCGGGTGACCTGACCATGTGTACCATTGCCCACATCCCTGCATCGTCACCATTAAGGGTCTCAACCACCCGCGGCCGCTTGAAAACCGTCGCTGCATTAAAAAAGGATTTCCCACCAAAACATGCTTCTCTGCAGGTTGAAAATACACAGGGGAATAATCCCACATGCACGGTGAAGAGATCACTTTATTAGTTTAAAAACGGGGCCGCATGCATACCAAGTGTCGAGCGCTTTTGTTGCGCTCGACACACAAGCCTTCACCCAAGAGCCCATCGCCGTGACACAAGCCATCGGCCAACTCCCAAATTCTCTTGCTGACCTTACTAGTTACTCCGATCGCACCTCCACAAGCCCCTGTCGGCCAGACATAGTCTATCGGCTCGCCTCCAAAACCTCCTGCCGACCTTCGTTGTCTCACCGACCGCTACACCACAATTCCCCATCGGCCAGAGATGCACCATTGGGCCAACCTTCTAAACTTCCACCGATAGCATGAGTCTCTCCGATCGCTACTCCAAACTACCCTGTCGGTGTGACTGACACCATCGGCCAACATGAAATTCCTTCTGCCGATAGAACAACTCCCGTCGATAATAGGAATACCTAGGGTTTGAATGAAGAAACCCTCCAACAAACAAGCTCAGCCTCCAGGTCAAAACGAGTGCCAACACTGGCTCCAAATGGGGATGTGCAGGGGAAAAACCTGCAGCGAGAACCAGATCTCCGGGCAGACCAGGCAAAAAAGCCAAAAAAGCACGAACTGTACAGAACATTTACACTATATACATATTTTTACAAATGTGCACAACGACAAGTCATCTATGCAAAATAGAACTTAAGGACTTGGCCATGCACAGGCAATTCCAGAAATTCACCATCTAGGGCCTGGAGGAAATAAGAATCCTCCCCATGAATACTGCAAATCTAATATGGGCCCATCCATAAGGGTTCAAACTTACCATGTTTACCCTTGTCCTGATTTTTTGCATTCCATATGAGCACCAAATCATTGACTTGAAACTTCCTTTTTGTAGCTCTTCTGTCAAACTGATATTTCACATCTTGTTGTCTCTTAAGGTTAATCTGGTGTGCTTTCCTTCTGTTTTCATCCAGTGCAACCAGCTAGTTCACTCTTTCTGTCATGGAGTCTTCAATCTCCTCATCATTTTCCTGGATGAATCTGTAAACTGGTAGGAGATTGTTTATGGGCAATCTGGCTGATGCCCCATATACTAGCTCAAAGGGTGACATTCCAATAGCCTTTTTTACTGTCACTCTGTCAGCCCATATTGCTAACCTTAACTTTGAGTCCCAAGCTCTCTTGTTCTTGTCCAGTATCCTCTTGATAATTTTCGTGATGCTTTTATTGCTTGATTCTGCTTGACCATTTCCTTGTGGGTGGTATGGTGATGCATATGATAGATTTATCCCATACCTATTGCAAAAATCAACAAATTCACCTGATCTGAAGCACATAGCATTATCAATGACTATCTTGAATGGTACTCCAAACCTAATGATAACATTTTCTAGTATGAAATCCATCACCACCTTACTTGTAGCTCTCTTAGTTGGAATGGCCTCAATCCATTTGGTAAAGTAATCAGTTGCCACTAAAATCCAACTGTGTCCCCCACTTGACTTGTCTGCAATTTCCCCTATGAAGTCAATTCCCCATTGCTGAAATGGAGCATCCACAGTTACAGTTCTGAGGGGTAAAGCACCATCATATCTCAATTTCCTGAGAATCTTTGGCAAGGGTCACACTTCCTTACTAACCTTTGTGCATCTGAAAAGAGAGTGGGCCACCAATATCCTGCTCTGAGAGTCTTATGAGATGTTGTTTGGGCAGTATAATGTCAACCACACAATCCTTTATGCATATCTATCAAAACATTGTTAGCCATATCCTCATCCACACATCTCAGCAGCACACCATCAGGGTTTTTCCAGTATAGCTCACCTTGAACAATAACATACCTGATTGCATGTAACTTTAAAGTCCTCTTTTGACTGTCACTGAAATGGGAAGGACAATTCAGATTTTGCAAGTAGTAGATAATATCCTTGTACCATTTAGATCTTGATACATTTACACTCTCATTTTGGACTGCATTAACTTGGCATGCTTCCAAGTTTGACTGTGCCATCATCTTGGCTAATCCTCTCTTACCAACTTGGTAATTTGTATGTCTATGTTGAACTCTTGCAGTTTGTTTATCCATCTGCACCTTCTTCCGGTCACCTCCTGTTGAGTGAATATGTCTTTGACTGCTGCATGGGGTACATATGCAATTATATGTGATCCTACCAGGTATGGTCTGAAACTTTTGATGGCTCTGACTAGTGCATATGCCTGTTTTTCCATAATATCATACTTCAACTCAGAAGCCTGCAAGGACATACTGAAGAAAGCTATGGGTTGCTCAAAACCATCTTCATTTTTCTGTAGCAAACGTGCAGCAACAGTGTGAAAGGAAGCAAATGAAAATACTTGGAATGGCCTAGAAAAATCAAGAGATTTAAGAACAGGGGCCATCTTGATTGCCTCTTTGATACTCTGAAATGATTCTATTGCTTCACTTTCCCAGTTGACAGTTGTATCTTTCTTCATCATCTTAGAAATGTTCCTTGTAGTTTCTGCAAAGTTGGGAACAAATCTCCTAACAAAATTTATCTGTCCAAAGAAGGACTGAACTCCTTTTACAGTTTTTGGCATTTGAATTCTGTCAATAGCAGCCACTCTCTTTGGATCTATCCTGACTCTATCCTTGGAAACAATGTGCACTAGGAGTTTTCCTTCAACCACCCCAAAAGCACACTTCTTTGGATTTAAAGAAATACCATACTTTAGTGCTCTTATGAAAATCTGCTCTAGATGCAAACAATGCTGCTCTTCCTTCTTTGAATATGCAGTCAAGTCATCCTGATATACAGCCAGGATTGAATCAATCAACCCTGCAAAAGCAACATCCATTGCTCTTTGAAATGTAGCACCTGCATTTGTTAATCCGAATGGCATTCTAACATATACATAAGTTCCCCATGGAGTGGTGAAGGCAGTCTTGTACTGTTCTGATTCCTTTACCTTCACCTGATTATAACCTGAAAATCCATCCATCATGGATAAGAGTTCACAACCAGTCACTCTCTGCAACATAGCTTCCATATTAGGCAGTGGATAGTTATCCTTTAAAGAGGATACATTCAAGTTCCTGAAATCAACACAAAGCCTAATATCACCATTCTTTTTTCTAACTGGGACAAGGTTAGACACCCAAGTTGAATGTCTTATTGGCACAAATATTCCAGCTTCCCTAAGCTTTTTAAGTTCTTCTTGCATCTTTGGAGCTAAGGTAGGATTAATAGGTCTTTGCCTCTGTCTGAATGGCTTAGCTCCAGGCTTCAATGGGATCTCATGCTGGAATAGATCTTTCCTATAAGCTTTTAGGTCCTCATATGACCAAGCAAAAACATGTTTATATCTTTTTAGTAATGCAATCAGCATACTCTTGATGTGTGGTTTGAGCTGTTTACCAATGTATACCTTCTTGGGGGCCTGAGATGTCCCCAAATTTATCTCTTCTAAATCTTCCTTATTTGTGGGAGATGTCCTTGTGACCAATTTGTCTCTACTGTCAAAAGCTCTTTCCAAAGCTACTAACCCTCTAGGGATTTTATTAGTCTTCAATTAAATTATCTTTTTTCCCACAAGAGTTTCTTTTCCATCTATAGTTTGTACAAAAGCTTGGAAATCAATTTCTTGATTCTCATATTCATCTATGCAGTGCAAAAATTTTAACAAATCCCTATCATCATTAAACACTTGCTAATTGCATATATTTTCTGGTACTGCAGGCCTGATTTTAACTTCTACATTTGTAACATCTGACAGAGTGATGTCATCTGGCCTTATTGCAACATTAGCTAAGAAATCAGCCATAACATTCTTTGATCTCTCTACCCAGCCTATTGAAAATGCATCAAATAGTTCAATGGTATCCCAAACAGCATGCTTGTATTGTTTTAATCTTTTGTTTTTTGAAGCATACCTATCTCTAATTTGGGATACAATCAGCTCAGAATCCCCAAATACTCTTAGCAATTTGATTCCATGTTTGAGAGCTATATTTAGGCCTAAGATTAAAGCCTCATATTTTGCAATGTTGTTTGTGCAAACAAACCTCAGCAAGAAAGAAAATTTGAGGAGCTTACCAGTTGGAGACAGGAAAACAACTCCAGCTCCAGAGCCTTCTTTTGCACAAGCTCCATCAAAATACATGGTCCACAGACCCTGTTGGTCCAACTCTTCACTGTAGACATTTTTCTTTTTATCTTCTTTATCATCTGAGACAACCTTGAAGTTATCACAGTTAGTGTTTACAAAGCATATCTGTTCCTCTGCTTCTTGGTCTTCCACTTTCTCTGATGATCTTTGTTCTCTGATTAGCTTAACATCCCGCCATTCATTGGAATCATGGCATATGACAGGTCGAGCTGCATACTTCCACCAATTAGTGCAGCCCATCTTCTTGACAGCAACATGCCATACTGTGGCTTGATGTCAACCACCGTTACATTCATTTTATATCTCTTTTTAGGAAATGCTGTCAGTTTGAAATCTACATCCTTCATGATTCCAATAACTGGTACCTCTCTGGCATCCATAGCATAACATTTTCCACATGCCTTGTCAATTTTCAATCCAGCTTGTTGCATGATGGCCAAAGGCATGACATTTGTAGATGCTCTAGAATCAAGTATACAATTTCTGATTATTTTTCCATTTATAACCAGGGATACAAAAAATGGTTCCACTTGTGAAGGACACTTTGTCATAGTCACTCCTAAATAGACTTCGGGAGCCTCATCTTCTTCATTATACATGACATGTTTCTCACCCTGGGTCTGAACATTTTGTTTAGCTTCAAGAGGCACCCTTGAAATTAGGGATACTATCCTATTCTTGATCTCTTCAACCTTCATCAGTTCCATAAGTGGAACAGAGACTTTTACCTGGGAGAGGACTTGAGCTATATCAAATGGAGCATAAGTTTGTATAACAGTTGTAGCTTGCTCCACAGTCTTGTTTTTATCCTGAGCTGATTTAGCTTTTACTTTCATAGTTCCCTGATCATCATTCTTGTCTTAGGAACCTTTGCTTTGATCTTCAGCCTGAGGGATTCTATTTTCTGGTCCTTGAGATTCATGACCTATTCTATGTCTAAAATTCTGTTTATTATTAACCCACTACCTTTTTTGTGGTTCAATTCCTTTATGACCATGCACTGGCTGACCTACAGAAATACCTTCTGGCTGATGTGGGCTGCTTACTTGATTTTTACCTCTGAGATTGTAGTTGCTCTTGACTTGAGCAACTGCTGCAGCTATGAAGGCCCTAATTTCCTCATCAGAAGGTCGTTGTAAGTTACTCAGAAAATTATGTGAGCTCTGAGCATACACATAGCTCTCTTCATTACCTTCATCATAAAAGTCCCGTTGACAGGCCCGAATTCCATCATCTGTACTCTCATCAGCATCATAAATGGGGTATCTATTGTTTGTGGACATCATATTAACATCATCATCTTGCACATAATGTGGCTCATTGCATTCATTACAAGATGTAGTATTATCACACAAGGACTGAGCAATCATACACTGTGACTGTGAATGTGGCATCTGACAAATTATACACCATGGAGTATCAACAACAATATTTACAGCTTTCTTTAGAGGATCAGGAGTTTCTTTGACATATTGAGTCCTCTGATTTGTGTTGTTATGTGGGAATATAGGCTTACCATTATGCCAATTGGTATTATAAGGCATATCATGCAATGATGGCCTCTTTTCCTACCTTTGATAGACTTGCCTATCAGGACCTATCCCTTTTTCACTTCTAGCTAGTCTGTAGCTTAGGTCCTTAACAACATTTGCCAATTTGTCTATCTTATCTTCAGGGGCAGATGTATTACCTTGAGTGTTCTGAGGCTTGTTTGGATTCTGCAGAATTTTCACATCATCCCTTCTGTTAGTCTTGCCTGATGCTTTCCTGTTGTTCTCAATATTTACTGCAATTCTAAAAGCATCCCTGATAGTGGCAGGACTTTTATCTCTTAATCCATATGCAATTTTTGCATCAAAGGCATTGATATACAATATTATGCACATAGGTTCATTTGGCCTCATGTGATGTGGCAATTTGTTTAACACTTTAGTAAATCTTGCATTAAAATCTGCAACCTGCTCATTTGACCCTTTAGTGATACTAGTAAACTCATTTACAAAAAAGCTAGGGTCAGTTTTGTCACCATACTTTTCTTTGAACATTCTTTTAAAATCATCCCATGATGAAATACTCCGGTCAGGCAGATTCTTATACCGTTCCCTTGCCTCATCTACTAAAGATTGCATGAATGACTTCATGAAAACATCCTCATGTTCAACCTCAAAGTTATCCATGACATTTTGAAAGGCCTTTAGATGATCTTCTCCTGACACTGTGTTGTTTCCTAAAAATTTAGGCACTTGCAGCCTCAGATGCTTGTCAATGGGGTTAGGATACCCAGGAATACCATCAAATACCAGCTGTCTGAATCTATCTAACTGCATGGGCTGTCTGTCAAACTGATTAATATTAACATTTTTGTTTGCATTCTGATTTCTTACATTGTTTAGTGGTATCCTAGCATCATTCACATTTTGTCTCTCATCATTATGCTGATGTTGCACATAATTTCTCTGTTGATGTCTCTGCACATTTGCATTCTCAAGGGTAGGAATTGAATTATTTTGGGCAGCCCTTAAAGCTTGCACTTTCTTCCTCAGGTCATCTCTGATTGTTATTGCCTGCTGATATTCGAACTCGGCCCTTAAGCTCCTAATTTCATCAGCTAGTTCTTCCTCGCTAGGCCTAGAGGAGGATGGTTTTACCATATTCTAATCTTCATCTTCATCATCCCTCAGAGACTCTGCCTCTTCAAACCTTTCACTAGGGTCTAGAAATGGGCGTTCTTGGAACACCTTTGACCTCATTCTCATGCTACCACCCTGTTGCCTCTCATATGCACCCTGAATATCAACTTCTGCATTTGAAAAGTAAGGCACATGCTGTCCTGATGGCCTAGGGTTATCTTGCATATCATCATTTTTTCTAGGGGAACCCTCATGACTGACTGAGACAGCTCCCTTTCTTCTGTACATCATTCTTCTTGTTACTGGTAACTCTTCAAATAATGGATTTTGTTGGGATCTTCTCCCCTGCATATAAATTTTACTTTGACCGGTTGGGAGATTACTTCGGAGTCGCCACCTATTACTAGGAACTGTTTTCTTTTGAAAATCAGGGTTCTTTCACAAACTCCCCAGCGGAGTCGCCAATTTTTATTGGTTTTTTCCCAGACTGGATGCTTATTCCCAGATTTCCCTACAAGGTAGCCATCAATGATCAACAGGATCTCTGGGCCAGGGGCCAACAGTATAGGAGATAGACTCTATATTTTATCTCCTCTTCTTCTTCAGGCTCTGCAAAACCTAGGGGGGTATTCCCTACTCAACATCCATGAGGATATACATACAAAGGCTGTGATGCTGACAGAAAGCAGATAAGTCCTCCTATAAGTAGACCAAAACTGAAAGATAAGAGCAAAGGGGCTAGCTTTGGGCCTATTTGCAGTTGTAGACAGAGGACTGAGGATCCTAAAACTAATTCTAATGTCCTAAAGATTGTTTTAATTTTGATTTTGATTTTAAGTTTGGATGCAAAGATGGACATGGTTGTAACACAAACACAAAGCAAGATTGGTGCCTATCTAGGGCCTGGAGTTAGTAGACATACACCTGTGAATGATATGCATGAACAACTAAAATTGGATCTCAGGGGGATACATATGATACCTGCCTTACAGATATCTCCCAATACAGAGTGTTAAGCTATCTATACTTATGGCATCCCTACTACAGTATACCCTTCCCAATGTTCAATCTGAAAACAGTTTAATCTACCCCTTGAGCAGAAGTTAAAAGATCAGACATTCAACACAGGAATTCTATGTTCTAGAATCTTAGACATTGCTTAAATACCCAGACTTAGAAGAAAGATACATGCAATACTGGAGACAAAATTAACAAAACACATGCTAACATAGCATTTCTCATATAGAATTAACCATGAAATCAGTGGATTCATGCAAAAACGTACAACAAGAGATACATAAACTCACAGGTTTTTATGGACAAAGCAGCCAAAACCAACTGTATTGTATCACAGAGCCAAAATGTTCAACTTTCAACCACCTAAACAATGGTAACACAGTCTGCTTATATCAGCCAAAAAGTGTACCACAACAATTAATTACAAGGCTTTTACAAAAATCCGCCAGATACAGATCCTTCAAAGGAATGGCGCTCAGAATTTATTAATGCAGCAGACAAAGGGGGGGCCTCGAGCCATGCGTGATCATCTGGGGTCTTCATTCAAAAATTGGGCGACCTGACCATGTGTACCATTGCCCACATCCCTGCATCGTCGCCATTAAGGGTCTCAACCACCCGCGGCCGCTTGAAAATCGTCGCTGCATTCAAAAAGGATTTCCCACCAAAACATGCTTCTCTGCAGGTTGAAAATACACAGGGGAATAATCCCACATGCACGGTGAAGAGATCACTTTATTAGTTTAAAAACGGGGCCGCATGCATACTAAGTGTCGAGCGCTTTTGCCGCGCTCGACACACAAGCCTTCGCCCAAGAGCCCATCGCCGTGACACAAGCCATCGGCCAACTCCCAAATTCTCCTGCCGACCTTACTAGTTACTCCGATCGCCCCTCCACAAGCCCCTGTCGGCCAGACATAGTCTATCGGCTCGCCTCAAAAACCTCCTGCCGACCTTCGTTGTCTCACCGACCGCTACACCACAATTCCCCATCGGCCAGAGATGCACCATCGGGCCAACCTTCTAAACTTCCACTAATAGCATGAGTCTCTCCGATCGCTACTCCAAACTACCCTGTCGGTGTGACTGACACCATCGGCCAACATGAAATTCCTCTTGCCAATAGAACAACTCCCGCCGATAACAGGAATACCTAGGGTTTGAATGAAGAAACCCTCCAACAAACAAGCTCAGCCTCCAGGTCAAAACAAGTGCCAATAGGTCCTTCTTGAAATGAGGCAACATACATGGAGAGAATCTCAGGATTTCATGTCAGACACTTTAAAAATTGGAAAATACATTATGATGGTTGTAAGAAAGCATAAATGTAAGGTAGGAAAAACTTCTTCTCAACTGAACATATCAATTAAGAGAGTCTTTTGCTAACCATACACTCGAGTTGTATTGTTTGATGTATTTAACATATACAAGGTCTTACAAAACCACTTGAGTTTCTAGCAAAGAAAAACAACTAGACTAGATGTTTTACAATGAAGGAAAGAAAGAGCAAAGTACTGGAAATAAATACATATAGGAATAATTTAAAGAAACCAAATATATAAGTGGAAAGAAGACTAGAAAAGGAACCTGTCACCAAGAGGAGGGGCTCATTGCCTTGAAAGACAACGCAACACAGGGATGTCTGCACTAAGTGCTGGTATCATCAAAGCCACAAAAATAAAAATGTCCAACTTTTTACAGTTTTAGGATGTCTACACAGCACAAAGATAAACAAAAAATACACCTAGTACCTTCTAGGTAACAAAAAATTTAAAATAAAGCTAAATATACTATTGAAATGAAGAAAAATGAAGATCAATGAAACATTTGTACATTTGAAAGTCTTCACTCTAAGAATATTTGCATAGAATAGAGAAAAATGGTTATGTTGCTAAGGAGATTGCCTTAGTCAAGCCCTGGTTTCAGTCTTCTGACCTCCACGAGTAGCGAATGCTAGAAATATTTTGAAAAGAAAAGAAATATGTGTGCTTTTATCCTACGTGTATCTATGAAACTAGAGCAGTGACAATGCATGTAAAAATAAATAGATTTGTTTCCTTGGTCTACAGGGAAGACAACCCTTGATCACACAGCAAGAACAAAGGAAAGATGGTGGTCTACACCAAGCAATACAAACAAATGGTGGTCTACACCATACTAATAACTATATTATGCAGAACAGATTTAAAAATGAAATGTTAAACTAATAAATATAATTATATTACCAATTTGAATAGAGAAGAGAATGCTACAAATTCCCCAAGAGTTGAAATCTGGTGCACAACTTCAAACCCTAGAAAAAGAGAGCTTCCTCAATGAGCACAAAGCAAACCAAAACCTCCAAGAGGTAATAGAGATAATAACACATCATAAGAGGGTTCTAAAAATCTAGGTAGCTATTGTGGAGATGGAGTTCACCAAGGATTTAAAAATTGTAGAGTAGAGCCAAGAAAAATTGTGTGAGCTTGAGAGATTGAGAGAGAATGAGAGAATAAATTTCAAAATCCCAACCCCAAAGGGAGGAATCACTTGAAATAGCATGTAAGGAGACATTTTGTGCCTCGGAAGGGCATTACACAATAGTCTCATCATCACTAAAGGCATTTGGTAAAGCCCAGGAATAGTCACCTAGCGCTAAACAAACATGGGATGCTAGCGCATCATGCAAACATTCATGTGTAGTGCTCGAGTCTAGGTGATTTAAGTTCCTGGTTACATGGAACACCTTAGGACAATGTGACAGACAAATAATTCAAATGAAATTTGATAAATTAAGAGAAATAAACTAAAATGAAGCAAACATTAGCCTAAATTGCAGAAAGGATGTGCAAGCACTAAAGTTGTCAAACGTAGCATCAGATTGTAAAGGTATGCAATTTTTAACGTTACATTTAGCCCCCACTTTAGCAGACTTATGACACTATGTGCACATGCAAGATAAAGTAGAAAAGAAATAACATAACACATTATACCTCCAAAAAGGATATTGTAGAGGATGGAGAGGATTCTTCAAGTAGAGAGGAATGAAGCCCCCAGACTGAGAACTTTCAAAACCATACTATTAGACAATAAACCTGCACAAGAGGCAATGTCAGAACCACACACACACACACACATGAAATCATACTAAAAAGGATTAGATCAAATATGATTTTCCCAAACATCAAGGTTTATCAAGCCATATTATCTAATGCGCAACTACTACTAACTAAAACAAATCAACACACAACACACACACAAGAAAAATAAAAGAAAAGTAAAGGGGCATTTCTAGCACACTACGAGAGCTAGAAGAATGCCTGGTATGGTTCTAGGGATGGCACACTAAGAGAGCTAGGAACCATACCAAACTCTTGTGGGCCACTAGGACTAACAAATTGTGTTGTTAGGTGACTCACAAAGAGTGCCAAAGGATTAGCTGAAAAGTGTGGTCAGGCAAAGCAAGTGCATCTACTTAGGACCACAAGCTACAAAACACTGCAAGAGTGAACCACAATGTGGTGTGTGTAAAAAGTGTAAAGAATGAAAGTATGCCCCCACCTTAAAATAATTGCATAAAGCATTAGTATGCAGTTGATTGTAAGGAAGACAAGGGGGAGAGAGCTTGAAGAAACATATATAAATAGATATGTTCTCAAATCTTCTTCTTGCAAAAGAAAAGAGAAAGAGATGCCCCCAAGGAGGGACAACCAAGGTGATGTTGCAGGCATGATACACAAAAGATTGTGTAAGCATGGTATGACACCAAGAAACAGTAACAAATTTCATATGGGAACATGCAATATAACCAAGCACACTAAGGGATCTACATGCTTTGGGGTCAATATGAATTGGGAAGGGTAATCAATAAGGGACAACTCAATGAATTGTCATCATCTCCCAAGCACATAGAACTACGAGCACAAAGGATGAATATCACAAGAAAATAAAAATAAACATTTTGGGTTAACATCACTAGTAGAAATATGGCAAATAAATGACCAGGTGACTAAAACTTTTAGTCACGTGACCAAACTTTTTGCAACACAACTATAAATGACCAAATAAATGACTAATTTAGTCATCGGGCAAAAAACACAACTAAAGTGGATAATTTAAAAAAAAAATTGAATTGAGGGAGTGGGTTGTATTATAATATAATATAATAATAATATAGTTTATTACAATACAATACAATATAATATATTATAATATAATATGATATTATATAATATAATATATATTATATAATATAATATATATATTATATAATATTATTATTATATTATATTATATTATTATTATATAAAATTTCCCGACGTGAATTTTTTTATGGCATGAGACAATTCCGAGCACTATAATACTCATATATAAAAGCCTATCGACTAATAATAATATATATTATACAATAATATAATATTATATAATATAGATATTATAATATATATATTATATAATAATATAATATAATATTTATATTATTAATATTACAATATTATATTTATATTATATATTATATAATAATATAATATTATAATATATTCAATATTATAATATTATATAATATTATAAATATAATATAATATAATATTATAATATATTATTATATTATATTATTAATATTATAATATATTTAATATTATATAATAATATAATATTATATTATATTTAATAATATGGGCGCCAAATTTAATTTTCATTTCATTTTGGCACCCACCTCCATTTCATTTTGGCGCTTCTCATTTTGGAGAGCAGATCATCGGGCAGTCTTGGCAGGCATAACTATTCTCATCACTTGGCCTGTCCTTCGCCCAAGAAGAGCTTTGAAATGATTGTAAAATTGGAAGCGTGTATTTGATTCAAGGTCGGCGATTGGACTACCAGGCATTATACCATGGAGGTTTTCTGTGATATCATGATTGACTTGATTGGCTCTTCTGTCCACTTGTCTCACCCTAGAAGGTGTGATGTTGATATATGATTTTAATCTTGGGGTTTGGGTTGATATGTGGTGTGGTTACTGAGATTTCTTTGTTTCTTTTCTTACTTTGACATGGGGTAGGGGTTGGGTTTTTTTACTGTACATAGAGAAACTTTGTAAATGCTATTATAAGTAGAATATATGGGGTTTGTAATATTCTTTTTATCGTGTGCCCCTGACACTTTTTTTTTTCTGGTAATACGGCAAGGAGTTACCTTACATATTTGGAAATGAAAATATGGCTAGGGTTTGTAGTATTCATTTTAAATGGAGATATGATTAGAGTTTGTAGTATTCATTTTAAATGAAAATATGATTAGCGTTTGTGGTATTCAGTTCAAATGAAAATATGGTTAGGATCTGTAGGAGTGAGTTTACTTGTGCCATTGGCCTTTCCTATGTAATTTGCTAAATAATTATTTCTTTTATTTGGAATTTGGCTTTACACCAGCTAATTGAATTTTCTTTAAAATTTCTAAAGCCTTTTCAACAAATCCATTTTGTGCATATCCTACAATCATTACAATCCATGAGATGACATCTCTTTGAGGAATTCTGTCAAATAGTTCACGTTTTTTGTCTATAATTCCATATTTTTCATACATGTCTCTGAGAGCATTTCAAACTATAATATCTCACAAGAATCCTCTTACCATTATGCTTTGAAGGATGTCCATACCTTGTTCTAAAGCTCCCATTTGGGCATAGGCAGGGAGGATGCTGGCAAAGGTTGCAGAATTTGGATTTACAGTTGTCAATTGAATTTGCTTGGAAGTTTCTAAACTTGTTCAACAAATCCATTTTGTGCAATCCTACAATCATTGCATTCCATGAGATGACATCTCTTTGAGGCATTCCATCAAACAGTTTGTGTGCCTTGTCTGTGCTTCCACATTTTTCATATATGTCTATTAGAGCATTTCCAACTATAATATTTGACAAAAATTTGCCTTTTATTATGCCTTGATGGATGTCCATACCCTGTTCCAAAGCTTACCATTTTGATACAGGCAAAGAGGATGCTGGAAAAGGTTGTGGAATCTGGGTTTACACCTGCCAATTCTTGTAAACTATTCTTCAGTGAAAAATTGAAATAGGTCCTCAATGATTAGAAGGGCACCTATTGGAGTGAACATTCTATTGCCAGATTAAAAAGTTCATTTCTATACAATATACGGTTGTTAAAAAGTCTTTTACAGCCTTTCGATGCTATTCATTCCACATGATCATTGTTACTAGTAAGTTACTAATGTTACTAGAAGAAGAATTTTTTGATTTTTCCAATATGCATTTAATTTTTTTGTATTAGGTCCATTCTTGGCATTGACAAATGGTAGAAAATATTATCTTCATGTGCTTAGGAATGTAGCTTTTTTGCACAAGAATAAAGATTTGTCATTGTCTTACATAGGTTTCTTCTAGTTGGAAACAAACTAGAAAAACATGATTCCATTAATATAACTAGAAGAAATAAATATCTTGATAAGAGCTTCTGGATCTGCCTGTGTATTATTTCTTATTACCGATGTTTTGGGGCTTCTTGTTGGACTTGTCATTTGAGTAAAAAGCTTACAAGTTAATCCTTGACAAAGAGATTAGGTTTACCAATGCTTGTAATGTGTGTTAACTCTAATCATTATTAAAAAGTATTGATTAATGTGTTTCACAGAGCTTAATATTTTCAAAATGTTTAGTTAATGTATTGATGTAGATCTCTGATCAGTTTGATATAGAGTTCATAGTTCAAGTCATACTGTTAGATCTATATCAATGGCAATTATTGCTCTACAAACTGTCAGTGAAACCAAAACTTTTGAATGGTGTAAAAGGAATGTGGTGCCATGACATGTGGTAACTTGTCCAGTCTCAAAATCTCCCAATATTGGAATAAAATAGTGTGTGCAATTCCCTTGTAAATATTTTTCATGCATGTGTGGTATTATTGCAATTATCAATCTTATGGTATTTCAAATTCACTTTTTTTCTATTCTTTATTAAAGATTGGGCTATTAGTTTTAGAGGGTGTCCAAGAAAGGACATATTTTGATATCTCATGGATTCTTGGTATTCTGATAACTATAGAGTTTATTTTATAAGCAAACTACTTCAAAGATTCTTGTAAACTGTTCCTCAATGAATTCTTGTAACACAATGATGTCTCTTATAATTAAGTTAGGATTAACACCCTTATTTATTGTGGGGTAGTTTAGACATAGATGATGATGCTGATTTCAAGCTGCGAAGAAGATAGCGTGTCGAGCCTCCAGCCACTGACCAAACTGAGGAAGAGCCTTATGAGGTAAATTTCCATAATTATTTAATTCCTCTCATTGTCATCTCAATTATCACATCCAGTAGTTGTCTATTTTATTCATCTCAGAATAAATATTTTGAGACTCTATCTATATGAACTTAAAATTTGCTCATGACTTGTGATGCTTGGCTGCTTGCACAATCTGAATGAATACATTTCAATACTTGTCCAGATGTCACCTTCTTCTACTCATGCTTTTCCAAGATTGAAACTACGGCATAAATCTTCACTAGTGCAGGCAAGCTATGCTTCATTATTTTATCATGTTTCTTTTGCCTTCTTTTGGTTTTATACATGGCAAGATTAATCAGGTCACAGAAAGACATTTTCTGTGTTTAAATGCCCTAGCTTTAAAATTTTTATACTGCGGACTCAAGTCTCTAATGTGATATGTTCATTAAATTATTCCATTGATTTTAAGCATATTGTCAATACTGCTCATTTGTCTTTTAATCTCATAACTTGATTGTTATACAGTAATAATTTTTTGGAAACTCCATTTTACATTCATGAATTTAGTGTATCTTGAACTAATAACAGAGGAGTGTACATTATATAGCCTTTTGGTTTGACTTGTTTTCTATGAACTTTTAATCCACACACTTCTGAATTGTTCATATTTCTCTACAATACACAGGTGGAGGGTGGTCTATCCCACCTTCCTATTTTGTATCCCATTTATTTTTGTGTACCCTTCATTAAGTAAATGTCTTGCATATGGAAAATACCATGCTGCCTTCATCTCCCAAGCCAATTGCTCCAACTTTGCTTATATATGTTGTGTCTGTGGATGTGATCTGTCTCCCACAGAAAAAGCATGTACAATTTTATGGCCTTCAATCCAACTACATCCAGGGATCTTTTTAATTCATCTATCTTTCATCAATCTCCTTACCATTTGAACCTCACCCCAGCTACCCACTTCTGCATATATGTTTGAGAGAAGAACATAAGTCACATCATTTTTAGGATCCAAATCAAAAAGCAGCATTGTTGTAAATACTCCTAAGCCTATATTCATATGTGATTTATAGGCACCAAGAAAACACATCCACACAACTACCACAGGTTTAACTAGCATCTTAATGATAAAGTTTAGGCTGTCCTCAACATAGCCAGCATGGGCAAGAAGGTCAACCATGCACACATAATGATCGACTATAGGAGTAATGCAATAAGGGTTACTCATGTGTGATTGAAGTGTGTACAACCCTCATCCACTAAAACTGAATAGTTGCATGCACATAGAACACAAGCAAAGCTTACAATGTTAGGATATGCTTCAAAGTGCTTCATTAATTCAAAGATTTTGAGAGCATCCTTGTAAAATCCATTTTGTGCATATCCTGCAATCATGGCATTCCATGAGACAACATTTCTTTGAGGCATTTTGTCAAATAGGTCACGTGCTTTGTCTATACTTCCACATTTTGCATACATGTCTACTAGAGCATTTCCAACTATAAATTCTGACAAAAATCCCCCTTCCATTATGCTTTGATGGATGTCCATACCCTGTTCCAAAGCTCCCATTTAGGCACAGGCAGGGAGGATGCTGGCGAAGGTTGTGGAATTTGGCTTTAGACATGCCAATTGCATTTGCTTGAAAGTTTCTAAAGCCTTTTCAAAAAATCCATTTTGTCCATATCCTACAATCATGGCATTCCACGAGACTACATTTCTTTCAGGCATTTTTTCAAATAGTTCACTTGCCTTCTCTGTGCTTCCACATTTTGCATACATGTCTACCAGGGCAGTTGCAACTACAACAAATGACAAAATTCCTCTATCCTTCATGCTTTGATAGATGTCCATACCCTATTCCAAAGCTCCCATTTTGGCACAGGCAGGGAGTATGCTGGCAAAGGTTGTCGAATTTGTTGGGAATTAAGGTGTCTCAACCTTGGTAATTCCTTGCATTATTTATGTTTGTATTTATTAATTCATTGCCTATGTTGTAAATAAATTTTAAATTCCATATTGTCATATTGTGGGATGTGGCATGGTGATGTGTCATCCTACATGGAAGATGACAACTTGTAATTTTGTCCTCACATGATGAGATAGGTGTCCCACTTTGTGGTAGGAGCATTTTTCCATGTGTCGACATCTTGGATGTTGTGTAAGGGAATATTGATTGAAATGGTAATGACATATTCCTATGACAGAATCTATGACATGTAAGAGTTAGAAATAGAAGCTTGTAAGATAGGTGAAGACATGTGTCATGAAGCATCTTTGAAAAAGGTATATTTGGGCGCCCTAAGGTGGACTATGACATGTTGTAAGAGAATATTCTATTTATAGCCTATGCATGATAGATTCTCTTACAACTGTAAGTTTTAACTGCTATGACAGATTCTATGACGATCGTAAGTGTCCTAAGAGCATCTGTCATAGCCCATTTTGGAAATAGGTGACCTCTTTGGGATAGGAGCTATGGACAAGTGTCAGGAACATTCTACAATGTTGACCAAGTGTCCTTAGGCGTGGGTTTTGGGCCATGAGGCCAAGTTGGATGCCTATTTCAAGATAGGACCAATATTGCCTTGTATATTCTATATAAACAAGTGCTTAGAGGAGGAGAAGTATTACAAGATTGATAGGTACTGTTATGCTTCCGGATTGACTCTAGATATGAGTGTCGAAGACCATTGAAGCTTTCATTACAAGTGTATTGTAAATAATTTTTTGTTTTGATAATACATTGTGCAGGTTTCTAAGTGTGGGGTTTTTCACCCAATAAGGGTTTTCCCCACATTATATCTTTGTCTCTCTTCTTCTGTCTTCTTTCTGGTTCATGTGTATTGCTACAATATCTCTGTTAGATATTCTATGTTTCTGTAGTTGTAAGGATTAATTTGAATTTGCATAGTCCTCTCCTCATTAGATTAGTGTAGGAAGCGATTTCCACACACCTAGCTTCCTTTCAGTTGGTATCAGAGCTTGACTAGTTTTAGTCTTAGCTGTTGGGTAGGCATTTTTTGAGCTGATCTTAAGCTGAGTGGGAGTCTATGCAGAGTATTCTAAATTCTATTTTAGCAAGGAGATGGCACGCACATCCGGAAGAATAGAAGTGGATAAATTCAATGGCAATAATTTCGAGCTATGGAAGCTCAAGATGGAATACATGCTTGTTGATCGAGACCTTTGGGAAACTATTAATTGAACTAAACTAGCTGCAATGCAACAAGCTGATTGGGATCTCAAGGATCAAAAGGCTAAGGGTCTCATAAGACTTAGTCTTGCTAATTCTATCCTGTTAAATGTCCATGAGGAGAAAACTACAAACTTTCTTTTGAAGAAGTTGGGAGATGTGTATCAAGCCAAATCCCTGGTTAATAAAACTTTTTCTGAGAAAGAAGTTGTATTCTCTTCGAATGGATGATGAAGGATCCATTGCTGAACATATGAATGCTTTTAACATGCTGGTTGCACAATTGACATCTATTAGTGTGAAGATGGAGGAGGATCGGTGTATGACCTTGTTTTGTTCTTTGCTAGACTCATGGGATCACCTTATCATGGCTATTGGAAGCACCACATCTAATATCAAAATGGATGAAGTGGTTTCTTGGCTGTTGTCTGAAGAGATGCGGAGAAAGTCTTTTGAGGCAATCAAAGAGGCTCTTGCAGTTCATGGAAGACCCAAGGAGAAAGGGACAAGTAAAGACAAGAAAGCTGAGAAGGGTAGATCCAAATCCCGTGGGAGATCCAAATCTCCTGGAAAGTCCAAGGCTATCTATTGGAATTGTGGTAAATTTGGACATTTCTGAAAGGAATGCAAAGAAGAAAAGAAAAAGAATAAGACCCCAAATTCAAATTCTGACAAATCACAAGATGATGGTGATGCTTTCATCGCAACCTTGGTAACCCATGCATCTGATGATGTGTGGCTGATTGACTCTGGTGCATCATTTCACATGACCTCGCATCGAGACTAGTTCACTAAGTATGAGGAGTTCGATGGTGGAAAGGTGTACTTGGGTGACGACTCTCATATGAAGATTGTTGGTCATGGAAGAGTCTCTATCCGATTCCCTAATGGATGAGTGAAAGGGATCTATAGGGTTATGCATATCCCAGGCTTAGCACATAACTTGCTTTCTGTAAGTATGTTGAATGATGCAGGTGTGCAGGTTGTTTTTTCAAAAGAAGGATGCAAGATGACTAGAGGAGCTATGGTGCTTGCTAAGGGTACTAGGAGAGGTACTCTGTTTCAGCTGGAGGCATGCATTTCACAATGCAATAGTTCTTCTGACTCAAGGAAGAGGGCTGCAGTCACTTCATCCCCACCATCTGAATGAGTAGTGAAGAAATCTATTGTTTCTAGTTCTAATGTTTTTAATCATGCCTTGGAAGTTAAGCTTCCTGCTGAAAAGACAATGTTATGGCATAAGAGATTTGGCCACATTGGTGAGAAGGGTATGCATACCCTAAAAAGTAAAAACCTCATTGAGGGGTTAGATGATTGTAATCTTGAGTTTGACTTTTGCAAACATTGCATATATGGCAAACAAAACCGTGTTCAGTTTTATTCAAGTTATCATGAGTCTTCTAGTGTGTTGGACCTTGTTCATTCTGATGTATTTGGTCCTTTTAATGTTCCTTCATTATCAAAATCTATATACTTTGTATCTTTCATAGATGACTATAGTAGAAGAACATGGATTTATTTTCTCAAAAGAAAATATGAAGTCTATAGTAAGTTTAAGAAGTTTAAGGCCTTTCCTAAAAATCAGACTGATAAAAAGATTAAGTGTTTGAGAACTGACAATGGTGGTGAGTTCTGTTCTACATAATTCGATAAATATTTCAAGGAACTTGGGATTGAAAGACATAAGACAACTCTGTACACTCTGCAGCAAAATGGAGTTGCAGAAAGGATGAACAAAACACTGATGGAGAAGGCTAGGAGTATACTTAGTGGAGCTAGCCTAGAACAAACGTTTTGGGCTGAAGCTGTCGCCACTGCTTGCTATCTTGTAAATAGATCTCCTACATCAGTTCTTGTTGGAAAGACACCCATGGAGGTGTGGTCTAGTAGAAAGCCTTCAATAAGGCATCTTTATGTTTTTGGTTGTGAGGCATATGCACATGTGCTTAGGGAGAAGCGGTCAAAATTGGAGAATAAGGCTGTTACGTGTATCTTCATTGGCTATGGTGTCGGTGTGAAAGGATACAAGCTTTGGGACCCTATGGCTGAAAAAGTGTTGTATAAAAGAAATGTCATCTTTGGAGAGCTTACACCTTCTTCCACTATTTTACAGCTAGAAGAAAAAGAAAAGAAAGAGGATGTTGTTCAGTTTCCTGCTACCCCTGAGAAGACTGAACAGAAAGACAATGTTGGACCTGATGATGAGGAGAGCTCTGAAAGCTTAGATGAAGAAGCTAAACCTCAAGCTCAACTCTTGAGGAGGTCTACATGGATAAGAAAGCAACCTGAAAGGTGTGGTTTTACATTTCTTGATTCTTATTGTGCTTTTGCTTTGCTTATTAACAATGATGAACCTAGAACTGTATCAGAGGCTATGGACATGAAAGATGCAGGTTCCTTGAAGGAGGCCATGGAGGATGAGATGGCTTCTTTGGAAAAGAATCAAACTTGGGACTTGGTGCCTTTGCCTCCTGGATGGAAACCTGTTGGATGCAAATGGGTGTTCAAGAAGAAATTTGGTGTAGATGGCAATGTTGAGAAGTATAAGGCCAGATTGGTTGCAAAGGGGTATTCACAAGTGGAGGGTATAGATTATGGTGAGATCTTCTCTTCCATTGCAAAGCTAACATCCATTCGATTCCTGTTGTCTCTTGCAACATCTTATGACTTAGAGGTAGAACAGATGGATGTGAAGACAACTTTCCTTCATGGTGATTTAGAGGAAGAAATCTACATGTCATAACTAGAGCATTACATGGTGAAAGGTAAAGAAAATTTGGTTTGCAAACTTAAGAAGTCTTTGTATGGTTTGAAGCAGCCCCTAGGAGATGGTACTTGAAGTTTGATGCCTTTGTGTTATCAATTGGATTTGTGAGATCAAAATCAGATCACTATGTGTATTACAAGTTTGATGGTGATCATATTCTCATTGTTGCACTATATGTTGATGATATGTTGCTCATTGGGAAGGGTAAGAATATGATTTCTAATTTTAAATCTTAGTTGTTAGCACAATTTGAAATGAAAGATTTAGGGCCAGCTAGGTACATTCTAGGAATGGAAATTAGAAGAGATAGAACCAACAGAAAACTTTGGTTAAGATAGAGTGAGTATGTGAAGACCGTGTTGGATAGGTTCAACATGTCAGATTGTAGACCATTGTGTGTTCCTGTTTCTTTGGGGACAAAGTTGTCTGTTGAGGATTGTCCAAAATCTCCTAGTGAGGTGGAGGATATGAGAAGAGTACCTTATGCTAGTGCTATTGGTAGTTTGATGTATGCTATGGTCTACACAAGACCAAACATTGCTCAATAAGTGAGAGTCCTTAGTCGATTTATGGCTAATCCTGGACGAGTTCATTGGGATGAAGTTAAGCGAGTGTTCAGATATTTGAGGGATACTTCCAAGTATTCCATATGCTCTCATGGTAATGATATAGTACCTCCGCATTCCATTGATATTCATGGATTTGTGGATTCAGATTGGGTAGGTGACATTGACAGCAGAAGATCCACCACTGCTTATGTGTTTACACTATTTAGTGGTGCTATTAGTTGGATGAGTAAGTGACAACCTGTGGTTTCTTTGTCCATGATAGAAGCTAAGTATATGGAAGCAACTCATGCTTGTAAGGAAGCCATTTGGATTAAGAGATTATGTTCAGATATTGGTGTTGATGCAGGTTAGATCACGATCAGTTGTGATAGTCAGAGTGCAATTTTTCTTGTGAAGAATCCAACTTTCCATGCTAGAACAAAGCACATTGATGTTCAGTTTCACTTCATGCAAGACATGGTTGAGGATGGAAAGGTAAATTTGGAGAAGGTAGATACTTTGAAGAATGTTGCAGATGCATTGACAAAACTAGTTGGCACAGAGAAGTTCAGATGGTGTTTGGAGTCTATGTGCCTCTCGGCCTATAACAGTTAAATCCTTTTCTTCTATTGGATCTTACAAGGTGTTTGACAAGTGGGAGAATGTTGGGAATTAAGGTGTCTTAACCTTGGTAATTCCTTGCATTATTTATGTTTGTATTTATTAATTCATTGCCTATGTTGTAAATAAATTGTAAATTCCATAATGTCATATTGTGGGATGTGGCACGGTGATGTGTCATCCTACATGGAAGATGACAACTTGTAATTTTGTCCTTACATGAGGAGATAGGTGTCCCACCTTGTGGTAGGAGCATTTGTCCATGTGTTGGCATCTTGGATGTTGTGTAAGGGAATATTGACTGAAACGGTTATGACATATTCCTATGACAAAATCTATGACATGTAAGAGTCAAAAATAGAAGCTTATAAGATAGGTGAAGACATGTGTCATGAAGCATCTTTGAAAAAGGCATATTTGGCCACCCCAAGGTGGACTATGACATGTTGTAAGAGAATATGCTATTTATAGCTTGTGTATGATAGATTCTCTTACAACTGTAAGTTGTAACCGCTATGACAGATTCTATGACGGTCGCAAGTGTCGTAAGAGCATCTGTCATAGCCCATTTTGGAAATAGGTGACCTCTTTGGGATGGGAGCTATTGACAAGTGTTAGGCACATTCTACAATGTTGACCAAGTGTTAGGCATGGGTTTTTGGCCATGAGGCCAAGTTGGATGCAAATTCCAAGATAGGACCAATATTGCCTTGTATATTCTATATAAATAGGTGCTTGGAGGAGGAGAAGTATTACAGGATTGATAGGTACTGTTATGCTACTAGATTGACTCCAGATATGACTGTCAAAGACAATTGAATCTTGCATTGTAAGTGTATTGTAAACAACTTTTTGTTTTGATAATACATTGTGTAGGTTTCTGAGTGTGGGGTTTTTCACTTGATAAGGGTTTTCCCACGTTATATCTTTGTCTCTCTTCTTCTATATTCTTTCTGGTTCATGTGTATTGATGCAATATCTCTATTAGATGTTCTATGTTGCTGTAATTGTAAGGATTAATTTGAATTTTCATAGTCCTCTCCTCATTAGATTAGTGTAGGAAGTGATTTCTGCACACCTAACTTCCTTTCAGAATTTGGCTTTACACCTGCTAATTGCATTTGCTTGAAAGTTTCTAAAGCCTTTTCAACAAATCCATTTTGTACATATCCTGCAACCATTGCATTCCATGAGATGACATTTCTTTGAGGCATTGTGCCAAATAGTTCACATGCCTTGTCAATGCTTCCACATTTTGCATACATGTCTACCACAAGGTACTTGTTGGGCCTTCGCGGTGATGCAGGGTTCCCCGCATCATTGCGAAGGCCCAACAAGCACCTTGCAATAGACATGTATGTGGTGACCCTAGCATTCCTTGTGTTTTGGGATAATGGTTTACTGCTTGAAGGGTGTGCATGCCCCTGTTCCTTATCTTCGATGCCACTAGATTTGAAAGTAGGTACCCTGATACTACCTCCAAATCTAGTAGGATAATGAGTAGTTCTTACCTCTTGATTCAGCTCTCCAAAATCCAAATGAGAACCATGCCTACCAAATGTAGTTGGCGTTGCACTTCTTCTGCTAGGAGGACCATACCCAATGTGGTAGTACTAGGATAGAAGTAGAAAATTGATGAGGAAATGTCTTTTTCCCAGATAATGTATATGCTTGTTTCTCAACCGAACTCCCTCAATTTAGAAAAAAATTGCGGTGCTTGCCTCAAAATAAGAATGAACTTTTCTCCTGTAAAACAAACTAGTAGAATGTAAGAGAAAACAATTGGTGTACATAACACTCACATAAACAAAATCAACCTTGCTTAAGCGAAATCAACATAAACTGTACTACATATTCAATTTACATGAAAATCTACTTAAAAATTACTACATATTCATTTTACAGGGAAATCTACTTAAAAATTACTACATATTCATTTTACAGGGAAATCTACTTAAAAATTACTACATATTCATCTTAGCAAGAAAATAGGTTTTACACAAATTTGTTGATAGGTGAATCGACTCATGTTTTCTCGGCATATTGAAACATATTTTATTGTCTGATTTCATGGGAAGACAACCAATCTCAAACTAAACCCAAGGATGCCAGGGTCACTGTATACATGTCTACTAACCCACTAAGACACATGCCTCCTCACCCTGCCACACACACACACCCACACCCACACACTCACCCACAGATAGAGAATACACTTTACTTTTATCAAAAAGGAATAATGAATGATAATGAAACAAGATGCATGGTGAGGCTCTGCCAGGAGCATATTGGTTTTCTATCGACTTGCAAAATATTTAAACATCACAAATTGTTCTTTCTATACTGCTCTAGAAATCTGTGTCAAAAAGTATAGAATATATCTGCTCATGAATTTTGACGGAACCATGAAGACATTAAAGCAAACATGCATGTTGTAGAAATATTAATATACACAAATGATCATGGATGATGAATGAAACTAGAAACAGGATGTTTTATATGTGAGTATTGGTAGGAAATTGTGGGTTGGGGGAAAGGGAGTTGGGTTGTGGGGCTGTGGTCCTTCCAGTAGGAGATTGAATTTCCATTAGAAAATATTATGGTGAAAAACCTGTTCTAAACTTTGAGGTCATACCTCTACTTTTTCATAAGTAGAGTTGCATGGAAATAGATACGGTATCTGATATGGATACTAGTGTTGGATATGGTAAGTACATGATATGGCTAGAGACAAATTTATACACACACAAATATATTATACATCAAAAGGCATAAAACATAATGTAAAAACTTTAAAGTTTTTGTTGTTTTTTATAGATTATTTTTAAATGTTATTTGTAGTTTTTGTGATATATATAGGGGAAAAGACCCAATAGGTGAGATAGTTCCAATGGTTGAGATAGTATATGTGCATTTAAGGCCCAATATTTTTAAAGTTTAGTACTAATATATGTGCATTTAAGGCCCATTATTTTTAAAGTTTAGTACTAGTAGTTGTGACTTTAAGGTTGTTAGTGTTACTCTAAGTATTAATAATTGAATGAAATGTGCCCTTCAAATTTAAAAAGAAACCAATCATGTGATGCCACATTAGCCCAACAAAAAAACATGACTTAATGCACACCTATTGGTCCACCCTCTTTTTTGGGAACTATTTGACACCTCAACAAAAAGCATGCTGATGTGGCATCATATTTGATGATGTGGCCCTGAAACCTTAGTTATACGTAGGGGTGTTGCCAAGTAAGCTACTATAAAATTTTTGGAGTGATTCAAAATTGCCACATATGATTTTGAGAGGTGTGAAGTTAGGGTGCACCACTACTAGGTCCTCTCCCTAGAGAACAAAATCATCGCTTTTAAATCAAAATGTTATATTTTTTTTGCAGTTTTTGAAATTTTTTTATAACTCTAAACTAGATTCAGATTTGGACAGCATGATACAGTATCTAGATGTATCAGATATGACACAGATATGGGCTTGAATTTTGATAGTTATTGACATCTAATATTCAATACATGGATGTGTTTATTGGCAGGGGAGGCAAAGTATCCAATAACTCTAGTCATATCTCAGAAAGTTGTCCTTTCTGCTTTGCCATCCATGGACTTCCTTTGCTATAATTTCATGTTGAATATCATTAGTAGATTTTTAAATGGAGATGAATTTGCAGACACTCCATCCTTCCTATTATTTTGATAACTTTATAGTGAATAAGTAGTAAAAAAGATATTTACAATTTTACAATATTATGGACATGCAAGTGTATTCATGACTTGTGTTACTGAATTTGAAATGTTAACATGATTTCATTTTAGATTTTGTCGTTTATATTTTTTGAATCTTTCTTGTCAAAAAACATGCTGCAACTTTGGTACTTGTTATTATTGTTAACTGCCTCGGCAAGTTATTCTTGTTGCCATAATTTTAGTTTAGATTGTTAACAGCTCAATGGCTTGTGTGAAGGAGAATATGGAATGCACCAAGGCTGCAGTCAAAGCACCTGAACTGGTTAACATAATGGTAAAAGAAATGATGTCTCATGGAATGCTCAGTAGCAACATCTCTTTTCTACGTGTCAAAAGTTGTGAAGGGCTTCATCGGTTTGACCTGCCTTTCCATTGTTTTGCTATGGTATCTAATGTGGATGCTGAACTGGTTTTTTCTTTAGCCAGTCCTTGTAGTTTGTTGTACATGACAGAGCTGAATTGGTTTTTTCTAGTTATGGCAGCCTTGTGCTACTTTTTTATTATTTGTAATTCTTTTCCTGCATTGTTCCAATAAAAAAAAAATTATTGCCACTTTGCTTTGTCTTGTTTCATTTTCTTATTGGCCGATTCTCAAATAGAAAGTGTTGGCTCAAATTTATCAATCTTTACTTGGCAGCATCATAAAATATATAGTTTTCCAAATTTATTTCCTTAATAATTTAAATTCAAATTTAATAATATGTTTTTTCTGCATTATAAAATTTATGGTATTTAATAAATTATTCATATCATGACTAAATTTACTACCAATTAATGGAAACCAGTAAATAAAAATGACTACCAAGAGTAAATAAATGACCAGTTAACAACAATCAATGACTAAATGATTACAATAACTAAATATACATACTACCAAATTACCAAATATATTACCAAATTGTTGACTAAATATACTACTAAATTAATGACTAAAATCTATTTAGTCATAAATTTGGTTGCAAGATAAATGACTGGCAATCAACTACCAATGGTCACGTGACTAAATATACTACCAAATTGATGACTAAATATACTACCAAATTGATGACTAAATATATTACCAAATTAATGACTAAATATACTACCAAATTAATGACTAAATATACTACCAAATTAATGACTAATTTTTTTGGTCATAAATTTGGTCGCGAGATAAATGACCGGTAATAAAATGCCAATGGTCACGTGACCAAACTACTGATCACATGACCAATTTTTGGTAGTTTTTTTAGTCATTTATTTATGTTTTTCTACTAGTGCATGGAAGGAATCTAAATCATCTAATGCTTTGCATCATTCTCAAAATGTCGCAATCAAACAAAGAGATAACAAATAGAAGAATATATATACAAATAGAAGAATGTCACAAAATTTTCATTTCACTTGTATCCACATGTCTACAAGGGCATCGTGGATCCTTTAGGTAGGAATAACAATCATAAAAGACGTTCACAGAGGAAACATCACAATCAAACAAGAAAGCACACAAAAAAAGATGAAACGAAGGTACTTCCCTCAAGGGTTGGGCGTCATCAAATCATCCTAGTCAAAATCTTGATAAGAATAGGGGGCGAAGGAAGAGCTAAAAACAAGAACACAACAAGAGAAGTACTAGCAGACTCTCTTGGAACCAAGTGTAAAGGATCACTAGTAGGAGCAGGATCCTCAGGAGCACTATGAATAGCAATTGTCAACAATCGTGTGAAAATCACAAGCAATGAGGAGACATCTGGGATGGACTCAATGATTCACTCTTTAGAAGAGGAATCAGGAGACTCGCTATCAACATAATATACTAACTTCATCGATAAGAGATGTGATAAAAATTGTGTCAACAAATTCACAAAGTGGCACTTTTTCTAATAATGGATAAAATGTCCAAAGTTTGTGAAAAGTTGGTTTTACTGATAAAGGCTTTTAAGTTGTGGTTTGTGGAGGTAAACTTTTGCTGATAAAGGCTTTTTGAGAAATGGTTCGTGGAATGACACTTTTAACGATAGTGAATGAAGAAGAGTCATAGGTTCGTAGAGATATAAAGTCGCTGACAGACTTCTCTATAAGGTTGTTAGTAAAATAAATTGATTATTTATTTGGGCCGACTCCCTTGGAATTAAAGATAAAATAGTTGTTGTGAAATATTTGAAGTTGACCAACTTTCTAAAAGAAGAGTAAAATAAATATTGAAGTGGCCAACCCAGTTTGTTTATGTTAAGTAGGGAAAAAGAGGATGAATGCAAGCATGTAAGAGCATTAGATCAAACCCTATTTCTCTACACTAGTAGAATTTTAGCAAATAAATGACTCTGTGACTAAAACTTTTAGTCACAACAACTAAAAATGACTAAATTCTAATCATTTTTTGCAACACAACTATAAATGACTAATTTCATCATTGGGTAAAAAACACAACTAAATAATTAGTCACACAAATAAAAATGACTAAATAATTAGTCACTCAAATCAAAAAATTATTTGAATTGTAATTTCCCTCTTTCCCACCATTTAGAAATGTCATTACAATTAAAAGCCATACTAAAAACATTTGGAAGAAATTTCCCGCCTTCATCCTTCACGGCCAAGGGTTTCTCATTGGAATGCTACGATTGCAGGATATGCACGAAATGGGTTTGTTGAAAAAGATTTAGAAGCTTTCAAGAAAATGCAATGGCAAGTGTAAAGCCAGACTCCACAACATTTGCTAGCATCCTCCCTGCCTATGCCAAAATGGGAGCTTTGTAACAAGGTATGGACACCCATTGCAGGAAAAAAGATAGAGGAGTTATTTGGAACCCTAATAGTTGTAGATACCATATGGGCATTGGCTGGAAGGGCTTGGTTTTGAAGCACAGTCATTGGTATGTTATTTGATTTAATCTTACTAAGGTTTGTAGAAATTAGTTGAGAGGGAATTTGACTTGATTGTTTAGTTATTGGCAAACAAGATTGATTAATGGTGGTTTGCAAGAAAAATTTACTTGGTTAGATACTTTGATTTTTGAGGTTATTTCAATAGGTTCACATTTTTGAAACACATCTGGAAATGATTGTGTTTAGATATTTGGAAATAGAAGTGAATTAGTGAATGTGTCAGAAATGAAGAAAGGAACAACATCTCCACTCTATATACCTGTAAAGAACCCCCCAGGAAAATGTTTTCCGACATGATTACTAACAATGGTGATGCTAGTCATTCACAAGAAATTAGTGCCAGAGATTACTGCTCTTCCACTATGCAGCCTCCATTATGTCCCATTCTAGAGGGTAGCTTTAATTTACCAGGTGGCACAAATACATAGCATGATTTGATTACTCCTAGACCAAAATTAGATTCTATCACACAATTTTCTCAGATGAAGCTTAATGGTTCATGGAGTGCACATGGTTTTTGTCAGTATGGGGAAAATACTTTAAGGGGATTGAATTACAGCACACCCGACAGCGACCTGCTTAATAGCTCAACATGGTATTCACATACAAAGAATAGGTTTGGATGGAAAGAGTCAAGGATTCATTCTTCAAGTGCCACAGAAATGGATTTTGCCAAATATTCTATAATCTTAACAAAATATCCTTACCAAGGGAGTCTTCATGAAATGGGCTTGTTGTGTGAGCCTACAATTTTTTCTATGGTTGACAGTTCAAAAAATGCATCTGCAACTCCAAACAATGTAGCAAGGTCTCTCAAATACAACCAGTCTGTTACTGCAAGCACTAGAAGTCTACCCGCACTTCCTTATGCAGAGAGTCAACATGTTGCTCCATTCAAAAGTTAACAGTTGGAGTCAAAAAACAACTTTATGTAATGTTCATCATTTTGAGCTTCAAAAGGATCCCTCTTTTTGGGATGACCATAATGTTCAGGTATGTGGATCATAAAGCTCATAATATGCGTGGTTGTTGAAACTTGATGGAAGTACTTTTAGTTCATTTCTGCATTTTAACTACATTTGATACTTTGATTTTGGCCTACCAGGGTTAGTAGTGATAGATGTCACCTATTGTTCAACTTTATGTGTAGTAGGGACTTAGGAAGTCATTGCAAATGCTATGTTGGCTGATATGGAATAGAGAGAAGAAATGGCCCCAAAAATATGTTGTTTCCCTTTTCAATGCCACTACTTGTTTATGAATATTGAAATATTAATACATTGTCACTACTAGTTGTTGTTGCAATCAAACTAAATTTGTGTGTGTGGCTGCTTGGATTCATTTGTCCTTTATTGGGCACTTGAATCCCTAATTGCATCAAAAAGTATAGAAACATATTTTCAATATTCATGACATTGTCATTTTTTCTTTGTGATTCTGTTTATGTAAGTGTTCATCTAGAATCAGTTGTTCAGACTTAACTCAGTTTCAATTTCTAGTGGTGACATCAATCATTGGATTGAATTGCCTGCTATGCAGTTTATTGTACTAGTAATTTATTATTATCTGAAAACAAAGTATTTATGTCTTTCTAATAAGATCAATGTTCATGCAGGTAGATAAGGATGATGAAAATATACTTTCCTAAAGTCCTAGAAGATTAAGTGGTGTTTCTGAAAGTGGCATACTTTATATGGACAAATCATCATTGTTTAGAATCAAAATTTCAGTTATTCTCTTTGTATCTCCATGTGTGGATCTTATACTGCCGCCAGGTGGTGGCCCTTGTATTAATACTGCCAAGGGGCCATGTTATCTTGTAAGTCTGGTTTGGACTCTCTTTATGGTTTAAGTATAGAAGTTTATAAGTGGTTGTGCTTATATCTTATCAATAATGATATTGAAAAGTTATTGACATAGGTAGAATAGTCTTAGTCCCTCTCACATGCACAAGAAAAAGAAGTTGTTCAGAGTAATAGGAATTTCTTGATGAAAAGAACCTTCATACCCTTGAAGCTATTTTTGAGATCTACTATTCCAACACTGGCAACTAGCTAAATAAAATAATAAATTTATTGAATATATATTTTTAAATGTTAGAACTTACAGGGACTCTTTGGTGTTGGCCACAATAAATTTCAATGCTTACTACCATGTACAAAAAACTATAGATTTTAATGCTTATTGCCATATACAAAAAACTATGTATCATTGAAAACTTCCTCAAAGCCAACCTGATTTGGAATTTCTTTATTTTGATATTTGGGGTCAAAGGCTTCTTGGGCATTGGCCATTACACATATAAATGCTGGTTAGCATGCACATAGAACAATTCCCTGAAATATTTGGAAGGCATCACACAAATAAATACTGATTGACATTCAAATTTTAAAGCATCCTCTCAACTCTCGACATATGGAATTCAAATCTTTTCTATTTTTGTTCTGGTGTGTTTAATTCCCTTCTATGTAGAACCACCTTACTATAAGGCCAATGGAAATGATCTGTTTTATGTGTAGCTGGCAAACTACATCTTTCAATTCATCTATGTGTTACTAGTATAAATTTTGTACAACACTTGTTTTTTGTGGCCTATGATATAAGTGCAACAAATGACTTTGGCTTTAGACCAATGCCTTAAGCTCCACAGAATATGCTTATTTGATGGTTTTCTTTTCTTTTGTTTGACATTTTCACTACACATGGTGCAAACTAGAGTCTTTCCTAGGATATAGTACCATCCAAATAGGCTTTTGGATTTCATTGATTTCTTTTGTTTGTTAAAATAGATTCTTTTTACACATTGGAATACGGTAACATGCAAATAGGCTTTTGGATTTCTTTTGTTTTTTTTGGATAGATAACTATACATGAGAAAATGTGTAGTATTTATCTACCCACACTATTGTGGTGGATATTATAGCAAGCATCCCATACCTACCACTAGATCTGTTGTTTGCTTCAAAATTAATTGTATGATCTATGCTTGTCTAAGAAAGCTTTATATTGGTTAATGGTCAAGGTCAAGAAGGTCAACCATGCACACATAATGATCAATTTTAGGTGTAATTCAATAAGGGTTACTAATCTGATTGAAGTATGTACATCCCTCATCCACTGAACCTGCATGGTTGCATGCACATAGAACACAAGCAAAGTTTACAATGTAAGGATATGTTCCAGAGTGCTTCATTAATTCAAATATTTTGAGGGCATCCATAAAAAATCCATTTTGTGCATATCCTGCAATCATTGCATTCCAAGAGATGACATCTCTTTGAGCCATTCCATCAAACAATTCACGCGCCTTATCTATTCTTCCACATTTTGCATACATGTCTACCAAAGCATTTCCAACTATAATATCTGACAAAAATCTCCCTTTCATTATGTTATGATGGATGTCCATACCTTGTTCCAAAGCTCCCATTTTGGCACAGGCAGGGAGGATGTTGGCAAAGGTTGTCGAATTTGGATTTACACCTGCTAATTGCATTTGCTTGAAAGTTTCTAAAGCCTTTTCAAAAAAACCATTTTGTGCATATCCCACAATCATTGCATTCCATGAGATGACATCTCTGAGGCATTCTGCCAAATAGTTCACATGCCTTGTCAATGCTTCCACATTTTGCATACATGTCTACCATGATGGTTGAAACTACAACAATTGACAAAATTCCTGTATCCATTACTTTTTGATGGATGTCCATACCTTGTTCTAATGCTCCCATTTTGACGTAGGCAGGAAGGATGCTAGCAAAGGTTGTGGAATTTGGCTTTACACCAGCCAATTGTATTTTCTTTAAAATTTCTAAAGCCTTTTCAACAAATTCATTTTGTGCATATCTTGCAATCATTCCATTCCATGAGATGACATTTCTTTGAGGCATTATGTCAAATAGTTCTTGTGCCTTGTCTATGCTTCCACATTTTGCATTCATGTCTACCAGAGCATTTCCAGCTATAATATCTGAAAAAAATCTCCCTTCCATTATGTTTTGATGGATGTCCCTACCCTTTTCTAAAGCTCTCATTTTGACACAGGCAGGGAGGATGCTGGAAAAGGTTGTAGAATTTAGCTTTACACCAACCAATTGCATTTGCTTTAAAATTTCTAAAGCCTTTTCAACAAATCCATTTTGTGCATATCCTGCAATCATTGCATTCCAAGAGATGACATCTCTTTGAGCCATCCCATCAAACAATTCACGTGCCTTGTCCATACTTCTACATTTTGCATACGTGTCTACTAGAGAATTTCCAACTATAATATCTTAAAAAATCCCCCTTCCATTATGTTATGATGGATGTCCATACCCTGTTCTAATTTCCATCAAATTTATAATGATAATCGTGTCATTTCCCTACACGTATCAGTGCCCACAAATTTATGCCTACAAATTTATTTTTATCCACTCCACCACCTTTACTCGATCTGTCATGTTGCTCATATACTCGTTTCTCAACTCCATTGCAAACTCCCAACTTGCCAATTCTTTTAGAATCCATGGATCCACATCATATGATTTTGGTTTTTTTGATATTGATGAATTGGAGAAGAACCAGGACCCATTCAGTAGTTTGAAGTTTGAACTATTAGACTGACTTGTTGTCTATATATAGATTAAGAAAGGAAAAAACTCAAGGATTATATCAGATACATGTGCCACTATATTATGTGAGTGGTTGTTAATTGCATGAGACTGCTCTTTGAAGGAACCCTGTAATCACATTTCTTTCTTAAATAGTTAGCATTTGTTTGATGTTTTGTGAAAGAGGTCTCACTTCCAAATGAAATACACAATCAATTTGTGCTCATCTGTATTAATGTCTACTATTTTTCCCTCACGTTGCTCCACTAAAATAATTCAAAATGGCATTGGACTTCTTTGATGTTTGGTTTGCTGTTGGTAATGTGTGGATATTTGGTGGTTTGTCATCCTCAAGTGACGCTCCAAAACTTTATAGACCCAAGCAAGAGGAGCTTCATCTAAAACAATTGGGTCTTTGCCAAAATATAAGTTCAAAGCAAAAAAGTTAACTGAAGGAAATGGAGGCCAAGATGACAATGAACATTCCTCAGAGAGTTTAGGGTGGCATTATAGCAGTTGGTACTAAGAATGAAAGGCTTGTTTTAGGCCAAGATGCGATGTATTGTATTTGCTTGGGAAAATATAAGGATGATGAGGATCTAAGAGAGTTGACTACTGGTTCCATGGAGGAATTCTCTTAACAAATCATGGAAATCCATACTTCATTGTGCATTTGGTATGGAATATGGATAGGAGATGCAGTCCAGGCTCTTCCCGCATCACCGCGGGAGCTAACAAGAGTCAGTGCGGGAGTGCGGGAAGTTTCCCGCACTCCCGCACTGACTCTTGATAGCTCCCGTGGTGATGCGAGAAGAGCCTGGACTGCATCTCCTATCCATATTCCACCCGTACTCTCATAGAAAACCTTAAATGATGGTGTGGGTGAGCAGTAAATTGAAAACGACTCCCACATTCTCGCTTATTTGGATGTGGCCTCACCATAAAGCAAAATATTATTACAATAAAATGTGGTAATGTTTTTAGAGGAAATTTATTAAAGCCACAACATTTATTTTGTGCGTATCTTGCAATCATTGCAGTCCATGAGACCACATTTTTTTTAGGCATTCTATCAAATAGTTCATGTGCCTTGTCTATGGTTCCACATTTTGCGTACATGTCTACCAAGGTAGTTTCAACTACAACATCTGACAAATTTCCTCTATCCTTCATGCTTTGATGGATGTCCATACCCTGTTCCAAAGCTCCCATTTTGGCACAGGTAAGGAGGATGATGGCAAAGGTTGTGGAGTCTAGCTTTATACCTACCAATTGCATTCCCTTGAAAGTTTCTAAAGTCTTCTCAAAAAGTTCAATTTGTACATATCCTACAATTATTGCAATCCATGAGACCACATTTCTTTGAGGCATTTTGTCAAAGAGTTCATGTGCTTTGTCTGTGTTTCCACATTTTGCATACATGTCTACCAGGGCAGTTGCCACTACAACAACTAACAAATTTTTTCTATCCTTTATGCTCTGATGGATTTCTATACCCTATTACAAAGCTCCCATTTTGTCACAAGATGGGAGGATACTGGCAAAGGTTGTAGAATTTGGCTTTAGAACTACCAATTGCATTTGCTTGAAAGTTTTGAAATCCCTTTCAACAAATTCATTTTGTGAATATCCTACAATTATTGCATTCCATGAGTTTACATCTCTTTGAGGCATTCTATCAAACAATTCACAAGTTTTTTCTATGCTTCCACATTTTGCATACATGTCTACCAGAGTATTTCCAACTACATTATTGGACACAAATCCTCATTTCATTATGCTTTAAGATAGGTCCATACCGTGTTCCAATGTTCCCATTTTGGCATAGACAGGGAGGATGCTGGAAAAGGTTGTGGAGTCTGGCTTTACACATGCCATTTGCATTTGCTTGAAAATTTCTAAAGATTTTTCAATGAATCCATTTTGTGCATATCCTGTAGATCTTTGAGGCATTTTGTCAAACAGTTCACGTGCCTTCTCTATGCTTCCACATTTTGCATACATGTCTAGCAGGGCTGTTGCAACTACAACATCTGTCAAAATTCCTATCTTGTCAGTTCTTATTTCTTCTGTATAGGTGGCAAGGTGTACCAAGATAATAAACCCAAATATTGAGGATACAAAATATGTTATCAATGTTAACCAAATTGCTAAGGTGACTTATATTTGCTTTTACTTCCACATTATACTGCTTCTATTGTTGTAGATTCATCAAATGGTTGTAATTACATATTTTTGTATGCGTATTGTTTTAATTACTTATCATTGTTTGTTTATGATCTCTTTTTGCTTTTTTTTTTTTTCAGGTTGTATGACCAATTTGAAGGAATATAGCAATAGTTGAAGCATTTATAAAGGCAATTTGAATAGGAAGATGACATGTGCAAGCATCTAGGAGTAGATAATAGTTGAAAAGATCAACTTGTCTTTTTCCAATGCCACCAAGAAGTTTCCAAGCATTCAAAGCATGAGACAAAGGCAGTTTCAAGTGCCCAAGGTTTAAGGAAGCAGTCAGCAATAGTCATAAAGGAAACATTTAATGAATTTTAAACCTGTCCTACTTTTCCTCTAGTGTAGGATAATCAAAAGTAGAGTTTACTTTCATTTTTCCTCAGTTCTTTTCACTTTTGGAAAAGCATTGTAAGCTGAAACAAGCTTCTTTCTATCTTTTGGTGCATTACAACTCAGAAAATCAATTTCTTGCTCATTCTTCGAGCTATGTATTGTAACCATGAGGGTTTTTTTAGCAAAGAGAAAGCATTGTAACTTATTTTCAGATCTATATGTTGTTTGTAATCTTTTTTGTCAATAAAACAAGTTGTTTTTACCTTCTCAAAGCTATTTCATTGTGCAAGCTTTAAAATGGTTGATGTGATCTTTTGGTGACGCTTCACCCCCTTGATTAAAATGACTAAATATACTACTAATTGATGTTAATTAATAATTAAATTGACTAAATATACTACCAATTGACAGAAATCATTAATAGTGAATATGACTAAATATACTAACAATTGACAGAAACCGGTGAACAGTGAATAAATATGACTAAATATATGACCAGTGTTAAATCAGTGAATAAAAATGACTAAATATACTACCAAATTGATCAAAATGGTGATTAAAATTAATGACTAAATACACTACCAATGGACAGAAATTAGTGAATACAAATGACCAAATAAGTGACCAGTTAACAACAATCAACATTTGACTAAATTAATGACTAAATAAATCAGTGAAAAATAAATGACTAAATAAGTGACCAGATTACAACAATCAATGACTAAATCAACGACTAAATATACTACCAAATCGATCAATCAAAACAACCAATAAATGAATAAAAATGGTTTAGTCATCAATTTGGTCGCATTATAAATGACTGGCAATAAACTACTAATGGTCACGTGACCATGTTTGGTCATTTATAAGCAAATTTTAGTAGTTTTTTAGTAATATATTGCTCTTTTTGTACTAGTGCTATAAAATTCAAGGACAAAACCAAGCTAATTCACTACAAGATGAAAGAGGACTCAACTTCTGATTTTGTTCTCTTGTTTGCTATGGAAAGATGTGATTTAACCAAGCTTTTTATCAAACCCTAGGCTAAGTATGAGTAAAACCCTAGTTATGAGATAATCAACTTATAACAGACAAACAACAATAGAAACTCAAGATATGAAAGTACCAAGATGATCAGTGAGATGTCATAACCTATTCCATGGAAGCTGAAATGTTAGAGGACTCCGAGGTAGGCACCCAAGTCTTGAAAGTCAGGATCTCTGAAAACTTAGAACTAGAAAGATGTCACAGAAGGTGTCCAGATGTCAGTTCCAGTGTTTGTTTCAGCAAGAGGATGTCAAGTTGGGCGCCCAAGTCTTCCATAGAGGAATTTCCATAATATGCTTTCGAATCTTGAAATTCTATCCCTTGAACAACATCCATGTACCTTCACTTTTTCAATCCTCATACATGTATCCTGTACACAAGAAGAAAATAGGTTTGGGGGTTGTGGTGTTTAGGGATTTGCCTTAGCCAATCTCAGGTTAGCATTCAAGCTTTCCCAACATCGTTGTTAGATAGAGAGCATGTCCTTGTAGGACAGAGGTTAAAGATAATCCAAATGATGAAATGATTCAAACAATAATGATGTCACCTCGAAGGTGAAGTCCTTAGGAGAATGAAGATCCTTTAACTCATAAGGATGTTGATGACGATTCCAAATCTGCAACAAACACACAATACAAACACAAATCTACAACAATAACACAATGAATGCCTTCAATGATCTTTGCTCCAATATAATAAGTTTGCTATCATCCACTTGTACTAAAATGAATTTAAACACTCACTTATATATGCTTTCCCATTAAACATTCACAAATTAATTGAAAGAGCTAACAAGGAGAGACTTATTTAAAGGTCCTATGCCGACATGTCTTGAAATATGTCCTGACCAATCTGGGAGGACTTGGGTGTGGTAAATGGGCCCCTAGTTCCTATTTGACATGGGTTTTGGGGGATTTTGTATCGGGATGAATATTTTGCTTGTAGAGTGTTAATATGGGGACCTAAGAGCTAAACTAGGAGGTAAAAAGGCATGTATCCACTTTTTAATCCATAACATTTAGCCCCCACTTTAATGTGTGTGCGATCTTACAATTTAGCACATGCATTAAAGTATGGTCAAAGCATATCAAAGCATATCAAACACATTAAACACTAGAATGAAGACACACCCTATGTTTGAAGGACTGTTTCTAGCCCCCAAGCTTAGGCAAACATAAGAAAACACTTAATAGTGACATAAGACACAGTGAATAAGATAAGGAAGCACACAATACATGGACAAGACATGAATACAATCACGCAAGACACAAAGATGACATGGAGAGAATACACGATTTGAACAATTATGCATATATATAATTCTAATTAAGCAAAACACACAGTGCGGGGGGAGCTCATTGCTACATGTCTTTAGACCGTGCAAAAACATGCAAGACACATACAACGTGAGGGGAGCTCATCACTACATGTCTTTAGACCACACCACAAGAATGCAAAACATGTAAGGAAGACACATAAAGCACATGGAAGACACACGGAATACACAAGCACCATATAGCATGTCGTCGACACACTATATGTCTTATACACGATAAACACAAGTGATAGTAAGGAGTTCATCACTGCACTCCGCTATCTAAAACATACCAAACATACCTGATGGTTGAGTTACGCTACCACAACTGCCAAAGACACGCTTAAGGGTGAATGACTCAAGATCTAACCCTGCCTCATGATGAGGCCTTTGTTTAAAAGGATGTGTACTAGCTCAAGAGATATACCATCCTACTTTCTATAGAAAGGATTTCAAAATGTAACCCCACCCACATCACAGAGATGCCTTATAGTGAAAAGGAAGCATGTGCTCAAGGTATAGAACCCCACTCGCATCATGGAGATGCCTTACATAAAAAATAAGGTATATGTAACAAGATAAAATACACAACCCCACCCGCATCACAGAGACACCTTACGGTAAAAAGGAAGTCTATGCAAACATGCTTTATCAATGTAAAAAGTAATCAAGTAGTTACCATTATATATGCCCCCAGCTTAAAGTTATTTATCCTGCTTGTTGGTATCAAGAACATTTAAGGTAAAGTGAAAACACACAAGGGAACAAGAGATTTTGCAAAGCCCATGCCCCAAATTGATATGTTCCACGATTGTCAAATGTTCCCGAAAACACACCATTATCATTTGCTAACATAATCAACAACATATAATCTTTGGTTAGAAAATCTTACTCTAAGATAATAACCAAATCAATTCATGAAAGTTTAACACATCACATCATAGACCAAGGCTACACTTGCGGGTTCAGAACTGAGTATAGCCATGAGGTTATACTTCATCTATCTCAGAACTGAGTGTAGCAACAAGGTGAGATACAAAACATTCCAAAGTGCATAGAAGCAGATTTAGAGTATTGGAAAGGTTTGTTACAACAAATTTCACAACACGGAGTGATTCTACTAGTAAAGCATCAGTAATATATATCAATCCCATCTTCATACATGGCATAGGTCCATTTTTTATTTCTTGTTGAAGGGACACACGGTCCTTATCAGTATTTGTTTGTTTTCATCATATGTTGACTTGTAGAGTCACTGAAGAATGTAGACAATAAAATGAGAGAGGAGACAAAAGTGACTTGGGTTTACAATGTGGAAAGATGCCCCCAAGACATCCTCCACAATGTTATACCCCCAAGGTACAACACACAACAATAAAATAGAGCAGAGGATTAGAATAATAGAGACACACATAGAAGAATGGTCACAACAGAGGCAAACTCCTTGTATCCTTGACCTTACAAGAGTATCAAGGGTCATTCAAAGAGACCTAAACAACATTTAACACAACACAAGGGAACACAACACAAGATATATAAATATGTCTATCTAAGAAGAAGCCAAAATTGTGAGCATCTTAGAGAGGTGCTCCATCAAGTGTGGTAAAATACACGAGGAAGTCATACCTAATTCCTATTTATTTCCAAGACGGCCAAGCAATGCATGGCTCTCCAGACTTTGTATATTTGAAATCTTTTGTTGCTTGTAGGGAGGGGAATCATGACCTTTCTCCACTAATGATTCATGCCTTGTTCTTTTTCTGTCTTTTTCTTTCTTATTCTGTTGTGCGAGATTAATGAGTCTTTCATGGTGAAATACGATGCTTCTCATCGTCACCACGTTCTCTTGCATTGAGTGATTACATACAGGCTACTCCATATGCATATCTTGTGCATTTTAGTTATCTCTCGATCCATAAAGGGATAATGGAGGAGGAACCTTAGCGTAGATACCTTTTCCTTGTGGGTGAGGTAAATCTTCATTTGTCATCTTATCCACTTCTATCATACCAACAATGCCATCATAATCGAGATAGTCATCTTCAATCTCTAGGGTATTATGTTCCACCATATGATTGTCACTATGTTTAGGAAAAGGATCAGTGAAGCTTTGTAGATTTTGATTCTAGGGAACCATCGACTTATTTCCATTGTCATTCACACCGATAACTTGTATCACATTATAATCGATGAGGTCTTTCAAATTTCATGTTTAAGATGCATACATCTTTTGATGTTGTGTCCCGACGAGTAGTGGTAGTGACAATAAGCATTAGCATTAAATGAAAGCCCTTGTGGCTTACTACTATCGAAAGGATGAGCATGAGGAAGCTTCAAAAGATTGTTGTTCACCGCTTGAGTCATTATCTAATGGAGAGAATCTGATAATGGAGTAAATTATCTTTGTTATTGTCTGAATTGAAATAGTGTCCGAGGAGGCCTTGTAATAGCAGACACTTGTGAGTGAAAATTATTCAAATGTTGCTCATTGATCTTGACGAAATTATTGTTATTCTTCTTAAATGAATTTTAAGATGAGCTAGTTGTGGATTGACCAACAGGAGCTAGTGAGGCATTATTCTCATACTGACTAGCTAAAAGTTGGTAATCTCAGAGAGATGTGCATAGGTGTTGAAGAGAACTATACTTCATCAACAATATCTTGTCGTGTATGTTCATTTTTAGAATTGTAATGAATACCTTCTGAATATCCTCATCTTTAATCGGATATTGTATTTGTGAGATGAGAGATTGATATCGACTAATAAATTCTATTAATTTCTCTTTCAGACCTTGTTTACAATGAACCAAATCAATCCATGAGACAGTAGGTCCAATGTTTTCTTGGAAGTGTTGCAAGAATTGATCAACTAGCTGTGAGAAATAATTTATTGAATTAGGAGATAGAGAGCAAAACCATTCCGAAGCGGTATCTTTGAGAGACCGAGGAAAGAGTTTTGCTAACAATGCCTCATCAAAGAAGAAATCACTACACATCATTGTGAATATTGCTACATGGGTATTAGGATCACCTTTACCATCGTACTTTTCAAAGCAAGGAGTCTCAAATTTATTAGGCATTTGAGCTCTAAGAATTGAATAAGATAAAGGACTGTAAGCATGATATGTCGGTAAAGCAGGTCAAGAGGAAGCATTAGTCAAGTTTGTCACTTTTTGTTGCAAGGAAGACATACTATGCAAAAGTTGGTTTAAGAAAGCGTCATTGGGTGAAGTGGTTTGTAGATTTGAGAGAGGTGGATTTGATGTTGCAGTTGTGAAATTGAAAGGTGGTCTGAAATAAGTGGAGCTGATGGGTGGTTGAGAATAAGTATGCATGGGTATAGAGACATGAAGTGATGAATTTTGATAGTTACATGCAACTTTGTAATTGTTTCTGGTAGATGTTCCCATAGTGGTGGTAGCATTACTACAAGCTTGTAGATTGGTGGTGAGAATTGATGATGTAAAAGTGGATATGCTAGTAGATAGTATGGGTACCGATACTTTTGAGTTTATATTTTCTAGTGATGATACATTTTCAATGATATTCATGTGGCTATCCACTGGTGTAATGTTATGTTCAACTATGTGGGCTAATCCATGGAGCATGTTAACACCTTCTTGTCCTTCATGTAACAATCCTCTTATACCTTCAACAATAGGTACCACTTCTTGACCTAGATGTGCCTATTCTATAATTTGTTGAAACTCAAGTAGTTGTGTGTCCAATTTCTTAATCTGTTCATCAGGAAAATGTTAAACTACATCAATCATATCTTCAACATCATGAAATGTTTTTTGTTCTGTCATGGTGGTATTTATGATATCTTGCAAAGAAGTTGATTCACCCTTTGTAAAGTAGGTGTGCAATGGGTTTTCTGATGTTTGCATATCATCGCTATTGAAAGCACTAGAACCCATTAATCTACAACTTCTCCTTACAAAGATATTTCTAGTAAGACAGTGGGTTATACAACTCATGCAAAGTCCTATAACACTCAATGCACTAACCAATAGTATGATAAATAAGATTAAGGTAATTATGCTTGTTGAAATACACTGTGTAAATATAAGCATTGAATTTTTGAAAGCAATGATGTTAAATGATGAAACACTACAATTCAAATCAGATTTGAATGAATGTTTATGATAGTAGAAAAATTTGAAATAATATTTTGACTAAAAACCCTAGCTTTGCAAATAACTAGGTTATAGAAAAAGATGCAAGTTTTCAACAAAACCCTAGAAAATGAGATCTTCAAATGCAAGATGTGATATCATGAAATGATTAATTGATGTAATATGATTCAAATCTGATGTAAAAAACAAAAATCTAATATTTCCAATGATGTGAAATGAAAGTAATGCAAAACTATGCCTTTATGCAAGCCTAGAATGCTTATTTTTTCACCTTTTTCAAAGTTATGCAAGATTTTTCAATAAAGAATGTTAAGTATGATATGAATTAATGCAAGATCTGATTTCAATACTTAACAAGATGCAAATTCTTGATGCTATGGGTTCACCAAAATGTTAAGTAGGGAAAAAGGGGATGAATGCAAGCATGTAAGAACACTAGATCAAACCCTCTTTCTCTATAACATTCAAGGACAAAAGCGAGCTAGTTACTACAAGATGAAAGAGGACTTAGCGATTGATTTTGTTCTCTCGTTTTCTATGGAAAGATGTGATTTAACCAAGCTTTTTATCAAACCCTAGGCTAAGTATGAGTAAAACCCTAGTTATGAGATAATCCGCTTATAACAGACAAACAACAACAGAAACTCAAGATCTAAAAGTACTAAGATGATCAGTGAGATGTCATAACATTTTCCATGGAAGATGAAATGTTAGAGGACTCTGGAGTAGGCACCCAAGTCCTAAAATTTGGGATCTATGGAAACTTAGAACTAGAAAGATGTCACAGAAGGTGTCCAGATGTTAGTTCGAGTGTCTGTTTTAGCAGGAGGATGTTGGAGTAGGTTCCCAAGTCTTTCACAGAGGAATTTTTGCAATATGTTTTCAGCTCTTGAAATCCTATCCCTTGAACAACCTTCCTGTACCTTCACTTTTTTAGTCCTTGCACTTGTAACCTGCACACAAGAAGAAAAGGGGTTTGGGGGTTGTGGTGTTTAGGGATTTGCCTCAGTCAAATCTCAGGTTAGCATTCAAGCTTTCCCAACACCATTGTTATATAGAGAGTATGTCCTTATAGGATAGAGGCTAAAGATAATCCAAATGATGAAATGTTTCAAACAATAATGATGTCACCTCGAAGGTGAATTCCTTAGGAGAATGAAGATCCTTCAACTCAAGGATGTTGATGATGATTCCAAATCTGCAACAAACACAAATCTACAACAATAACACAATGAATGCCTTGAATGCTCTTTGCTCCAATATCATAAGTTCACTATCATCCACTTGTATTATAATGAATTCAAACACTCACTTATATATGCTTTCCCATTAAACATTCACAAATTAATTGAAAGAGCCGACAAGGAGAGACCCATTTAAAGGTCCTATGCTGACATGCCTTGATATCTACCTTGACCAATTAGGGAGGACTTGGGCATAGGCACCCAAGTCCCAATGATCCTTTTTCATCTAGGGTTAGTCATTAAATGGGCCCCTAGTTCCCATTTGACATGGGTTTCAGGGGATTTTGCATTGGGATGAATATTTTTCTTGTAGAGTGTTAACATAAGGACCTAGGAGCTAAACTAGGAGGTAAAAAGGCATGTCACTTTTTACTCCATAATAGTTTATATTGGGGCCTAAATTATGGTTTGGATGCACGAGAATGAAGTTGGGCTGACTTAAGTATACATTGGAAATCAAAAGTATGGAGTCCAACTTCCATTTGAAAAGGCATGAAGTAACTCATATATAAAGGAGAAATGTTCTAGGTGAAACAGTGTGTGGTGATGTGATGAATATTTTCTGTGTGTAGCAAAAATGTGATATCTTTTGATTTAGAGTAGAAGCATATGCGAAAGTTTTTCCATCAGAGTTAAAGAAGATTATGAACAACAGATCCACAAGGAGTTTTACTTAGAGTAAGAAATGTGAGTATAGAAGTGAAATGTGATAGTGAGGATCTACAATTAGACTGTGACTATGTTTGTGCAAATCATGATTATCATTCATATCAGAGGTGGTGATTGTGTTGTGTAATAGATTTTGCATGTTCATTTTGATGTTGTATAGAGATTATTACTGACAATGTATGTCTGTCATTTCTTTTATAATCATTTCAATGGTTTCAAAGTTTGGTGGCTCTTGATCCTTGTGAGGTTGGTGCCTCTCTTTATCTAGGTTAGTGCTCAGTTTGGGGATTACAGTCTCCTTTGGGTTGGTGCCCATAAAACTATTATGTGGGTTTGTGCTCAATTTGGGGATTGCAGTCTCCTTTGGGTTGGTGCCCATAAAACTGTTATCTAGTTTGGTGCTTAGTTTAGGGGATTGCAATCTCCTTTGGGTTGGTGCCTATAAACCTTGTATTGGCTAAGGGATTGGTGTCTCCTGAGGGTTGGTACCTTCAAATCATATTGTAATAATCAATTTTCTTTGTTAGATTAGATTTGGGCAGTAGATCCAAGTAGCTTGCTCATCGTGGTTTTTCTCTTCTATGGTTTCCACGTAAAATCTGGTGTTGTGTTCTTTTGTGTGGTTGTGTTCATTACTTGAACTATTGATATGCTCTCATTATTGTGTTTATGATCATTGGAAAAGTAGTTGAGATTGAAATTTATTGATATACTGATTCACCCCCCTTCTCAATCTATTTGTGAGTTCTACACTTGGTATCAGAGCTAAGTTCCTTAGTGCAACCTAACAACTAAAGGTAGATCTTAGATTAGAACACATGGCAGATCAGGAAGGATCCTATTCAAATAAGGTTTTAACTATGGTAAAGTAAGTCACTATGCTTCTAAATTTCCCTTTGGAGAAAGTGAAAATAGTGATTAGCATAAGAGTCATAAGGAGTACAAAAAGAAGTATTTTCACAAGCATAAGAAGAGCCTCTATTCATTTAAGAGAACAACAGTTCATCAGAATAATGTAACCATTGTTCATCTGAAAGTGATAGAGAAGAAGCCCTGTTTATGGAAATGGAGGTTTTGGAAAATGAAGACAACCCTATAAAAGATGGTGAAAAAATGCTAGATCCTGATGAAGAAGAATATGAGGTAGATCTAGAAGGAGAACTCATCTTTGCCCTAGATGATCTGAAATCTGTGAGGAAAGAAAATCAAAAGAAAAAAGTAGAACTTGAAGAATATGAGGAGATGATTGTAAATCTAAAAGTTCAAGTAGAAGAAGGAAAAATAATTATAGTTGTGACATCTGAACTGAAAGCAAATTCAAAAGAATGTCAGAAGCTTGAAGCTGAAGTTGTGTCTCTAAAGGAGGAATTGGATAAGCTAAATTCTTAGTTAAACAAAAGTTTGAAATTTAGAAAAAGCTCTGAGATATTGGATGAAATGATAAAAAGTCAAAGAGTATCCTTTAACAAGTTTGGCTTGGGATATGATGATGATAATGCAAATTCTACAACACCTCCTAAGAAGACAAATATAGGCAAGTCTAAGTCAAATACAGAAGCCTCTAAGAAGACTAAAAATAAGAAAGAAAAAGAAGATGGCTTTGTCAAAGTCAACAATCAAAAGAGGAGATTCAGAGGACCAGTTCCTGCATGTCACATCTTGTTTTTATGGACTTTATTATAATTTTACTATGCATGATTCCACGTGTGTGAAAGTAATTGTCATTAATGTTATAAAAAAATTTATAATAAAGTCCATAAAAACAAGCACACACTCATGTAGTTTCATGTCATATTGCATTTTTTAGTAGCTTTATTATGCATCGTTATGTGGTTGCTAGTCTTGTTTGAACATTTTTATATAGTAATTGAACGTGATTGATGTTATTAATAATTATTTGGAGTGTTTTTCTTTATTTAAATAATTTGATTAATAAATTTATATAAATATTCTTGTTAGACTTAAAATAAATAAATATTATTTTAAAGATACATATGAGATTAATAATATATATATTATAAATAGAAATTATAAAAATAATCTAATGGCATGCAAAATTGGGAGCGGAAGTAATAAACGAGTTTAATTATTTTCAATAAAAAAAATCTAATGGCATGCAAAAACTAGAGGTAATTGGAGTTAAAACAATAGAAATCTCATTCTAAAATTATGGCATTAATAGAGAAGGTATCATGAATAAAAGAGAGGGCACGACAGAGGGATTTTTAAATACCATCTTCAATCATTAATAGAGGGAGACAAGAAAAGGCAGGATTAATCAACATCAGAAGAGAAAAAGAAAATGATGATCAACAACAACAGGAGGGGAATTTCCATCTACAGAGGAAGCGAATAAATCCAAGTATTTTACTTCTGGTTTATATTTACAAAGTCTTTCATGCTGCATTTTTGTATTCTGGCCTACTCTTTTATTTCTCTAGCATGTGTAAAAAGATCAACTTGTCCTCTTGTTTTCAACTATTGTTTTTGTGTATTTTTGTCACTCTATGTTTTTAAATCACCCTAAGTTAATCTTGTGTGGCCTGCATAATAGTCAAATGACCATCTTTAATATAGATCGACCTTCTTTATTTATTGAAACGACCCTCTGTAGTTTTGAAATAGTCTTCGTTGATAATTAAACCACCTTTGTTTAAATAGATCAAACTTCTTGTCACAGAGTTGTCAGCCTTAGAATAAATCTCTTTTGGCCTGTTAAACTTCTTGTGCAACCTATATAAATTATTGGTCTGCATAAATCCTTTGACTTGCATATTAAACTTGGTCAGTGATATATTCCTATCGCCAATTAGTAAGATTAAACACCTGTGTTCTAGTTTTGGTTCTTTGTTGGTAAAAGATCGATTGCTTTATGTTTGTAGCCTAAATTAAATCAGCCTGTTTAGATATTTTACCCAACCTGTGCATTCACATGTAGGTTCTAGTTATGATTTAATCAATTTTTGTTTAGGATCGACCTCATTAAACTCTAGCAGCCTGAGATTTTTGTTGACCGTTGAAGCTTTTTAGAACAACCTGAAGATCTTGTTTTTACCTCCTTAATATTCTTTTATTCAAAGGTTGTTATCCTCTTGTTCGACCTATGTTTTAATAAAACTTGTGTATCTTGTTTTTGGCTTGATTTTTACTATGTATTCTATCACAGTTTACTCCTGTCACAACAGTTAGTACTCTCTGTCATTGTTGTATATTTCATCCCTGTCACTACTGTTTATTCTATTCTTGTCACAACAGTTTTTATTCCTGTCGTCATTATTTTTACTATCGCAGTTGTTAATCTTGTAGCAACAAGTTTCTGTAGCAAAACTTAAATAGTTTTTGTAGAAGAACTTAAACAGTTTCTGTAGCAGATCAAACATGTTTCCTATAGAAAATTTATTTGTTCATATAGCTGAGTTAGGATATATTTAAACTATCTTTTATACTTATGCCATCATTTTCAAAAGATGTTTTATTGGTCAGTATTATATATCTCTTAAAATTCTTGTTACAAACTTAATTGCATGGAATTATAAACTTGATTGGGGTTTTGCAATTCTAGATGTAGATTATTTTATTTTTGATAAATTATGAGTGACAAATGAGATAAGGAATATAACCAATTTTATAGCTTATATATGTATTTGGAATGAACAAATAATGTTCTTTATTGATTTTATTGCTTGAAAATGTATTCTCGTTGATTGGGCAAAAGTAAAGAAGTAGTAATTTGTATCTAGGCAAAAGTATGTGTTATCAATTTTCTTTGAAAAGAAAGAAGTTTATCTTTTGTGTGTGTTTGGGTTACTTTTGGGCTAGGGTGTCGAATGTGGGCAAATAGAGAAGGCTTTTCCTCTTTTTCAGGATTTGACCGTAACTATTTTAAGTGCCTGGGCCAAGCCATGTTCATTGCAATAGATGAAAGATTGTCTAGCAAAACCTTATTTATATATTTCTTTGCCACATCCTGTTGTGAGATATTGCACATCATCATTTAGATTTGCATTTAGATATCAGGTTGCATCGGGTGTTCCCTCCTACTAGTTGTTCTTAGGTTGCTAGGTGTTTCGTACAGAGCTGGGTTTCCTTCATGTCATGAAGGAACCCAGGGAAGTGTAATTGCTTCATGGTTGGGCAGAAAGGCACCTGAGCCATGTTCCCATCTCTCAGCTTGTAGATGACCATGTGAGTTAGTGGCAGCTGGAGACACTGAGTGATTTATTATACATTCTTGTATTGTATTTGATTATTGTACCTTGTTATTATTTGATATGACTTATGGCATGAGATCCAAGATGGACATTGTATATTCTTTTATAGTGCTAACACCTGGCTATGGCACATAAATTTGTAAGATGTAATGACTTTATTGAATGATGTATATGAGATCTATCTGTTTACTTGAGTGATGTAATTAAGTGGATTATTTACTTCAATAATTTTTTTTATAAAATGCATACTTTACATTTGGTATTAGAGAACTAGGTTTGACACTAGGGCTTTTTGGACGATTACACTAAGATGTGACTTTGATGCGAATCAATCATCATGAATACTAGAAATGCCAACCGTAGTGGATGATCAAACAATGGTCAAAATGGAAGAAACTGAGGTGAAGGAAACAATGAACAAGATGGAAGGTTAGATCAAATTCTTTCTCTCCTAACCCAGCAGGGTGCTAGGATGGATAATCTTGAGCAAGAGATCATAGTGAACCATGGACGGAAAAATCAAAATGAAAACCAAGAAAATGTAAATCCGAATCAAGGCAATGAGAACCCGAGGGTAGAGGCACTAATCCTAGAGATTGAAGGGAATGTGAACAATTGCAGTAGGATTGCGGAGGAGTTGGGCAAAGACCTCAAGAAGGTCTCACCACCCAAGTTTGATGGTAGGACTATTGGCAATGGAACTGAATCATGGATTATTGAAATAGAAAAGTACTTTGAGCTTTGAAATCTTTCTAATCAGACAAATGCAATATGAGGTTCATATCATCTTACTGGAGAAGTGGCTACATAGTGGGATAATGAAAAGGTAGATAAAACATTATTGCTAGGAGAAATCACTTGGGAACTTTTCCTGCAGCTCTTCAGGAAAAGGTGGTTACCACAATTGTTCTTGGATAAGAAGATGACAGAGTTCCAAAATTTGACACAAGGAGGAATGTCGGTAACCCAGTATTGGGAAAGATTCCCTCACTCACTTAAGTATGTTCCACAATACCAGATAGATGAGAGATTTAGAATCATCATGTTTATTATGGGCTTAAGGCCTCAGTTTGGAGCGGATGTGGACATCCACAATTCATTGACTATGGATGCAGTTTTTGAAAAGGCTATTAAGGAGTAGAAGCTATAACAAGTAGCCAGTTATCGTAAGTTCAAAGATGCAAAGTTTGCAAACAAGAGATCTTAGAAAAATAGCCACAGTAATCAGAACAATAATTTCAGAATAACAACAATTAGGGCAATAACAATCGACAGATCAAAAACTTGAAGAGAGGTAACAACTCTTAGGATAGGAATGGTGGAAATCAAAATGGAGGAAACAAAAGAGGTAAATACAACTATAAGAACAACAATAGAAACAATAACCAAAGAGATAGGTTAGAGGGACAGAGGGACCAAGGGCACCTCGTGGTGGATGCTATGTTTGTAGAGGTGAACACTACACCAACTCTTGTCCTCAGAGATCAACAGGATGAAGAGACAAGAATAAGTAGGGAGCACCTCATCACCAGATTCATGCAGTCGTGGACAACCAGCAAGCTAATTTCCAGGCAGCACCTATTTAGTTTTAGGGTAAGCTCTATAGACTACCTGTTTCTATTTTTATTAATACTAGAGCCATGGAATGTTTTGTAGATCCTAGAGTAGTTTCAAAGTTATCTGTTAGACCTGGACATATGGAAAACTCATGGATGGTACAATATGGTAATAGGGTAAAAAATAGAATAGATTCATGTTTGGCATGCAGTGAGTTAGAGCTTCTAAGTTTTTAAACTCAAGTTAACCTTTACGTAGCACCTTTAGGGTCTTATGATGTGATATTAGGAATCAACTGATTAACTGAACATAAGTCCATTGTAAACTATGAACACAAGGTTGTTAGATGTTTGGATGACCTAAGGAATCAGGTGGAGATTAATGGTTCTAAGAGACCCTTGGAACTTAGAAAAATCTTGGCTATGCATTTAAAAAAAGCTAAAAGGAAAGGGTGTTCTATTTATGTTGTCCAAGTAAAAGACCTTGATAATGTGGAACCAACATTTAATGACTACCCAATCCTTAGAGAATTCCAAGATGTATTTCCTATTGAGTAAACAGAGTTACCATCGAAGAGAGAATTTGACTTCTCAATTGATTTGCTACCAGGGATTGAGCCTCAATCTAAGGCACCCTATATGATGACCACTAGAGAATTGTATGATCTTAAAGCACAATTGGAGGAGTTGTTGAACCAAGGGTTCATAAGACCTAGTGTGTCACCATGGGGTGCAGCAGTCATCTTTGTGAAGAAGAAAGATGGAACTTTGAGCTTATCCATTGATTACAGAATGGTTAATAAGGCTACCATAAAGAACAAGTACCCACTCCCAAGAATAGATGAGCTCTTCGATCAGATGAAGGGAGCTTCTGTATTCTTGAAGATAGACCTGAGATCCAGCTATCACTAGTTGCAGATTAAGGATGAGAACATATTGAAGACAACTTTCAGAACTCGCTATGGTCACTACGAGTTCATAGTGGTGCCATTGAGGTTGAATAATGCTCCAACAACCTTCATGAATTTAATGAATAACATATTCAGTGATTGCTTGGATGATTTTGTATTAATCTTTCTTGATGATTGTTTAGTGGAAAATTGGATTTGTTAATGTTTTAGTGTTATGATGTTTAAATCCTCCTCTCCACTATACATTCAAGGATCTAGGGTCAAGTGGCAAGCACTATCATACCCTAGGTCACTGTGAGATGTAGGGAAACTTGGATTAGGGAATTTAATTATCAATTTTCCTTCTCCTATGCTCAATTAATCATTAAAACCCTAATTATGCAAATACGACAACAAATTGATGAATAACAAAAAAAGCTCTTGCAGATAGGAGTAAAATACCAAATCCCAGAGTACTTATTTTCAGGGCTCAAAAGTGGAATAGTCAGGGACACTAGAGCGGGTGCCCTAGTCCAAGGTACTAGTTTCTTCGCGGGCTCTGGATCTTCTTCCGACACTGATCAACCCTGTAACTTCTGTTTCCAAAAATTTGTCTATGAAGGACACTAGAGTGAGCGTCCAAGTCATGGAAATGCTTCTATGTCCTATTTTTCTTCAGATCCCAAATCCTTGATGCCTACCAATCCTTCTTGCAACTTCACTTTTCCCAATTGCAACACTTGTAACCTGCAATCACAAGACTTGGTTTGGGGGTTGTGGTGTTTAGAGGCTTGCCTCAGTCAAGCCCTGGAGGAGACTTAAGTCTCTGAACACCGTTGTCAGATAAAGAGTGCACGCCCTTCTGAGGCAGAGGCAAAAACCAAAGGAATCAATGATGAAAACACAATATAATGTCACCTTGTAGTGAATATCTCATGGGAGGAAGATGCTCTTCATTCCATGAGGAAATTGATGGTCAATTTTACAAATATCAACACAAAAAACACACAAGTCTACTCTTGCAACACAATGAAAACCTTGAATCACCTTGAGAACACTTGAACATCAAATTGCCATCTAGTTGAAATCTAGTTTACAAATGAATGCCTAAACATGCTTTTATATGTAACTACAAGCACTCCCACCAAGATTTCAAAAGTCAAAACTTACCGTGTCGACAAAAGGACCAAATAACGGTCATAAACTGACACTTAAATTTTGGACCTAACCCAAAATAGGGCAGGACTAGGGCGCAGGCACCCAAGTCCTCCCCCCCTATTTGGGACAGGGTTAAGGTCAAGGGGTCCTCCTAGGTCCACTTTGCCATGAAAACTAGGCCTCATTCCATCAGGATGCCAAAATATGAATTAAGATGTCCTAAATGCATGCTAAAGACCCAAGAGCTAAACCTTATGAGGGAAAAGCCCCCAAGGGGACATTTTCTAATGTTACATTTATCCCCCACTATAATGTATGTATAAATGTAAGGCTAATACATGCATTAAAGTAAGGTCACAAACACAACAAACACATCTAGCACGGAGAAGACACACCAATCACATAGAAAATAGTAACAGGCACGTAAAACACAGAGAAGACAACCAATGCATGGAAGACACATTAATGCATGCAAGATAGAAATTATTTCTTTTATTTTCTTTTTCTCATATATATATGAAATACAAATGCAAGTACTAGAAAGTAAACAAACCTCCCATAATACATGATGAACTCATTGTGCAGGTCTTTGTATATATGGGGCAACACACATGCAAGCCACGTAAAACCTCCCAAAATGCAGGATGCATATGGGGCAACAAACACGCCACACAAAAAAGCACCCCAAAACACACACACTTGAAGACACAGAGAAAACATGGTAGACAAGTGATGGTGTGTTCCCTATTTCTAGGCTCATCACCATCTCAAGAACGTTACAGGCACACACTGATGATTGGGCTTCACCACAACAATCACTGAAAACATGCTTAAGGGTTGAATTAGATATAGAACCTCTCCCCGCCTCTGCAGAGGACTTTTGAAAATGTAACCCCACTCACGTCACGGAGACACCTTACAATGAAAAGGAAGCATGGCATACCACCCCACCCACGTCATGGAGACACCTTACAGTGAAAAGGAGGTATGAGCTCAAAAGTATACAACCCCACTCGCATCACAGAGACACCTTATGGTGAAAAGGAAGTATACGCAGTAGATAGATAGATTGATTGCAAACCAACTCAGGATGCAAGAAGTACTCATCGTACTAGCCTACACTTGAGGACAAGCACATTGCTAACATCTAAAACAAACAACTTACCTTATATATGCCCCCACCTTAAGGTGGTTGATATCAGTTATCAATATCAAGCACATTAAGGTAGGAAGAAAACACACAAGGGAACGCCAAATTTCACAAAGCCCATGCCCCCCAGAGGTGACATGTACTTTATGATCGTCAAATGTTCCCACAAACACATCCCTGCAAGAAACATGTTAGTGTCTACAAGATCATGATAAACAACAACATCAATGCATATGATTAACCACACAAAGAGCCAAGGTTATACAATGAATTCAGATTTTGAGGGTAACAGTAGGGCTATATCACGAAGCTCTTCGAATCGAGCACCACCAAGGCTAGATTCAAAGACAAACAAGGGTTCATAGAGTAGTAGTATTGTTAAGGTTTGTAAATGCGATAGAAACATCATTAAAAATTTAATACGTGGAAAGAATGAGTGCTTCCACTAGCCAAGCATCAGATAAGATATACAACCCCATCGTCATATTAGGAACTAAGTCCATTTGTTGATTGCTCTCGAAAGGGACACTAGGTCCGTATCAGTATAAATGTTTATCGTCATCCGTCCATTAGATGGAAACACTAGAGGAAGGGAAACAATAAATAAGAGAGGAGAAACAAGTCTCTTAGGGACAGTCATGTAGGAGGGTGCCCCCAGGTGTCACCAACCACAACGTTATGTCCGTAAGATAGAATACACAACAATGAAATCAGAGAGAGAGGCAATATAGAAGAATGATGATACAAATAGATGAAGGTCACAATAGAAGCGGTCTCCTGGTAACTTGAACCTTACAGGAGAATCCGAGGTCATCCCAAGAGGCGTAAACAACACATAATACATCATGGGGGAAGCACATCACAAAAGAGTTAGAGATACTTACATGTAGGGATCTCCCATGCTAGAAGTTATCAACCATCAAATCATTCTCTTCCCAGTCGCAAACATAGGGTGCCATTGCCAAGTTTTTATTACTATTCTTTTGTTCATTCTTAAATGCTTCTTGGTTTGAATTAATGTTAGGTGGAGTGTGTTTTCGTTGAAGTTCATTAGTATGCTTATTCACTATCCTCTTAGGTGGTGGGAGAAGCAAATTATTTTGATTGGCCTCGACATCCATCCTTGAGGGATTTAATGTGAGAGACTTCTCCGCATCCACTAGTGCTACATCCTTAGTGATGTCCAAATGACTTGAATATTAAAACAAAGGAGGGACATTAAATTTCTTCTCTTCCTTAATGAAATCCAATGTATGTGAACAATCAACTAAAGGAAGAAGGTTGATGGGATGATCCATAGAGGTTTCATGTGCTAGTGTAGGATTTTGATTATTGTTAAATGAATGCTCATTGTCTACCCACAGAATGTTCTTTGTTAAAGGGAGCTCTTTATCCACTAATGCTTCATCTTGGCTAGGGAGAGCAGTGGAATTACTAAATCTATCCCTAGTCTTCTCATCTAAGGTTCTTGAATGTTCTATGGAATCATTATCAACGTTTTCATGAGTATTCCTAGAGATGAATTTAGTTAAATCTTCTAATATCAAAGGATATGCTCCTATTAATAAAGAGAAGCTACTAAAATCATGTGGATAAAAAAGTAATTACAATTCATATGTAGAACATATAGAAGCATCAATACCACTTACATAAGCTATGTGCTCTAGAACATGAGGATTCTCATTAGTGAAATTAGAGAAATTTTCAAGATCTAGGATATACTCATGCAAATATTTCATAGATGAATAACATGAAGATGCCATAATGAGATGAAAAATCATATTTTTGAAAGCTTTTCAAAATTGGTGCAAAAGACAAGTGCGAAACTATATGCGAAAATAGCCTAAAATGCTTGATTTTTCAATAGTTTTTTCACTGTAAATGAATGAAACAAAGGGTGTTGTAAGGATTTCAGTAAAGGGAAGAAAATTATATGTATTATATCAGTCCAAAACAGAAATAAGATCACTCTCAACACACTCTTGATGCAAATCCAAGATACTGCCAAGTTGAAATAGAGTGAAAATATGTCAAAATAAGCACTTTTTTCACCAAAACTCAATGCAAAAGAGCATAACAAAGGGTGTTGTGAGGAAAATGATGATGGAAAGAAAATAATATCAGTAATAATAGCCACTTAGTGCCAAAATACCCAGCACAAAATGCTTTTAGTGCCACCTAAGGTCAAACCCTAGTGAAAATATAGCAAAAATAGGCTATTTTTCATAGTTTTTAAACTCCAAGACCTAGAAAAAGGGGTGTTGTAAGGAATTTTAGGAGGTATAGAAAATAATATCAATAATATTAGTCAAATAAATCAAAAAATTGATCACAACACGCTTGGAGTGCAAACTAGGTCAAACCCTAGGGCAAAAATAGCCAAAATGTGTAGTTTTTTGCAAAGTTTTCACTACAAGAACTTGATAAAAGGGTGTTGTGAAGATCTTTATGAGGGGAAGAAAATTATTACCTTGATAAAATAAAATTAATTCAAAAATAATTTTCACAACACGCCTATGGTGCAAGTTTATAGAGTCAATAAGGCCAAATTTAGTGAAATCATTATTTTTGAAGCCCTAGGTTTGAGATCTTGGGACAAAATGCTATGTGAATGTTTTAAAGTCTGATTTATGATGGAAATGAATTACTCTCAGATATTAAAATTATTTTCAAGATCTAATATGCAAAATGCCAATGTAAATCTAATGAAAATGCATGAAAATTGCTAGTTTTTGTTGAAATTTTCTATGCAAAAATGCAAATATTTTAAATCTAAATGCAAATTTACACTAAAATGAAGGACTAAAGCCAAATTTTTTTTTTAATGAGTCTCTAAAATCAGTAGAAAACTTTGAAAGAAGATTTTGCGTACTAACCCTAGATTTTGGAATTACAAGGTTATATGAAAATTGTCAAAATTTCTACAAAAACCTAGCAAATTAATGATGAAAATGCAATGCAAATTTTTTAATTTTTGTATTTTTCTGTAGTTTATATCAGATCTGATGTAAAAATCATGAATTAGGAAAATTTAGAAATAATTGATGCAATTTAGTAAGCCAAACAATGCAATTTTTTTGAAAATTTGAAAATTTTCAATTTTTTTGAATTTTTCTCAATGCAATAAAATAAATGAATGAAATGAATCCAAATATGAAGACACACACTTAGCAAGTTGTAATTTAAGTCCAAAAACATGGGTTCACCAAAATGTTTAGTAGAAAATTAGATTTGTTAATGTTTTAGTGTTTTGATGTTTAAATCCTCCTCTCCACTATACATTCAAGGATCTAGGGTCGAGTGGCGAGCACTATCATACCCTAGGTCATTGTAAGATGTAGGGAAACTTGGATTAGGGAATTTAATTATCAATTTTCCTTCTCCTATGCTCAATTGACTGTTAAAACCCTAATTATGCAAATACGACAAGAAATTGACGAATAACAGAAAAAGCTCTTGCAGATAGGAGTAAAATACCAAATCACAGAGTACCTATTTTTGGGGCTCCAAAGAGGAACAATTGGGGACACTGGAGTTGGTGCCTTAGTCCAAGGTACTAGTTTCTTCGCTGGATCTGGACCTCCTTCCAACATTGATCAGCCATGTAACTTCTATTTTCAAAAATTTATTTGCGAAGAACACTAGAGCGAGTGCCCAAGTCCTGGAAATGCTCCTATGTCCTTTTCTTCAGATCCTAAATCCTCAATGCCTGCCAATCCTTCCTGCAACTTCACTTTTCCCAAATGCGACACCTGTAACCTACAATCACAAGACTTGGTTTGGGGGTTGTGGTGTTTAGAGTCTTGCCTCAGTCAAGCCTCGGAGGACACTTAAGTCTCCGAACACCATTGTCAGATAAAGAGTGCATGCCCTTGTGAGGTAGAGGCAAAAACCAAAGGAATCAATGATGAAAACACAATATAATGTCACCTTGTAATGAAGCTCTCATGGGAAGAAGATGCTCTTCATTCCATGAGGAAATTGATGCTCAAATCTACAAATATCAACACACAAAACACACAAGTCTACTCTTGCAACACAATGAAAACCTTGAATCACCTTGAGAACACTTGAATATCACAATTGCCATCTAGTTGAAATCTAGTTTACAAATGAATGCCTAAACATGCTTTTATATGCAACTACAAGCACTCCCGCCAATATTTCAAAAATCAAAACTTACCGTGTCGACAAAAGGACCAAATAATGGTCATAAACTAACACATAAATTTTGGGCCTGATCCAAAATAGGGCAGGACTATGGCATGGGTGCCAAGTCCTCCCCCTAATTTTGAGTAGGGTTAAGGTTAAGGGGTCCTCCTAGGTCCACTTTGCCATGAAACCTAGGCCTCATTCCATTGGGATGCCAAAATATGAACTAAGATGTCCTAAATGTATGCTAAAGACCTTGGAGCTAAACCTTATGAGGGAAAAGCCCCCATGGGTACATTTTCTGACATTACAATGATATATTGATATACTTAAGATCAGTTAAAGAACATGAAAAGCATTTGAGGATAGTATTACAGCACCTAAGAGAGTGAAAAATCTTTGGTAAGCTATCCAAGTGTACATTCTATTAGGACAAGGTGCACTATCTAGGACATGTAATCTCAGTTGAAGGGATTGTAGTTGATCATCAGAAGATAAAGGCAATAATGGAATGGTCTACACCTTAGAATGTGACATAAGTCTGAAGTTTCATGGGACTTGCAGGATATTATAGAAAGTTTGTGGAAGGGTTCTCAACAATAGCAGCACTGATTACCTCACTTCAAAAGAAAGGTAAAAAGTTTGAATGGATAGAAAGGTGTGAGCAAGCTTTCTAGGTTTTGAAGGAAAAGCTCATAATGGCTCCTATTTTGACCATACTTGATCCTAATGGTCATTTCACAGTTATAACTAATGCTTCAGGAGAAGGTGTAGGAGGAGTGTTGATGCAGAGTGAGCAAGTGGTTGCATATGAGTCGAGAATGTTGAAGCAATATGAGTTAAACTATGTGCCGCATGACCTTGAGTTAGTCGCCATAGTTCATGCACTTTAGATGTGGAGGCATTATCTTTTAGAAAAGCCCTTTGAGTTGAAGATAGATCATTTAGGGCTCAAGTACATTTTTACTCAACCTAACCTTAATGCACATCAAAGAAGGTGGTTAGAATTCCTTAGTGAGTATGACTTTGGGATTGAGTACATAAAAGGAAAAGGGAAAGAGCAGGTGCTCGTAGCAGAAGAAGACATCTGGCAGCCATGGTTACCACAAGATCAAATTTGAGACAAAAATTAATTCAGAATCTGCAAGGGGATGAACATTATGATAGAGTAAAGCAAGCTTTAGAAGATGACCCCTTAGATCATCAGTTTGATGGATATGTGATCGGGTCAGATGGACTTTTGTGATATCAAGGAAGGATTTATATTCCTGACTCAGGGGAGTTGAGAAAGTTAGTTCTTGTGGAGATCCACAATGCAATGTATTTGGGGCACCCTGGAGTGACAAGGATGGTCAAAGGTTTGAGACCTTTATACTTTTGGCCTAGACTTAAGAAAGATGTAACAAAATTTGTGGCTCGATGTTTAGAGTACCAGTGAGTCAAGGCTAAGCATGTACATCCAGCAAGATTGTTGTACCCACACAGTGTTCTAGAACATAAGTGTAAAGTGATAAGTATGGATTTTATTCAGGGGTTGTCTATGGCCAAGAATTGGTATGATGTCATCTTGGTAGTTGTGGACAAGTTGATGAAAGTAGCACATTTTATCCCAGGGAATCTTTCAGATGGTTTGTTGGTATTAGCTAAGAAGTTTGTTCAGGAAATATTTTGATTACATGGAGTGATGGAGATGATCATTTTAGATCGAGACGCTCACATGAATTCTAGGTTTTGGACAATTTCAAATGCAGCTTTGGGAACTAAATTGAATTTCAGTTCAGCATATCATCCTCAAATGGATGGTCAGATGGAAAGAGTCAATCAGGTAGTAGAAGACCTTCTCAAGATGTATTGTATGGATCAATAGTATAAATGGGAGGAGTATCTTCCATTGGTGGAGTTCACTTACAACAATTCATAGCATGCATCATTGGAGATGGCACCATTTGAAGCTCTTTGTGGGTAGAGGTGTCAAACACCTATCAGTTAAGACAAGGTAGAAGATAGAATAGTGATTGGTCCTGATATGCTTAGGGAGATGGAAGATCAGATGAGGTTGATCAAGGAGAAACTGAAGCAAGCTTCATATCATCAAAAGAGTTATGTTGATAGAAATAGGATGCCTAAATAGTTTTCAGTAGGTGACAAAGCCTTTTTGAGGGTTAAGCCTTAGAAGAGTTCAATTTTGTTTGGTAAAGCGTGCAAACTGGATCCTAAATTCATAGGACCATTTGATGTTCTGGAAGTGATCAATCTTGTATCTTATCGACTTGCTCTTCTGCTTTCTCTTGCTAGAATCCATAATATTTTTCATGTCTTTACTTAAGCCTTATCATCCTAATGCTTTACACATTCTTGATTGGCATGCTTTACAGGTATAGGATCTAGGAGTGGTGTTCGTGGAGCCCACTCAAATTTCATTGAGGTGCGACGTTAAGTCGCGTAACATGCATATTGTGCAATATAAGGTCCAGTGGACCAATATTTTTTGGAGAATGATACACAGGAGGATGCTAAGGAGATAGATAGATCTCTTCCTCATTTGAGGATTTAGCATAGTTTCTTTATATATGCCTAGTTGAGATACTATTATTGATTTGATGATACTTTATTGATACTTTGATTGTTATAGTGAGATACTTGTATTGTTTCAATATGTGTGTAATAAGACATCAGGACGATGTCTCTTCCTAGTTGGGAAGGATGACACATCTTGTTTTTATGGACTTTATTATAATTTAGATTATTGGACATTTTACTATGAGTAATTTCACATGTGGGAAAGTAACTATCATTAATGTTATAAATGCATATTTTGAAAGTCAATTTTAATAATCAATTATTATTGGTAAGATTATGGATGCATATTTTATTCTCACTTCGGCTACGATTATGAGGACTAACCATTTGACAAAAATCTAAGTACGACTGAGTGCAGGAAAAATGTCAAAGATAGGAACATGGTTGAGGTAGAGATGTTTTAGCTGCCAGGAAAGAGTTGGCATGATGGATAAACGCAATGCAAGCACACACTCACATAGTTTCATGTGTCATATTGCATTTTTGAGTGTCTTTATTATGCATCGTTATGTGGTTGCTAGTCTTGTTTGAACATTTTTATATAGCAATTGAACGTGATTGATGTTTAATGATTAGACAAATAGGTGTCTTCATTGCTACAGGATGTTCACTTGAAATACATAGTTAACCATGTATTTATTACATTTTTTGACTTAGATACACTAGAATGGCATAAGTTCTTTACTTTCATTTATTAATAATTATTTGGAGTGTTTTTCTTTATTTAAATAATTTGCTTAATAAATATATATAAATCTTCTTGTTAGACTTAAAATAAATATGTATTATTTTAAAGATATATATGAGAATAATAATTATATATATATATATATATATATATAAATATATATATATATATATATATATATAAATATATATATATTTTTACAAAAAATCTAATGACATGCAAAATTGGGAACGACATTAATAAAGGAGTTTAATTATTTTCAATAAAAAAAATCTATGGTATGGACACCAAGGGCATGCAAAAATTGGAGGTAACTGGAGTTAAAACAATAGAAAGATCGTTCTAAAATTACAACATTAATAGAGGAGGTATCATGAATAAAAGAGAGGGCACGACAGAGGGATTTTTACCATCTTCAATCAACAATAGAGGGAGGCAAGAAAAGGCAGGATTAATCAGCATCAGAAGAGAAAAAGAAAACGGTGATCAACAGCAACAAGAGGGGAATTCCATCTACAGAAAAAGCGGATAAATCTGGGTATTTTACTTTTGGTTTATATTTACAAAGTCTTTCATGTTGTGTTGCTGTATTATGGCCGCCTACTCTTTTATTTCTCTGGTTTGTGTAAAAACATTGACTTGTCCTCTTGTTTTAAACTGTTGTTTTTGTTGATTTCTATCGCTATGTATTTTAAATCACCCAAGTAGAAGTTAATCTTGTGCGACCTACGTAATAGTCAAATGGCCATATTTAATATAGATCAACGTTCTTTATTTATTGAAATGACCCGCTATAGTTTTGAAATGGTCTTCCTTGATAATTAAACCACCTTTGTTTAAATAGATTGGCCTTCTTGTTATAGAGTTGTCAGCCTTAGAAGAAATCTCTTTTGGTCTGTTAAAATTCTTGTGTGACCTATATAAATTATTGGTTTGCAGAAATCCTTCGACTTGCATATTAAACTTGGTCTTTGATATATTCCTGTTGCCAGTTAGTAAGATTAAATGCCTATGTTCTAGTTTTGGTTCTTTGTTGGTAAAGGATTGATTTCTCTATGTTCATAGCCTCAATTAAATCGGTCTGTTTAGATATTTTACCCAACCAGTGCATTCACATTTAGGTTTTGGTTATGATTTAATTGATTTTTGTTTAGGATTGGCCTCATTAAACTCTAGCGGCCTGAGCTTTCTGTCAACCGTTGAAGCTTTTTAGAACAACCTAAAGATCTTGTTTTTACCTCCTTAATATTCTTTTATTTAAAGGTTGTTATCCTCTTGTTCGGACTATGTTTTAATAAAACTTGTGTATCTTGTTTTTGGCCTGATTTTTACTATGTATTCTATCACAGTTTACTCCTCTCACAACAGTTAGTAATCTCTATCGTTGTTGTATATTTCATCCTTGTCATTGTTTTTTATTTTATTCCTATCACATCAATTTTTATTCATGTCGTCATTATTTTTACTATTGCAGTTGTTAATCCTGTAGTAGCAAGTTTCTGTAGCAAAAATTAAACAGTTTCTATAGCAGAACTTAAACAGTTTCTATAGCAGATCAAACATGTTTGTTGTAGTAGATTTATTTATTCTTGTAGCTGAGTTAGGATATATTTAAACTATCTTTTATACTTATGCCATCATTTTCAAAAGATGTTTTATTGGTATATATATCTTAAAATTCTTGTTACAAACTTAATTGCATGGAATTATAAACCTAATTGGGGTTATGCAATTCTAGATGTAGATTATTTTATTTTTGATAAATTATGAGTGACAAATGAGATAAGGAATATAACCAATTTATAGCTTCTATATATATATCGAATGAACAAATAATGTTCTTTATTGATTTTAGTGCTTGAAAATGTATTCTTGTTGATTGGGCAAAAGTAAAGAAGTACTAACTGTATCTAGGCAAAAGTATGTGTTATCAATTTTATTTGAAAAGAAGGTAGTTTATCTTTTGTGTGTGTTTGGGTTAATTTTGGGCTAGGATGCCAAATGGGGGCAAACAGAGAAGGCTTTTCCTCTTTTTCAGGATTTGACCGTAACTATTTTAAGTGCTTGGGCCAAGCCATGTTCATTGAAATAGATGAAAGATTGTCTACCAAAACCTTATTTTTATATTTTTCTCCCACATCCTGTTGTGAGATATTGCACATCATCATTTAGATTTGCATTTAGACATCAGGTTGCATCGGGTGTTCCCTCCTGCTAGTTGTTTCCAGGTTGCTAGGCATTTCGTGCAGGGCCGGGTTTCCTTCGTGTCATGAAGGAATCCAGGGAAGTGTAATTTCTTCATGGTTTGGTAGAAAAAGCACCTGAGCCATGTTCCCATCTCTTGGCTTGCGAATGACCATGTGGGTTACTGGCGGTTGGAGACACTGATTGATTTATTATACATTCTTGTATTGTATTTGTTTATTGTACCTTGTTATTATTTGAAATGACTTATGGCATGAGAGCCAAGATGGACATTGTATATTCTTTTATAGTGCTAACACTTGGCTATGGCACATAAATTTGTAAGATGTAATGACTTTATTGAATGATGTATATGAGATTTGTCTTTTTACTTGAGTTGATGTAATTAAGTGGATTATTTACTTTGGTAATTTTTGTTATGAAATGTGTACTTTACACTGCAAGACAAGCATACATAACCAGGTTCAATTACCCATTCTCTGATTACTATTTCTTTTGTAATCAATATGGTCATAAGGCTATTGATTGTAAAGCTAGTGCAAGAAGAAATTACTTGGTGAGCAAGAATCCATTTGCACCCTTGGTTGATTTCAATGTCATATACTCTATGTGCAACAACTTTGGGCAGATAGAAATATTTTGTAGAAGTGGTTTTATGAAACCTCCTAGACAGATAAGTGACTTGTGGATGTTCCCTCTAAGCAAGAAAAGAAAGTAGACATTCATGCTAATCAGAAAAATGAATCTGAGAAGGAATGGAAAATGAAGAAAGGAGATTAGAAGCCTAAGAAATCAATGATTGTTCAAACTGTATTTCATGCTCAAGGTCAAGGAAATCCATGGGTGATTGACAGTGGATGTTCTAGTCACATGACTAGAGATAGAAGCAAGTTCATCAGCTTGATGAAATGGAATGGCGGTTCAGTTAATTTTGGTGATAATACATCTGCACAAATTTGTAGAAAAGTTACTCTAAGCATTAATGGGAAGACAAAAATAGAAGATTTTATATATTTTGAAGGCCTAAAGCATAACCTACTAAGTGTGAGTCAGATGTGTGACAAGGGTTACAACCTTAACTTTCATGATCAAGGATGTGAGATCAGAAACAAGCATTGGAAAGCTTGTTGCAGAGGCAAGTAGGACTAAAAACAACCTATATAATCTCAGTGAGATCAAAGGGAAAATCTATCTTTTAGGATAGATAGATGAGAGTTGGTTATGGTATAAAAGGATGGGTCATATCAACTTTGACCATCTGGTGAAGATCATTTCCAAGCATGCTGTGAGAGATATGCCTAAGATTGCAAAGCCTTCAAGTAATTTCTGCAAAATATGTCAACAAGGAAAGAAAACAAGGACAAGATTCAAGACAAAAGAGTGTTCATCTACAAGGTCTTTGGAGTTGATTCATATAGATCTATGTGGACCTACAAAAATAAGAAGTCTCTGAGGTGAAAGGTATTTCATGTTGCTCATTGATGATTTTTCTAGAAAGACTTGGGTTATTTTCTTAAAAGAAAAATCTAAAGCTTTTGAAAGGTTTAAGATTTTTAAATCCTTGGTTGAAAATGAAATGGGTTCTAAAATAAAATGTCTAAGGTCTGATAGAGGTGGAGAATTTACTTCTAATGAATTTGAAGAATTCTAGGAAAAACATGGAATAAGGAGACAACACTCTACTGCAAGTACTCCTCAACAAAATGGAGTAGTTGAAAGGAATAATAGAATAGTTCAAGAGTTGGAAAGAACAATGTTGAATGGAGCCAAGTTGTCTGATGTGTATTGGAAAGAAGCAATCCATACTATAGTCTACATTCTTAGTAGATGACATATAAGAATAAATGACACAAAGACTCCATATGAATTGTGGAAAGGCAAACCTATATCTGTCAATTATTTCATAATATTTAGAAGTAGATGTTATATCAGAAGAGATGAAGACAACTTGGGTAAGTTTGACTCAAGATGAGGAACTTTTCTTGGCTACTCAACAAGAAGCAAGGCATACAGATGCTACAATAAGAAACTGCAAAAGATAGTTGAGAGTGCAAATTTAGGATTAATGAAGATCTACATCATTTGACATATGACAGAGAAGACAACTATTCAGATATATCAATCTGCACTGAAGAAGAAGATGAAGTTGCAGAAGAAGAATGAGAAAAGGAAAACACAAAGACACCAGCAAGATATGTTCAAAGAGATCATTCTGAAAATTAGATTCTTGGAAACAAGGATGATGGTGTTTTGACAAGAAGAAGATTAACAAATATAAAAGAACAGGTAGATTTTTCTTTATTGTCTAAAATTGAGCCTAAAAGTTTTGTAGAAACTAGAAAAGATGAAAGTTGGATTGATGTAATGCAAGAAGAGATAAATCAAATCAAGAAGAATTAAATTTGGGAACTTGTCCCAAGACCTAAAGACAAGAATGTCATTCACACAAATGGGTATTCAGGAACAACCTGTATGAGGATGGACAGGTGATCAGAAACAAGACAAAGATTAGTCTGCAAAGGGTATGCTCATGTAGAAGGTATTGACTTTGAAGAAACTTTTTTCTCCTATGGCAAGATTAGAGGCAATTAGGATGTTCCAGGCATTTTCAATTTACAAGAATTTCAAAGTATATCAGATGTATGTCAAATTTTCATTTCTCAATGTCAATCTTGAAGAAGTGTACATTGAGCAACTTGAAGGATTTCAGTTGATAGAAAATTAAGACTTTGTTTTCAAGTTGAGAAAGGCACTATATGGACTCAAGCATGCCCCTAGGGCTTGGTATTCAAGGCTAGAAAAGTATCTACAACAACAAGGATTTAAGAAAGGTGTTGCAAATAGTAATCTGTACATCAAAATAGAAGATAGTCATATGTTGATTATTGTTGTCTATGTTTATGACATTATTTTTGGTGGAAGCAATGATAAGATGTGCAAGGAATTTGTAGAAGAGATGCAAAAAGAATTTGAGATGTCCATGCTTGGTGAGTTATCCTTTTTCTTTGGTTTGCAAATTTCTTAGTCTGATAAAGGCATTTTCAATTCACAAACTAAGTATGTCAAGGAGATGTTGAATAAGTTTAGGATGGAAGACTGCAAGCTAGTTAGTACACCTATGGTGACAAGATGTAAGTTGAGCAAGGATGATGAATCACCTCAAGCAAATCAAACTATGTATAGATCCATGATTGGTAGCTTGTTGCATCTAACTGCATCTAGGCCTGATATTATGTAAGAAGTGTGTATGGTAGCAATATTTCAAGAAACATCTAAGGAAACACATGCAAAGGCAGTGAAGAGGATTTTAAAATACTTGAAAAATACTATGGACTATGGTCTATGGTATCCTAGAAGTGATGATTTCACTTTGACTGCATATACAGATGTTGATTGGGCAGGGAGTTTTGATGATAGAAAGAGCACTAGTGGTGGCACATTCTTTCTTGGAGATAGACTTGTGTCATGGCTAAGAAAGAAGCAAGATTGGTATCTTCGTCAATAACAGAAGAAGAATACATTGTTACAGCATCATGTTGCACTCAAGTGATTTGGATGAAGTAGACTTTGAAGGATATAAAGGTTGAGTATGATGAACCTATTGCAATTCTAAATATTTTAAAGAATGCAGTGATGCATTCAAGGACAAAGCATATCTCAATCAAATATCATTTTCTAAGAGAAAAGGTTGCATATCAGGAAGTCAGATTGGAATATGTGGCTATAAAGGATCAGATTACAGGCATCTTTACAAAACCCCTTCCCAAAGAGACATTTGAGTACTTAAGGTAGAATTTGGGAGTGATATCACTCTCATCTAATCAGTAAAATCTTATGGAGAAGCATGGATTCAAGGGGAGCTAGTCATTACATTATCTTTTAGCTCTGTGGAGAAGACAATTCAAAGATAGATCAGTTGATGAAGACTTTTTTTGAGGTATAGAAAAGGGAAGAATAATGTCCTTAATGTCAAGAGGAAGTATTACAAAAAGGGGGAGCTTAACAGACAGGGGGAGTTTCACATAAAATAGGAAGAATCACATCATGAAGGAAAAAGATTTGTTACATCCCTTTGCCATTAATGTCAAAGGGGGAGAAATTTTAGAAGGTTTGTAACAATTCTGGGAGAGATACAGAAAGTGAACATTCAAAGTTTATTTCTTTTTGGTTGCCATCAATGACAAAGGGGGAGATTGTTGGAAATAATTTCATTGATGTTAAAGGGAAATTTATGCCATAGAAGAAGAATATGTCAAAGGGAAATGGATGTCATAGAAGAAGAATTATTGATGTTCCAAAAAGTTTCAAAGGCATGAATGAAATGCATGAATGATTTTATCCTTCAGTCGGCAAATTGCGATGTTCATGAACTCTTAAGTTTGCCGATGGCTAGTTTCCCTAACAGACAATTCACCAACAGGATGAAGGTGTGAAGAATAAAGTTGGTTTGTGGTTTCTTAATTTCATCAATAGGCAATTTTGCCGACATAAGAGAAGTGATGGTTTATATATCGCTTGGTTCACTGATTGAAGACTTTACCGATAACTTTGTGGAAGTGCAACTTTGCTGACAGGTTCATCGTTTGATGATTTTGTCGACAAAAGGAAGAATGGTTTGTAGTTTTATATTTTTTCTGATAAACCAAATGTGAAGCATGTTCACGGAAATATGACTTTGCCAAAAAGTTTGTGGAAACATAAGTTTTCTGACGAGTTCATGATGATACAACTTCACCGATAGGAGATGTGATAAAGATTATGTTGGCAAGTTCAGGAAGTGGCACTTTTGTCGATAATGGATAAAATGTCCAAAGTTCATGGAAAGTTGATTTTGCTGATAAAGGCTTTTAAGTTGTGGTTTGTGGAGGTGAAATTTTGCTGATAAAGGATTTTTGAGAAATGGTTCGTGGAAAGCTACTTTTACTAATAGTGAATGAAGAAGAGTCCTAGGTTCATGGAGATATAAAGTCATTGATAGACTTCTCTATAAGGCTGTTAGTAAAATAAATTGATTATTTATTTGGGTTGACTCCCTTGGAATTAAAGAGAAAATAGTTATTGTAAAATATTTGAAGCTGACTGACTTTTTAAAAGAAGAGTAAAATAAATATTGAAGTGGCCAACCCAGTTTGCTTATATTGGGGCCCAAATTATGGTTTGGTTGTGTGGGAATGAAGTTGCCCAACCTAAGTATACATTGGAAATCAAAAGTATGGAGGCTAACTTCTATTCGAAAAGCATGAAGTAACTCATATATAAAGGAGAAATGTTCTAGGCGATACAGTGTGTGGTGATGTAATGAAGATTTTTTATGTGTATCGAAAATGTGATATCTTCTGATTTAGAGTAGAAGCATATGCAGATGTTTTTCCATCAGAGTTAAAGAAGATTATGAATAGTAGATCCACAAGGAGTTTTAATTAGAGCATGAAGTAACTCATATATAAAGGAGAAATGTTCTAGGCGATACAGTGTGTGGTGATGTAATGAAGATTTTTTATGTGTATCGAAAATGTGATATCTTCTGATTTAGAGTAGAAGCATATGCAGATGTTTTTCCATCAGAGTTAAAGAAGATTATGAATAGTAAAAGAAATTGGAGTATAGAAGTGAAGTGTGATAGTGAGGGTCCACAATTGGACTGTGACTCTGTTTGTGCAAATCATGATTTATCATTCATAGAAGAGGTGGTGATTGTGTTGTGGAATAGATTGTGCATGTTCATTATGATATTGTGCAGAGATTATTACTAACAGTGTATGGCTGTCATTTCTTTTATAATCATTTCAATTATTTCAAAGGTTGTTGTCTCTTGATCCTTGTGAGGTTGGTGCCTCTCTTTATATGGGTTGGTGCCTAGTTTGGGGATTGTTGTCTCCTTTGGGTTGATGCCCATAAAACTATTATCTGGGTTGGTGCTTAGTTTGGGGATTGCAGTCTCATTTGGGTTGGTGCCCATAAAACTGTTATTTGGGTTGGTGCTCAGTTTAGGGGATTGCAGTCTCCTTTGGGTTGGTGCCCATAAACCTTGTATTGGTTGGCGGATTGGTGTCTCCTAAGGGTTGGTGCCTTCAAATAATATTGTAATAATGAATTTTCTTTGTGAGGCTAGATTTGGATAGTAGATGCAAGCATCTTGCTCACTGTGGTTTTTCCCTTATAGGGTTTCCACTTAAAATCTGGTGTTGTGTTCTTTTGTGTGGTTGTTTTCATTGCTTGCACTATTGATATGCTCTCATTATTGTGTTGATGATCATTGGCAAATTAGTTGAGATTGAAATTTATTGATATATTGATTCACCCCCCTCTCAATATATTTAAGTGTTCTACAATACACTTGGGCTTGCAGATAATTAGTGAAGGGTATCTCATCTTAGATCTATGGCACCTCATGTTGTATCTTGTTTACTATGTGTTGGTTAGTTCTCCATTGTGGTTGTTGGTAGTCATGATCCTATACATGGAATAATATTTTCACCAATCCCTTTTCTCTTGTCATCCCTCTATGGATGGGCGCATTCTCCTCACATCTATGGCCATACCAAGGCTCACTTTCTTCTCTTACCTAGAATAATAGTGATGGGCTTTGATAAGTTTCATGATCATCCCATTCATTGCAAATCTCACAATATACACTCTTCAACCTCCTAAGTGGCTCTACAATATACACTCTCAATGTTGTAGCACATTTCCTTCCTTCTAATATTGGGAACTCATTCTATAGATGACCCTCATTAAAATAATAGGTACACCATATTTTATTTATGTGGAGGGATGATGTCTCCCTATGACTCTCTCCTTTTACTAATATTTCATGTTTCATCTTTAATTTTTCTAGTTCCAATTTCAATTTTTCTATTTCCTCACTCTCACCCTTCTCATTTTCTCTCATCCATGGCTACACTTCAATCATAGAATCTATGTCTACTACTTCTTTGTAAGATTTAAAAATTCTTCCATCTAATGATGGTCGAATCCCAAGTAACAGTCTAGAAGAAAACCATTCAATTATTTGGTTTTTAGTAAGTGCTCTTCCAATTTCTTGACCACTCCCTTGAATCCTTGGTCAAATTATCTTATAGTCTCTCCTTTCCTTGATATCATCTTCCTCATCTTATACTTTCTAAGGGGATCTTTGGAGATAGAAAGTTGTTTAAAAATTCTTCTTTCAAATAGCCTATTCTTTGTCATGTAAAAAGCATTCCTTCGTATACCATTTGAGTGCTTCATCTCTTAGTGTCCCAAAAAATTCATATAAATTTTTCTAATTACCTATTATTACATTCCTTCTCCAAGTAGATTCTAGAACAAATATATGTCCAGTTGCTTCTTTTGTATCCTTACCAAAAATATGCAGTTTGGTCTAATGGGGTTCCATTTAGGAAGTAGTAGGTTCCTTTAGTTTGTCATTGTTTCTTAAGGATTCTCCTCTACTCTCTTTTCTACATTCTTTGTCTTCTCTTAGTTCCTTAGAATTTTTCGCCCTTAAATCCATAGCACTCTTACTGCACTTGGTAGGCTTCTATTGTTTTCCAATTTTCTCACTCTACCCTTATCCCTAGGTAATTCAATATCAAAGAAATCTTATCCCAAAATTTCCTCACACAATATCACAAACGATATTCTTGCTAGCTCTTCCTCTATTTGAAAGGGTCCACTAAATATATTATTTTGAGAAACTCTTCTTTCTTTATATGGCATGGAGGTGACTCTTGGTTTGGGAGGGTCACCTCTTCATTTATAGGGTCTTTTCATTTTTAAGGATGATTCTTTTGATAACTCATCATTAGATAGTAAAATTTTATTGAATAACACTGAGTTATAACATCCTTCTTCAAATGCTTCTATTGTATTGATGTCAAGTTTCGTATCATTGAACATTTCTTTTAAGTTTTCATTCCCTTCACTTTTCATCCTTTGTTGAAATTCTAGGGTTTTCAACATTTTCTCCTTTTGTAGGCATACATTCCTATTCACAACATCCTCCAAATAATTAGCACTAAAATTCAAAGGTTTTAATTTAAAAATTATGGTTACTAACCCCTCAAACCCTTCATTAATGGTGGCCTTTAGATTAGACAAATCCAAATTAGAATTTAGTTCTTGAGTTAGAAAATCAATGGTCGATCACCCTTAATTCTAGGCCCTAGCTAAGAACTCCTACTTATAAGCCCTCCCATACCCAACTCAATTGATTCTTCACACTCCTTTATTTGTTCTTCCATCCGTGTCAAATTGTTTTTTTTTTTCATTTTTGATTAGGGTTACTGGTTGCTCTAACTTGTCAATGCTAGTGAGTACCACCTTGTCTATTATTTCCTCTAATTTTAGACTCTCCAAACTTTTAAAAATATCCCTCTTAGCGCACTCCAATGAAACTTCCCTAGCCTTCGCAATCCTTCTATGGTATCTTTCCTCCCTCTCTTGAATCTATTTCAATCTCCTTTCCTCATCCATGTTCATCTCAAATGCCATCTCAATCTCTTTGACAATTTCTCTTTGCATCTTGTTATCTCCTTTGGCCATGGGTGTTTTTAATTTCATTTTACATTAATCTTTGAATCCATCTTCTATGACTCAAATTAGACATGCCCCAGCAGTTGCATCTTTTTAGGATCCACCTATTCCATTTGTCACCCCTAGGTGCCTAACTCCCTTATGCCCTCCCCCCTACTGAGGGCTCGAACCTATTGTGTGCTACTACACAACATCCCAAACACTTCTATACTTTTTTTAATCCCTTTTATCTAGAAATTTTCTCATTGTAACACTCTCCTTAGGTTTGATCCTCTCCTTACCACCAACAACTAGGGTCCCAACAATAGAACCAAATATTGATAAATCATAGACCAGAGATTTGTGTTATTTCTATGTTATTGTTGTGTTTTATCCTAGTGTGATGGATAAGGAAGAGAATCAAAACATATGTGATGGATTACAAATTAGTGAGGTGAATTATAGAATAATACAGTTAAATAAATCATACATGTATACACCATTCATTCATAACAACACCATATACATCATATATTTATCATGTCATAATACATTATCAAGTATCCATTACATTCATGTTTCACCTTGATATCTTATCCCCATCTCTCACTAATATATTTATTCTCTATGCTCACATATCTCACTCATCTGTATCTCTCTTATATGCTCTATATATATGTTATCTATGTTATTCTCTATGTTCTATCTATTATATATCCTATACAGTACATATATGTTCATCATTACATTTAGGGACATGTCCCTATCTATATTCCTTCATAGTGGTGCCTCTCTAGAGTTGTTGCAAGTCATCTATACGTGCTGCATTGTTGTTCTAGTGATCTACAATAACTCTAATTGACTTTGTTCTGCACAAGGGTGTGTTCTTTTACTACCAATATTTTTCAACCTAATGGAAATGGCTTAGCTCTATACTACCAACAAATACCATATGAAAGGAAATAAATGTGTGGAACATGTTTCCTACACTAATCTATAAGAGGAGGTATGTGAAAAAAATTAAATTGATTGATGGTTACAAGGAAATAAACACAAAACTAATATACCATAATATAGTGATTTATGAGGAGAAAACTCTTTCAAGAGAAAAAACTCGCACTCCAAAGCAACTCAATGTATTATTTAGTAATCAAATTGTTATAATACACTTGTAGAGTTTAAGCCTTTACAAAAGTATCGCCAATAAGAGATTTGCAGCAATTCTAACAACATAACAATACCTACAAAACTCACTACGAAACCTCCATCTCAAGCACCCAATATATTGGAGAACAATACATGGAACCATCAAATGATAATTAGAAAACCATGAGCTAAAACCACCCAAAATGTGACACCCAAATCCCTAGTCAAAATCTAATGCCCAAATCCCAAGATGACTCCATGGGCTAAAAATAGTCTATTCCTTACACTTATCATAAGCTTATCATAATCCAATCACCAACTTCAGTGTTCCCTTATCTCCATTTAGATGTGTCTTATGATGTACCATAACATATGTCATAATTTGGTCAACAACTATGAGTCCCTCTTATAAATCTCTTACGTGTCATAGATGCTCTTACATTTCCAATGTGGGAAGCCATAACTTTTGGTCTAACAAGCTTATTGAGCCCCTTTTCTAAAATTGAAGATCTTGAATAGATCCATGTTGTTGTAACTAGCTTTCTCTAGTTAAGGGCCATTTCAACAATTTTTCAAGGCCAAAATAAACCTATAGAGCCTTGAAAATTATATTATTTATGTTCTATAGCTTGACATTTTATTTATTTATCTTAAGACTAGAATGCAAAGTTGAGACACATTTTCTAACAAATCTATAGTTTGACAAAGAATCCTACCTTTAATGCTCACACAAAACATATTGATGTATAATTTCACCTTGTTTGGGATATGGTGGAGGATTGTACGGTATTGATTTAGAAGGTTGATGCCTTCAAGAATATTTTTTATTCTCACTAAGTCAATGAGCACAAATAAGTTTACTTAGTGCAGATTAGCTATGTTCATCTCTACTCTTAGTAGTTAGTCTTTTTTGGCCCCCTTAAGTTCTTTCACAATATATACAAGTGGGAGATTTTTAGGATTAAGTGTTGTACCACCTTGCAAACTCTTAGGAACAATTAAAAATATTTAATATCTTGTATGTTTTAATGTTGAGCCCTCTTGAAGTAGGAAACCACACATAGAGAGAATCTCAAGATTCCATGAAAGACATACTACAACACTTGGAAAATGTGTTATGATAGGTGTAAGAGAGAATTAGACATTGAGGTTACAAAGTGGACTTAAAAGAGTATCTTGGATTGTCTATTTTGGGCAGTGTGTAAAAGCATTTTGGAAGAGCAACTACACCTTCAAAATTAGAGTGCATAGTTTGACTAGTTGATTGGTCAAATGGGGAGTTACACTTCCATGCATAAAGGTGGTACTTGGGTTGGAATGGTCATCATGACCATGACTTGGATGCCCCCTTCGGGAGCCAATGGTTTTGGTGAAACCACAACTGGTTTTCTAGATGGAAAAACTATATACGCAAGCCTTGACATAGTGGTTTAGAATTGAATCATATTGTATTGCAGGGCTTTGTAGGTTTTGAGTTTAGGGCTAGTTATTGCATGTTATCAGAGTGTTAATATAGAGGCTACATCATTTGTAAAGGTTCCTCAATCTATTGTAAGTGTAATGTTGAAAATTATTCCCTTGCAATTTCACGCTATATTTTGGGCTTGCTTTAGTGTCCATTCCCTTAGCATTTTTTAGGGATCATTTTAGCCTAGCCTTAGCCTTTTTCCTTCACTAGATTGCCAAATTTCTCTATTAGATTCTAATTCTTCTAGTTGTTTTGGGAACACGTGTTGAATTTTGTGCAATTTAGTGCTACGTATAGACGTCCTATGAGTTCCAAAAAATTAAAACATTGATTTCCCACTTAGTCACCCATTGTCACCTGTTGTAACACTCAGTTGTTAGAAAAATACCTTCAGTGTCCGAATCTAACCCAAGTTTAGTTTCCTCACAAACTCTTATGCAAAAGTAATTTTGAATCTCTTGCTCATCCTCTCTCAATCTATCTCTCTTGGCTATGCTTAGCTGTACATATCTCCATTGTTGAACTTATTGAAGTTGCATGTTGTTCAAATCTTTTTGGATAGATACAAGTGTTATTTTACCTTCTACATCATGCTAGTAATATTGTTTTTGTTTTTTCTTTGAATGATATTGCTGCAACTTCTTTATCATATTTCTCTCTATTTACTTTGGCAAATCTTTGGTGTAGACCACCACCTTGTTTATCTTCATATGCACACTAGAGTATTCTTCCATGTAGAGTAGGGTTGATACTTATAGATTTCATTGTATTGTCACTACTCTTAATTCCTAGATGCACATAGGATAGGAGCACACATTATTTTTCTACTTTCTTTATCATTGGATATCCATGGAGGTCAAAAGACCAACACAGGGGTTTGACCTGAAGGAAAACCCCCAAATAGCCCCAACATTTCTTCTTATTTCAACTATAGGTATTTTGGGAGACATTCAACTACACAAAGGTTTGCAAGTGTCTTCCCCTTTTCTTTTCATTTTAATATTTTATTTAATTTTGTTAGTTTGGCTCTATTTTATCATTTCAATATTATCCAGTATCCCCTGGCTTGTTGCAATGTATTTTTGTTCCTTGTTGTGCAGGTTAGTCTGAAATATGGGAAAAACCTTATGTTTGTGACTTTATGGGACAACGTGTTAAAGGACTACAACGCTTCATGCGGACGTCCACATGTTGCACTAGCGTCCAAGACAATGAACTCCAACTTTTGGTGCCAAGTTCCTTTATTTATGCTATTTACAATTCTGAATCTAGTTTTCTAATTTTGTATTTCAGTTTCTTGTAAATTAGTACTTTCTACTCCAACTCATATATAATGTAATGTAGAAAGTTAAAGGTATCATTTTTCTACATTATAGTCAAACTTTCTCAAACTTAATTCATTGAGATCTACGTTTGAGGCTAATTTTTTTACCATAAATAGTTTTTTGACCTAATATATCTATTGTTGTTTATCTTTTTTTCCTATTCTTGTTTCAATTTTACTAAGTATGATTTCTAATTCAAATTGGTGATATACAATTTGATTTTATGTTCCTAATTGAAGAATAAACAAGTTAAAATCAATAAAGTAGATAACTTTTATAGCATAAACTACTTGGTCATAGATGTGAGTGTATATAAGAGGTTATAGAGGGAGGGTTGCAACTACTTAATAGACATTGCAATCTATCCCTAGATACACTATGCCATCATCATTTCATAACCCTGGATATCCACAAGAAGCATATGAAATGTCACCTCCATTAGATACAAGTGGGATATTGTAAGGGCCTCAAAACCCACCATGCAATATCTACCAACTTCAAATTAATGGGGGCTATCAACAAGGTTACCAAGAAAACCATTGAGGGTTCCATGGTGGAAGAGTATACATAGGTTGTTATCAAGATGGGAACAAGTATATCTAGGAAGAAGGAACAATACATGCTATAAATGTGGAAAGAAAGGGTATATTGTGAGGAATCAACAAACAAGTTGTGGGTTCTCTCATGAAAAAGGCACACATGACACCTTTTGTGGCAAATTTAGAAGAAGAAATAAAGGGAGATAGAAAATGATGAAAGCTATGGTAGTTGCTATGTAAGTTCCTTTTCATTTGGAAAATGTCCAAAAGTTCCAACTAGGAAATAAATCACAAGACAATGATAGACTAGGACAATTATGACATAAGGGGTACAATTAGAGTGGTGTGGCTTGATAATCAATTGAATTAAGAAAAAACAAAGCCCAAGGGCATGTACATGTTGGCTTGACCTCCTAGCTACACTCTATGTAAATATGCATTTAGGTTTACTAAACATGTAGGCCATGTATGGATGGATGAATCTATTTATATGATTGTTATGTAAAGGTGAAAGTAAAGGTCACTTTTAGGTTAAGGCCAAGCTTTAGTTTATTCTCGTAAGGGAGTTTTTTAATACCCCAAGCTTTTGATATTGTAACCAATGGAGCCTTCATTAGTAGAATCTCATAATGAGATTTTTTTCCATTTAGATTATATATTATTCATAATTTATACCTAGGGTTTTCTACCTCTTGACCAAGCTTGAGAGTAAACTTAAACTTTCCAATCCACCTCTGCATGTGGGAGTATTATGCATTCTCTTCACTACTATTTATCCCAAGAGTTTAAAACTTGGTCATTCCATTGCAACTAAATCCCCATTAAGTTAAAAAATTGTGAATACAAACACAAATGCACCTATCTGATATGCATTCAAGGGAACACTGAAATGGACATGTAAATTATTTCACTACTGTGGATATATCTACTTAATGCCAAGGAAATATGCATGATTGATTATGGAAATGACTAGTCAACAAAGTGCACAAATGTCCCATAACTTAAATGATGGTTGAGCCCTTATGTTAATTGCAAATTCTCCTTCAACACGACATCATAGAGATCACTAATAAGCATAAGAGTAGTTGATCCCAATTAATCCTATACATCTATTAAGCAATTTCTCTCAACTCAACCTTGTTATGGTTAAGCATATAAACAACCTCTTCCTATTGATTAAGATTTTAGGAGTTTTTTTTGTTTGTAATGAAGCTAGGGTGAGAAACCATCATATGAATCTACTACATGTCTACACATAATATCATGAGCATTGGTGATGGTAACCACATTATAATGTAGTATTTAAACATAATCAATTCCTTCTTAAAGGGTTAGATGCAAACATTTACTCTCATTAGTCATTATTGAAAACAAGTGAAGATATAAAAAATAGACATGTTGCACTAATAACTTTTAAAATAAGAAATATAATAATTTACAATAAATTAAATGTTATGTTTTTAATATTATAAAATATATGTTTTAATAATATTTAAAAAAATCCCCCCATTAATGGGGCTGGTGATGAGTGCTAGGTAGATCCCATGAAATACACCTTTTTACCCCTCTTTTTCCTTCCTTATTTCATTGTCCTGATGATTGCACCAAAGTAGATTGACAAGATTGTTCTAATTATGATTAATGAGAGATGAATTACTTAAAATCATGATTTCTGATTGAAGGACTAATGTGCATTGAATTCATGGAAATATGCAGAAATCTTCTCTTTTTGAATCTATAGGTGCAGATGTTCAGGAAAAGACAATTTTGGTCATCTCCAAAGATGGTCCTAATAATCTCCAGAGCTGACATATGGATAACGTACCAGTCTCCAATATTTTCCAATATGATTGGAGAGATTTTGAGATAAGGGGGTGAATCATCTCTGGAGCTAAACTAAAGTCATGAGCATATCTCTGGAGCTACAGACAGAAGCACACACCTCTAGAGTCTCCTCAACACAAATGCAAATTTCTAACGCCGCTGCTAGTCAACACTTCCAGTGGTAATTGGGGTGCTCCAGATATTACTCAATCAGCACCTGAGTAATTGGATGAAGACCTTAGTTAACTATTGGAAGTTTTTTCTCTCTTTTTGATTTTGTACGAGTTCTTGATAAACTGATTTAAGTACCTATATTTTAGGGCCTTGCTGCCCAATTGTATTTGAAACTAAGACTCAGATTTAGTGAGACTGTTGTTCCATTAAATCTATTTTAATTGCATGACTTTTTACTTTGTAGTTAAAAATTTAGTAGAATAAGAGATTGGTACTATCTCATAGATGAACTAGTAGTTAGGATAAGTGATATCTCATCACTGGATTAGATATAAACTTACAAAAGTAGAAGCAGAATATACAGTGGATGAATTATTATTATTGTGATCTCATTTTGATATAGATACTTTTCTGAATAGAAAATGGTACTGATGGAATTGGATTGAAAGTGAATTGTGATATTATCTTCTTGTGTTGATTCATTGCTTTAGTCTTCAGCCCTAAGGGTGTGGAGCAAGGGCCCACTCCCACCACCAAGGCAGAAGGCTAGTATTGTTTGTTTATTATTCTATTTTAGATTCTATTGTTTGTTGTTCTGTTTAGAAAAATAGTTTCTATTTTCTAATAGATAAATGTATGTTTCAATTGTATGGAATAGTATAGATCTACATTAGCAATTCATTGTTTCACTTTTGTTTTCAATATTCCTAGAATCCATTTTCATAGTAGATAGATCAGTAGCATTAATTTCTTCAATCAGTAAAGATCATTAGAGTTAGTTAGATAAACTGGCAACTATAGGATTCCTAATTGCAGACAGCCAAGGACACAGCCTTGGATTTGACACATGAAAATATGATTAAATGTCGAGGACCAATGACCCTTGTCAGTTGGGGGTGTTGACACTGTGAGGAAAAGGAAGGAGACGAAATGGGAGCCGCCAACAGAGGGATGGGTGAAGTTGAATTTTGATGGAGCATCTAAGGGTAACCCGGGCTGGGATAAATTTAAGAACCCCCCCCTCTCGGAGAAGATGTATAAACCTGGCGAATTGTGTATACTTCCGAAGAAAAATATTAATTTTATTGGCAAATTTTTTTGTTTTTCTAGGGAAAAAAATAATCTTATTTGGCGAATCCTTTGTAATTGCTAGAGGTCTATGGAAAATCTTGGCAAATTGTAATTTTTTTAAAACCAATAAAATATTTTCATTGGCGATTAAAACCTATTTTCAAACCAATTAAATATTTTCATTGACAAATTAAAACCTATTTTCAAACCAGTAAAATATTTCTGTGGGCGAATTAAATGTATTTTCTAAATAAGAAAATATTTTTGTTGGCGATTAAAATCTAATTTCAAATCAAAAAATATATTTGCATTGGTGAATTAAACCAATTTTCAAACGAATAAAAAAAATCATTGGTGAATTTAAATATAGTTTCAAACCAATAAAAAATTAATTGGTGAAATAAATTGTTATGCCAATAAAAAATCATACAGTGTGTCGAAAATATCAAATGGGTCATATTGTTCTATTCTGGGACAAATTTTACACACATTGAAATTCCTTCATAAAGTGTCTAGAATGGGGACAAGTGTCAACATATTTATTATGTTTGAAGCAAGATGTCAGTACAAAATAATATACCAGATGACTGTTCGATGAATTTTTGATGGACGACTATAGTTGCACTCCAGAAGAAAATGTTTGAAACACTAGACCGGTGACTTCAAGCCTCCGTAATAACACTTGAACCGTTAGATTTCCAAATATCAATGGTTGACATTTCATACAAGAAACCCTCTGTGTAATCTTATGTTGACTTGCTACCTCCAATTGCCACTTGTCTAAGTTGAAACCTGAGCAATCAAAACCGTGTTGTTTATCAACCCCTTATACCTAATCTTGTCAGTCACCACTTCTTGGGGAACAAGTTAACCTAGCAGGGTCCACTTTTTAAATGCTTTAGTAAATATTTTGAAGCAACCCTAAGAGACTTAAAGGGTGAGCTATTAAATATTTAATTAAGACACATGGGAAATTCCTTGACAAGATGTTTTAATCTTAGCCATCCAATGTTGAAGAATTTAAGTAGACAACAGATGGCTTGAGAAGTTAATGTACGAGCAGGTTGTCAGTCAGTTAAGTCATGAATTCATGTCCTAATATTCGTTTAAGTTGATTGGCCCCTTAATCTAGAGGTTACTCGTTGTCATCGGTAAAATGATTTGCAGGAAGGGTGAAATCTAATCATCGCGTAAGGGCGCATGAGGAATCTGTTAGGAGAGAATATTCACTACACGACTGCGACAGAATGACACATGTCAAAGAATCTAAGCTGGAATTGTATCCCACTAAAGACCCTACATCAACCAACCTCCTATTGCTAGTTGTTAAGGTAAGGGTAGTCTGAGAAAGACTTGATCCAATGGTTGCACATCGTCGCAAGGAGAATTTCACAGGATGGAATCTGCACTACGTGGTCATGACATGGCGACACGTGGCATTCTCTTGTTTGAGAAGTGAAAATCAAATGAAAGGCGAGCACGTGAAGGCTAAGCGCACCCGCGTGTGGTAGGTATGAGATGGGCCATCATAGGATGTTACGTTGTGAGGTACTGCCATGTATTCGACCCATACAAAAGGTGACACAATTTATAGAAAAGGTGTAGATGACTTGGTTTGTTCCAATTGGATGAAGACTATTCAAAGAAGGTGATGAAGATTGTCAAATCTAGTTAGCCAATCAGGACCATGGATTTTAGATTGTAAGGAAAAGATTAATGGCCTAGATTCAAACTTTCAAAAGAGAAAGATTTCCAAGTGCTTGCGACACGAAGTTTGAACTGAGTAATGACTGCCTTGACCTTCATTAATATAGAGAATTGTGCAGGAATTCATGCATTAAGGTATTCTTTGTCATTTTCAAGAGTGCGATTGCATTTAGACCAAAGAAATCTTCAGAATGAGTAGGAAAAAGTGATCTCAAGCTTCTGCAAGCGCTGAAAACTAGTAACTGTTCCTCCTCTATGCCTAGTTTTTCCAACTGCAGGTTAATTTTGAAGCTTTTAGGGTCATTGTCAACCATAAAAACCGTAAGCTACCTTCATAAAATCAAAATGAGTCAGTCAAGCTAGCCTTCCACTTCAAAACAAAGCTTAGATGAGGATCTTATGATCCAACTCCCTGGTTCTGCTAGAACACCTTTGAAATTGCATGGCCCAGGCAGACCTGAGGATAAATTTCTTGACTACTCTATAATTGCTGGGATGCCAAGTTACCTGTCCCAGGTTGGATCCTCTTTGAGCATTGGCATAAGAGGATGAACTATAAGGCCCCTATCTATCATGCCTAGATATATGATTTAGCCAAGCTCATTTGTTCCAATGTTTTCCCCAACCTTGACTTAACTAGGTCAATAACATTAAGGTATGATCCAACCACTAGGATAGTAATAGCTAGAAATGGTTCAAAATTTATCAAGCTTACCAAAGGATACATTGCCACTATATTCAACTTGGACCCTACAGCCAGCAAACAAATTGACCTCATGGCTTTCAAGAAAAAATACCAGACTGTGAAACGAGCTTACAAGGAATATAACTTAGCAAAGCACAGGCTAAGGGGTGTTAATGGGAAATTGGTAAAGATTTCATATGATGAGAAGGAACCTTTTCATTGTAGTATGTTTAATGAATATTTTGTCAGAACCTATCACAGTCTATGTCAAGTATTAGGGAGAGATGCTTCAGATAGAATCTATGTTTCTTTGATGATGATGGCTGTTGATATTTAGAACCCAGATGTCAAGGAACCATATGCATGATCAGATGACAAAGATCAAAAATAATTTGTCTAAACTGAATGTCCATGTTGAATTCACATAGTCCTCCTTGTTGTGCCATATGTACTTATTTGCTTTATCAGGGATGTGGCACCAGAATCTACATGTCAAGGTTTCAAATGCTCAAGGGAACAAGCTGCTAGTGCAAGTATGGACATGTATGCTAGATATACACTATGTCACATCAGATTATGTCATCTTTGAAGAATATTTTGTGAGGAGAATCCTTGGATTTTTGGAGCCAAAGGGTGAAAGGTTGCATCTTGATGTATTAGATTTCTTACGACCTCTGGATAGGACTCCCCACCTTGGAATTGATCACAATTGGGGTGATTGGTTCTATCATGAGCATACTAATTGCATAAGGGTCTATGGATGCTAGACTGCACCCCATATACTACCCAAATATGTGCCAAAGAGGGTGGCATTTTTAGAAGTTATAAGGTAGTTAAATGATTCTGACAAGCAACACTTAAGGAACTGCAAGAAAGGTTCATTCTTCCCTTCTTCCATCAAATTTTGTGATTTCTTGATCCCTGATAAGAGTGGGTTGGACCAAATTTATTCAGTTATGCAATGTTTTGGAATGTATTTGGAACAACCAAGGTATTTTGACCCTGAGGGCTTCATAAACAAAACCAGAGTCAGCAAGGGAAGGCCCTAGTACTTTCATTAGGTGGATTACAATGAGGACATTACCAGGAATTGTTTTACAATGAATGATGTCCACCACTTGAGGATCAAGTGGGATACTATCATGGCTAGTGAGTAGATGAAGAAAAACATGAATCCTGCATATCCGGGTGCATTTGTAGAAATGCAAGACCCAATGAAGAGAATTGAGAAAATGTTGGATAATGCAGAATAGTTGATTGCCTCTGCCCCTGCAGGAGAACATAGATATGCTTATGAGCTTGGAAGCTCAAGTGGAGAGTATAATGTAAAGAGGGAATCAGTTGGTCCCTCCCTTGCCAAAAGGGCCAAGATTATTGATCTCGAGAATCTAGAATAGATAAAGGTGGTTGACCTAGATGGAGAGGAGGAACATGCACAAGAAACTAACCCTCATTCACCTAATAGACTAAGACCTTATTCATCCCTAGAGAATAGGGCAGTGAGAGTAATGAGGAACCCTACTGTTGATATTGAAGATATTACGGTGATGGCCTATGACAAGTTTATGGAGGATGATGAATTTGTCAACACTCATGAATTTAGAAGCTATGTTTTGAAAGTGAGGAGTGAGGAATTTCAGAAGAAAATTGAAGATTCCAAGGCTAGAGTAGACCCAAAGGAGTATGATGCTATTACTCAGAGGGTCCTAAAAGAAGTACACCGGTCTATAAGTGTAATGACTCCAGAGGAAGGGAGAGGACTAGTGGAAAAAAGTAATATTCTGCTTCTCCCTCACTGGACTCTATCAGATGCCATTTCATTTGATACAATCACTAGAGATGATTCAGATGCGACAAGGGAACAGATTGAAAAGGCCCTCTCTGGTGCAACCTTCAACTCTAAATTTGAAACATTGGCAATATGGGCTCTAGCCCCAAACAACAAAAAATCTAGGGTTGAATTAGGAGAGATGATAAGGGATGTAATAATAAAAAGAGTATCTAATACCCCTGTTCCTCAGGCTGCAAGCCTAAATGTACATACTGCATAATTTTCAGAAGCAACTGCGAACAAATTGCAAAAGGATTACAATCAGCTGCAACTTAATTATGCTTAGGTAGTTGTAGAGATAAATAGGTTGAAGCAGTAGCTGTCATTGGAAGCCAGTACTTCAGCCCCTCCTCCAGTGATCCTAACTACAGAACCTCTTCCAGTGGATATAGAGCCTCTCCTTTTAGAGATTAGAGAGTTGAAGGAGGATAACAAGAGATTGAAGGAGGAAAAGGATAACAAGGTTAAAGAGGTGGTCACCAACTTGATCAAGAATGGGGTGACAAACATTTTAACTAGAGTTGAGGAGACCTAGAAATCCTACTCACAGTTGAGAGCAGTCTATGAAAAGCATGAGTCTGACAAACAGAGACTATTGAGTATAAAAATAAAGTGGTTACATAAAACTAGAGAAGTCAGAGATATCATGTCCTACCATTGTCATTGTGTCACTACCATTTGTCCCACCACCACCAGTGTTTAAACTTGAAGTGTTGAATAACCCTCCTCTTTCGTATATGGACTTCTAGATTGTAAGTGCCCTTTCATAAGGAAATTTTTTGACATTATACACACTTCCTAACACTCTCAAGTAATTTTCCAAATTCTTGTCTAGTTTTTTTCTTATCTTTGATTTCAAAAACCCCAATCCACTGAAAACTCTCTCATCTTCCACCGAACCCAATATCATTGTTTGACATAAATCAACAAGTTTGAAATATTCTGATATCAAATCACACAATATTTCACTTTGACCCAAGTTTTTCCAGGCCTTTGTTATTGATCCTGCTTTGAAGGGATTCTCCATGGCATCAAACTGGTCTATCATACTTCTTGCAAACTAACTACATTGTCCTCTAAGCTTATTTCCATCTATAATTCCTTCTATTTTTTGTCCATTGCATTCTGCACTTTTTGAAAAGTATGCGGTCAAGGTAGTTACTTTTTGATGAAAAAAGCTTGGGCTATCTCAGTGGCCTTGAACCCAAAATTGAGGATACACAATAGACATGGAATCATGTATTTCTTCTCAAGGGAATTGATTATAAATCTTTGTTGAAAGATTGCTTGCAATTTCCTTCATTCAATAATGCCATCAAAATCTTCCTTTCTAACAAGTACTTCTCTGATAGAGCGCCTAACCGTCTTACAATGGTGCATTGGTATCTCAAATCCACGTACAAAGGCACATAACTCCCTGCTTGCATTAGACTATAAATAATTTTTAGGATTATTCAAATCTGTAATTATCTACCACCTAAAAAAAATTGGGCTTTGAGAAGTTAGATCTAGATATAGATTATTGAGGGCCATGCATGTCATTCTACGTAGTTTGGTATATTGATAGATATACATAGTTCTATCTTGGGCTTTCTTCACAATATTGTTCATTTCATCCAGCATGGGGAGAAGACTAGCTAAAGTTAAGAGTGTCTCTATATCGCTTAACCTATGTAAGAGGTCAGGAGCATTGTCTACTATGTTGAGATGCTCGTACATTATTCCAATCAAGGATGGATATTCTGAAAGAACTTGTTGCACTGGTTCATGCAAGGAGATCCATCTGGTATCAACATCCTTTAAAAGCTTGTTTCCTATTGTTATTCCCTCAACAAAATTTTGAAATTCTGTAAAACATTTGGGGCTTTGACAGAAGTATGAGTGGAGCTCGCAAAATAGATTTTCAAAATTTGATACTGTAGGAAACTTGCTTACAATTTTAAATGCTAAATTCATTCTATGGGCCATGCAGTGAATGGAAAGCATGTATGGTGCACAAGTAGTTTGTAATTTTGTGCAAAGACCGGTCCTATGACCTTGCATTACTACACTCCATCAGCTCCTACACACACCAACTTTTTGGCAATTGTCAAGTCATCCATACTTGCAATTTCATTCAAAGACTTCTTAACTAGTTCAAATAGATTTTGCGATGTTGAACTATCCTTCATTTTATGAACACAGAGTAGACAAGCTCAGCAAACATGTTCTTTTATAGTATACACATGAATATAGATCCAAGAAGTAATATCTACCACAGTAACTTCATCTAAATATAATGCAATGAAGTTTGACTCTTTTATATTCTCCTTTAAATCTTGCTTTTCCACCGCAGGGAGACAGTTTGCCCATTCCCATCCAACGTTGATTAACCAATGTGTGCTAAGATAGTGAGGAACACTCAAAATAGATAATAAATTACTATACTTTGAGTAGTCTGTCATAGGACGCTGTCTGGACAAAATATGAAAAACAACACTCATCTAAACAGTTTTTGCCAGTTGTGCTCCTTCCATTGCTTTTCCAAATTGAGCCTTGATTGTACCTCCATTTGCAGCAAGCTTTGTCATTCTTTTCTTATGCTCATCATATTCTATGGCATACTTCACATGAAGACATTCTTCCTTTGATTTCCATCTTACTACTGATATTTCCTTTCCATCTATGATTTGTTTTTCATAAACTTTACCTATATGCTTTTCTATAGTGTCAAGCTTTAGCTGCAATTTCTTGTCTCTTTTACATTTCCAACTACAAATCACACACTTGTATTCTGTTGGTTGTTCATCTTTGTTTGCTTTCTCTACTGGTTCAATGAATGGGTACTTTGACACCCAATCAAGTTAAAAATTCCTTGAAATTTCCCACTCGCGCCCCAGTTTTGAATCTTTTGATTTGCCTTTTCTTTTCTTCTTGCCAACATCATCTACAACGCCAGCATTTTTTTTTTCATCCAAGTCAATTATCTCAATCTGGCTAACCGGGGTATCCCTTGGAACATCTTCTATGGTATTGCCATCCTCAAATTGGCTAACCAGGGTTTCCCTTGGAACATCTTTTGTAGTATTGCCATCCTCAGTCTGGCTAACTAGGGTATCCCTTGGAACATCTTCTATGATATTGTCATCCTCATTGTGGCTAACCATGGTATCCCTTGGAACATCTTCTGTGGTATTACCATCCTCATTCTGGCTAACTAGGGTATCCCTTGGAACATCTTATGTGGTATTGCCATCCTCATTCTAGATAACCAGGGTATCCCTTGGAATGTCTTATGCGGTATTGCCATCCTCATTCTAGCTAACCAGGGTATCCCTTGGAACATCTTCTATGGTATTGCCATCCTCATTTGACTCAATGGCAATCCCACCTTGTGGTGGTGGTGAGGTATTGCGAATGGCTTCTTCATTATTATTTGGTGCAAGAGTTGATGGTGTAGCTCCATATTGATTTGATGGATCAAAAACAATTCTAGTTCTAAAGTAAGACTATATACTAACTCCACCTTTTCAGCGTTTTGATGGCCTCCCAGTCCCTTCACCACCCTGAGGAGTCTTACCCTTGTCATACTTGCAGCTTGACATCTTGATCTCCCACTTCAAATAAAAGATGGAAGAAAATGTCTTCTTGTTTAAGGACATACTCATAGAATATAGATCCCATTCCCTACTAAATATCTTCTTTAAGATTGAATCAAGAATGGAAGAGAGATAAAGAAATCTTATAACACTAATACTATGAAGAAATGATTACTCACCTTTAAGTTTAGGTTTTCACTAACTTGCTATTTGTTAATGCAAGAATGTCTGTGTTGTAAGTTTCTAACTTTGCTTATGATCAACTTCAAGGTTCCAACTCCAACTTCCAAAATTTGAATCGAGAGCTCACAAGTTTAGAACTGAACAAAATGTGTAAGAATAAATCAGAGTTTTAATTGTATTTATATCAATCCATATTTGGTGAATTCTGCAGGAATTCTATATGGTATATTAAAAAGATTTGGTGAATCCCGTGTGATTATATAAGGAGTACATTTAAATGTCGGTGAATCAAACCTCAACGGACTACATACATTGTAATTTCCAAGGTGAATATGGACCTACAATTAGCATGGAGGTGTCATGGAAATTGGCAAAATGTCCCCTCATAATCAACTACTTGTAAATTTTAATTGGCGAAATGGGTCCTCACACGCAGTAACCATTTAATGGGGCTTGTGAAATGGATCCTCATGCACAACGAACATTGAATGAAGTTGGCAAAACATGTTTTGATACACAATGTTATTTTAATAGTATTAGTGAATATATAGGTGATTTACTACTTGCTTCCGAAATTCTAGGCGAAAATATTAGTCGATCCATTTGAAACATGTAGTTTGTTATGGAAAAAATCTTACTAAGTTGATTCTCATGAAATAAATTGATGGTGAATAGATATGCATTTGACCGATAATACGTAAAATCTGGGCGATTTGACTGCCCTATTGGATGCAATTTATTCGCCAATTCTGTCTTGGCCGATCTGCGATATTCACCAATTAGTGAATATTTGCCACTAAAAAAATCTCTGATAATAATACCCTCATATAGGAAAGCATACGGCTCACCATGATCTTAGTGCCACTGTATGATAGGTCTAATCACCAGGATGTGCTCCCAGTCCCATACCTGTAACAATGTAACACCTGCGGAAAGGCTGCTCCCTGATCTATAAACATAGTCATGCAAATCATGATAAAGCTGCCCCAAAACACAAGGTCCGCATGCATTTCAGATCCCATGTGTAAACATCCCTGACAACATAGTGCCCCATCCAATAGATAATCCTCGTGAGTACCTATTTGGACATAGGAATCCTCCAATCAGTGAAACAACAATCCATCTAATTTGGTCACAAAGTCGAGGCACTCGAGCCCACCGGATCTCCTGATCCTACACACCAAGGTTGTCCATAGAAAAGACCTCTCTCATGCCTGCCTCTCCCCACTCCGTGTCATAGTCAACTCTCGCACCCTCAATCGGAATCTACAGGATGTGCCGCACATTCTCAAGCGTCACAGTCACCTCACCAATCAAAAAGTGGAAGGAGGATGTCTTGTTGTGATATCTCTCAACAATCATGGTCAATAGTGCTAGGTTTGCCCTAATGGGCATCAGATGGGCCATATGCCATAATCCCATAACCTCAAGGAAGATCTCCTCCTCCTAGCCTAGCTGTACAACCAGGTCTATAATCATAAAATGTCTCTCTCTAGACTGCAAAGGTGGTAAGATAATCTGCATTCATGATGATCACTTGTTAAAAATATTGCAATATTCATTATATTCCTAAGTCTAATCTAAAGTCAGACATGGTCAACTACTAGGTCAAACATTGCCAAATCCCTAAGTAAAACCCTAGTCAACCCTAGTCCAACCTACGTAACTCAATTTTCCATGGCTAACCTAGGTCAAAGCTGCATTAAACCAAAAGCGCTTTGATTTTATCAAAGGCGCTTGACTGTCATTCCATAGGTGCCTTGTTGTGTAGCAAAGGCGCTTAGCTCCTACAAACCCAAAGCACTTTGATTTTATCAAAGGCGCTTGGCTGTTCTACCAAAAATACTTATCTCCTAACAAACTCATACTCCTACGCCTACCAACTGTGTCGAGTTGTCTTACCAAAGGCACTTTACTGCACTACTAACAATGTTGCGACACTGACCAAAGATGCTTCAGCATGTGCTGAAAGCGCTTTAGTAGGTGCCAAAAGTGCTGAACTTGAACACAGTGCCTTTGGCTAATATTTTGCAAAACCTAGAAAATGACCTAAAAATGCAAACAAAAATAGGGTTTTTGATCACTTACCACTCTTGGTGGTCCCACTGGCCTCTCGTAGGTCTGAATCTTCTTAGCCTAATGCTTATGCACATGAATCGGCATATCTACAAGTTGTATGATCACTCTAAGAAATAAGCTCTCGCAATGCAAAGGAGGCTGGAGGCTCTAGAGATTTGTAAACTCTAAGTGTGCAAATGAGGAGTGTTGACCCCTTGGGCCCTATTTGTACTATCCCAACCCTAATGCTTCCCACCCCTGATCCAGTCTTATCTTCTACATCGTGTCTGCCTCTGTCTATCCCGCCTCGTCTTTCTCAACACAATCTTCTAGTCGACCATCAACCCAGTTCTTCTATCGCTTCCCTATCTTTCCTCTCAAGGGGACATCCTACACCAGCTACACTGGGGCAGCTAGCTACACTAGGGCATCAAAATTGTATCATATCTTCAACAATCATTTTCTTTCAAACAATGCTATAAACTGCATTGAATCAAAGAGGGGCAAAATGTAGACACCCAAAAATGACTATTTTATTGAATCGCTTGCATGTCATCAAATCTATCTAATTACTTGCAAATTATCAAATGTCTAACAACTTGCAAATCATCAAATCTGTCTAATCACTTGCATTTCATCGAATTTGTCTAATGACTTACATTCAGTGTTAATTAAATAATTTAATTATTTAATTAATTTCATCAAAATCATCAATTTCCTCTAAATCACATATTTTTAACATTAATTAAATAAATCCTCTTTATTTAATTAATTTCATTAAATTCCTCTATATTCTTCCAAAATTAAATAATTTTTATTATTTAATTAAATCATTATCCTTTTTCAAATTTCAAATCCGCATTAATTAAGTAAATCTAATTATTTAATTAATTCATCATTTATCCCCTCTTATCCATAATTAAATAATTTTCATTATTTAATTAATCAATTATTCCTCTAAATTTAAATAAATCATCTAAATTTATTTAAGTTGACTTTTATCCCTAAAAATAAATAAAATTAATATTTTATTTATATTCTTCCATCATGCAAAATAAATTAAATTATTTATGTCCTTATGGTTAGAAAGAAATAATAGAATATTTTAAAAAATAAATAATCCTCTCCATATAGTGTTGGGCAAAGTTGAAAAAACTATTACAGAAGTGGTTTTAGCCTCATTGCTATTGAAGAAGGCGGGCTCTCTAATTTTCACAAATTGGGATGATATGATATTAAAGAATTGGAAGTAGTTAAGACTGCCTAATACTAGTTGCTTTAAATCTGAAGTTATGATTGATCGATCCTCTATTAAATGGATCCCCCCACCTAAATCTTTTGTAAAGCTTAATTTTGATGGTGCAAGCAGAGGCAATCCAGGAATTTCCAGTGCTGGTTGTGTTATTAGAAATCATCATGGAATAGTTCTTAGAGCACTATTAATTAAGCTAGGTACAATAACAAACAATGAGGCCGAGGCTTTGGCCTTAATAGCTGGTTTGAATCTAGCACTAAAATATGGCTTTACTAACATCATTGTGGAAGGTGGCTCACTGAATATTGTTAGAGCTTTCTCTAATAACTCCTCTTCGAGTTGGAAAATAGATTACGTTCTAAAGTTTGGAAGGGATTTATTGAATCATTTTCAATCATTTCAAATAATGCATATCTACCATGAAGGTAATCTTTTAGCAGACTTTTTAGCTAATTTTGCTTTTAGTTCTAATGATACTGCTATCGAATGGGATTCCAAATCTTTTCTTCTGATCCCCGGAGTCAGTTATATATTGGACAAGGACTCAAATGTGTAATTTATGACAATTTGGTACACATCATTAGAGTATCATCTTTAATTTAAGCCTTATTTCCTTTGGCCTTCCGTGCTGATAAGCTGACATTGGTTAAGTGATGTGAACTATCCTTTCGATGGGAATATTGTACTTTGATGCTTGTTTCAAATGAAGGCTAGTAGAATTCGCACAAGGGAATTGGTAATTCATTCTCTTATAATTTATGAGCTATGCGGAGTATTTTTTCATTTAACCTGAAAGATTGCTTTGTTTTCTGTTCTAGCAGCTTCTATTATCTCTCACTTTTTGTTAACCTACAAATTTTTGTAGTTTAGTATGGGTTTTGTTCACCGGAACACTAGAATTTCTTGGCCTATCCAGAACTGGGAACGTCCCCTCCTTGGTTGTTTTAATCCAAATTCAATGCAAGAAGTTTTTAAGGTCTATGAGGATTCTGTGGGCAGAGCGATCATTCAGGTTTGTAATTTACCAGTTTTACATTCTCCAGTTACTATTTATCCATCTCAGGCAGCTTCACATTTTCTCTCCAAAGCAATGGACCTTTTGCAAAATGGAGCTAGGGTAAGGGATTTGGGGTTAAAGTTTATTCAGAATGTTCACTTCTCTGTCGATACATTTAATTCTACTTTAGAAGATTATGATTTGCATGAAGGTTCTGCTCTTGTCGGAGGGTTATTTGATTGCAGGTTACTGTTTCGCACGCCTAGACTTCATTGCCTCTTTAATGCGTTTTTACATGGCCTCCGAAACAATTGTGTCATTTCTTTTCAAAACTCAATTCACTGTCATAGGCATGAACCGAGGAATCTTTTGGTAGTGAAGGCTTTAGAAATGTTTAATGCTCTGCTTTTTTTGTTGAACTATGTGCCTCCTCCTTAGCTCGTAGAAGATGATGGTCAAGCAGAGGACCATGTTTTGCAGATTATAGAGATAGCAGATTAATGGGGAGTTCCCTCATGTTTTTGGCTTTCAGCGATTAGTTTTTTTGTATTGTTCGATGGTTGTCTCTGCCAGTTGCTCTGTAAATTCTTACTGATTATTGTATGTATTTTGGCATGAATTTAGTCATAAACTCCATTTGGATCGACTCATTTTTTTTGAGCTGATTTTGATTAATCATGTTAAAAATAGGCTATAACTGGAGGTTTTCTTAGCTGATTCTTTCCTACTAGTATGTCTTTCTGAATCTGGCATTTTATATCCTCTTTTTATTAATAAATTTTAGTGGTTTATACCACTTTTTGTAAAAAAAAAAAATTAAATCAATTTATTTGTTTAATTTATTTAAATCTTCATATCTTATCTATTCTTCAATCATGCACAATCAATTAAATAAATTTCTTCCAATTCCTCTAAAAATATCATGTTAACTCATGTGTACAATCAGTCTTATTTTTAAAACTTCAAAATGGAAATCTAAAGTTAAGTTAATTGGCTTTAATTTATCTTATTTTTATCATCAACTCATAAATTAGAAAAAAACATTCTAATTTATGAAATCAAATCTATCTTTATCATGTATGTACCATGTCTATTATCAAAAAGCAATTGTCTTAATAAAAATACCTTTTTGGAGTGACACATATCGTGTGCACATTCATCATGAGTTATTTGATTTATCTCAACCATCCATTTTATGGATTTATTTCATCCATTGATCAATCATGTCTGAAATCTATATAAACCCCCCTCATCTCCATAACAAATCCTCTTTGATCATTTATTCTTAGGCATCCATATAGCGCATGAGCATCATCGCATCATTGAGCACATTGACCTTTTGAGCACATAAACACAATCTACATCTGCTTGTTACAATACCATGGGTATGCAATTTATTGAGCAATCCACAATCGACCAAGAGATCCAAACAATCTAGGTGATAGCTTCTTTCTTCGTGACTTGATTATTCATTGATTTGGTTATTGCTTAGAGAGATATTTTGATATTATGGGTAATTGAGTTGTTATTTCATTGCTTTTGATATTATTCAATCTTAATTTTATCCTATACACAGATTCTATGTTAGTTGTGTTTAAGTGAAAATATCCTTTAAGTTAATTCCTACATAGGTTGTGTGTGTGAGTCTCATTATTCTTCCCAAATTTTGATATTTCCCTACAAGTATTGTGTTTAGTAGATAAATATCCTGATTATTTTGTTCCTTTCTTTCATTCAAGGTTGGGTGGCTATAGTATCTATGTCTAGTAATGTAAATTTGTTATATTTGTTATTTCACAATGATGTAACAAGAATCTATATGTGTTGCAATAGGCATCTTTACCAAATTATTTATTTGACATTATGCTAGAAAAAAATGAATTAGATATATTTTGCAAGAGGCATAGATTTTGATTTCTTACCTTTTTGGAATGATATTGTGTTAAAATCGAATGGTGCATATAGGGTAAAGCATGAAGTTGAGTCCACTTCTCATCGAAGTTTTGAAATTAGCCAAAAACCCAAAATCAGGCAAAACAAAATGGGATCCTGTTATGGATCGGGATCCTGAGCCTAAATTCAAAACAGGATCCCATTCCGTAGCATGATCCTGAGCCTGGGATCATGAAATGAGACCCCGTTTCATAAAAGTATTTAATTTTTTAAAATGGTCTACAAGCTCATTTTCACCAGCAGCCAGAGCAAAACCAGAATGGGATCCCGAGTTTGAGAGAGTGATTTACAGCCATCCAATAGTCCAGGTGAATTATTTTCCCCCTTGTTTTTCATTTTTGGTATTTTGTTATTTGTATTTTAAGTTTACTTTGTGTATTTTTGTAAATTAGGTTTTTATATTTGATTTGGATCTTTCTGCAAAACATATAAACCCTACATTCAATTAAAACTAAAAAATTTACCCTACACACAAAAAATTACCCTAAACTAAATTGAAACAAAAATATTTACCCTTATAACAAAAATATGAACCCTAAACTAAGATTCAATCACACCTGCAAACTGAAAAACAAGTTTTAGTTACCGTTTAATGGTAAATCAACTACCATTTTAGTTTTAGTTTTAGTTTTTCATTTGCATTGCTTTATGTTTTAAATCTATATGCAAATATTTCAAAATCAGGTAATACTTAATTTTTTTGAGAAAAAAATCTAGATTTGTCTAAGTTTATTTCATTCCATTATTTAGCACTTATTATTAATTGTTTAATCTAGCCACATACAATTAGAATTTGTAGCACATGGCATCCATATGTACCCATGCACAAACACCTACTCTCTAACATATTAACATGTACATATAGTTTTCTATCACTATAATCCTTGAACCTCCTTTAGGTGCAAGTGCTAGTATATATTCCTTTTTATAATCGTAATCCCTATGAGGTTTCTAGATATGTTGAATTACGAATAAGATAGAAATTAGTCAAACCTATAGACTAATTACCTAGTTTCACATTAAAATATAAAATTAGAATCACACATTGCCATAACCTTATCATTCCCTACATATACCTAGTCCATATCATTAGGATCACACATTAGATCGAAGATAGAAGAATAAAATTGATAGAAACCATGATCTAGGAATATGTTAGCATGATCATATTGATAATGGAGCATCTAATACTCCCTCCTAAAATATGATTGTTCATTGAAGTTATCCTCCTCAAATGGATTAAGGGGATTAAATTTACCTAGAAATTTACATATTTAATGTTCATGTGAGATATTTTATTCCATGTCATTAATGCAATATATCCATGTAGTTCAATTTGAATTACAAGAATAAAATGTCTATCCATGGCTAACCAAATTTTATCCTAAATGAGCAACTATAATGTATTTATAAAAGTTGTATCCACTCTAGGAATCATATCTTTTTAGACTTGAATATATCTATCTATAATTGTAATTAGTAGATAAGGAAACATTCATTCTAAATATGCAACAACCAACAAAATAATACTGGATATTAATAACTTTGACTAAGAGTGAACATTCAAAATATAGCTGATGTAGACTCAGGATGGGAGTCTTATCAGATTGCCAAACCCAACAGCTCACACACACTAATTCTTTGGTTCTGATTCAATTAATTTTTATATGGTGACACCAGAACAATGTTTCATTTCAAAAAAAAACTTTGACACAACAAATAATAGGAAAATAAACTTTCAAATTTTATTCAATTTGCACTCTTCATGAGATTTCAATACAACTACATTCCATTATGTGTCCTCTAATTCATATTGGCAACACTATGAATATCAAATTTAAAAAATTTCTGTGTTCATTCACATGAGCTTCTCCTCTGATAGATCGTCTTTCTTCATTAGTTCATTTCACCGCTGCAAGTTCTTTTCCTTCTTAGCTTTTATCCTCCTTATGAAGATCACATTGAAAACCCCCTTTACGTTTTTCTTCGAATCTATCTCTCCTGGTAGTCCTCTATTTTGTTTTCTCTCTGTATCTTTTGTTTTTTTCTCCAGGCCGAACCCTTGTGTTTTTCCTCTTTTTTCTTTTTTTATGTTATCCTTTTTCCCAAATCATTCCTCAAAATCTACGTTGGAAAAATGAATCGACACCCTTCCAATTTCTTCCTTACTATTTGCCATTTGATAGAATGATCTTTCCCACCTCTATGAATGGATGCCCTTTTGATTTAAAGAATTCAAAACAAACTTAAAAGAAAACACTTCCTCTTTCCACGCGATCAAATCTTAAGTCTTATCTTCTTATCTATAGAATGCCATCCCAAAAGGAATTATTGGTTAATAAATCAATTTCTATAGAAAGTCTTATTACACATCTGACCATAGCCCTTCCAGTAATAAGGAAAATAACTTCATGATACCAATCAAACATCGGATTTCATGTTGTCACAGGGAATATTAGCCTCATCTCACTCATTCATTTTTAAAGAAAAATATACTTTGTGCTCTGTTTGTGCATAACCATGCCACCATCGGATTTAGTGATTACATAACAAAACAAGACATTAATTCTCCAAAATGCTTAAATGAGGTTAGACAGCCTCCAAAACATACACCAATTTAATGTGAACTCAACAATTATAAAGCTATTTGAAGTGTAAGGAAATATTCCAATGGTGCACACAACCACAACCCCAACAACATCAAACAATGGCAAATTCACCAGTAAACTAAAGAAACACAAAGGGCACTAAAAATGAAAACCAAAACAAAAACTAATCCAAACATTTCTTTTTGGTCAATGCAGGATAACCTGTGAGCTTGGGTGCTCCTGAGCCAAACACACCGGGTAAGAAAATGCTTCATGAGTGTGGAGCTCATGAGCATTTTGACAAATTTGGGACTGAAATCCCAAACTTCACCAAATCTACAACACTAACCCATGAAGCCTCATCTGCTGATCAGTTCTTCCAACAAACCAGATACTCCCAATATTCTTTACCTCTTGTCTGCTTGGCTACACGGAAGTCAATAATCTTATCTACCTCTTCAACTTCTTTTGCTGGTAACTACTGAACGTATTCACATGCACTGGCAAATTTGAATGTTCACTCCCATGTCCACTTGTTTCTCCCTCATAATACTTGTACAAATCAACAACATTAAATATTGAGGAAATGTCAATACCTGTTGGAAGTCGCAACTCATATGCATTTAATGAGAATTTTTGCAAAATCTTACATGGGCCAATCTTTTTCCACTTCAACTTATTATAAGTTCCTTGTGGGAACCTCTCCTTCCTCAAGTGTGCCATCACTAACTCCCCAATCTGAAATTCTTGTTCCCTCCAATGCATATCAACATATTCTTTGTACTTGATGACACTCCTTTCCAAGTTTTTCTTCACTTCTTTATGCAAATCATGAATATACTCCACAAAGTCTTCTGCTACAACAATTCTTCTACCCAAATCTACACTATCCCTTAATTCATCTACTCCTCTAGGGCTGTACCCATATATAATCTGAAATGGACTCTTACCCACACTTCGATTAATTGAGTTATTGTAAGCAAATTCATCTTGTGCCAATGTCAAATCCCATTGAGTTGGTTTGTCACCCACCAAGCATCTTAAAAAATTTCCCAAGCTCCTATTCACAACTACAGTTTGACCATCGGTTTGTGGATGGTAGGATGAACTAAAACCCAATTGTGTTCCCAATTTCTTCCACAAAGTGCACCAAAAATGACCAACAAATTTGGTATCCTGGTATGAAATAATACTCTTTAGCAAACCATGTAATCTAACTACTTTGAAAACAAAAGTAGCTATGTGGGAAGCATCATTGCAATTTTGACATGAAATAAAGTGAGTCATCTTAGAGAATCTATCCACCACAACAAAAATTGAATCATTACCTCTTTGTGTTCATGGCAACCTCAAAACAAAGTCCATGCTTATGTGTTCCCATGATCTTTCTGGTATGGGTAATGGTTGATACAAACTCATATTTTGCCTCACTCCCTTTGCATATTGAGACACTCTACAACCTTGCACAATCTTCTTTACATCAACACTCATACCTAGCCAATAATAACTATCATTCAACTGTGCTAAAGTTTTGTCCACTCCAAAATGACCATTCAAACCACCGTTATGTTTTTCCCTTATCAAATTTTCTCTCATTGAACCACGAGGTATACACAACCTCTTCCACTTGAACAACAAACCTTCTTGTGCAAATACTCCAGCCATGGAGTTCTATCCCTCTCCAAAGGATTATTACATGCTATCCAAGCCTCTTTGAAATTAGCATCCTCTTCATACAACTCCACATAGAGTCAAAACCAACAACATTTACTCTCATTTCATTCAACAACAAGTACCTCCAACTTAATACATCAGCCACTCTATTTGATTTCCCACTTCTATGTTTCAACACAAATGAATAACTTTGAAGAAATTCAACCCACTTTACATGCTTTTGACTAAACTTACCTTGGCTATTTATGAATTGCAATGCATGATGATTGGTGTACAAAACAAACTCCTTTGGTAGCAAATAATGTCACCACTTCTTAAGAGCTTGTACAATGGCATAGAACTCTTGATCATACATGAAGTACTTCCTCTTTGCTTCATTTAATTTCTCACTGAAATATGCTATTGGTCTGCCCTTTTGACTCAAGACTCCTCCAATCGTTGTCCCACTTGCATCACAATCAACTTGGAACACTTTACTAAAATCGAAGAGTGCTAACATGGGCTGTTCTGTTACCTTATCTTTCAAAAGTTTGAAACTTTTTTTAGCTACATTTGTCCACACAAATTCCCTCCTATTACCCTTCATAGTTTCCGTAATAGGAGCACATATCCCACTGAAATTCCTTATGAACTTCCTATAGAAACTCGCTAATCCATGGAAGCTTCTTGCTTCAAACATACTCCTTGGAGAAGGCCACTCTACAATTGCTTTCACCTTTTTCGGATTCATTTTCAAACCATTTCTAGAAACAACAAAACCCAAATACACTGACTCTTCTTTCATGAAGCTACACTTTTTCACATTCACTAACAACTTCTCCTCTTTGAGTCTTTGCAAAACTAACCTAACTTGTTCCAAGTGCTCTTCTTTTGTTTTGCTAAAAACCAAAATATCATCCAAATACACTATGACAAACTTATGAAGGAATGGTTTTAGCACTTCATTCATTAACCTCATGAAGGTACTTGACACATTTGTTAAGCCAAACGACATCACCATCCACTCATATAATCCATCCTTTGTTTTGAAAGAGGTCTTCCATTCATCTCCCTCTTATGCGAATTTGATGGTACCCACTCTTCAAGTCAATCTTGGTGAAGTATTTAGCCCCACTCAAACAATCCATCATATCATCCATTCTTGTTAAGGGAAACTGGTACTTGATAGTTATCTTGTTTATGGCCCTTGAGTCCATACACATCCTCCATTCACCATCCTTCTTTGGTGTCAACACCACTAGAACAACACATGAACTCAAGCTCTCTCTAATTAGCCCCTTATCTAGCAACTCTTGCACTTGCCTATTTATTTCTGCATTCTCCATAGGTGTCTTTCTATATGGTGCTTTGTTGGGCAAGCTTGTACCGAGAATCAAATCCATACAACGACTTATGCTCCTCATTAGTGGCAATCTATCGGGTAGTTCTTTCATCATTATGTCATCATACTCCTCCAAATTTTTTTGAATTTCCTTTGGTATTTCATCAATTTTTTTGCTGTCCCAACTGCTGCAATCTTTGGTACTATAGAAAAACATGTTCCTCCAGCCTTCAAATCTTTCAAAGATTGCTTACCAGGAACTAAACAAACCTTGGAGCGACTTCCCACTTCTTCTTCTCTTTCTTGAATTGGATTTAGTGTATATTCTTTGTCATCCTTTATGATTCGAAATGTATTTGTCCGCCCACCATGAATAGCTCTTCGATCAAATTACCAAGGCCTTCCCAAAAGTAAATGGCATGCATCCATTGGCATTGCATCACACATTATTTCATCCATGTATCTCCCAATCTAAAAAATCACAAGGCATTGCTCACGTACCATCAAATTATGATCTTTTTGCAACCATGAAACTTGGTATGGGCTGGGATGTTTCAATCTTTTCAACTTCAATTTTTCCATCTGTTCGGATACAATGTTATCCATGCTACCACTGTCCACTATGACCTTGCAACACTTGCCATCTACCTTGCATCTTGTTCTAAACAAACTTCTTCTTTGTATCAGCTCCAATTTCTCCTTTTCGGGATTGACCAAAATCCTTTTGAGCATGAGAGACTCTCCATCTTTGGGCCCTTCTCCCTGATTTGGTGCAGCCATATTGTCATTTTCAGCCTGCACTACATGAATCCTTACTTCTTTTCCTTTGCCATTATTTTGTTGTATTTGTGGGCACTCAAATGCCCTATGCCCTTGCTCACCACATTGGAATCATGTACCTCCAAACCCTCTTCCTCTACCTCTACCAAAATATCCTCTACCATGAAAGTAATCTCCTCTTCCCCTAGAAGATTGTCCTCTTCCTTTGTTCTCTTGCACTCCTGCATGTGATGAACTTGCCTCATCTTGTTTATTTTGGAAGCCTCTACCACTACTTTTTTGGTCTCTTCCTCTTGAAAATCTGCCTCTACCATGGGAATTATGCTGCTATTTTCTTGCAAGTTTCTCTTTCGCTTTCAAGGCATATTGATATGCTTCTTCTACGCTATTCACCCTCAACATACTCATTTCATCTTGAATATAATTATGGATCCCATTAATATACCTTGAAACTTTCTCTATGCCATCATCCACATGTCTAGTATGGATGCTCAACCGATAAAACTCCTCAGTAGACTCTTGCACACTCTTCTCTCTTTGCTTAAAATTTTGCAGCCTCTTCAACAAATTCATTTGATAATCTGCAGGAAAAAGTTTGCTTTCAGCTTTGTCACCATCCTCTCCCATGTCTTGATTTTCTCCTTACCTTTCCGCCTTCTTTCAAGCTGCACATCCTCCCACCACATGGAAATGTGTCCCTTCAATTTTGAAGTAGCATATTTCACTCTTTTTGTGTCTTCAATTGACTCTGTCACGAAATATTTCCCCATTTCGGATATCCAATCCAATATTTCTTTCGGATTCAATGTGCCATTGAAACGTGGGGGGTCTAATCTAGGCTTGCTATAAAGCCTTGCCATTGCCTTCAAAAACCTGGTTTTCACTTCATCTCCATTATCATCTTCTGTATAAAATTCAGATACTACTTCTTCAGCCTCATTATCGCTAACATCTACTACTGGAATTCCTCTTCACTGCATCAACTCTATGGCTTCCATCCTCACTCCAATTCTATCTTCCAGGCCTCTTATCATTTCTCTAAAGACCTTTGCATCTGCCCCTCGTGGTCCTCTTCGTCCACCACATCCTCTTTGTGCCATTTTCACAACCCTCTGCAATTGCGGGTTGTGCTGCCCTCTCTCACACCCACAACAATCCTCTAGGGTTCTTCTCTGACACAAGACTCAACTTGGCTCTGATACCAAATGATGCAGACTCAGGATGGGAGTCTTATCAGACTGCCAAATCCAATATCTCACACACACGAATTCTTTGGTTCTGATTCAATTAATTTTTATATGGTGACACCAGAACAATGTTTCATTTCAAAAGCAAACTATGACACAACAAATAATAGGAAAAGAAACTTTCAAATTTTATTCAATTTGCAGTCTTCATGAGATTTCAATACAACTACATTCCATTATGTATCCTCTAATTCATACTGGTAACACTATTGTTGATTGGCTTGTGATGTCAGTCACAACCAAGCACACAAAACAAAAGTCACACAACAACCCTTGTTTATCATGAAAGATATGATGAATTCCAAGAATTCATGATCCCAAGTCCCCGTCGATTAGTTCATAATCTGCTAATGTTACTATGTGGTTGATGTGTATTGCTATTTTCCATTTTGGGGCCTTACGTAGATTAGTAGATTCTATTTCTGCAACTATGCTATACAGGGAAGCTACTCTACACGACATATATCTCCAAATGATGTGTCTAAGTTGATATTTGCATGAGTTCTACCCTTATTTGTGATTCTTTGCATGACATTTTCAATACTACATGCATTTAGCTCAAAATATGCTAATGATATTTAGTTGTCTTCGGGATGTCAGCATATTTTTCTGTTCTGCTTCTGATTTATCATGATATGCAGTTATGAAAGTGATTTCAATGAAATTAAAATGAGAAAAAGGGTTAGAGAGTGAGATTCCTAAAATTACTTGACTGAGATCATTGATCCACATACATGTTCCCATACAGCAATGGAGAGAAGAAAACTAAAATCAAACTTCACCAGGACAGTCCACAAATCTGCATGATTCAGTGCAAATCTTCAAGGGAAAAGTTGACAACAACATGCAATGAAATGAAAGCGCTTCTATAGAACACAGCATTCACCAGTACATATCTAGAAATCAACTTGAAGACTACTTAATGTTTACAATCAGGGTATAGTCTGAAACTTCATCTCCATACAGTATGTTCATAAAATAGGTACATTTACAATGATCTAAGGAAAGGACCTTGATTATTTCAACAATCCAGCCCTCACTATTCTCAGTAATCCGATCTCTCCTAAAAACTATTATAGGTTTGATTTTTTTATGAATTATTGACCTTCTCTCCCTTTTCAAAAATAAAATGGGCTCAATATATGTGTCCCTGATTTCCCTCAATCCGGCACCCAAAAACCCTAGGAGATCAACAGTCAGCATCTTGAAATGCAGCATCCAATGGTGAGAAATGAATCCTGCCAAGAATTTGACCAGCATACCCAGACAAGGCGCCGCTCCTTCAATAATGTTTCCATCTGTAAACTCCCCCGCATTGAAAGCTTTATCTCCTTCCTGTGTGTCCGCAACCTCTCGGGATCTGATCCGCCGTCCTGCGTGATGTCATCGCCCTTCAAAGCTCCATCCTTAAGTTCATATATATGCCGCCATTGTGTCGGCAACTCTGCATCTTCCTAGCTACTCCAACAATCTGTAATAAATAGGCAGGAAAAAGCATCATCGTTTAATAAATCAGCAGGGAAAATAAACAATTTTAAATCAAAATAGGTTCCAAATGCACAAACACAACCATCGGGCTCAAAACCATGAAAATGCACATCAAAGATGCATATACAGCGCTAAAACCAGTCGGGTCAACCATCATTGACCAAAAATATGTATTCGGGCTTCAAAGATAACTTCAAAATTCCTATCGCTTCACTTTCCTGCTCATTTTCCTTATTTAAATCTTTGTATATCCGATATACAAGCCGGACGTGATACAAGCATTTAACCGCTTTTAATTTGCCTCTGAGTTCCACAATGTATATTTCGTTGTATGCTGAGCAATGTATATCAATATACATTGTGGATGTGATGCATTGATTCAATCGGATTTCAATCTTTTCAATTCCGTGGCCTGTATGCTTCCTTTGTATATTTCACTTGTATATTGCAACATACAAATGCAAAATATACAAGCATTTATCTTTGTTTCATAACTCTTCAATTCCGTGACTTGTACATTTCGTGATGCATCTTGGCTTGTATGTATTGAAATATACAAAGAGCGAACATACAATGAATTAACCTCTTTTAACTTTCTGTCACGTCTGCGGTATGTATATTTCCATTGTATCTTTAGACATACATTTTGGGCTTGATATAAGCATTTAATCGGATTTAAATCTGCCCTTGGATTCCGTGTTATATGTCTGCAATGTATATCGGGTCCTGTATCTTACGATATACATTCGGGCTTTATACACTGCATTAATCAGATTCTATTTTATTTGGATTCTGGCTCTTGTATATGTATGTCAGCCTTGTATATAAGAATATACAAGGCCGATATACATTAAATTAACCCTGTTTCATACAAATGTTAGTTCCAAGCAATGTATAAAGTAATGTATATCTGCCTTGTATGTTACGAAATATACATTGTGGAAACATACAAGGATTTAACCACTTTAATACTCCCTTTGGGTCCGTGCGATGCATATAAACGTTGCATGTATCTCAACTTGTATATTTTGTTTGTATGCAAAAACATACAACAGTTTAACTTCTTTTCATAATCCTTCGGGTCCGCGGCCTGCACATTGCAAATGTATATATCAAATGTATACTTAAATATACAAGCCCGATATATACAATGAATTAACATTGCTTAATAACTTTTCGGTTCCGGCCCTTGTATAAATGCATTGTATGTTACGACCTGCCAAACATACAAATGTGAGATACATGCAACGGATTTAAACATTTATTCATTTCAACCTAAAACCACCTTGGGTCCATCTTGTATGTATGCATAAACTCTACCAAATGTATACGAGGAAGAAAAGACATACAAATGACCTTGTATATGAACCTGAATGCAAAAGCGACTAAGTACAAAAACAAAAACCCTTTGCATATACAAATGACCCTGTATATGCAAAGCGATATACAAACCTGAATGTACATTTTACCAAAATGATCATAACTTGCAAAATATGGTGAATTTTAACATGGTTCAAAAAGCAATCCTAGCTCATTTTTGACAAGGAATCCAACCATACTATGCACTGATACTGAAATACATTTCTTCTCCATTTTTAATAAGGTTTGCAATTTTAACTCCTTTTTCCCTTTACCACCAAGCAAAATGACAAACACAAGCAAAAAAGTAAAGCCACAATAGGGGGCCTCATTTTGCTAAGGAGTAAAATGAGGCGTGTTGTGAACATCACAACAACTAGCAACCAAACAAAACAATTAAATCCAAAGCATTTAAGAAAACTAAATGAAATGAATCCATAACTTCCAACTATCCTTCCTACAAATTATTATTCAACTTGAGACCTAAGGTATTCAATAAGGGTGCATAAATTTTTATTTTCAGTTTAAGTATGTGCACGTGATTAATTATCCTCATCTTGAAGATCGGTTGAACAAACCCGTGACTGATATTAGACTACGTAGGTGAGGACATTCCCTCATAGCCAACCGGATAGAGCCTTGCTGCCAGCGAGCGTCCATAGCCCCGGCAAGGTTATCATTACAATTCTCCTAAGTAGAGCCCCACTGCCAGTGAGCGTCTATAGCCCCGATAGAGTTACTTAGATGGCTTAATCTGGATTTTTAGTATAATCTATTTTATTTATATATTTTTTTATATTTTCTAATTTTTGAAATAGATTTCATAAGATATTGCAGTTGTAACTTCATGATGCAAGGAGCGAACACTTGCTAAAATTAAGCCGAGAATTGTAATGGTAGCAAGGGTGACCTCTGATTTTTCACCTAATATCTACACTGGTAGGTTCAACAAACCCAAGGATTTTAGTTGTGTGATCGTGAGAAACCTTCCTTGAATTCTCAATCACTATTATTGAATACTAAATTTCAGCAGCTAAACAACTCTCTACATTCGTGATAGTCACAACAAGTTATGTATAAATTGTAGATAATTAACCTGAATATTCTAAATTTTATACTATTTTTAATGGTTGTTATCTTGCTCCTTAATACTCTAAGTCAAAAGAAAGATCCCTGCTGAGGAAACGAAGCAACCAAAACAAAACAAGCAAAACAAAGCCACTATACAAACATCTATACAAAGAAAGTACACTATGATACACATTACTGTCATGATGCAATCCTCAGGCCTGGAAATAGTGTTTGAGGAACTGTCCATTAACCGGTAATGGAACATCCTCACCTGTTAAGGACTTGAGTCTATAGGTGCTGTCTCCTAGAATTTTAGAAATTTGAAAGGGGCCTATCCAGAGTTTGTCAAATTTACCATGATCACCCTTCCTTTCATGTGCTTTGTCCCACATCAGGACCAGATCTAAGATCCTGAAAGCCTTGATTCTGGCACTTTTGTCAAACCAGCACTTGACAATAGCCTGATGTTTAGTAAATTGGTTAATTGCTAAACTTCTTTTTTCTTCTAGGTGCATTAGTTGTAGTAATCTAACTTCCTGTTTATTATCTATGCCTAGGTACTCTTGTGCAAACTACAGCGTAGGAATCTTTAAGTTGACAGGGAGGATGGGATCCACCCCATATACTAAGTGAAAAGGTTAATTTCCTAATGCAGCTTTATTCCTAGTTCTATCTACCCACAAGGCATATTTCAATAGAGTGTCCCATTCCCTTGGGTTCTTATCTATCAACTTTTTTATGATGTTCAATAGGTTCTTGTTTGTGGATTCTGCTAATCCATTCCCTTGGGAGTAGTAATTTGAGGAGAATTTTAAAATGACCCAATGATCAAAATCCCAACTTGACAATTTAATTGAAACAAAAGCAGGCCCATTATCACATACTAAAGCATATGGAACTCCATACCTGGTCACTATATTGGTTTCCAAAAACCTAATAACATCCTTAGCATTGCATGTCCTACTGTTGATAGCCTCAGTCCACCTAGTACAGTAACTAGTAATAGTTAAAACATACCTGTGGCCTAAGGATGAGGGAGGATTGATGGGTCCTATGAAGTCCATTCCCCATTGAGCAAAGGGGTGCATCTCCATCACTGGCTACAAAGGTTGAGCAGTATATTTCTCTCTATTGGCAGCAACCTGACACATATGATAGCACTTGATGTGTTTAGCTATATCTTTGAAAATTATGGGCCAATAATACCTTGCCTTGAGGATAGCATGAGTGGTGGCTAAGGACGACCCATGTGCAGTCCCAAATTTATCATGTAATTTTCTTAGCACCTTATCTGCTTCTGATCTTTCTAAGCATCTTAGGTATATCCCCTGATAGTTTTTCTTGAAAAGGACTCCTCCTTTCAACATAAATTTCAGTGACCTTATCTTCAGGGCTCTCCTTTGTGAGGCCTGCAGTCTTGAGGGACATCTCCCAGTGGTCAGGATGTGCCTAATGTCTGAGTACCGTTCTTCGTCATCTTTTGCATTTATGACATATTGCTGGCTCAGGATATTGGGATCAACCTCTAATATCATCTAGCTTAATGCCTGCCCTCTTACCAACTTCATAGGGGTAATGTCCATATCGTACTCCTGGAGGACAATGATCCATTTAGCCCTTTTCTCACCTGGTTCACTTTGCATTAGCAACATTTTCACTACTGCATTGGGTACAACAGCAATCACCTTACTTCTCAGGATGTATTGCCTAAACTTCTTGACTACTCGGACCAAAGCAAGCGCCTATCTTTCAACGTCCATATACCTGAGCTCTGCGTCTCTGAAAAGGCGGCTCATGAAGGCTATAGGCTTTTCTTCCTTTTCTTCATTTTTTTTGTGTCAGTACTACTACAGAGGTATGTTCTGAAGCAAATGAGTAGATGTAGAAGTCCTTGGTGTAATATGGACTGATCAGGACTGGAGCATTTGATATGGCCTTTTTAATGTCTTCAAAACCTACTCTAGCTTCCGGGGTCCATTCAATTTTAGCATCTTTCTTGAGCATGGCGTTTAAGGGCCTGACTATCTCTGCAAAGCCAGTGATAAATTTCCTAACGAAATTAATCTTACCAAAGTAAGATTTGAGCTCCATCTTGCTTCCAGGCAGTTGTATCTTCATGATGGATTTTATTCTGTCAGGATCAATAATGATCCCATCTTTAGTTATCAAGTGGCCTAGCAATTTCCCCGTGGTCATCCCAAATATGCACTTCTTGGGATTCAAGGATATCCCGTACTGCTCGCACTTCTTCAACACCTTTCTCAGGTCTTCCACATGGTTTGATCTATCTTTGGAGAACACCATTAAGTCATCCATGTATATTACTATGCACTTACCAATCAGGCCTCTGAAGGCTATGTCCATTGCTCCTTGAAATGTGGCTCCAACATTTATCAATCCAAACGGCATGCACCTGTAGGTGAAGATCCCCCATTTCGTGGTAAATGCAATTTTCAATCTATCAATTCTTTCCACCATCACCTGGTTGTATCCAGAGAAACCATCCAAGAAGGACATCATCTTGGCGCCGTTCACCATCTGCAAGACTTCATCTAGAGAAGGCAAAGGATAATTATCCTTTTCAGAAGCTCGATTCAAGTTCTTGAAGTCCACGCACAGTCTGATGTCACCATTCTTGTTTCTCACTGGGACCAGGTTTGCCACCCATGTGGAGTGTCTCACAGGAAATATGATCCTAGCATCGAGCATTCTTTTCACTTCTTCAAAAATGATTGGCTCCAGTAAAGCTTTGATGGGTCTTTGCTTTTACCGAAAAGGCTTGGCATCTAACTTCATAGGTATCGTATGAGTGATGACTGATGTATCAAAAGTTTTCAATTCGTCATACGTCCAGGCAATGACATGGATGTAATCTTTGAGGGCTTGAGTTATCCCTTTCAACTCTTCTTCTATACAGACCTTCCCAATCAGAACATTTCTTCTTCTATCACCTTGCCCAAGGTCGACCTGCGAATACTGTCCCTCATCAGCCTTTTGAAGATCCCTTTGTTTCAGCATCCTGTCCAAATCAAATGCTCTCTCTAGCTCTATCATTCCCCTAGGGATTTTGTTACTTGGAAGCTCCAGGATTTCTTCTTCCTCCCAGACATGATCTTCTAGATTCTTTTCATCAATAATCTGTGCCTCAAAAACATCTCTATTGGAAATAAAATCCAATATATGCTGATCATCTTCAAATACTTGGAGATTAGTTACATTATCAGGTACTGAAGGCACTGATACTAATTCAACTAAGAATCTTTTTAAACCTGATATGGATAGTGGCTCTAAAGTACTGGCAGCCTGGGCCAAAGCATCTACTCTGTGGTTTTGCTCTCTGGGTACATGGGTGATATTGAATGCATCAAACTCTTCTATTAAGTCCCACACCCTATGTCTGTAATTGGACAACCTCCTGTAATTGCAAGAGTATATACCTCTTACCTGTCTGACAACTAATTCTAAGTCCCCATAGACATGCAAAATTTTCACCTTCTTCCTAAGAGCAAACAGTATCCCATGAATTAGAGCTTCATATTCTGTCACATTATTTGTACATGGGAACTGCAATCTGTATGTTGCCAAATAGGATTTTCCAGATGGGTCAATGAGGTCTATTCCTACTCCAGCTCCTTGTTTTGACTTGGATCTATCAAACCTGAGGATCCAGGGCTCATCCTCAGCTAAAAGCTTGTCTGGTGCTTCCTTCTTTCTTTTGGCTCTGGCAGCCGCACCACTGGATATCCATTTTAGCTTTAGTGTCCCAGTTTTCTCAGACACCACCTCATCAACTTTATGGGGAGCTGATACTACATTTCTCTTATCACCATGAGGAACACTCTCTAGACCAGGCAGCGTATGCCTTCTCAAGATATGCAGGCACATCGAGCAAGATGTTTCTGAGTGAGGTGCCTCATGCAACCTGCACCACTTCTCAATCAAGGCATCCTAGGGAGGCCTATGTTGCTACGTCATCTTTTAGATTTCTTTTGATAGAAACTCCTTGAACTTGGACAGATTGCTGCTACTATCCTCGTCTGATAACTTGTAATCTGACTCCACTAAACAATCACTCCCAGGGGTGATTTTCTTCTTGTTCTTATCATTACCCTCGTTGCATACCAGTATCTCTTCTGTCATCTGGACAGAACCTTCATCCTTTTGTGTGCATCCTCCTGTTCCTGTAGGAGACAAACATAAATCAGTATCACTATCGTTATTCGTGGAACTTACCGCGGGTGAAGATGCTTCGCCATATGCTTGTTCCAACTCCAACATGTCTAAATAGGCATCACAAGTTTTTTCAAAATAAGCCTCATCATGCAACCTGCACCATCCATCAATCAGAATATCGTGAACAGGCACACTTAATAATTGATATCGTTTCACCTATCTAAACAAATGCATCTCAAATTTCTTCAAATGATCCAATTCTATTTTATTTTTGAGATTACAATCAGGCTCTGAATTTATTTCATCATTCCAAAGGTCACCATTATGATCATGTATGTCAAGCATCAGGATTTCTTCTATGCTGGCGGTTTGAGGTCTGATGGAGTAAACTCCAGGTTCCACATCCACATACATGATTTCATTGGTTCTGGTACATTCGGTGATCATGTGTCTCATGCGAGGTTCAGCTTCGATCTTTATCTGATTTGGTATACCCTTCCAAGGTAGCCACATATGGCTGAAATCAGTTGACATGTATTCGTTGAGGGTTTTTGACCAGTCTCTGCTGAGTAACATTCCATATGTATCAGGTATATCTACTACCTGAATATCAATATAGTGCTGGATTCTAGGATCCAATGCTAGCTGCATGTGAATGTGGGTCAGTTCTCCTACCACACTTACTTCTGTTTTGTCCAATTGTGTTACCTTCTTCAATGATTTAGCAGGATGTAACCCTAAAGCGTTGCATATGGATAGGGGCATTACATTGGTAGATGCTCCTGAGTCTACTAACCAGTTGTGCAAATTTTTACCAAACATCCTTGTGGTAAGGAGGAAGGGAGGTGACTCACTCTTGTCTTTGTATAGGGTCATGTGGGAGGTATCTGCGGATTGAACAATAGCCAAGGTTTTAGGTTTGACGTTAACATCCTTGGCATCATGATCTTTATTTCTAAATTGGCCTGGGGTATGGCTATCTTCCTTTTGAGCAAAACCGTCCAATGATTTCATGAAAGCATTCTTGATAGCAGGGGTTTTAAGCAACTTTGACATTGGCAGGCTGATCTTTACTTTTTTCATTTCATCTGCCAGATATGTAACCAATTTGTCAGATTCAGGAAGTGGATTTGCAGCTTTTGATGCTGTGTTATGCAGCATCAGATATTAAGCATCGACCTTGGGGAGTCCAGGGTTATTACTTGCCTTGGGATCAGGTAGAGTATTGAAATTGTTTGGAGGCAATGAGGTAGTCAAAGGATCAGCAGATCTGTTTGAGTTATTCCTTAAGTTGTAGTTATGCCTACCCTGAGGTTGCTGTTGATAAGCATTAACTTCCTCATGCTCAATTGATGGCTCATTCTCATCCTCAAAGGGGAAAACATAGTTAGACTCAAAAGCCATGGTTGATTCCTCACATGTTGAAGTGTAATCCTGATGTGATGATATTGTCTGCTGATAAGGACAATGCATGAAGCTTTCTAGTACTAGGGTAGAATCATACTCACAGGGGACAATTTCATTTCCCTCTGCATAAGGTGGGTTACCTGAGGTACTAGCCAATTCAGCTTGGAATATGCTAGCAACAATCATGAATTGAGGACAGTCCAACTTTGCATGAGCGTTGGTGTTATGTATTCTGCACCAGTTCGTAAGTGCTGCCTCTACAAGGTTTACTTTGGTGGTCTGCCTAGGTTCACTAGGAGGCTGATTGTCTAGGGGTGATGGCAAGGAACCATTGTTAGGCCAGGTGTTCCACACTCTAGGCTATCTAGGAGGATTATTGTTGCCATTGTTGTTATTGTAATTGTTGTTGTACCCCCTGTCAGGGTAATTAGGTTTGTCATTGGCATAACCTCTGTTTTGATTCGGTTGAGAGTAGAAATTTTGATTTCTTAGATGAGTGACCTTAGTAGTAAGTTTTCTTAACTGAGCTTATATTTCTTTGATTTCTTCCTTCTCTTCCTGAACCTTGGCCATCACATTCTCTGTCTGGGGCTTGAAAAAGGAAGACCCATTGTTATTGTTGGATTGTTCTACACCCTGAGGCACTTGTGTTTGATATGGTAACATCTGGTTACTCCCACTTGGTGGGGGCATGACACTGAGTGGTGGTATTTACAAAGGGGCTGGCATCACAGCTGAAGGCATCATGGCTCCATTGGTCTGTTGGTGGACAAGACATGTAAGATAACCAGGAAGTGTAGGGAAAGCAATATTTGGTGTGGGAGTAGGAGCCAATTGCTGACTAACTTTGATAGCTTCCTCAAAAGCCTGTACTAAAGTTGTTACACCAGGGTGTGTCCTTCTGATAAACATGGAGGTAAGGGGATCTAAAGCTGGATAATAAATACTCCTAGCAGCCTCATCTGCTACAACGTAGGGAGCAACCAGTTTAGATAGCATCTTCTGGAATCTAGCATTAAAGTTTGCAATGGGTTCTCCTTCGCACCTCTTGATGGTGGCAAATAGATGATAGTTCATTGAAGGATCTATAGGCACCTTGAACCTATCCTTGAAAGCTTTCTCTAAGGCATTCCATGAATGGACTGAACCCTGACCTAGACTGGTATACCAGTTATAGGCCTCTTCCCCTAAGGAGAATGGAAACAATCTGCATACCACATCCTCACACTCAATTCTAGCCCTACAACAAGCTTCCTTGAAGGTCCTGACATGATCATCAGCATCTTGATACGGATGGTACCTAGGACAAATTTTATCTGGATTTTTAGGCAAAGCATGATACGCATTGAAGGCTAGCGGTGACTCTGCTATGAAAAATGACATCACAACTGGTGGAGGTTGGATCTAGGGTATGATAGGCTGAGGCTGGGCCTGAGGTGTGATAGGTGGTCCTATGGGTATTTGAAAGCCAATAGGGGTTACAGGAGCACACTCTGGTGAGGCTTCTGTTGCACTAGAATCAGGGGTGTGATGAATGTCCACAGTCCTGGGTCTAAATCCCCTTATAGGCAGTTCTTCGAGGAGTCCACTAGATCTGGACCTGGTATTTGGCCTGAAAGCCAGGATTTCTCAAGTTTTTAAGGCAAAATGGTGAGTTTATGGCCAGAATTCAAACCACCAGGATGTTTAAGCAATGCATGCATGAATCTACAGTTTCCTTTGTCAACGGCCCTCCTTCTAGCACTAGTTTCCTGTTGATTGGCTTGTGATGTCAGTCACAACCAAGCACACAAAACAAAAGTCACAAAACAACCCTTGTTTATCCTGAAAGATACGATGAATTCCAAGAATTCATGATCCCAAGTCCCCGTCGATTAGTTCATAATCTGCTGATGTTACTATGTGGTTGATGTGTATTGCTATTTTCCATTTTGGGGCCTTATGTAGATTAATAGATTATGTTTCTACAACTATGCTGTATAAGGAAGCTACTCTACATAGCATATATCTCCAAATGATGTGTCTAAGTTCATATTTGCATGAGTTCTACCCTTATTTGTGATTCTGTGCATGACATTTTCAAAAATACATGCATTTAGCTCAAAATATGCTAATGATATTCAGTTGTCTTCGGGATGTTAGCATATTTTTCTATTCTACTTCTGATTTATCATGATGTGCAGTAATGAAAGTGATTTCAATGAAATTAAAATGAGAAAAAGGGTTCGAGAGTGAGATTCCTAAAATTACTTGACTGAGATCATTGATCCACATACATGTTCCCATACAGCAATGGAGAGAAGAAAACTAAAATCATACTTCACCAGGACAGTCCACAAATCTGCATGATTTAGTGCAAATCTTCAAGGGAAAAGTTGACAACAACATGCAATGAAATGAAAGCACTTCTATAGAACACAACATTCACCAGTACATATCCAGAAATCAACTTGAAGACTACTTAAGGTTTACAATCAGGGTATAGTCTGAAACTTCATCTCCATACACTATGTTCATAAAACAGACAATGATCTGAGGAAAGGACCTTGATTATTTCAACAATCCAGCCCTCATTAGTCTCATTAATCTGATCTCTCCTAAAAATTATTACAGGTCTGATTTTTTTATGAATTATTGACCTCCTCTCCCTTTTCAAAAATAAAATGGGCTCAATATATATGTCCCTGATTTCCCTCAATCTGGCACCCAAAAACCCTAGGAGATCAACGGTCAACATCTTGAAATGTAGCATCCAACGGTGAGAAATGAATCCCACCAAGAATTTGACCAACATACCTAGACAGGGCGTTGCTCCTTCAATAATGTTTCCATCTGCAAACTCCCCCGCATTGAAAGCCTTGTCTCCTTCCTGTGTGTCCGCAACCTCTCGAGATCTGATCTGCTGTCCTGCATGATGTCATCGCCCTTCAAATCTCTATCCTTAAGTTCATCTACACGCTGCCACTGTGTCGGCAACTCTGCATCTTCCCAGCTACTCCAACAATCTGCAATAAATAGGCAGGAAAAAGCATCATTGTTTAATAAATCAACAGGGAAAATAAACAATTTTAAATCAAAACAGGTTCCAAATGCACAAACACAGCCATCGGGCTCAAAAACCATGAAAATGCACATTAAAGATGCATATACAGTGCTAAAACCAGTCAGGTCAACCATTGTTGACCAAAAATATGAATTCGGGCTTCAAAGATAACTTCAAAATTCCTATTGCTTCACTTTCCCGCTCATTTTCCTTATTTAAATCTTTGTATATCCGATATACAAGCCGGACGTGATACAAGCATTTAACCACTTTTAATTTGCCTCTAAGTTCCGTAATGTATATTTCATTGTATGCTGAGCAATGTATATCAATATACATTGTGGATGTGATGCATTGATTCAATCGGATTTCAATCTTTTCAATTCCGCGGCCTGTATACTTCCTTTGTATATTTTGCCTGTATATTGCAACATACAAATGCAAAATATACAAGCATTTATCTCCGTTTCATAACTTTTCAATTTCCGTGACTTGTACATTTCGTGATGCATCTTGGCTTGTATGTATCGAAATATACAAAGCGCGAACATACAATGAATTAACCTCTTTTAATTTTCCGTTGCGTCCGCGGTATGTATATTTCCATTGTATCTTTAGACATACATTTCAGGCTCGATACAAGCATTTAATCGGATTTAAATCTGCCCTTGGATTCCGTGTTGTATGTTTGTAATGTATATCAGGTCCTATATCTTACGATATACATTTGGGCTTTATACACTGCATTAATTAGATTCTATTTTATTTGGATTTCGGCTCTTGTATAAGTTCAATGTATGTCAGCCTTGTATATAAGAATATACAAGGCCGATATACATTAAATTAACCCTGTTTCATAAAAATGTTAGTTCCGAGCAATGTATAAAGTAATGTATATCTGCCTTGTATGTTACGAAATATGCATTGTGGAAACATACAAGGATTTAACCACTTTTAATACTCCCTTCGGGTCCGTGCGATGCATATGAACGTTGCATGTATCTCGACTTGTATATTTCATTTGTATGCAAAAACATACAACAATTTAACTTCTTTTCATAATCCTTCGAGTCCGTTCCCTGCACATTGGAAATGTATATATCAAATGTATGCTTAAATATACAAGCCCGAAATATACAATGAATTAACATTGCTTAATAACTTTTCGGTTCCGGCCCTTGTATAAATGCATTGTATGTTACGACCTGCCAAACATACAAACGTGAGATACATGCAACGGATTTAAACATTTCATTTCAACCTAAAACCACCTCGGGTCCATCTTGTATGTATGCATAAACTCTACCAAATGTATATAAGGCAGAAAAGACATACAAATGACCTTGTATATGAACCCGAATGCAAAAGCGACTAAGTACAAAAACAAAAACCCTTTGCATATACAAACGACCCTGTATATGCAAAGTGATATACAAACCTGAATGTACATTTTACCAAAATGATCATAACTTGCAAAGTATGGCAAATTTTAACATGGTTCAAAAAGCAACCCTAGATCATTTTTGACAAGGAATCCAACCCTACTATGCACTAATACTGAAATGCATTTCTTCTCCATTTTTAACAAGGTTTGCAATTTTAACTCCTTTTTCCCTTTACCACCAAGCAAAACGACACACACAAGCAAAAAAGCAAAGCCACAGTAGGGGTCCTCATTTTGCTAAGGAGTAAAATGGGGCATGTTGTGAACATCACAACAACTATGAATATCAAATTTCAAAATTTTCTGTGTTCATTCAAGTGAGCTTCTCCTCTGACAGATCGTCTTTCTTCATTAGTTCATTTTATCTCTACAAGTTCTTTTCCTTCTTAGCTTTTATCCTCCTTATGAAGATCACATCAAAAACCCCCTTTACATTTTTCTTTGAATCTATCTCTCCTGGTAGTCCTCTATTTTGTTTTCTCTCTGTATCTTTTGTTTTTTTTCTTCCAGGTTGAACCCTTGCATTTTTCCTCTTTTTTTTAATGTTATCCTTTTTCCCAAATCATTCCTCAAAACCTGCATTGGAAAAATGAATCGATGCCCTTCCAATTTCTTCCTTACTATTTGCCATTTGATAGAATGATCTTTCCCGCCTCTATGAATGGACACCCTTTTGATTTAAAGAATTCAAAACAGAGTTAAAAGAAAACACTTCCTCTTTCCACATGATCAAATCTTAAGTCTTATCTGCTTATCTATATAATGCCAGCCTAAAAGGAATGATTGGTTAATAAATCAATTTCTATAGCAAGTCTTATTACACATCTGACTGCGACCCTTCCAGTAATAAGGAAAATGACTTCATGATACCAATCAAACACCAAATTTCATGTTGTCACAAGAAATATCAACCTCATCTAACTCATTCATTTTTAAAGAAAAATATCCTTTATGGTTTGTTTGTGCAAAACCATGCCGCCACCAGATTTAGTGATTACATAACAAAACAAGACATTTCATTATCCAAAATGCTTAAATGAGGTTAGATGGCCTTCAAACATACACCAATTTAATGTGAACTCAACAATTATAAAGCTATTTGAAGTGTATGGAAATATTCCAATGGTGCGTACAACCATAAGCCCAGCAGCACCAAAGAATGACAAATTCACCAGTAAAATGAAAGAAACACAAAGGGAAAACAAAAATGAAAACCAAAACCAAAACTGAGCCAAACATTTCTTTTTGGTCAATGCAGGATAACCTGTGAGCCTGGGTGCTCCTGTGCCAATAGCTATCCTCAGAGAAATAAATGACTTTGACTAAGAGCAAACATTCAAAATATAGCTATCCTCTTTGCAAAATGCAATTTGATTTGAGTGATTTATGGGCAAAAAATGGATTCAACATGAGGTAAGTAAGAAAGACTAACCTTAATTTATATCTTTTGTCATCATATAAATTCATGTTTAAAGAGTTTCTTAGGGTATATCTATAAATTTAATTCTCATCATATAATTTATCTCATAGATATCTTCCCTAGTGTGTCTAATCCCTACCACCCAATCGATAAATTTAATTCTCATAATTGTGAGGAGCTTGAGAGTTTGGAGGATCCGAATGAGTTTGTAAAATTAATCCATTCTAATATAGATTATTATTTTTAACCCTGAATGGTTCAAAATAATTGATAAAATGGTATATCATTGAGAGTAATAGGATAAATGTGAAATTTTATATTTTAATGGCAATCAACCCTTTAATGATGGTCAATTGCTTAAGGAGGTAGATGAAGGAATGTTTTAGATGTGGGAATGATTGTAGATATGAATACGTAGATGTAACATCACATTCCTTAATGCCATAAACATTCATCTTAATCAAGAGATTAGTTAACAGTATGATTATCCAAACCAAAATTTAAACATAATGAATCATTATCAATTTCATCAACTAAGCATGTTATTCTAAATAGAATATAAAAAATCTTACAATACAATAATCATTTACATATACTTAGTGAGTATCCATCACTATTCATGTACAAGTTATGCCCAAGGCATCATAAATCAATTTATACATTACTGACATGTCATTAAATGCAAAACACTGTATTTGGAACAAATGACATTAGTCTCCATAAGCCTCAGCTTGTCTCATGCTTGGGAAAGTGAGCATCATCCTGGTGCTTTTCCTCCAACCATGGACCTGCGGTCCCCCACTCAACTTCCTAATAGAAAGTGACCCTACCCTTCACAGAAAGGTTAGATATTAGGAACCATTAGGTTAGCAATCTGAGTACTTGGTGTTGTGTCCTTCCTAATGTCTCATGGTCACACAACTATAGATACACTCTAACTATGTATGACACTACTAGAGACACTAAGCCATCTAGAGTACTGTGGAACGACAATTCATGCAGAGATGGATGCATTACTTTGGCCAAAGATTTTCATACATAAAACATTATGCATTGAATGTTGTCGTATGTCCACCACCCTGGCTCGACTTATAAGCTATCGTGTCCTACAGTAAGTTCAAATTGACCTTTCTCTCTAGGTCTAGTATAAGTTGGATCAAATCGATTCATCCTCATACCAAGACACTCGACTCCCATCATAGGTTGGTTATGACTAAATGGATTACTTTCATAATGAGGAACTTGTGACTCCTCATCACCTTGTTCCACTTTCAAATCATATCAATATCAACCATCTTGGTCTAGTATAATTAGTTTTCAATACATCTTAGTCCAATCCTTGGACATTCGATAGTTATCTGGAAAAACCCATACTTAGGTTTCTTGGTTTCTTCGACATTTGGGAGCTAGTGACCAGACGTCACACTATCCTGTATTTCCTGAAGAAACAAGTATGTTCTTGGTTTCAACACTTACCCTACCCGATTAGTGTTTACTTTGTTTACCTATTGTCAAGGTTAGAAATAGTTCATAATAAATATTAAAGGCTCAATAAATAATACCCTTTAAAGGCTCATAAGACTCATAAAGTTGAACCCTTTCTAAGTCCTTTCTTAAGAAGCTTTCATAAAATCAAATATAAAAACATAACTTCCATTTATGAAGTCGGCATTCATCTCATATAATACCACTAGCTTCTAATATAACTAGGGTAGATTCTTGTACCAAAGGTATTTCAAGACTCCACTTCTTAATGAGAACAAGACTGCAGTCGTGGCTACCAAGAAAGCCATACTATAACAGCATATGATTAATATTCTATTACTCTCCTCAAAGAGTCAATATGTTCACAAAATATATTATTGACAACCATTTGATTCCTGTCATCATTTACTATTGAATTCACAAAATAAGGTATCAAGTGCAATAGCACGACCTAGTTTTATCTCTGGTTTACTGTGCTTCAACTTAATCATGGTTGTGGCCATAGATATGATGGTATGGACTACTCCACATACCAATACCATCGAACAACCATTCATTAAAGAGTATTTCCCTATTGGGCTCATTAGCATATACAAGTTTGCAAGTAATATCAATTGGTAATCAAAATAAAAGAAGACATCATTAAAGATGTATGGCACATAGAAATAACTATATCTTGCGTATGGCACATAGAAATAACTATATCTCACAGGTGCTCATGCATGCATTCCCTCATAGGTTTTATGGCCTCAAGCTGGCTGAGTGCCACTAAAGAATAGTAGCTTTCAAAGTATCATGAATTATATTTCATTGAGGCTTCAAGAGCCTTCAACTACCAAAAACAATCATCAAGATGCACATATAAATATATAGTCACAACTCAACATGTCGTTAGCAATGAATTAATCGTTATCTAAAGTTTGTAGTGTCAACATTCTTTCAAACAAAGGGTTTAAAACTGTATTGAAGTCTATTAAACACATGAGCCAAGAGCTCTAAGATAGAATTACCTATATTTATAACACAAAAGTAAGTAACTAGCTCATAGAGCTTGAGCTTCCCTACCTTCTCTTGTGTCTTAGCTTGTCTATAGCTCACTGCAATAAGAGGATATCATTCTCAGTGTTTACCACCCCACACACCCACTTCCTCCTCGAAGTCTATCCCATAGGAAAAACAAAACTCAGGCCTATGCCATCCGCTAAGTTTCTCAAGATAGCATTTTGATAACCAACTAAAAAATGTTCTTTACATGCGTTCTCGGCTTGCCACCTTGTGGGATCTTTGATCCACGCAGTCCACCTGGCCTAACATATCTCCTTTCCCACTCCTAGTGGGTAAGGAATATCAGAGTGGTAAGTAAGAAGATAGGATAGAATAGTTATAAACATAGTCAAAAGCTATTATCATCAACCTCTAAAGAGGTTCATTTATTTATCTGAGATGAATCCAACCATTTTCTTTGCCGAGCATTAAGATGTGGTTGATTGAACAGATATTTGAGTCCCTGATGATCCATTTTCAGCTCAAAATGTTTCCCAAGTAGATAGTGTCTCCACATTTGAAGTGCGTGAATGACTGCTGCAAGTTCCAAATCATGTGGGGCATAATTTTGCTCATAGTTTTTCATCTTACACGATTCATACGTGATGACCTATCCATCTTAGACTAGTACACCACCTAAGCCTTCTCCTGAGGTGTCGGTAATGCCTACAAATTGACCCTCTGGGTCAGGTACTTCAAAATTGATGCTGAAGTCAATTTTTCCTTCAGTAGGTCAAAGGCCTCCTAGCACTTATCTGACCATTCAAATTTCTTACCTTTTCTCTACAAGAAAGTTATAGGATATGCGATTTTATAGAAGTTTTTCACGAACTTCCTATAATAACCAGCAAGGCCCATAAAACTTCAGACTTCATGAACATTTCTCAATATCGGCCATTCCAAAATAGCCTTAATCTTAGCTAGGTCCACAGCTATCCCCTTAGCTGATATTATGTGGCCCAAGTATTGTACTTCCTTTTGCAAGAATGTACATTTGGAGAGCTTTCCATATAGTTTATGCTCTCTAGAGAACAATTCTTGAATGCTACAGATGCTCTTCCTCATTCTTGGAATAGATTAGAATGTCATCAAGGAATACTAGGATAAACTTGTCCAAACAATCCCTGAACACACTATTCATAAGATTCATAAATGCTTCTGGTGTATTTGTCAATCAAAAAGGTAGGACAGTGAATTCATAATGTCCATACCTAGTTCTAAAGGCTGTCTTATGGATGTCCTCATCCTTCAACCTCAATTGGTGATATCCAAACCAAGATTGATCTTGGAAAACATGGTTTCTCCCCTCATCTGATCAAAAAAATCATCGATGCGAGGTAATGTGTATTTATTTTTAATGATTGCTTTATTCAACATGTGGTAATCTATGTACAACCATAAAGTTCCATCTTTCTTTTTCACAAAAATAACTGGGGTTCCCCAAGGTGACACTCTAGGTCTAATCAACCCTTTGTCTAACAACTCCTGTAATTGAGCTTTTAACTCTATTAGTTATGTAGTGGTCATCCTATAGGGGGATTTAGAAATAGGTTTTGATCTAGGAATTATACCAATGGCGAAATTAAAAGCTCTTTTAGGAGGTAATCCCAGTAGTTCATCTGGAAATACATCCTCAAAATCTCGAAGGAAGGGATACCTGTCCAAATCTGATCTTTCCTGACCTATGGACTCCTTCCCAACTTCATCAAGTTTCTAGGATTCATAAAACATTAAGTCATCTTGGAAATAAGTTTCCTCAGTCTCATTTTGTTTTTCCATTTTGACCACAAAAAGTTGGCACCCTTTTCTTTGAGCTCTTTTCATTTGCAGAGCATAAAATTTTCTTAGCTTGACTTCCCTAGGTTTCCCTTGGAGAAAGATTTTATTTCCTAAATCATCCAGACACTCTATTGTTTTAGCATAGCAATCCACTTTGCCTCGATGTCTCCATAGTGAATTTATCCCTAGGATAACATCATACAAGCCTAGTGGGGCTACATAAAGATTTACTTCCATGGAAAAGCTCAGATTCTCAACCCTAGCCTCAAACAAGCATTGCTCTACCTGAGCCTTGGTGTGATTTGCATATTCTATAGACCATGTGTTTGCCATGAATCAAACTTTTCTAGGAATTTTATTAACAATTTTAGGAGAAACAAAGCATTCGGTAGCACCAGTATCAATCAAAACTAAAATGGGAACTCCAAATAAAATACCTATTGTCTTAATGGGAGTTATTTGGTATTCAGCTTGTCGGTTGTCCAAGGCTGCAAGAATGCATTGCTGGAACACCACTTACTGAGAGGGTAGAGGGTTTCCTCTTGTTTGTGCTCCCTATGTCTTGTTAGGATACTGGTTGGCGTAATGATCTTTGCCACAAGTATAGCACCCTCCCACTAGTCCTCGCCTCTCCTGAGGTTTTCCAAAATTGTCTCTTTTCTTCTTGGAGTGGTTATTCCCCTTTTTCTCTCCCTTGGACTTAGTTTGCTTATGTTTGGTCCCCTTATCATTTTTCTCAATATAATCCCTTTTCTTCCCGTTTTCTTAGAGGATTTCGAAGATGAGACCAATTATATCTCTTTCGGTTCCTTTCTCTATAAGTTGACATAGACTTCAGTTCCTATTCCTATTTGATGGCCTTTTCATAGACCTGGTCCATTGTCGTAGGACTGTGAACATTAACCTCACCCCCAATCTAGGTGTTCAACCCCATTATGAATTTCTGAATGTGGAATTTCTCATCTTGTTGGTACTGCGGTACATACTTCAACAGTCAGGTGAATTTTTCCCAATATTCATTCACAGACATATCAGCATGTTTTAGATTCTGAAAGTCTATAAGTTTCTGATCATAGAATAGTTGAGGTAACTATCTTTGCCTAAAAATTTCTACAAACCTGTCCCATTTAAGTCTTGTAGACCTCAAGCCTAGTTCTATATTTTTGTTCATCCACCATGTGGATTCTTCACCTACCATCTGGAATGCTCCCCACACAACTTTAGTGACCTCATTATAGTTTCTTATTTCAAAACTTTTCCATTTCTGTAAGCCATGCCTCCATGGCATCTCCGCTTATGGATCCATCAAATTTAGGAGGCATGACCTTCTTCATGTCTCAGGATAGTTCCAAATCCATATGGCTCCTCCTATCCTCTTCTTTCCTAGCCTCAGAGTTATTCTCTCTGTGCTCACTTTGGGTGGTGTCATTATGGTGTTCCTCGCCATCACCCCCATCATAGGCATCTCACCTAGGTCCTTGTCGGCCTCTGACCTCCTGTTCGAGAGTTTCTACTCTTGTTCTTATTTTTTTCAACAAAGTCAAGATCTTGTCTAACTTAGACTCGGAGTGCCTTGAAGGATATCCTTCTTCCTGGCTGTCACCCATCCTGGTTCTAATATGAACCTTTGTTGCAATCTACTTCTTCTTGAAGTTTGCAGATTAATCACAGATTAGTTTTTCCATGTCATTTAATTCATTCATTATACAAATATATTCTCATTCATGTAATCTTTAACAAGAAAGGAAAGATTGTTAGAATTTGCCATTGCATTGTAGTTTTCATTGGATTACATATAATCCACCAAAATTACAAAATTGTTTTTTTACACCTTGCTACTGCAAGTCATTTACAGTTTGGGATAACTTCCCTTATTCATGTCTCAATCTTGAGATTTGTTATTTCAGTTTTAGGAGATGAGAGTACACGCAAGTACTCCTTCACAATCTCCTTAGGTACATCATAATCCCTAGGATTATTTTCCACAGCTGGTGCTTTGGGTGCAGAGGGTTCTGTTGACGGATCAGTAGAGTTAGGGACAGCCATCCTTTTTGCTTTCCTTAACTCTTGCTTGATGCATTTCATGGAATCATCGAAGGTTTCCTCATTAGTTAACCATGCTCCTACTAGGCAGCCAGTTTGTTCAAGTTTCCTCACCCTTGAGGCTCTTGCTTTTTCCTTCCAGTACTTAAGGTAATGCCCTTTATCCATTACCTTCTTTTGGGGTGTTGTTGTAGATCTTACCATTATGGCATAGAACATCCAAACATTAGCATACTTAATGTTGGATACAAATAATCATCAAGTAGTGAGCTCATAGGTCCATGTATTGAACCTGGTTGCTCTAATACCATATTTAACATCACATTCCTTAATGCCATAAACATTCATCTTAATCAAGAGATTAGTTAACAGGATGATTATCCAAACCAAAATTTAACCATAATGAATCATTATCAATTTCATCAACTAAGCATGTTATTCTAAATAGAATATAACAAAGCTTACAATACAATAATCATTTACATATACTTAGTGAGTATCCATCACTATTCATGTACAAGTTATCACTAGTACAGAAACAACAAATATGACTGAAAAAACTACTAAAAACTGCTTATAAATGAATAAAATTGGTCATGTGACCATAAATAGTTTATTGCCAGTCATTTATAATGCGACCAAATTTAAATGACTAAACTAATTTTAGTCATTTATTTGGTCGTTTTGATTGATCGATTTGGTAGTAAATTTAGTCAAATATTTAGTCATATTATTCATTGAGCTTGGTCACGTGATCATTAGTAGTTTATTGCCAGTCATTTATTTGGTTGTTTTGATTGATCAATTTGGTAGTATATTTTTAGTCATTGATTTAGTCATATATATTCACTAATTTCTGTCAATTGGTAGTATATTTATTCACTGATTTATGTCAACTAGTAGTATATTTAGTCATATATTTTTAGTCATATTTATTCATTGATTTCTGTCAGTTGGTAGTATATTTAGTCAATTGGTAGTTTATTTATTTGTTTTTGTTTATTGATTTCTGCCTAAAAGTGTTGGAAATGAAATAATGCTTTTGAGGTTTAAACATAAAACATAGAAAAACACAATCAATCATTCATTTGCACATAACAAAATAGCTATTAAGAAGGCAAATAACTAAAATTTTATTGAGAAAATGTGTTCTTACAGCAGATATAAGATAGAAATATGTGTCTTTGCTTTGAAAAATGTGTTACAAAGTGTGTTTCTCAGTGCTATGACTGAGAAAATTGAGTTACAATATCTTTTTTTGCTTATACAACTCCAAAATAGACAAAAAATACTAAGATCCCTGAACAACACATTCAAACTATTGCATAAAGTAGTGGGCCAAGCTGTCTAACAGCTAGTACATGATAAACATCAACTATGTCATTTTTTTCAAATATTTTAGTGGCTACCGTGTGAAGGTCCCTTCTTTCTCTTTCAGACGGATAGCTCTATCTATTTTGTCTTCATAAGCAAGGGGTACATGGTACAACTGGGGTTTGAAATAGTGTTCAAATCATATTTGTACTCATGCTCATTAACCCCAACAACAAACATTGGGGCATCCTTGCTGGGAGCTGAGATGACTATTTTTTTAGCACCTGCCTGAGAATGACCAACAAGAAGAAAAATTACTATTTTCTGCGAAAGTAAAGAGTCACCTAAAAATCATTAGTAAAGTTCAACACTCTTACATCAATACAGAGAAAATTATTTAAAAACTTATTATTAGAGACATAACAATTTCATAAAAATCCAAGGTATAGCATGTAGGATCTATGAAATAACAAAATGACATATATGAATTGAACCATAATGTCTACATATGAACTGTTGCTAACTTTAAGATCATCTAGAATCACATTCGTAATTCTAGAACAATATTTAAAAAAATGTATAGAAATCATTTACTAAAATTTAAACATGTGAATATATATCTAACTTTAGAAAGCTCTCTTCAAATAAAGCATAATAGAAAAGTGAAAATCAATCAAGTTCCAAATTTTTATTTGTGTGCTCCTAATGTACTCATTGATTAAAATTTAGGAGTCTCCTAATAGTTTCTACTTGTTTCATCACATAATAGATTTCAAGGGCTCAATCTATGTGCTTCAAGGGATTTTTTTGTCATATGTTGTAGTTACAATTGCCCTTCTAGACATACATGAAAATGTGGAAGCATAGACAAGGCAAGCGAACTATTTCAAAAAATGCCTCAAAGAAATGTGATATCATGGAAGGCAGCCTTCCCTGCTCTCCCGCAAACACTTCAATTCATGCCCGCGGTGATGTAGGAAAGCCCGCATCACCACAGACATGACTTGAAGTGTTTGCAGGAGAGTGGGGGAAACTAGAGTATGGATTGGAGTGGATGCTGTCAAGATGAGATGCTTGGAATGAGTGATTCATGTTATGTGTGTAATAGTAGGCGACATGACTTGATGGAATAGATGGATGGACTGCCTACTATATCGGGGGGATAGAGGATTGGATTGAGGAGATTGATCTAAGGTTTGCTTCTCCTACTATATCAAAATAGAATTGGGGGAGAAAGGATTGTTGTCATGTTTTAGATCGATCAAATAGTATATCCACCTTCCCTGCTCTCCCATGAACACTTCAAGTCATGCCCGTGGTAATGCAAGGCTTTCCCATATTACCGCGAGCATGACTTGAAGTGTTTGCAGGAGAGCGGGGAAGGCTGCCTTCCATGATATCACATTTCTTTGAGGCATTTTTTGAAATAGTTCACTTTCCTTGTCTATGATTCCTATCACATCAGTTGGTATGATTTTTCAACACAAATTTAAAACCTGGGTGTCTCTCTTGATTCTATGGAGTTTGCTTTCACTGTATTTATGGTTATTACTCATAATACCTACTCAAGAATCATACTCACTTCACATGTGCTCACTGTCATGATCTTTCATCATCTTTTCATGAATATGACTGTCACTTCAACTATACATCGTATCAAATATTCACCTTGATCTGCATATAAATAACCTATCACCCTTCTGCTCTTTCTTAGCTATCAGTTTATATGTTCTATTTTATATTAAAAATTTGAAAATATATTCTATTTTTACTATGTATATATTTTAAATGTCAGTCTTGTTATCCAACAATGCCATCAATGCAGAGAAAGCTGAAGAATATAACAAAGTTAATTCAACCACAGAAAATGATACCTCTATAGTATCTTGATTATTGCCATTCTCATTTACTCTTCGATCAATGGAATCGGTTCCCCTACACAAAGAGCCATACAAATCAATCAAGAACAAGTTTCAACCACTAAAAATTAAAATTGTAGTCATACTTAGTTTTAGGACAGCCAAAACACTACCATGGTTGACTATGCATAAGAGGCCAATGTATGCATCATAGGTTGGTGACAGTCCCACATCACAACGATTGTGTAGGAAGATACAAATGATAGTTGAAAGGTATATGGAGGTAGAATTTTGGACCTTTGAGGAAAGTAGTGAGTATCATATCAAGAATATACACTATGAAAGGCAGTCATGATGGTGTGCTACATGATTGTAGTTAGACAGAGAAATAGAAAGCTTCTAGCAGTGTAAACCTTGTGTTTGAACCATGACATTATATGCAAGGAGATTGTGAAATGAAAGTACAGGATCAGGGTTAGAGGTAGCTCATGCATAAGTCTTCAATCAAAGCATTCTTCACTAACACCCAGAAGACTCTTAGAGCTAAGCAAATAGTCATGATTTGGAATGCTTTAGGACAAGTGATTTACCACCCTATTTTGAAGTCATCATGGGATCATAGGTGGCAGTTTAAGAGTTTTTATAAGAATATCTATGAGTGGAGGTTTCAAGGCACTATTCACATTTTATGATGGGTATCCAAACCTTGAACACTAAGTGACAGTGTATAATACAATGTTGATTGTGAAGTGCATGGACAACAAACAAACCTAAACAAGGCTCTTTATATCAAACGTGGAAAATGAAAAGGCATTGAGGGTAATGACAGAGGTGTCAATGCATGAAGATGAGTGATGAAACAATCTTAGGTATTGAAGGTAATATTGATTCCCTACAACTTACAGATTAACCTGTCATTGAAAACAAAAGCATTATTATTAATTGTATATTGTCACTTTGAGTCATCATTAAAATACTATGAAATAAGGTGTAAACAAACTAAATAAAAGGAGAGCTGTACCCTTTCCTTTTAACAATCAAGCACCACCTGAGCCTCCACTAGCATGCACATTAACCACTTTCTAAAATTGCTATGTTCTTCAGATTTTTGCCCTTTTTCTACAATTACACTCAATGATTTTGCTCATTGTAGGCCAACATGTTAACAATTGAAAAGTATCACTATTTATGTTTGTAGATGCTTGTGTCTAAATATGTCTAAGTTGAGGTAAGTTTTTGACTTAAAAGTTTTACTATTCTAAGTATTGTTGAATATTGTTTTGTTACAAATACCTAGAAAGTATATGCAATGCATTCTCTACTACAACCATAAAATCTCTTATATTAATAGGTTGATCAATTTTACCTATCAAATATATGATATGTAATCTTAAACCCAAAAATAATAATACTAAGTAAACCAGATATTTCTACACATTGATATAAATATGCCACTTTAGATACAATCATCGGTCAAAGTTCAGTAACAAATAAGAAGTGCACAATTGAAAAATATTAGCTTTGACAACATTTGCTTCCACATGTATTCTCGGGATATATTGGAGAAAAGTATCAAGTAAACTCTATTTGAACAACTCCACAAATTTTATAAACTCCAAAGCAACAATGTCACAAGCATTAGCAAATTCAAGCAATAAGAATAAGATTGTATATGCATGCACAACCCCTAAAACATTTTAGGAATGGATATGGAGTGCACAAAAAAAAAATACTAGCTTTGCAAACAATGCATACAACAAGACATGTAAATTCTATTTTTACGCGAGTGATTATTGACTAGTACCAAATGCAACATTTTATCCCATGGGTATACTTGAGATATGATGGACAACTTTACAAATCTGGGTAACTCCAAAATGATGATGTTACAAATCTGGATAACATTAGGGTTTTGACTTTGTAATGAAGCATTGAGTTTAAGGCAGTGAGATCTCAGGTTAAGGAAAAAATATTGCCATGGTCAGTCAAAAGGAGTATAATGCAATATGGGTAAAAGTAGACCAGCATTTCCTCTTTTGTTTACAATAAGGAATCAAGTCAATGAGACATGTATATGCTCTTTTAAGCTATCAGATTGAGGATTGTATGTGATTGTTACAAAGGTTGATTGTCATAGTAAATAATGGTGTAAAGAGTTTAAAAGGTGGCAATCACCAGTCTAAGGCAGCCTTCTTCTCACAAGGTAGTCATCATTCACAAGAAGAGAGGATAGTGGGCTAGGTAGGAGGTCTTCATTTATTCAAGAGGGTAGTTAGCAAAGACAATGAATGTGCAAGAAGATCAAACCCTAGGCAAGTTTATGCAATGCATATAGGATTACAGTTCCTATAGTTCATCTACAATATCATGCTCAATTATAAAGAAAATTAAGATCAATAGTTGTATTTGGAATGTTGTAATTATATCCAGTTAAAACCACACCTTTACTCTCTCCACATGCTTGATAGTTCCAACAACATCATTTTTTAGTACCATACCCTGAACCACACTATAGTCATGCAGTCCTCCCCCCAATAGTTTAGTAACTCTCACATTATCCACATTGAAATTCACAAGATTCTTGGGGCAAACTTGAATACAGATGTACAAAATAGATATCATTAGAATGATGTCATTGTCACCATCAACAACAATTACAAATGTTAAAGTAGATTTCATACATCTACAATAAGAGAGCACAAAATGCTTTCTTTTCCAAATTGTTTACTAGAAATAGGAGCCTTCATTATGAGGGTTACTTGATATTTATTCTTAATGTCCATCTTTTCTGAACCTTGTTCTATCAATTCATCTAAAAGCTCAATTGCCTAAAGAAACAAGAAAAAATATTACCAACAAACAATACTAGAAACAAAGTAGATAAGGTATCATTAATTTTTGGGAAGGAGCAAATCAAAAGAAATAAAGTATCTTGGAATTTTAAAAGTTGTCCAATTGCATGCAAGCAAAATTTGGTCACGTTGTTTATAGCTTTTGTGTAGCCACTGATTATCTCACTAGGATGCAATCCCATCCTAATGAGCTCTTCAGTTCCTTGAAGAAGCTCTCCTGCAAATGATATTGTCAAATTGGCACCATCTCCAATCTCTTCCTGTTGAGCTTTAGCTGCCAGCACTAGGGGCTTTGCTACAGGATGCTGCACCTCAAGTTCATTTACTATAGTAGCCACATCATTTGTCACAAAAAACTTGTCCAGATGATTAATAACCATTTTGTTCATACCTGAAAAAATTAAAAACTTTATACGTGTTGAAAACAAAAGTAACTATATAATCAACTCATTAAACAGAAATGTTCATGCCCTTAATACTTTAACTTCATATATATTTATCAACTCCTTAAACAAAAATGTTCACCCCCTTAATACGTTAAGTTTGTGTGTGTGTGTGTGTGTGTGTTTGTAGGTTTGTACATTGAGTGTTTCAAGTATAATTTGTCACTTTTGCCATATTCAACAGTATAAGCATTTGGGGCCAAAAACATTAGTTCTAGCTTTCCAGGCTTTAGTTTTGATTCTTTCACAAATACCACTTTTCATGGTATCTCATAAATTTGACTTTAAATGGTCATTCACATTAACCAATATGCTAATTAATATGTACCTGACTGGTCTTATACAATTAGATGCCTCTAGAGTCTATATATATACATCACACTAAATATTGTTTTCACAGAAACTCACATGACTATTTGCTTCATATTGATATTTTAATTTCCTATGTTTTCTTCTCATATGCTTGAATTTTTCAGGGAAAAAAAAAATGCTTACAAGTTTTTTGAAAGATAGTTCTATAACTGTAAATAAATTTAATCAGTCTTAAATTTTTAATAGGACTATCATGTAATAATTTTGACTACACTCTGGAGTTAATGAAAGATGCAGAATTAGTTATGTTACAAACTTCATGACTCCTAATACTGAAATCTACACCTTTATTCTGCCAGTGCTATAGGAGACCCAGACCAAAAAAGTGCTAGAGAAGACATAACTAGATTAATCTGAACAAGTAAAGGTTCCTATTCTTGCTGCTAAAAACAAAGAGAGCTATTAAATCTACCGGGCAAGGCAATAGGCAATATGGCACTAATTTTCCATGAGAGTTGTATTTTTTCTCAAAATGAAATAGCCTTCAATAATAGCTATTGTACATTTAGGCAGAGCCAAGACTCATGTCAGAATGATATTTTTGGGATAAAGCTCAAGTTGTTGGACACCACAAATATCAATATTCTGCAATATAATGCCTAGCTACAAACAGGTCAAATGACACCAACTTTGCAACAAAAGACAAGTAAGAGAGAGGTCATAGAGGAGTTCCTTGTTATGGTGCACTACAAATCTGGCAAGCAGTTCAAAGAAAACAACAAAAGCACCTTGACAAATTTAGTTTATAGATTTTACTTTCTACATTTGCTATGAGCATTATATTTGTTTCATCTCAATATCCTTCCAATTATAGTACATTTATTGATGTGTATGAGATTGTTAAACTGCACAAGACCTGACAAGATAGGAAACAATATAAGTTTAAGTTGAATGAAGAATATCTTAGGCAGGCTCAGTTAGAAATTCTTTGTTCTAAACAAGCGAATTTAACTACTGAAGAATGTGATTAACAAAAATTGTTAATTGTACCTATGATATTGCATTGTATATATCTGATGTACTTCACCTTTAAATGTCCATATTGAAATGTATTCCTTTGTGGATTGTTATTTACTTTTGAAACTCATCCATAAACATAAAAAATTCATTACCATTGTGCATTGTAAAGAGGTCTAACATAATCTTCTTAATGACTGATTTATTGTTTTGCTTTTCCCTTTGGTTTAACACATGACAACTGTCCTTGTCATTGTGTTTTCCTTAATGTGCTTTCAAATGTTACTCTTGGACTGCACCAAGGTCAAAATATTATTAATTATTATGGTGAAGACAATGACTTTAACATGATTTTGGTGTAATTTGATCTCTAAGGGATCTTCCTTTAATAGGCTTAACATCCTAAAAGCAAATATAAATGGTTCAACAGTGCACTTTGCAGTACCAAGTCTTCACAAATCCAAAAAATATGACACTGCAATTATTTCTGCTCAAATTTTCCATGAATGAACTACAAAAAACTAAGGAATTCATCAAAGCCACCAAAAGAAACCCAAAACGCAAGACGAAGAACATTCATTGCACTAGTTGGAATAGAACTTTCCATTATTTCAAGAGGTAGCAATCTAATGGCAAGTGGGAATATTTGTGAAAGTGTGACCTACATTTAATTCTTTCCATTGCACTAAGATTGCACATTATTTAAGAAAACATGGCACAAGGTGACTATTATCAGATATACAGAAATTTAAAGGAAACAAAGCTTAAAATTTCAAGAATATAGTAACACAATGATTCTAACCACTATTTGCAGATCTTAAAGAATATGTGAATGCATTAAATGTTACCAATGTTTACATATCTTTGGCAGATATCAACACATATCACCTATAAAAATGTTTCTCTTTTCTATGAGAATTGAGCTGTAGTTTTAACATTTCTTGCTTGAAATCTCTCTTCTAATGGAACCCATTTGCTACTCCAATGAGCAAGAAGGGCATAACTGATCTGGCTATTGTTGTTCTGTGTTCTAGCCTCAAGCGAGTCTGTGCTCAAGACTTTTGAGTCTAAACCTGAGACTTGCCAGGTTTTGGTAGAAAAAACTCACAGAAAAACCACACACAATCACCTAAACTCAACCCATGAGTCTTGTACAACTTGCATTTGTACATGTAAAATGAAGTTGTGCTTAATGTCCTAGTTATTTGTGTTAGGAGAGAATCCTATGCAAATAGCAGGAACATGGAGCACAACATACAAGACAATTACTTTAAACCAAATTACATAATCTAAGATCTAAAGGAGACATGTTTAAGCATTGAATTGGGTATAATAGCACATTGACGTTAGGGTAATACATTTCTAAAACTACAGTAAGCATGTTGAGCATTCAAAATGGGTTAAATGCTACGTCCAAGTCTGAATATAACTAAGTGAAACCGACAAAGGGCATATTAAGTGTTCATAGTGGGAAAAATATTGCATCCAACTCTGAGTGTGGAATACTCAAATCCGCAAAAGACGTGTTAAGTGTTCAAAATTGGATTAAAATCAACATCCAACTATGTGTGCAACATATTTAAAAAACAAGTTTGGGTGCAATTCTAGGGTGACTTTGAGGCAACAGATACCCCTAACTAAGGAAACAATTTTTTTGACCAAACCCACTAAAAGAAAACTTGAATATTATAGCACAAACTGTTTGAGGATTATTTTGAAATTAAAGGAGCTGAAATAAAATGAAATGGTTAAATACCTGTCGAGTTACAATGATCTCGGTGTTTTCTTCATATCCAATGGGACCGCCACTATAATCAAAATTATCAAAAATAGTAGAAACAATGGCCTTTGTCACTCCGGCCTGCACTTGCTTGTACACTAGCTACTACAAATTTAAAGCCCTAACCTACTATAAATTGGTAATTCCAAGCATGAAACAGATTGAGTCCAATGTATTCAATTTCCCTGAGCCATTCAGACTAGTTATAGCATCAAAAAAGGGATCAAAATTAGGCACAATTGTTCTCGTTGCATAAGACTTGAAACCCTCCAGACATACCTCCTTGACATACATTGTTGTAAACTTAAATCACCCCAAATGTCTATTAATAAACCCCAATTTTGTTATATGCACCATATCTCCCTCAATAAATCTTGCAAATAAGATCTTGTTTTTGGATACACAATGTTCATCTCCCTCTATAATTCATATAAATTTTTGGATATAAAAGAAACAGAGTAGACACGGGATTCAACTCGAGGCCTAATACATATACATATGTTTCCTAGAAAGTGTCGTTCATCTTCAAGTCTTGTTGGAATTGGCTTGTGTGGTTGATGCAGTCGAATCACATCACATCCAACATTATCAATTTCCAGCCTAACTTCAATAAAGTCTCTGTAGATGTTAACCCTGTGGCAGAACTGAAGTATACATTGCAGCTACTGGTAACTTAGGGCATTGTAGAGTTGCATATCGCTAGTGATTTGATCAGCAATATGTCCCTTGCTCGTTTTGGACATTGACAACATTGGACAGTGGCTATTGATGATCCAAAATCCTGGAAGGCTTGAATTACAATAGGATATTCTCAACTCACTTTCCCCTATATTATCACTCTTGTCATGTAAGCACATGTAAGTGAACTTGGTATACAAGAACCACACTAGACGATCAGTTGTGCTAGGACCTATGATTAATAGAATATCCTCTGCTCTATGCCATGGCAATTTCTTCTCTTCACTTTTAGAGACTTCAAATATGGAAATGCTTTTTGACTCTAGGCTGGAAAATGGGAAGCATTCTCAAAGGAAGGAACAATGTGGGCCTTATGATCTTTTATTAATAGAATAAATGACTTGTTGAAGTCCCAAGGTCAAAGATAGTTTATGGGAGAGAAGACACTACTATTTTTGCATTGTGACTAATTATTTAGTCATTTATAGCTGTGATTTTACCTGACGATCAAATCAGTCACTTATTTAGTCATTTATAGCTGTGTTGTAAAAAATGATTAGAATTTAGTAATTTTTAGTTGTCGTGACTAAAAGTTTTAGTCGCCTAGTCATTTATTTGCCAAAATTCTACTAGTGTATGCCCAAGGCATCATAAATCAATTTATAAATGATATATGACCTATAGGTCATTAAATGCAAAATACTGTATCTAGAACAAATGACATCAGTCTCCACAAGCCTCAGCTTGTCTCATGCTTGGGAAGGAGAGCATCATCCTGGTGCTTTTCCTCCAACCATAGACCTGCGGTCCCCTGCTCAACTTCCTAAATGGAAGTGGCCCTACCCTTCACAGAAAGGTTAGATATTAGGAACCATTAGGTTAGCCATCTGAGTATCTGGTGTTGTGTCCTTCCTATTGTCTCACAGTCACGCAACTATAGATCCACTGTAACTATGTATGACACTACTAGAGACACTAAGCCATTTGGAGTACTGTGGATCGACAATGCATATAGAGACAGATGCATTACTTTGGCCAAAGATTTTCATACATAAACATTACGCATTGAACATTTTCTTATGTCCAGCACCTTGACTTGACTTAAAAGCTATCATGTCCTACAGTAAGTTCAAATCGACCTTTCTCTCTAGGTCTAGTATAAGTGGGATCAATTTGATTCATCATCCTACCAGGACACTCGACTCCCATCATAGTTTGGTTATGACTAAATGGATTACTTTCATAATGAGGAACTTGTGACTCCTCGTCACCTTGTTCCACTTTCAAATCATATCAAAATCAACCATTCTTGGTCTAGTTTAATTAGTTTCCAATACATCTTACTCCAATCCTTGGACACTCGATTGTTATCTAGAAAACCCATACTTAGGCTTCTTGGTTTCTTAGACATTTGGGAGCTAGTGATTCCACATCACACTATCCCATATTTCTTTAAGAAACAAGTACATTCTTGGCTTCAACCCGGTCAGTGTTTACTTTGTTTACCTATTGTCAAGGTTCGAAATAGTTCATAATAAATATTAAAGGCTCAATAAATAATACCCTTTAAAGGCTCATAAGACTCATAAAGTTGAACCCTTTCTAAGTCCTTTCTTAAGTAGCTTTCATAAAATCAAATATAAAAACATAACTGCCATTTATAAAGTCGGCATTCATCTCATATAATACCACTAGCTTCTAATATAACTAGGGTAGATTCTTGTACCAAAGGATATTTCAAGACTCTACTTCTTAATGAGAACAAGACTGCAGTCATGATTGCCATGAAAGCCATACTATAATAGCATATGATTAATACTCTATTACTCTCCTCAAAGAGTTAATATGTTCACAAAATATATTATTGACAACCATTCACTTCCTGTCATCATTTACTATCGAATTAGAAAATTAAGGTATCAAGTGCAATAGCATGACCTAGTTTTATCTTTGGTTTACTGTGTTTTGACTTAATCATGGCTGTGGCCATAGATATGATGGTATGGACTACTCCACAGGTTGATACCATCAAACAACCATTCATTAAAGAGTATTGCCCTATCGGGCTCATTAGCATATACAAGTTTGCAAGTAATATCAACTAGTAATCAAAATAAAAGAAGACATCATTAAAGATGTATGGTGCATAGAAATAATTGTATCTTGGGGGTGCTCATGCATGCATTCCCTCGTAGGTTTTATGGCCTCAAGATGGCCTAGCACCACTAAAGAACAATAGCTTTCAAAGTATCATGAATTATATTTCATTGAGGCTTCAAGAGCCTTCGACTACCAAAAACAATCATCAAGATGCACATATAAATATACAGTCACAACTCAACATGTCATTAGCAATGCATGACTATTCTCTAAAGTTTGCAGTGTCGACATTCTTTTAAATGAAGGGTTTAAAACTATATTGAAGTCTATTAAACACATAAGCTGAGAGCTCTAAGATAGACTTACCTGTATTTATAACATAGAAGTAAGCAACTAGCTCGTAGAGCTTGAGCTTCCCCGCCTTCTCTTGTGTCTCAACCCATCTGTAGCTCATTGCAATAAGAGGATATCATTCTCGATGTTCACTACCTTGCACACCCACTTCCTCCTTGAAGTCTATCCCATAGGAAAAACAAAACTCCCCTACGCCATCTGCTAAGTTTCTCAAGATAGCATTTCGGTAACCAACTAAAACACATTCTTTGCATGCATTCTTAGCTTGCCACCTTGCGGGATCATTGATCCACGTAGTCCACTTAGCCTAACATATCTCCTTTCCCACTCCTCATGTGTAAGGAATATTAGAGTGGTAAGTAAGAAGATATGATAGAATAGTTATAAACATAGTCAAAATCTATTATCATCGATCTCTAAAGAGGTTCATTTATATATATATATATATATATATATATATATATATATATATATATATATATATATATATATATATATATATATATATATAATCACCCTTGACTAACAATAAGGGTTAAAGAACTTTTATAATATTAAAGATCATCATAATGATGTAAGCAAAGGACAACACATTAAAAGCTTAGGATATTTAGGGTTGAGTAATACTCCCCCAATATCAATGATAAACCTTAGTTGAAAGACTAGAAATAAAGAATTAAATATCCCCATTTAAAAAATTGGGTAACGAGAGATCTCTAAACATGACTATCACTTGACTTGTGACGATGTTTCAAGAACGTTGTCTAGTCGTTATATCTTGTCGTGATAGCACCAACAACAAAATGACTCACAAAGAACACAATTACTAAAAAAACATGACTCATGACAACTTACAGAGGGATTTGGAAGGACATAGAAACCGATACTCAGATGACTAAACAACCTTGTTTTCTCAACATCTACCCCTTCCTTTAGGATGATACCCTCCTTCCTTCTTCGAAGGTCATTACATTTTCCTATTCACACTTAGGACCACAAAACCATGATCAGTGTATCATTATCATATCCCATAATATAAATTAATTAATGTCCAAAACTAATTAACATCAGTCATTAACCTCATAATCAAAGATCAAATCATATTTTTTCCACAATATCAAATCAGTTAACTATGACTAATCCTCCTAATTATCATGTAAAGTTAATGATTAAGTCTAATTGTAAGTTGGGGATGTAACATATCGCCCCCCATAAGAATCATCATCCTCGATGATTAATTGTCTTAAAAGTAAATCAACATAATAAGGAAATGTCTTCAAGAGCATAATAAATAAATGTTTCAGAAAAGATGAGGAAATCTAGCATGAAAGCCATCATAATTTTATTAGGCGATGTTTTCCTCTACCTATTGGTCCCACTGGACCTTGCACTATGTTATTTCTTTGTTATGTAAGCGTAGCTTATGCATTTCGAGCACCTTAATGGGCTTGATCACAACCACTTCTGGGTCCTTCACCTTTAGAGTATTCCAATCAAGCATAGGAATTTGATTATCAGCAGAATTAAACTTTTTCAAATATGAAACATGAAACACATTATGCATCATGGCAAGCGCTGGCAGTAGAGCAATTCTGTATGCCACTGGGTTGACTTCTTCGAGAACTTTAGAAGGACCTACTTATCTTGGTGCTAGTTTAGACATTTTCCCAAATTTAATGGAACTTTTCCAAGGTTTTACCCTTAGGAGAACTTTCTCTCCCACTATGAAATGCCTTTCGATGCACTTAGCATCTGCATAACTCTTTTGCCTATCATGAAAGGAAGCTAGGTGTGCAGAAATCGCTTCCTACACTAATCTAATGAGGAGAGGGCTATGCAAATTTAAATTTATCCTAACTATTACAGCAACATTAAACCATTAACATGAGATATTGCAGCAAAGACATAACAGAGAAGGTGAGACAGAAGAAAAGAGACACAAGATATACGTGGGGAAAACCCTTATCAGGTGAAAAACCCCACACTCCAAAACCTGCACAATGTATTATCAAAACAAAGAATGTTTACAACACACTTGCAATGCAAGCTCTTAGGAGTCTTTGACACTCGTATCTGGAGACAAACTAGTAGCATAATAGTACCTGTCAAACCTGTAATACATCTCCTTCTCAAAGCACCTGTTTATATAGAATATATAAGGCAATATTGGTCCTATCTTGCAATGGGCGTCCAATTTGGTCTCATGGCCCAAAACCCATGCCTAAGGACACTTGGTCAACATTGTAGAATGTGCCTAACACTTGTCCTCAACTCCCATCCCAAAGAGGTCACCTATTTCCAAAATGGGCTATGACAGATGTTCTTACGACTCTTATGACCTTCATAGAATCTGCCATAGCGGTTACAACTTACAGCTATAAGAGAATCTATCATACACAGGCTATAAATAGCATATTCTCTTACATCATGTCATAGTCCACCTTGGGGCACCCAAATATGCCTTTTTCAAAGATGCTTCATGACACATGTCTTCACCTGTCTTACAAGCTTCTATTTTTGACTCTTACATGTCATAACTTTGTCATAGGAATCCGTCATAACCATTTTGGTTAGACATTCCCTTACACAACATCCAAGATGCTGACACATGGAAAAATACTCCTACCACAAAGTGGGACACCTATCTCCTCATGTGAGGACAAAATTACAAGTTGTCATCTTCTATGTAGGATGACACATCACCGTGCCACATCCCACAATATGACAATATGGAATTTACAATTAATTTACAACATAGACAATAAATTAATAAATACAAACATAAATAATGCAAGGAATTACCAAGGTTGAGACACCTTAATTCCCAACATTCTCCCACTTGTTGAACACCTTGTAAGAGCCAATAGAATAACAGGATTTAACTGTTATAGGCCGAGAGGCCCATAGACTCCGAACACCATCTAAACTTGTCTGTGCCCACTGGCTTTGTCAATGCATCTACAACATTCTTCAAAGTATCTACCTTCTCCAAATTTACCTTCCCATCCTCTACCATGTATTGCACGAAGTTAAACTGAACGTCAATATGCTTTGTTCTAGCATGGAAAGTTAGATTCTTCGCAAGGCAAATTGCACTCTAACTGTCACAATTGATCATGATCTGACCTGCATCAAAACCAATATCTGAACACAATCTCTTAAGCCAAATGGCTTCCTTACAAGCATAAGTTGCTGCCATATACTCAATTCTGCCATGGACAAAGCAACCACAGGTTGTCACTTACTCATCCAACTAATAGCACCACCAAAAAGTGTAAACACATAAGCACTGGTGGATCTCCTGTTGTCAATGTCACCTGCCCAATCTAAATCCACAAATCCACAAATATCAACAGAATGCAGAGGTCCTGTACCATTGCCATGATAGCAAATGGAATACTTGGAAGTAACCCTCAAATATCTAAACACTCACTTAACTGCATCCCAATGTACCCATCCAGGATTAGCCATAAACTAAGGACTCCCACTCCTTGGGCAATGTCTGGTCTTGTGCAGACCATAGCATACATCAAACTACCAACAACACTAGCATAAGGTACTCTGCTCATGTCCACCTCACTAGGAGATTTTGGACAATCCTCAACAGACAACTTTATTCCCAGAGAAACATGAACACACAATGGTCTACAATCTACCATCCTGAACCTATCCAACATGGTCTTCACATACTCACTCTAGCTTAACCAAAGTTTTCTGTTAGTTCTATCTCTTCTGATTTCCATTCCTAGAATGTACCTAGCTGCCCCTAAATCTTTCATTTCAAATTGTGCTGACAACTGAGATTTGAAATCAGAAATCATATTCTTACCCTTCCCAATGAGCAACATATCATCAACATATAATGGAACAATGAGAATATGATTACCATCAAACTTATAATACACACACTGATCTGATTTTGATCTCACAAATCTAATAGACAACACAAAGGCATCAAACTTCAAGTACCATCTCCTAGGGGACTGCTTCAAACCATACAAAGACTTCTTTAATTTGCAAACCAAAATTTCTTTACCTTTCACCATGTAATGCTCTGGCTATGACATGTAGATTTCTTCCTTCAAATCACCATGAAGGAAGTTGTCTTCACATCCATCTGTTCTACCTCTAAGTCATAAGTTGCTACAAGAGACAAAAGGAATCGAATGGATGTCAGCTTTACAACAGGAGAGCAGATCTCACCATAATCTATACCCTCCACTTGTGAATACCTGTTCGCAACCAATCTGGCCTTATACTTCTCAACACTGCCATCTGCACCAAATTTCTTCTTGAACACCCATTTGTATCCAACAAGTTTTTGTCCAGGAGGCAAAGGCACCAAGTCCCAAGTTTGATTCTTTTCCAAAGAAGCCATTTCATCCTCCATGGTCTCCTTCTAGGAACCTACATCTTTCATGTCCATAGCCTCTGATATAGTTCTAAGTTCATGACTATTAGTAAGCAAAGCAAAAGCACAACTAGAATCAAGCAATGTAAAACCAAACCTTTCAGGTTGCTTTCTTATCCCTATAGACCTCCTCAAGAGTTGAGGTTGAGATTTAGCTTCTTCATCTGATCTTTCAGAGCTGCAAGATCTCTCCTCATCATTAGGTCCAACATTGTCTTTCTGTTCAGTCTTCTCAGGGGTAGCAGGAAACTGAACATCATTCTCTTTCTTTTTTTTTCTTTTGGTTGTAAAACTGTGGAAGAAGGTGTAAGCTCTCTGAAGATGACACTTCTTCTATACAACACTTTTTCAACCACAAGGTCCCAAGGCTTGTATCCTTTCACACCGACACCATGGCCAATGAAGATACACTTAACAACCTTGTTCTCCAATTTTGACCACTTCTTCCTAGGCATATGTGCATATGCCTCACAACCAAAAACACAAAGATGCCTTATTGAAGGATTTCTACCAGACCACACCTCCATGGGTGTCTTTCCAACAAGAGCTGATGTAGAATATCTATTTACAAGATAGCAAGTAGTGGCAATAGCTTCATCCCAAAATGTTTGTTCTAGGCCAGCTCCACTAAGCATACTCCTAGTCTTTTCCATCAGTGTCCTGTTCATCCTCTCTGCGACTCCATTTTGTTGCGGGGTGTATGGAGTAGTCTTATGTCTTTCAATCCCAAGTTCCTTGCAATATTTATCGAATGCTATAGAACATAACTCACCACCGTTGTCAGTTCTCAAACACTTAATCTTTTTACTAGTCTAATTTTTAGCAAAGGCCTTAAACTCCTTAAACTTACTATAGACTTTAGATTTGCTTATGAGAAAATAAATCCATGTCCTTCTACTGCAGTCATCTATGAAAGATACAAAATATATAGATTTTGATAGGAAGGAACATTAATAGGACCAAATACATCAGAATGAACAAGGTCCAACATAAAACTGAGCACGGTTTTGTTTTCCATATATGCAATATTCACAAAAGTTGAACTCAAGATTACAATCATCTAACCACTCAATGAGGTTTTTATTTTTTAGGGTACGCAGACCCTTCTCACCAATGTGGTCAAATCTCTTATGCCATAACATTGTCTTTTCAATAGGAAGTTTAACTTCCAAGGCATGATTACAACCATCAAGACTAGAAACAATAGATTTCTTCACTGCTCATTCAGATGGTGGGGATGAAGTGACTGATGCCCTCTTCCCTTAGTCAGAAGAACTATTGCATTGTGAAATGCATGCCTCCAGCTGAAACAGAGTACCTCTCCTAGTACCCTTAGCAAGCACCATAGCTCCTCTAGTCATCTTGCATCCTTCTTTTGAAAAGACAACCTACACACCTACATCATTCAACATACTTACAGAAAGCAGGTTCTGTGCTAAGCCCGGGATGTGCATCACCCCAGAGATCCCCTTCACTCGTCCATCAAGGAATCAGATAGAGACTCTTCCACGACCAACAATCTTTAGATGAGAGTTGTCACCTAGGTACACCTTTCCACCATCAAACTCCTCATACTTAGTAAACCAGTCTCGATGCGAGGTCATGTGGAATGATACACCAGAGTTAATCAACCACACATCATCAAATGCATGGGTTTCTAGGGCTGTGATGAAGGCATCACCATCATCTTGTGACTTGTCAAAATCTGAATCAGAAGCTTTCTTCTTCTTTTTCTTCTCCTCTTTGCATTCCTTTTGGAAATGCCCAGTTTTACCATAGTTCCAACAAAGAGCCTTGGACTTTCCAGGAGATTTGGATCTCCCACGGGATTTGGATCTACCCTTCTTAGTTTTCTTGTCTTTCTTCTTCCCTTTCTCCTTGGGTCTTCCACGAACTGTAAGAGCCTCTTTGGTTGATTCAGATGTCTTCCTCCGCATTTCTTTAGATAACATCGAGGACACCACATGTTCCATCTTGAAGGTGGTAGTGGTGCTTCCGATAGCCATTACAAGATGATCCCACGAATTTGGCAAAGAACAAAGCAGGGTCATACAACGATCCTCCTCCTCCATTTTCACACCCACGGATGTCAATTATGCAATGATCATGTTGAAAGCATTCATGTGGTCCACAACAGATCCTCCATCTTCCATCTTCAAAGAAAACAACTTCTTTTTTAGTAAGAGTTTGTTCACCAAGGACTTGCCTAATAAACATCACCCAACTTCTTCCAAAGATCCTTCGTTGTCTTCTCCTCATGGATGTTCAACAGAACATAGTCAGCTAAACAGAATCTAATGAGACCCTTAGCCTTCTGATCTTTGAGGTCCCAATTAGCTTGTTGCATTGTTGTGGGTTTTACACTGGATACCATTTCCCATAGGTCACGATCAACAAGTAGGTCCTCCATCTTCAATTTCCACAACTCAAAATTAGTGCCATTGAATTTATCAACCTCTAACCTTCTGGATGTGGTTTCCATCTCCTTGCTACAATAAGATACAAAATACTCTACACAAGGCTCCCAGTCAACCAAAGAATAGCTCAAAAAACCCCTACCCAGTAGCTAGAACGAAAAGTTGGCTAGGCTCTGATACCAATTGAAAGGAAACTAGGTAAACGGAAATTGCTTCCTACACTAATCTAATGAGGAGAGGGCTATGCAAATTTAAATTTATCCTAACTATTATAGCAACATTAAACAATTAATATGAGATATTGCAGCAAACACATAACAGAGAAGGTGAGACAGAATAAGAGAGACACAAGATATACGTGGGGAAAACCCTTATTGGGTGAAAAACCCCACACTCCAAAACCTGCACAATGTATTATCAAAACAAAGAATGTTTACAACACAATTGCAATGTAGTCTCTCAAGAGTCTTTGACACTCATATCTGGAGACAAACTGGTAGCATAACAGTACCTATCAAACTTATAATACATCTCCTTCTCCAAGCACATGTTTATATAGAATATGCAGACAATATTGGTCCTATCTTAGAATGGGCACCCAACTTGGCCTCATGGCCCAAAACCCATGCGTAAGGACACTTGGTCAACATTGTAGAATGTTCCTGACACTTGTTCATATCTCCCATCCAAAAGAGGTCACCTATTTCCAAAATGGGCTATGACAGATGCTCTTATGACTCTTTCGTCATAGAATCTGTCATAGCGGTTACAAATTACAGTTGTAAGAGAATCTATCATACATAGGCTATAAATAGCATATTTTCTTACAACATGTCATAGTCCACCTTGGGGCACCCAAATATGCCTTTTTCAAAGATGCTTCATGACACATGTCTTCACCTGTCTTACAATCTTCTATTTCTAACTCTTACATGTCATAACTTCATCATAGGAATCTGTCATAACCATTTTGGGAAAACATTCCCTTACACAACATCCAAGATGCTGACACATGGAAAAATACTCCTACCACAAAGTGGGATGCCTATCTCCTCATGTGAGGATAAAATTACAAGTTGTCATCTTCCATGTAGGATGACACATCACCGTGCCACATCCCACGATACGACAATATGGAATTTACAATTAATTTACAACATAGGCAATGAATTAATAAATACAAACATAAATAATGCAAGGAATTACCAAGGTTGAGACACCTTAATTCCCAACATATCATTGGCTTCTACTAGCCTTCTCTTAATTAGATGGACTTGCTCTTCTAGCCCTGACAACATTTATGGACCAAGGCTAACCCTATCTTCCAGCTTGTTCTAGATTATAAGGGCTCGACACTTCCATCCATATAATGCCTCAAATGGAGCCATCTTAATCACTAAGTGATAGGAATTATTATAGGCAAATTCCACCAGAGGAAGATAATCCTCCCACTTGTATTGCTGATCCATGCAATACATCATCAATAAATCCTCCAACACTTGGTTCACCCTCTCATTCTGTCCATCTGTTTCAGGATGATAAGAAGAGCTTATATTCAACTGGGTTCCATGTGAAGAGAATAAGGTTTGCCAAAACCTCGATGTTAGTCATGCATCCGTACTTGAGATAATCTTCTCAGGAATGCCATGCAGTCTAAAAATTTCTTGAACAAATTTTTGAGCAATGACAGGTGCTCCATCCGTCAAGTTTCCAGGTGTAAAATGAGCGGCTTTGGTGAGTCTATCCACCACAACCAAGATAGCATTGTGCTTGTTTCATGACATAGGAAGCCCTTGCAAAAAGTCCATGCTTATAATTTGCCATTTCCACTTAGGAATTTTATGAGGGTATAAGAGCCCTGCCAGGTGATGGTGTTTTGCCTTCACCCTCTGGCATTCAATACACATAGCTACAAAATTTGTAGCATCCCTCTTCATTCCTTTCTAGAAATATAGGGGTTTCACATCAGCAAGTAACTTTGTTACTCCAGGATGCCCAGAATATGGTGCAAAATGAACCTCTTTCCATACCATATTCCTTAACTTTGCTGAGTTAGGTACATACATCCTTCCTTTAAACCTTAATAACCCATCTGGTTCAAGGTTGAATCCTTCATATCTTGGATTTTGGGGGTTTTCTACAAGGGCTTGGTTTACCTGCTCGTAAAATTCATCTCCCTTAGACTTTTGTAACACTTGATTCCTAAAAATAGAATGTATGGAGATCATGGAGATGTGCCTTCTCCTACTCAAAGCATTTGCCACCTGATTTTCTTTTCCTTGTATATATTTAATCTCAAAATCATAATCTAAGATGAATTCCAACCATCTTCTTTTTTGAGCATTAAGATGTAGTTGAGTGAATAGATATTTGAGTCCATGATGATCCGTTTTTAGCTCAAAAGGTTTCCCAAGCAGATAGTGTCTCCACATTTGAAGTGCGTGAATGACTGTTGCAAGTTCCAAATCATGTGGGGCATAATTTTTCTCATAGTTTTTCAGCTTACGTGATTCATACGCGATGACTTGTCCATCTTGGACTAGTACACCACCTAAGCCTTTTCCTGAGGCATCGGTAATGACTACAAATTGACCTTCTAGGTCGGGTACTTTCAAAATTGATGTTGAAGTCAATTTTTCCTTTAGCAGGTCAAAGGCCTCCTGGCACTTATGTGAACATTCAAATTTCTTACCTTTTCTCTACAAGGAAGTTATAAGATATGCAATTTTAGAGAAATTTTTCACAAACTTCCTATAATAACTAGCAAGGCCCATAAAACTTCAAACCTCATGAACATTTCTCGGTATTAGACATTCCAAAATAGCCTTAATCTTAGCTAGGTCCACAACTATCCCCTTAGCTAATATTATGTGGCCTAAGTATTGTACTTCCTTTTGAAATAAAATACAATTGGAGAGCTTGCCATATAGTTTATGCTTTCTCAACCTATGGAGAACAATTCTTAAATGCTGTAGATGCTCTTCTTCATTCTTGGAATAGATTAGAATGTCATCAAGGAATACTAGGACAAACTTGTCCAAACAATCCCTGAACACACTATTCATAAGATTCATAAATGTTGTTGGTGCATTTGTCAATCCAAAAGGTAGGATAGTGAATTCATAATGTCCATACCTAGTTCTAAAGGTTGTTTTATGGATGTCCTCATCCTTCAACCTCAACTGGTGATATTCAAAATGAAGATTGATCTTGGAAAACATGGTTGCTCCCCTCATCTGATAAAAAATATCATCAATACAAGGTAATAGGTATTTATTCTTAATGGTTTCTTTATTCAACATGCGGTAATCTATGCACAACCGCAAAGTGCCATCTTTCTTTTTCACAAAAATAATTGGGGCTCCCCAAGGTGACACACTAGGTCTAATCAACCCTTTGTCTAACAACTCCTATAATTGAGATTTTAACTCCATTAGTTATGTAGTGGTCATCATGTAGGGGGATTTCAAAATAGCTGATCCAGGAATTATATCAATGGTGAAATCAAAAGCTCTTTTAGAAGGTAATCCTAGTAGTTCATCCAGAAATACATCCTCAAAATTTCTAAGGAAGGGATACCTGTCCAAATATGATCTTTCCTGACCTATGGATTCCTTCTTCCCAACTTCATTAAGTTTCTAGGATTCATAAAACATTAAGTCATCTTGGAAATAAGTTTCCTCAGTCTCATTTAGTTTTTCCATTTTGACCGCAAAAAGCTGGCACCCTTTTCTTTGACCTTTTTCCATTTGTAGAGCAGAAATTTGTCTTAGCTTGACTTCCCTAGGTTTCCCTTGGTGAAAGACTTTCTTTCCTAAATCATCCAGACACTCTACTATTTTGGCATAGAAATCCACTTTGGTTTGATGTCTCCATAGCCAATTTATCCCTAGGATAACATCATACGAGCCTAGTGGGCCTACATAAAGATTTACTTTCATGGAAAAGATCAGAAGCTCAACCCTAGTCTCAAACAGACATTGTTCTACCTGAGCCTTGGTGTGATTTGCATATTTTACATAACAATTTTAGGAGAATAAAAGCATTCGGTAGCACCAGTATCAATCAAAACTGAAATGGGAACTCCAAATAAAATACCTATTGTCTCAATGGGAATTATTTGGTATTCATCTTGTCGGTTGTCCAAGGCTGCAAGAATGCATTGCTGGAATGCCACTTGCTGAGAGGGTAGAGGGTTTCCTTTTGGTTGTGCTCCCCGTGTCTTCTTAGGACACTAGTTGGTGTAATGATCTCTACCACAAGTATAGCACCCTCCCATTGGTCCTCACCTCCCCTAAGGTTTGCCAAAATTGTCTCCATTCTTCTTAGAGTGGTTATTACCCTTTTTCTCTCCTTTGGACTCAATTTGCTTATGTTTGGTCCTCTTATCATATTTCTCAGAATAATCCTATTTCTTCCCCTTTTTTCTTAGACGATTTTGAGGATTGAGACCAATTATATCTCTTTCGGCTCCTTTCTCTATAAGCTGACATAGCCTTCAGTTTCTGATCCCATTTGATGGCCTTTTCATAGACCTAGTCCATTGCAGTAGGACTGTGAACATCAACCTCGCCCCCAATCTGGGCGTTCAACCCCATTATGAACTTCTGAATGCAGAATTTCTCATCCTGCTGGTACTACGGCACATACTTCAGTAGTCGAGTGAATTTTTCCCAATATTCATTTACGGACATATTAGCTTGTTTCAAATTCTGAAAGTCTATAAGTTTTTTATCATAGAATAGTTGAGGCAACCATCTTTGCCTAAAAATTTATACGAACTTGTCCCATGTAAGGCTTGTAGACCTCAAGCCTAGTTCCATCTTTTTGTTCATCCACCATGTGGATGCTTCACTTGCCAGTTGGAATGCTCCCCACACAGCTTTAGTGACCTCATTATAGTTTCTAATTTCAAAATACTTTTCCATTTCTGTAATCCATGCCTCCATGGCATCTCTGCTTACAGATACATCAAATTTAGGAGACATGACCTTCTTCATGTCTCGGGATAGTTCCAAGGCCATATGGCTCCTCCTATCCTCTTCTTTCCTAGCCTCAGAGTTATTCTCTCTGTGCTCACTTTGGGTGGTCTCATTATGGTGTTCCTTGCCATCACCCCCATCATACACATCCTACCTGGGTCCTTATCGGCCCCTAACCTCCTGTTCAAGAGTTTGTACCCTTGTTCTTGTTTCTTTCAACAAAGTCAAGATCTAGTCTAACTTAGACTCGGAGTGCCCTGAATGATATCCATCTTCCTGGCTGTCTCCCATCCTGGTTCTAATTTGAACCTTTGCTGCAATCTACTTCTTCCTAATATTTGTAGATTAATCACGGATTAGTTTTTCCATGTCATTTAATTCATTCATTATACAAATCTATTCTCATTCATGTAATCATTAGCAAGAAAGGAAATATTGTCAGAATTTTCCATTGCATTGTAGTTTTCATTGGATTACATAGAATCCACTAAAATTACAAAATCATTTTTTTACACCTTTCTACTATATTTATAGTTTGGGATAACTTCCCTTATTCATTTCTCAATCTTGAGATTTGTCATTTTAGTTTTAGGAGATGAGGGTACACGCAAGTACTCCTTCACAATCTCCTTAGGTACATCATAATCCCTAGGATTATTTTCCACAGCTAGTGCTTTGGGTGTAGAGGGTTTTGCTGATGCATTAGTAGAGTTAGGGGCAGCCATCCTTTTTGCTTTCCTTAACTCCTACTTGATGTGTTTCACATCATCAATGAAGGTTTTCTCATCAGTTAACCATTCTCCTGCTAGGCAGCCAGTTTGTTCAAGTTTCCTCAACCTTGAGGCTCTTGATTTTTCCTTCTAGTACTTAAGGTAATGCCCTTTATCCATTACCTTATTTTGGGGTGTTGTTCTAGTTATTACCATTATGGCATAGAACATCCAAACATTAGCATACTTATTGTTGGATACAAATAATCATCAAGTAGTGAGCTCATAGGTCCATGTATTGAACCCGGTTGCTCTGATACCATATGTAACATCACATTCCTTAATGCCATAAACATTCATCTTAATCAAGAGATTAGTTAACAATATGATTACCTAAACCAAAATTTAACCATAATGAATCATTATAAATTTCATGAACTAAGCTTGTTATTCTAAATAGAATATAACAAAGCTTACAATATAATAATCATTTACATATACTTAGTGAGTATCCATCACTATTCATGTACAAGTTATGCCCAAGGCATCATAAATCAATTTATACAGTACATTTGACTAACAGGTCATTTAATGAAAACACTATATCTGGAACAAATGACATCAGTCTCCATAATCCTTAGCTTGTCTCATGCTTGGGAAGTAGAGCATCATCCTTGTCCTTTTACTCCAACCACGGACCTGCGGTCCCCCGCTCAACTTCCTAACTAGAAGTGGCCCTACCCTTCACGAAAAGGTTAGATGTTAGGAACCATTAGGTTAGACATTTGAGTATCTGGTGTTGCATCCTTCCTAATGTCTCATGGTCACACAACTATAGATCCACTCTAACTATGTATGACACTACTGGAGACACTAAGCCATCTGGAGCACTATGGATCGACAATGCATGCAGAGACGAATGTATTACTTTGGCCAAAGATTTTCATACATAAATGTTACACATTAAATGTTGTCGTATGTCCACCACCCTGACTCGACTTATAAGGTGTCATGTCCTACAACAAGTTCAAATCAACCTTTCTCTCTATGTCTAGTATAAGTGGGATCAATTCGATTCATCGTCCATAATAGGACACTCAACTCCCATCATAGTTTGGTTATGACTAAATGGATTACTTTCATAATGAGGAACTTGTGACTCCTCATCACCTTGTTACACTTTCAAATCATATCAAAATTGACCATTCTTGGTCTAGTATAATTAGTTTGCAATACATCTTAGTCCAATCCTTGGACATTCGATAGTTATCTAGAAAACCCATAATTAGGTTTCTTGGTTTCTTAGACATTTGGGAGCTAGTGACTCCACGTCACACTATCCCGTATTTCTTGAAGAAACAAGTACATTCTTGGTTTCAACACTTACCCTACACGGTCAGTGTTTACTTTGTTTACCTATTGTCAAGGTTAGAAATATTTCATAATAAGTTTTAAAAGCTCAATAAATAATACCCTTTAAAGGCTCATAAGACTCATAAAGTTGAACCCTTTCTAAGTCCTTTCTTAAGAAGCTTTCATAAAATCAAATATAAAAACATAACTGCCATTTATGAAGTTGGCATTCATCTCATATAATACCACTAGCTTCTAATATAACTAGGGGAGATTCTTATACCAAAGGATATTTCAAGACTCTACTTCTTAATGAGAACAAGACTACAGTCACGGCTGCCATGAAAGACATACTATAACAACATATGATTAATACTCTATTACTCTCCTCAAAGAGTCAATATGTTCACAAAATATATATTATTGACAACCATTCGATTCATGTCATCATTTACTATCGAATTGGCAAAATAAGGTATCAAGTGCAATAGCACGACCCAGTTTTATCTTTGGTTTACTCTATTTCAACTTAATCATGGCTGCAACCATAGATATGATGGTATGGATTGCTCCACAAGTTGATACCATTGAATAACCATTCATTAAAGAGTATTGCCCTATCGGGCTCATTAGCATATACAAGTTTGCAAGTAATATCAACTGGTAATCAAAATAAAAGAAGACATCATTAAAGATGTATGGCGCATAGAAATAACTGTATCTTGTTGGTGCTCATGCATGCATTCCCTTGTAGGTTTTATGGCCTCAAGCTAGCTAAGTGCCACTAAAGAACAATAGCTTTCAAAGTATCATGAATTATATTTCATTGAGGCTTCAGGAGCCTTTGACTACCAAAAACAATCATCAAGATGCACATATAAATATATAGTGACAACTCAACACGTTGTTATTAATGCATGACTCATTCTCTAAAGTCTGTAGTGTTGATGTTCTTTCAAATGAAGGGTTTAAAATTGTATTGAAGTAGCTGAGAGCTCTAAGATAGACTTACCTGTATTTATAACACAAAAGTAAGTAACTAGCTCACAGAGCTCGAGCTTCCCCACCTTCTCTTGTGTCTCAGCCCATCTGTAGCTCATTGCAATAAGAGGATATCATTCTCGGTGTTCAACACCCTACACACCCACTTCCTCCTCGAAGTCTATCCCACAAGAAAAACAAAACTCCCCTATGCCATCCACTAAGTTTCTCAAGATAGCATTTCAATAACCAACTAAAACACGTTCTTTGCATGCGTTCTCCTCTTGCCACCTTGCGGGATCTTTGATCCGTGCAGTCCAGTCGGCCTAACATATCTCCTTTCCCACTCCTCATGGGTAAGAAATATTAGAGTGGTAAGAAAGAAGACAGGATAGAATAGTTATAAACATAGTCAAAAGCTATTATCATAATGATGTAAGTAGAGGACAACACATTAAAAGCTTAGGATATTCGGGGTCGAGTAATACTCCCCCAATATCTATGATAAACCTTAGTCGAATGACTAGAAATAAAGAATTAATATCCCCATTTAAAAAATAGGGTAACAAGAGATCTCTAAACACGACTATCACTCGACTTGTGATGATGTTCTAAGAACATCATCTAGTCGTTATATCTTCTTGTGATAGCACCAATGACATAATGACTCACAAAGAACATAATTACTAAAAAAAACATGACTCATGTTCACACTCAGGACTACAAAACCATGATCAGTACATCATTATCATATCCCATAATATAAATTAATTAATGTTCAAAACTAATTAACGTCAGTCATTAACCTCATAATCTAAGATCAAATCAAATTTTTTCCATAATATCAAATTAGTTAACTATGACTAATCCTCCTGATTATCATGCAAAGTTAATGATTAAGTCTAATTGTAAGTTGGGGATGTAATAGTGGATTATGGGGGAATAGAAATAAAGGATAAAATCAATAGAGTTGAAGGACCTCTATGTGGCAAGGTATGCTAGACTATGGGGAAAGAATTGAGAAACTTGAGTAGGAATTTAAAAGGATACTAAGGAGGATTTAAATTTGGTACTGCATGTAAGTAGAGAATCATTTAGAATAGTTCTTTAAATGACTATAGAGATTAAGGAAGAAGTATCAAATTTTTAAAATCTTTCTATAAAATTTATCAATAGGAGTCCATACACAAGTATCAATAGAAATAAATAATATCTCATCAAAATGGTAAGTTTATAGTTATTCATTAACAATAGGAGGCCATCATATGTTATTAATTACCTCCTAAATACATTTTTTAAAAATAGGATATGTAAAATGAAAAGTGTACTATCAATTAATTATAGGTAGGGGGTTGAAACAACCAATAATTAACTTGGAACAATGGTTCATCAAAATGTGGCCCTACAAAACTAGATTTCACAACACATTAACAATTATTTGTTTTTTCAAAGGTAGAAAAACCAAATCTGATTGCCAAGGGATGATCATAAAATTCATATCATGAACTCATACCACATTTTCTCTTTACACACTCAGGTCACATAAGAGGGCTACACCAACATAGACCACATTATTCACAATACACACCAAGTATGTATAGTAACTTTTATTTCATCAATTGGTTTGAGTGAGATTTCACATAAATATTTTATATGAAGTTCCATTCTCCATCTAAAAACCACAAAATAAATTTCATTATCATCATAACCACAAGCATAGTTTTATATAGTCATAGTTTCATCATCCAATACGAGCATTGTGAAGATGGTTAAGGGGTGTTAAATTTTACACTAACATTGATGATGGAGTGTAAAATAAATAATAATAACTTTGACATTTTCCCCTTACACATGGATCCATATACTTATTTTCCTCTTATACATGGATCCATATAAATGTAGCCTCTTCATGCCATAGATTAAGAGGTTTTAAGAAAACAGCTTAGGATAAAATCATTCCATTAGCATGGTTTATGGACCTAGGAAAGATAACATGGATTGAGGGGATTTAATAAAATTGCTTAAGGCTCATCCTAAGAGGATGTAGTTGGTACAACTTGAAATCTACTCATTAATCCCCTTAAGCCACTAATAATAGTCAAAATCATTCACATTTGATCAGTTTGTATAATGTTAGATGTTTGAAGTTTTTACAAACTTGTTAAAGATCTATATATTAAACATGGTCAACATAGGACAAAATAATTCCATTAGCATGGTTTATGGACCTAGGAAAGATGACATGGATTAAGGGGATTTAAGAAAATTGCTTAAGGCTCATCCTAAGAGGATGTAGATGGTTTAGGGTTTAGGGTTTATGGACCTAGTAAAGATGACATGTGGATTAAGGGGATTTAAGAAAATTGCTTAAGGCCCGTCCTAAGAGGATGTAGGTGGTTTAGGGTTTAGGGTTTATGGACATGGAAAGATGACATGTGGATTAAGGGGATTTAAGAAAATTGCTTAAGGCCCGTCCTAAGAGGATGTAGATGTTGGCAAGAGACACTACTTCGGTGTAGACTTGTATGTTGTCATTGATGAAAAAAAGGCTCAAAGATCTCATCAGCATGTCAGGAAGACATAACTCTGGAAGGTCTTATTGGAATTCATATCTGGTTGGCAAAAATGACTAAGTATGGGCAAGAAACAGAGTAAGGGACAGTAAGTGGATAAGTGTGCCTCCGCAGATGAAGACTTGGAAATGTGGCTCAGGTATAATGTTCATAGTTGTTTGGTGTTGTTATATTCTAGTGATCAAGTCTGGACTTCTTCCAGAAGTCATTTGGAGAAAATGTCTAAGTCCGGAAGAATAGAGGTATGATAGGAACAGTGTACAGTGTAGAGTAAAATGGTCTGCATTCCTCCGCAAGTGTATATTTTTTTATATGGTTCTAAACGTATGTCAAGTGGTTAGTAATGAACATTGGATATGAATTGTGAGGTCCCATTTGGTCCACAGTGCGAGTTGTGATGTGACAAATGAAATTATCAAGTATGTTCTTAAAGAACAGGTCAACTGCTATGTTAGATCCTTATGCAGAGAAGATATAGCATCTGGCTAATCAATCTAAGTGTTCATATGATTGAGGTAGACCTATGTGAAGAATTGTACTCATTTTTCTAAGTCCACATTGAAGATTTAACACAAGAACAAGCCAACAGGATATAACACTTGGTATACACGTTTCACAGTTTGCTTGCTGACCTGATCATGAGAAAGATTTAGTTGCGGATATAAATAGAGGATGAATTTCGGTGTTTGAGGGTGTGTAATGTGAATGTGTGTGTGATTGATGCTAGTGTGAGAATAGCAGAGTAGAGATAGAAGATCAGTGAGGATGAAGACTCAAGATTCAAAATTCAGTTGCTAAATTACTACGCCCTAGCATATGGATAGATGCTTATGTAGTATTCATTTTTCATATACAATTTCACTTGTATTTGGTAGTGAGCCATCTTCATCAAGGAAATGCGCCTATCAGTGATCCTCCATTAGGTTTTAACAACCCTCATTGTAATCTTTCTAGGTTTAGGGTTGAGGCAGTGAGCCTACTAGACCTAGTTGTACTTCATGGTAGTGAGCCAGCATGTTCTAGGCCCGTGGAGTGACCAAGCCTGAACATCACCATTTGTAAAAGATTGAAATATATATTGAGAGCTAATCCTCTCTATGGTTTTTCTCCACCTTGGGGTTTTCCACGTAAAAATCCTAGTGTCCATGTGTTATGTCTTTGTGGTTGTTATTCATTCACATATTGTGCTTTTGTTTAATTAATTTTAGAAAATGGTTAAAAGTGAAAGTGCATGAAAGGTTTTATGGAACACTCATTTACCCCCCCTCTTAGTGTTCCTGATATTCAACAATTGGTATCAAGGTTCCTTGGAAGAAGCCTAATAGCTTGAGGAAGATCCAGGAAGGTTCACTCATGGTAGCACAAAGGTATCTCACTTATCCTGAAGCAAATCCTCCTAGCAGCATTAAGATTGGAAATCAAGTATATGTTAATAATGAATAATTTGAAGTAGCTCTAGAAGATCTTGACAACTCCAAAGCTAAAATCATGGGTTTAGAAGAGAGTATCAAAGAAGCTAATGTTTGCATTCTAAAATTAAAAGAGTAAATTAGTAAATCTCAGGAAAGAAGGAAAGAATTATGTGAGCAACTAAAACAAGCAAGTGAATCTATAGAGAGTCTTCTCAGGGTGATTAAAGAAAAGACCAAGAGTGAGGAATATCTGAATCAAGTTGTGAAGGACAAGTTAGAGGAATGTAAAAAACTAGGAAAATAAGTTCTGCTCTTGAAATTTGATCTAGAAGTAGCCAACAACTACAAAGAAAAAATCAAAATAAGCTTTACAAAACTTGATGAGTTGCTAGCCAGTCAAAAATATCCAGATGATAAACAAGGTTTGAGATTTGAAAAGGGAGAAAGTTCAAATTTAGGACAAGACATATCTAAAGAATGTAGAGGTAGAAACCATCCAGTAAGGAATCAAAGAAGAAGACCTAAAGGACCTCCAATCAGGCAACCAAATGCACAAAGGTACCCATCTTTCAATGGTCATTGTTTCAAATGCAATAAGTATGGTCGTAGGGGTACTCAGTGTAGAAGTAGAATAAATCAAAATGCTCCATCTTTTTCTGGTCAATGTTTCAATTGCAAGAAGATCGGTCATAAAGCAAATGAATGTAGAAGTGTGTCAAGAAATGTGCCAAACTATCCAAGGAATGGTCAATCCTTCAATGACAAATGTTTTGCATGCAATAGATTTGGACATATGGCTAACCAGTGCAGATCAAGGCCAAATTCAAATGTCAGATGAAATCAAAGTCAAAGAAATATTGTGTGTTTCAATTGCAACAAGTCTGGACACTTTGCTAGATTCTGCAGAACTAGAAATGTGGAAAGAGAGTATCATGCAGAACAAAAGAAAACAGAACAGAGAAATGATAAAGGCAAGGAGAAGGTTGATCTAGTGGAAACCAAGAAGGATATGAGTATGATCTGTATCAAAAAGGATGTGAATGAGGTTAAGGATGGATCCACACCAGCATCTGGTGCAGATACTTCCTCCAAGAAGTAAATTGAGAGCTCTGGCTCAGGGAGAGCAGTGTTAAAAATTTAAATCCCCTAGCCAAAAAGTTGGTGCTGGAATCCAGCATGGAGATATATGGTGGAATCTGATAAGATAAATCCTTTGGAAGAAAATAAATTAGTGTGGTACATTGCGGAGCAATTTTGATCAACTGCATCCATCAGAGAAAAGTTAGACAACTTTTGGAATGAACATTTATGACTATTAGGTCAAGTGCGGAAGATAAAAAGTAAATCACTCTGTCTTCTAACTCACTTTGCATTCAAGCTATAGAGTATCCATCAAAGATTGAGGCAAAAATTGAAGGAATTGTAGTAGAAGTTCAAGAAAGAAGAGATTCACACAAAGAAACCCTAGTTTGGTGAAACAAGGTATATATTCTATTAACCTGACTATGAATTTGTTGCAAAGAAATGGAAAACCCTTTAGTTGTTGATATTACTGAGTGACCACGATCCAAATTTAAGAAACATCCTCACAAAGCAATTGAAGTTGATCAAATGGGGGTATTCCCAGGTATACCATATAGAGTTTTATATGTGGAAGACGTTAGGGCATATATCCATGTTGCCCTAGATGAGCACAGCGGCAATAGATTCACAGACTTATATCAAAACCATTTAAGTGATGATCAATTTTCCCTGAAGGAAGTATACAAAATCCTGGAAGAGAAGAAATTCATCCAATATGCAGAGTTTCCTACATTTGCTGAGGATGAATGGATTCGATATGTGCTAAGCAAGATTCATGATGAGTTCATGTGGTTAGGGAAAGGGTAACCCTTTAAGATAACAAAGGATGCAATTCAGGAAGTCACTGAACTAAACTCCACCGGAGGTGTGGCATCATTAAAAGATGTCAAGAATCAAACGGTTACAGATGCTACCAGAGCTCAATTTGACAAAAGGGTGTTGACAATAAATGATATTACTGATCTTGTAATAAAGTTTGCCTCAATGGTCATAGGTTACAAGATTTACTTCACAAGCAGAGAAAATTCTATCTCTGGTACGACCATTTACATAGCATACCAAATGATTAAGGAGAATGCGGATTATGACTTGTGTGAGCTACTGAGAATTCAATTAATGGATAACCTAAAAAAGGTCAAAGAAAGCAAGAACTATCCTTTCAAATTTGGTATGCTTATTATCTTCTTATTCTTCTATTTTCTGAATGAATTCCCAAACCACAAGGGCTTGATTTGGTAAGTAATCAACCAGTAGTTGTTCAAATTAGAAACTGTCTTAAAAACCTGGGTAGTTATAATGAGCAAAAAATAGCCCTATGGGGGTTTTTCAAGAACTTTCAGAATATGATGCACTCCAGGGAAAGAATTCCAAAGGCTATTGTGGAAAAGTATAAGGACACCATATGTTTCATGGTCATAAAAGATCAATGTTTGATGGAGGTTGTTGAGCCCATAACAGTTTGGATCATGCCCATGGGATATGAAGTGGAAGGTCAAGTACTGGACAGCTATGCCTAATACATGCTAAGAAAACCTAAGGACACAAAGGAAGAAAGGTTTGGTACATATGAAGAACTATTTGTAAAACTTCACGTTGAATTTAGGAAGCCAGAATCCACCAGGAAGGTGAGAAGAGGGGTAGAAGAAATTCCACAAGGTATGGTATCACCAAAGAACAACTAAAAGAAGTAAGGGAAAGAGCAAAGAAAGTAGGAGAAGAAAAACAAAAGAGTCAACTAGTACAAGTTCTGATGAAACAAGACAAGCCTGAAAAGACTCAGAGATCTAATAAGAGCTTTGCTACCTCCTGGTCTAGTGCCACACCATCAGTGAGTATGGAACAAACATCAAGGAAATCTATTGTCAAAGATACAAAGAGGAAGAAAATGAAGGGAAGAAGACTGTATGTTAGTGTAGGGAGCAAGGATGAAGAAGAAACCGAGTTTGATGAAGAAGTGAAAGGATGAAAGCTGAGGTTACAGAGGCCTTCGAAACCAAGAAACCCTCTGGTAAGGGTAAGACTGCAAAAAGACAAAAGCAAGATATGCCTATGATAGAGGAAGAAACTATAAGTCTTGAGGATGTACTCAAAGGCATAACAGTAAATGGAAATCTAAAACCAATTGTACAATTGTATGATGAATATAATGATCCAGATAAGAGGATCATTAAGACTGTTGTGGTAGAATACCTAAACATGTACAACAAGGCCCTAATTGAAATAGTTGATGATCTTCCACACAGCCTAGCAAGCATAATGAGTGCAAGAAAAGAAGCAGCTATGGCAAAGGATATTGAGCTCAAGGAACACTCATTGATAAGATTATGCCAGAGATCACCCTTGAGGAGAAGGTTAAAATATCTAAAGATATCAAGGATGCCTTCAGGACCAAGAGAAGAATGAACTCATTGATATTGGGAGAAATTGATAAAGTGATCAAGGAAACAGAGGAGATCACTTTGGCAGCTCTAAGGAAAAATAGTTCATTCATACCATTTATGACAAAGAAGAAATAGATGGTGAAGATAACACATCTATTCTAGAAGTCAATGTTGAAAAGGAAGAATCTGATCAAACCCCTATTGCTAATGATCAAGACACCGCTGAAAGGGATCAAACTAAAACAAGTCCTCCTCCAGGACAATAGACTGATAATCTAGAAAACAAGGAGGAAATTGATGAAAAACTGAAAGTTGATAATCAAGAACAAGCTGAGGAAAGCCCTGCGCCAGAGCAAAATATTGGTCAACAAGAGAATGTGACCATGGAACCTCTAGAACAAAATCAAGAAGAAGAAGTGTCTGAAGAAGTAGCAAGAAACACTGTGGAGACAGTAAAAGAGCTTTTGGAAAAAGAAGAATTAGTTCTAGATGAGCCTAAATCAATCCAAGGTCCAATAAACTTGGACATAATGTCTCCTGTTCAAATGTTCAAGTTGGCTTCAGTCGTCCAAGCCAAAGCAAGTAAAGAGATTTTAAAGTCCCACATTGAGGATAGCGAACTCATAAATGATACATCCAACATTTTGGAAAAGCTGGTGCCAACATACCGAAAGGATACTTCTCTATCTGCCACTTGTCAACTCAAGGGACTAATTCATTTTGTAAGTTCACACTTTGAATCTCTTGAAAAATCTGTTGAAACAAAAGTTAGACAAGAGTTTGATGAGAAAATGTTAGGTGAGTTGACAAAGTTGATAGCCCATGATAAGGCTTAGCTAGATAATGGGATACAGAATATTTAGAATGCTATTGTAGAAGCTAGTGATGCATATAAATTTTGTCTATCATGGCCGGAAGTTACAAAGAAGACAGAAGAAAAGATCAAGGAATTGGAAGGAAAACTAATAAATATTTCTAAGAATTTTGATCCGGTACATGAATCAACCAGCAACCAAGAAGCTCAAGTCATCAACATCCACAATGACTTGAATGATTTAATAAATCAAAGGTATCAAATAAAGAGTAGAATGGGACAATTGAGAAGATTAATCAGTCCTAAACTAGAGTCAATGACCAAGCTTGTAGCTAAAGCACAGCTTGTTGCACAAATTGCCCCACCATCAGACCTGCAAAAAATTGAAACTCTAGTTTTTCTACTCAGTGGGCATATACAAATTTTGGATGGTGCTAAGAAGAGCTGGGATGTTGAGATAGCTCAACTAAAGAACATCTTTAGTGACATTCTTCAGCATATGTAAAATGAAGTAGAAGACTGTACTTGTAAATATGTGGCAGAGTACATAAGAATTTTGAAGACTTGACAAATTTTTGGTTCTGGAACACACCCTTTGCCATTGATGTCAAAGGGGGAGAAGAAGATCAGTGAAAAATGGATAAACATCTCAAGGGGAGTAGGAAAATAAAGTGTATATAGTAAGGGGGAGTAGTAAAGAATTTCTCACTAAGTGTTGCCATCAATGCCAAAAGGGGAGATTGTTGGCAAGAGACACTACTTCGGTGTAGACTTGTATGTTTTCATTGATGGAAACAAGGCTAAGAGATCTCATCAGCATGTTAGGAAGACATAACTCTAGAAGGTCTTATTGGAATTCAGATTCAGTTGGCAAAAATGACTAAGTATGGGCAAGAAACAGAGTAAGGGACAGTAAGTGGATCAGTGTGCCTTTGCAGATGAAGACGTGGAAATGTGGCTCAGGTATAATGTTCATAGTTGTTTGGTGTTGTTATATTCTAGTGATCAAGTCCTGACTTCTTCCGAAAGTCATTTGGAGAAAATGTCTAAGTCTAGAAGAATAGAGGTATGATAGGAACAGTGTACAATGCAGAGTAAAATGGTCTGCATTCCTCTGTAATTGCATATTTTGTTCTGTGGTTCTGAAGGTATGTCAAGTGGTCAGTAATGAACATTGGATATGAATTGTGAGGTCCCATTTGGTCTGCAGTGCGAGTTGTGATGTGACAGATGAAATTGTCAAGTATGTTCTTAAAAAACAGGCTGACTAGTATGTTAGATCCTTATGCGGAGAAGATATAGCATCTAGATAATCAATCTAAGTGTTCATATGATTAAGGCCGACCTATGTGAAGAATTGTACTCATTTGTCTGAGTCTGTATTGAAGATTTAACACAAGAACAAGATGACAAGATATAACACTTGGTATACACGTTTCACAGTTTGCTTGCTGACCTGATCATGAGAAAGATATAGTTGTGGATATAAATAGAGGATGGATTTTAGTGTTTGAGGGTGTATAATGTGAATGTGTGTGTGATTGATGTGAGCATGAGAATAGCAGAGCAGAGATAGAAGATCAGTGAGGATGAAGACTCAGGATTAAGAATTTAGTTGCTAAATGACTGCGCCCTGGCATATGGACAGATGCTTATGCAGTATTCATTTTTCATATACAATTTCACTTGTATTTTTCAATGAGTGATCTTCATCAAGGCAGTGAGCCTCCATTAGAATTTAACAACCCTCATTGTAATCTTACTAGGTTTAGAGTTGAGGCAATGAGCCTGCTAGACCTAGTTGTACTTCATGGCAGTGAGCCAGCATGTTCTAGGCCCGTGGAGTGACCAAGCTTGAACATCACCATTTGTAAAAGATTACAATATATATTGAGAGGTAATTCTCTCCATGGTTTTTGCCCACCTTGGGGTTTTCCACATAAAAATCATGGTGTCCATGTGTTATGTCTTTGTGGTTGTTATTCATTTGCATATTGTGCTTTTGTTTAATTAATTTTAGAAAATGGTTAAAAGTGAAAGTGCATGAAAGGCTTTATGGAACACTGATTCACTCCTCCCCTTCTTAGTGTTCTTGATATTCAACAGTAGATGGTACAACTTGAAATCTACTCATTAATCCCCTTAAGCCACTAATAATAGTCAAATTAATCATTCACATTTTATCAATTTGTATAATGTTAGATGCTTGAAGTTTTTACAAACTTGTTAAAGATTTATATATTAAACTTTGTCAACTTAGGACAAAATCATTCGATTAGCATGCTTTATGGACCTAGGAAAGATGACATGGATTAAGGGGATTTAAGAAAATTACTTAAGGCCTGTCCTAAGAGGATGTAGATGGTTTAGGGTTTAGGGTTTAGGGTTATGGACCTAGGAAAGATGACATGTGGAATAAGGGGATTTAAGAAAATTTCCAAGGCTCGTCCTACAAGGATGTAGATGGTACAACTTGAAATTTACTCATTAATCCCATTAAACCACTAATAATAGTCAAATTGATCATTCACATTTGATCAATTTGTATAATGTTAGATGCTTGAAGTTTTTACAAACTTGTTAATGATCTATATATTAAACTTGGTCAACTTAGGACAAAATCATTCCATTAGCATGGTTTACGGACCTAGGAAGGATGACATGTGGATTAAGGGGATTTAATAAAATAGGATTTAAGGGGAAACTTCATTATTCCTTGTAAACACTTTAAAGTACATCAAGCCACAAAATTTTACATGCCTTAGACATAAATGAGCCTTACACATTTTGTTATAAATTTACTTTTTTTGTGTATGTTTTCAGTTTTTTTTTAGTATGTACATGTATTAAAATTACATAGTTAGATCTTAAATTTTGAAATTTGTATGTAAGCTCAAGTTGAATGATGTATGTATGTGTATGTATCCTAATTTTTTCTTTTAAATGTAGTCATGTATGCTTAATTTAAATTTTTCTTATAATTTCTCAACATGTATAATATCTAGTTTTTACTATGTTTATTTATAATTTATATATAGATTCTTGAAAGTTAATTTTGTACTTGTTTGTATATATATATATATATATATATATATATATATATATATATATATATATATATATATATATATATGTAGGTTCATAGTTTTTATATCATGGATATTAACTTTGATATTGAGGATTTCCTCAATATGCCACCTCCACACCCTTCATCTCAACACCCTCCACCTCCACCTCAAAACCCCCCACCTCCACCCCCACCTAGATCTAATGAGGCTTGCTTACGAGATCAAATTAATGAAAATATCAAATCCATTGAAGAAAAAATCAATGCAATGCCAAATGAAGCATTTATGCCACCTCACCTGATGCATTTTGCATCTTTGATGCAAAATATTGTAGATGTTGTCAGGTCCATTGATGTGGACTTAGATAGATTTCGAGTATGGAGAGAGGAGAGGTGACCATTTTATTCTGATGGACTCTCCTATAGGGAGATCCTTGATCTGAAAATCACAAAATTCCATTTAGCTCCATATTTTTTTCACCCCATCAGCAATCAACCAATTCTCGTAAACAAAAAAGTATATCAATTAGGTGGTGTAGACATCTAGAGATGGCCACCAATTTTTGGGGATTGGTGGCAGATGGTATTTGATTATCCACCTCATGCTAATTGTGAGGTTCCTCTCTATTTATTTAGAAAATTATATGCAGAGTTTGTGATGAATAGGAAACCCAATTATTTTGATTTTAGATCATTCCAAGGTTTTAGTGGTGGCATGCCACAACATAGGTTAGGGGCTCGGGTTGATCCCCAATTACCCTTGCCTGCTCAACCTTTTGTTGACCCTCCTTATGTGACCATTCGTGCACCCATCCAACATTGTGCAGTGGTATCCGCACTAGGATCATTGAGTGCACTCTTGGCTAACCTCGATGAGAAGACTTTTGAGATGGTAGCTGGGGTTAGTGGGCAAGATCGTGGAGGAGCTGATGGTGGAGCTAGTCCTAGTACCACTCCACCTGTGTCAATGCCTCATATGTGTATGAGTTGTAATCAATTATGTTATGGACCCAATCAGGATGCACCCACTTTAGTTGCATGCGGATCATCTGATGATATTGGTTCATTTGTTGATTTTCTAATTGCTAAGGATCACCCTACAAATCATTTGACACAGATATATATATGTACATGTTGAATTTATAACAATTTTAAGCACGTGTTTTTAATGAACATATATCAAATAAATTTTAATATTTCAACAATCAAATTGTTTGGTGTAGATGATGGCCACAAGGATATTGACATCTTTTGATTGATTTTGTTTTGTGTCGACACCTGTGCAAGTCAGCCACCCATTTGGGCTATTTTGATTGATTTTTTAAAATATATATTAAATAATTTTAACTTGATTTTAATTTGTAATTCAATCATAAACATGTGTTAAATATTTATGCTGGTTTAGGGAAGTCATCCGACTTCCACATCAGATCCACCACAGGGTGTGTCAAGCACTCCTCCATTGTCAGGTGTCTTGCATGAGCCACTCATATGTATAGTATTTTAAAAAACTATACTTAAAAGTTTGTATTTTGAATTCACTATATCAAACGTGCATGTACTTATATTAAAAATATATGTCTATGTAGGTTGACATGACCATGAGGATGGGTATTGCACACCCGAATGATCCAAGCCAATTTCAGGAGTCAGCTGCATTTCAGGTTGTTTAAAAAATTTCCGATGTGTGCACAATTTGTAGGTCTTTTAAATAGATTAAAACAAACATTGGGTACACAAGTGAATATATATGTTTTAACCTAATTTGTACACATGTGCTTTATTTGACCTTGTAGGACCTTGTTAGTGGCACTTTTCATCCTGCTAATGCCATACCACCTACAACAGCACCTGTAGAGCAGGATGATAGAGGAGATGAGTAGCCTCATAGGGTAATTTAAAATTTAGATTATATTTAAAGTCAATTATATTATACATTATGAATGACTTAAAGAAAATTTTAATTGAATATATGTTCATGTGTTAAATTCTTTTTCTTCTATAGCATGAGACAGGTCCTGTAGCAGAGCATGCAGAGTAGGTCGTCAGAGGAGATGAGCAGCCTCATATGGTAATTTTTATGATTTTATAAATTAAAATGAAATAAATCATTTTTAAACATTTTAAATTTGATTTCAGGTTTCTTTCTCTTGTACAGACTGATTTAGATCATCCTAGTCCACGTGGAGTGAATAGGTCTCTTGATTATAGGGACGATAGGAGTTAGACATATATATGTTTTAGTACATTCCATGGATTCTATATATGTTTTAGTACATTACATACTCTTTATACATGTTTTAGTATTTCATGGACTCTATATGTACATGTTTCAGTAATTCAGTATTTCATTGACTAGATCTTTATATGTTTTAGTATTTTCATGGACTTTATATTTTGTTTCATGGACTTTATTAATTTCAATATTCTATGGACTATTATTGTTTTAGTAATTTGCACATGTACATTTATGCAGTTTAACTTGAACAAATTAGTTATCCTTATGAGACCATATTTTATCATTAAATTTCAATATTTTCATACATTATTTAAATTAGGAGTTAAAAAATAATTTAACACTAATGTTATCTAAGGTCGCCACCTTATTCATTTGCAATAAGGTTCTTATAATTAGATTTATGAAATTTAATTACTTATAGTAGTAATAACAATAATAAAATATTCACAAGTTTGCAAAAACATAAGCATTTCAAATATTTTTACTTTACATTTGATTCATAGTCAAAACATTCGATAGTATTTGAATAGGATTAGGGAATTATACAAATGTGGAGCACATTATATATCATTACTTTTGATGCTATACATATATTATTTTTTATATATAATCATCAATATGACATGCATTAATGTTACATATATGTGCAAGTATATAAACCATTCATTAGACCAAAAACTAACCAAACCCATTCAAGATCATGATAATCAACAATATACAAGAATTCAAATTTTGCTTAAGGGGATCAAAGAATTCAAATTTTGCTTAAGGGGATCAAAGAATTCAAAATTTTCTCAAGGGGATCAAAGAATTCAAAGTATGTCTCATGTTCAATCACAATTGATATAATTAATTATGATATATATGAATTAAGGGGTCCTAGGAGAAATGATGGCTTAAGGAGTCCTTGTAGGATGACTTAAGAGGTCCTAATATGATGTATTAAGGGGATCAAAGAATTCAAAGTATGTCTCATGTTCAATCACAATTGATATAATTAATTAGGATATTTATGAATTAAGGGTTCCTAGGAGAAATGATGGCTTAAGTGGTCCTCGCATGATGGCTTAAGGGGTCCTAATAGGATGTCTTAAGGGGATATAATTAATTAGAATATATATGAATTAAGGCATCCTAGGAAAAATTATGGCTTAAGGGGTCCTCTTAGGATGGCTTAAGGGGTCATAATAGGATGGCCTAAGGGGATCTATGAATCAAGGGGTCCTAGGAAAACTGATGGCTTAAGGGGATCAAATTTGGTGAAGTTGCCCAAGGCAACCAAATTTATCAGTAATATAGATGACAAAGTGATTATAAATTCAAATTTTAAGTTTCAAAGTAGGAAAACATGCACATAATGAACAAAATATATCAAATATTGACTTTTATATATAAAAGTGTAGAGTAATTGTGTATTTACATATACAAATTTGGCATATATGCCAACTCAAAACAATATTTATAAAATGTGGCTATGCAATCTCAAGGAAATCCAAAACTTGTGGCAGATCATCAAAATGTAGCCTCTTCATGCCACCTGATATTAAAATGACAATAAATCAATTTTAACTATGTATATAAGCAATATCAATATATCATCAAAAGATGTATGCAAATTTATATAAAACTATACATATACTTACCTGTATTTACAAGTATTCCATGTTGTAGGTTGAATTTGCATCCTCTCTTTTTTGTCTCAAAGTATGTGATAAATGTGATGATGGCTTAAGGATATAAAGTGACAATAAATAAATTTTAACAGTGTATATAAGCATAAAATACATGATCGATAAAATTTTTAAGATAAAGGGAATAATATAGAAGTTGAAATGAGAATGAAAGAATATATCAAAAACACAAAACATTGATGCAATATGTAACTAGATAACATGTGATATGAAAGATATGAGTATATATACAATTACCTAATATGTTCACTTTTAGTTGAAGACTACAAAATTGATCTAACAAATTTGTATGGTGAAAACTTGTAGTGACAATCATGCAACTTGTAGGGTACACTTGAAAAATAATGAATGCAAGTAAATTAACTATATATATACACGAGTTGATACAAATTTTAAGATAAAAGGAATAATATAGAAGGTGAAATGAGAATGAAATAATATATCAAAAACACAAAACATTGATGCAATATGTAACCAGATAACATGTGATATGAAAGATATGAGTATATATACAATTACCTAATACGTTCACTTTTAGTTGAAGACTACAAAATTGATCTAATAAATTTATATGGTGAAAACTTGTAGTGTCAATCATGCAAAAATCTACTTGTAGGGTACATTTACAAAAATAATGAATGTAAGTAAATTAACTATATATACATGGGTCGATACAAATTTTAAGATAAAGGGAATAATATAGAAGGTGAAATGAGAATATACAAATGTTCATCGATACAATCATGCAGGATCTAGACTTGTAGGGGACCTGTAAAAATAATGAATGTAAGGGGAGGTAAGAGGGTGGATTTGTTGGCAATACTGTCATTGATGTTAAAGGGACTACTGAATGGTAAGGGTCTATTGAATGGTGAGTAAGGGTCTACGAAATAGTTAGTTTGATGTCAACAAGGTGTATTGAATACTATGGGAGATTGTTAGACAACATGAAGTTAGTTGGACATTTTGTGTGAATGCCAAAGACAAGCCAAAGACGAGATTGGTTGAACATATTAGTGAAGATGACAAGATTTGTTGAACTATGCATGAAGATGCTAAAGACAAGATACTAAGTCATGAACAAATGTTAAGGCATGAGTTTACAAAGAAAATATATTCAAAGAGTTGTCATTGATGTCAAGGCAAGGAAAGGGCAAGCAATCGGCAAAATGTTCTCAGTCAGAACCAAGGAAAAAGTCTTCAAGGGAAAGCCATCAGCAAAATGTTCTTAGTTAGAACCAAGGAAAAAAGTCTTCAGTCGACAATTCGAAAGAACAGAGAAATTTAATAGTCTATCAACAACTTTGAATAAAGTTGAAGTCATGTTTGTTGTATCGGCAATATATGTTTTATTTAAGTGTCAAGTATCAGCAATTTTATTTAAGTGTTATGTATCGGCAAAGTGTTAAGTTTATTGTTCTATCGGCAAAGTGCTCAGTTTTTGAACTACTTCACTAGTTCATTAGTTCAGCGATTAACCGACTAGCCGATATGGCTTAGGAAGGTGGCATTCCTTGAAGCTTGGAAGGTGAACAAAGTTTTTTCATTAAGTGTTGTCAGTAAAGTTCATAAAAAGTGAACTAGGTTGAAGTCTTGACGTTTCACCGATATGCCGATATAGGCTTACCTTCGGCAAAGGCAAGGACTTAGCTTTTTTAAGAAGAAGCTCAGTGTTGTCAGGGAAACAAAAAAAAGCTAACAAGTTCTAAAGTTCCTCATTTCACTGATATGTTGATAGAAGGGTTCAATTTAAAAGTTCATAAAAGTTACTTTTTGTTGATAATTTGGCATTAAAGGCATAAGTTTGGTTAGCCAGCAATTCGCCAATAAATCGATGAGTCTGTGACATGGTTTTTTAACTAACAACAAAGATGAGTTGGCCAAGTTCAAAAGTTTCTACTTTCGTTGATAAGGTGATAGTTTGTGCTAGCGTGGACTCACTGATAGAAATTAAATAAAGACAAGGTTCGTGCCAGTGTGGATTCACTGATAAAAGGATTGTATGTTAAGTTTGAAAAAGTTAACTTTTACCGATAACAAAGGAGATAGAGCCAAGTTTAGATTTGTGTAATTTTGCCGATAGAAGGACTCATAATAAAAGTTTGGAAAAGTTACTTTGCCGATAGAGGCAATAAAGTAAACTCAAGGCCAAGTTTCAAAAAATTGTTTTTGCTGACAAAGCATAATTGTATAGGTTCGGGAATGGTCAGATTCACCGATAACAAAGGAAATGGAGAGTTAGTTTAGGAAAGTGTGTTTTCTTTGATAAAGCATTAAAAGGGGTAGTTCCAAAAAATGTTTTTTTTCTAATAAGATGGTGCAGAGACCACCATAGTTAATTTTGACTTGTATGCTCACTAGGAGCCTTAAATTTTGGATTTTATGCTCATTATGAGCCTAGTTGGAGTTATGTATTAGTTTATTATTGTAATAAGGTTGGATTCAAACCACTCTCTCTATTCTACAAGTCAAACTAGTAGTGGAACTCCAAATAACATGTGCTATGTTTAGAAAAAATAGTCATAAGGCTAAAATTAGTGGGAAATTAGTAATCCTTTTTGCCTTTTGGATAGAAGAAGAATCTTGCATGATGGGAAGAGATGAATTTGCATTCTATTTATCTCTTGGAGCTCATGAATAGAGGCAGATTGAAGTTTGAAGGAAGATAATAATAGAGAAGACTATTTTTGCTACTTTTTCCTATGTAATTTGTTGCTCTTGTGTGTGGTACTCGCCCGTACAACCATTTAAAGGGATATCATGTTTTGGATGTTGTAAATGCATGTTTTACCTTTCATTTAAATCATATTAGGTGCCTTAATATTATAGGAGAAGAGAGAACAATTTGCTGTCCCAGTTTTGCTATTTTGAATAGGGTTTGGTAGGGTTTAAGGAGAACGATGGGGTTCTGACCCAAATCTTGGTGTTAGAGCCCCAAAATAGATTTTTTAGGTCTGTTTAGGTGTCTTTTACAATTGGTTTTGTGTGCAAGTGCAGGGGAGAAGCCTAAGACAAGATTTGAAGAAGATTTGGCTTGATATCACCGTGTATTAAGCCATTTGAGAGAGCTAGAGAAAGTGGGTGTTGGAAAAATGAATTGAAAAGCCCAAGGAGGTCCAAAACATATTGCATCTTTCCATTTAAAATCCATCTCAAGTCTTGGAGTTGGTTAGGAAGTTCTACATCATATTGGTAGGGTACTTCCTTTGTTAAACATGGCTAATTGCCCCTTGGAACAGTAGGTATAATCCTTTTTCAAGGCATGTGTTCCAAAACAAAGTACCCTGCATGTAAAGTATGTTATATAGGGCCTTAATGGGTATCTAAAAAGTTAAAGAGTTTGGCAAGTTATTAGGGAAGTTTGGGAGTTTTACCTTCAAGACCTCATTTTTAGGGCTATAAGGGAAATAGGCAGTTTGTGAAGGAACATTGGGTAGGACAGCTTGGTAGGTCACTTGGTGAGTTTGAGGAGTTTCCCTAGGTCAAATAAACATTCCTTATGCCCTCCTCAAGTACTGACAAACATCTGACATGCCCAAACCAATTTGGGCTCAAAATGAAGGTTCTTGAGGCCATGTTTTACAAGTTTGCTCTCCACCTGAAGAAGGATCAATCATTCAAGATTGTGAAGATTCTGTAATGATCCCCTACTCTGTATCAAGTGGTATTAGAGTAAAATTTATGATTGGGAAAGAGTGAAGAAGGAGTACAGGATGCCTCGTAAGAACAGTCCAGTTCTCACTAAAGAAGTGAGATTGATGAAGGAATCTCAAGGAGTCCTAACCAGACTTGCAGCCATTGGAGCAAACCTGAGAAGAGGTGGGGTCATTGAGGAATACAGTGACCAAGAGTGTGAGGGTGAGAATGTAGATCCTCAAGAGGGATCCAATGAGACAGAGATGGATCTAGATGCAAAAAGGCTTATGAAAATGCTGTAGACTGTGAAAGGAGAAAACACTGATGTCAAGATGGAGTTGCCCATGTATGAAGGGACGATGAATAGTGAGGAGGTACTAGACTAGATTGATTCCTTAGATAACTACTTTGAGTACAAAGAGATGCCTAAAGAGAAGAAAGTCAAACTAGCAAAGACCAAGTTGAAGGGAGCAGCACTGACATAGTGGAAGTACGTTCAGTCAGAGAGAATAAGACAAGGAAAAACCAAAATCAGTTCATGGGATCGGATGGTGTCCAAGGTGAAGGGTCAATTCCTTCCAAAAGATTATGCCATTCAAACCTTTAGAAGGTTGCAGAACTTGAAACAGAAGGAGATGGATGTAATGGCCTGCACAAAGGAATTCCATAAACTTAGTATGAGAACTGGTCATAATGAGGATGAAGTTGAAAAGATTGCTAGATACATGACTGGGCTTAGGTTCAATATCCAAGATGAACTAAGTCTTACTACACTTAGGAATGTGGAAGAATGCTTCCAGTTGGTAGTGAGAGATGAGGAGAAGATTAAAAAGTAAACAAAAACAAAATGGAAGGGGTAGAGGAAGTAACTTCAGAGGAAAAGAAAATTTTGGTGGAAGAGGATAGAAACAAGGAGAAACAAATAACAACAACAAAGAGAATCAAGAGCCAAGAGGGGAGTCAAGTGAAAGAGATAGCTTTAGAGGAAGAAGATCAAATAGTAGAGGTAGGTTTGGAGGCCAAGGTAGGGGGTCAAGCACCTTCACAGGTAAATGCTACAATTGTAACCAAGTTGAAGATCCTGCATTCAAGTGCCCAGACAAACAAGCATCAAGTTCATATGGAGGTGATAGAAGAGTCCAAATAGTACAAGAGGAAGACCAAGAAAGTGTGAAATCTTTTGTACATGCAACCCCATAAGGAGGAGAATCATTGATGATAAGAAGGACATTACTGAAAGTACCAATAGCCAATGAGCCCCCACAAAGAAAGGCTTTATTCAGAACAACTTGCAAAGCACAAGGGAAGGTATGTAAGGTGATTATTAATTCTAGTTCTACTGACAATCTTGTGTCTTTGGAAATGGTAGAAAATTTGAAGATCAAGAGGATTCCTCACTATACACCCTACAAGGTGTCATGGCTCAATAAGGGTTAGCAAGTACTTGTGAATGAGCAAGCTTGGGTAGAGTTCAACATTGGTGCCTACAAGGACAAGATCCTGTGTGATATCATACCCATGGATGTATGCCATCTACTACTAGGCAGGCCATGGCAATTTGACAAGAAGACCAAGCATGATGGAGAAGAGAACACCTATATGATCGTGAAGGATGGAGTGTCATACCAACTTACACCCATAAAACAAGATGTTGCAGCAGTCCATGAAGGACCAAGCGTGATGTTGGTAAAAGAGAAGGAGTTTCTGAAGACATTGAAAGAAGAAGAGGTTGGATATGCCATCATTGGCAAGCCTATATCATCCAAGGTAGAAATAGAGGTAGAAAAGATACCAGAGGAGGTGTAGGTCCTATTGGACAAGTATGAAGACATAGTGGTGAGAGACCTACCAAGTTCGTTGCCTCCTGTTAGAGATATGAGCCATCATATTGATCTCATCCTCGATGCAAGTTTGCCAAACAAGGCAGCATACAAGATGACACCACAACAAAATGAAGAGGTCAAAAATTAGATTCAAGAACTTTTGGACAAAGGGTTGATCAAGGAGAGTTTAAGCCCCTATGTTGTTCTAACTGTCCTAACACCTAAGAATGGTGGAGAATGGAGACTTTGCACTGATTCCAGAGCCATCAATAGAATAACAATCAGGTATAGATTCCCAATACCTTGGATAGAAGATCTAATGGATAGTTTGGGTGATGCATGTTAATTTTCAAAGATAGATTTAAAGAGTGGTTACCACCAGATAAGAATAAGAGAGGGTGATGAATGGAAGACAACATTCAAGACTAATGAAGGTCTTTATGAGTGGCTGGTAATGCCATTTGGGTTATCAAATGCCCCAAGTACATTCATGAGACTTATGAATGAAGTCCTCAAGCATTTCATAGGCAAGTTTGTGGTAGTCTATCTAGATGACATTCTTGTGTACAACAGAACCAAAGAACACTTGCAACACTTAGACATGGTGTTGAAGAGATTGAATGAGGAGAAACTAATGATCAACCTTAAGAAGTGTGAATTTATGAAGGAGGAACTTGTCTATCTTAGGTTTGTGATCTCCAAAGGCACACTAAAGATGGATCCAACTAAGGTAGAAGCCATACTCAGCTAGCCAACTCCTAAAACAGCAGCAAAGGTAAGAAGTTTCCATGGTTTGGCCACATTATATAGAAAGTTTATCAAGAATTTTAGTCACATTTGTTCTCCTATTCTTGATACTATCAAAGGAGATAAAAAGAGGAAGTTTCAATGGATAGAGAAAGATGAGAAAAGCTTTGAATACTTGAAGACAAGGGTGGCTCGACAACCTATTCTAGCACTCCTTGATTTTAGCAAGGTGTTCACAATTGAATGTGATGCAAGTGGATATGCCATAGGCATAGTCTTGAGTCAAGATGGGAGACCGATTGCATTCTTCAATGAAAAACTCAATGAGACCAAGAGGAAGTATGCTTCCTATGACCTTGAACTCTATGCTATGGTATAGTCACTCAAGAATTAGAGGCACTATGTATTGCCTAAGGAGTTTATTGTCTTCATATACAACCATGCTTTGAGTTTCTTGAACAACCAAGATAAGTTGAGTCACAAACACATGAAGTGGATCGAGTATATACAGGCCTACACATTCACCATCAAACACAAGAAAGGACAAGATAACAAAGTTGCTGATGCTCTGAGTAGAAGGTCCATGATGGTGCAGGAGATCAAGTTACAGAGTGTAGGTATTAATGCACTTAAAGGTATGTATGAGAATGATGAAGATTTCAGTGATGTTTTTATTGTTTGCAATCAGTCCCAAGATGTCTTTCATAATGAATTTTCTAAGTTTGTAGTACAAAATGGTTTACTATTCAAGGGAGCTCAATTGTGTGTGCCAAGATGCTCCATGAGAGCAAATCTGATTAGGGAAAGCATTGTGGTAGCATGGGTGGTCATTTTGGTTATGACAAAACCTTGGAACAGGTCAAGAGGTTTTACCATTGGCCTAAGATGCATAATGATGTGAAGAAGTTTGTGGAGAGTTGTGTGATATGCCAGAGGGCTAAAGGATCAAGCTCTAATGCAAGTTTATATCAACCTTTACCAATACCCAATCAGCCATGGGAGTCAATCAACATGGACTTTGTTCTAGGTCTGCCCAAGACACAAAGAGGTTATGACAACATTTTTGTTGTTGTAGATAGATTTAGTAAGATGGCATATTTCATTGCTTGCAAGTTCACTAATGATGCCTCTCACATTGCTAGTCTATTCTTCAAAGAAATTGTAAGAATCCATGGATTGCCTTTGACAATAGTGTTTGACAGAGATTCCAAGTTCATTGGTCACTGTTGGAGAACCTTGTGGAAGAAGCTGGGAACAAATCTAACCTTCAATTCTGCCTGCCATCCTCAAATAGATGGGCAAACTAAGGTTGTCAATAGGTCCTTGGGAAACCTATTGAGATGTCTAACAAAGGAGCATAATCAGTCATGGGATCTCCTACTACCCCAAGCAGAATATGCCTACAATGACTCTATTAATAGGAGCATTGGAAGAACACCTTTTGAAGTGATGTATGGTATGAAGCCAAGAGGCATTTATGAGATGAGAGACCTAAGATGAGTAGACAACAGGAGTGCACAAGGAGAAGATTTTTCCAGAGCCATGAAGGAGATACATCACCAAGTAAGAGAAACTCTTGAAAAGAGTGTTGCCAGGTGCAAGGAGAAAGATGATCTAAGAAAGAGAGATGTTCAATACAAAGTAGGTGACATGGTGCTAGCTGATCTGAGGAAGGAGAGACTGCCCAAGGGAAGATATATAAAACTAATGATGAAGAAGATAGGACCTTGCAAGGTGGTCCACAAGTTTGGTCAGAATGCTTATGATATAGAACTCCCTCCTGGAGTTGCTCTCTCACCCATTTTCAATGTTGTAGACCTATATCCTTTCAAAGGACCCAATGTTGTAGATGAAGAAGTAGAGGAGGTTGGTGATGAGGATTGGATAAGGGATCTCCCACCTAGTCATCCAGTGAAGCTTGAAACTATCTTGGACACAAGAGAGGTTAATAGGACAAGAAATAAAGTCTACAATGAACATTTGGTGAAATGGCTTGGTTGTCCAATTGAAGATGCTACATGGATGATAGAAGAAGATATCAAGCAACATGGAACCTTTGTCCAAGAGCTCATTTCATCAGGAGATTGAAATCTTTTCACCCCGGTTGTATGGTGCAGAGACCACCATAATTAATTTTGACTTGTATGCTCACTAGGAGCCTTAAATTTTGGATTTTATGCTCATTATGAGCCTAGGTGGAGTTATGTATTAGTTTATTATTGTAATAAGGTCTAAGTCAGACTACTCTCTCTATTTTAGAAACCACTCTCTCTATTCTAGAAGTCAAACTAGTAGTGGAACTCCAAATAGCATGTGCTATGTTTAGAAAAAATAGTCATAAGGCTGAAATTAGTGAAATTAGTGGGAAATTAGTAATCCTTTTTTCTTTTTGGATAGAAGAAGAATCTTGCATGATGGGAAGAGATGAATTTGCATTGTATTTATCTCTTGGAGCTCGTGAATAGAGGCAGATTGAAGTTTGGAGGAAGATAATACTAGAGAAGACTATTTTTGCTGCTTTTTCCTGTGTAATCTGCTGCTCTTGTGTGTGGTACTCGCATGTACAAACATTTCAAGGGCTCTCATTTTTTGGATGTTGTAAATGCATGTTTTACATTTCATTTAAATCATATTAGGTGCCTTGACATTGCAAGAGAAGAGAGAACAATTTGTTGTCCCAGTTTTGTTGTTTTGAAGAGGGTTTGGTAGGGTTTAAGGAGAATGATGGGGTTCTGACCCAAATCTTTGAGTTAGAGCCCCAAAATGGATTTTTTAGGTCTATTTAGGTGTCTTTTACAATGGGTTTTGTGTACAGGTGCAGGGGAGCAGCCTAAGAAAAGATTTGAAGAAGATTTGGCTTGATATCACCATGTATTAAGCCATTTGAGAGAGCTAGAGTAAGTGGGTGTTGGAAAAATGACTTGAAAAGCCCAAGGAGGTCCAAACCCTATTGAATCTTTCCATTTTTAATCCATCTCAATTCTTGGATTTGGTTAGGAAGTTCTAGATCATATTGGTAGGGTACTTCCTTTATTAAATAGGGCTAATTGCCCCTTGGAATAGCAGGTACAATCCTTTTTCAAGGCATGTGTTCCAAAACAAAGTACCTACATGTCAACTATGCTATAGAGGGACTTAATGGGTATCTAAAACGTTAAAGAGTTTGGCAAGTTATTTGGGAAGTTTGGGAGTTTTACCTTCAGGACCTCATTTCTAAGGCTACAAGGGAAATAGGTAGTTTGTGAAGGAGCATTGGGTATGACAGCTTGCTAGGTCACTTGGTGAGAATGAAGAGTTTCCCTAGGTCAAATAAACATGCCTTATGCCCTCCTCAAGTACTGACAACCATCTCACATGCCCAAACCAATTTGGGCTCAAAATGAAGGTTCTTAAGGCCCTGTTTTACAAGTTTGTTGTCCACTTAAAGAAGGATCAGTCATTCAAGATTGTGAAGGTTCTATAATGATCCCCTGCTCTGCATCATAAGAGGTGTAAAGGGATAAAAGATGAAAGTAAGGAAAATAGTATTGTTGTTGATGGAAGGAAGGAGTTTTTAGTTCTAAAAACTGAAGTTTCACCGATAAAGGAGAATATAGTCTAATTCTGGAGAATTGACATTTGCTGATATATAGAATGCCCGAATTATAGTGTGAATGTATTGAGGACTTGCAGTGAATATTTATTCTGATGTTTTTGTGGAGTTGATGAGAGATATTGATATTATATATTATTAGAGCCGAAAGTTTGAATCAGGTGCGGTAGTTCAACCAATTTTGGCCAGTTGGGAAACGAAATGAAACTATCTATATTTAGTTTTTGAGTAGTTGCGGTCTATTATGGAGTGACTTGGAACTGTCTATGTTCAGTTATTGAGTAGTTGCTAGCAATTCTATGGGTGAGGTGGATGTGTTTTTACACACATCGAATCAGTTGTGAATAGGTTATTGGTTGAACCAAATTGAATATCTTTTGTTCATAGAACTAGAAGAGAGTTTGTACAAACATTCATATGTTCATAGACAAACCATGTTAAAGAAGGGAGACTTGGTAAGAAGGAAGAGAATGCAAAGTGCATAGAGGAAGGAAACAACTATGTTGATGGAAAACATGGGATGAATATGTGGTAACAAGGTGCATTTCAGGTTACAGAAGAGCCATTATTGCACATATGAAACCGTAAGATTCAGGGTTGGTGCCCTTATAGTTGTAATTTGAGGTTGGTGCCTCTAGGGTTGGTTCCCTTACAGTTGTAATCCAAGGTTGGTGACTCTTGGGTTGGTGCCCTTGAAATTTGAGTGGGTGCTTAAGAAGGTGTAAGTGTACCTTTAAGTTGAATCTTACAAAACACCTTGTAAAAGTTGATCTTGATTGTGAGGTTGGATCTGAGTAGTAGACTCAAGCAACATTCTCACCGTGGTTTTTCCCATTTGGGTTTTCCACGTAAATTTGGTGTTCTCTTGTGAGTTTGCATTTTGTGTGTGCCTTCTAGTTTGGTTCATTGCAACAAAGTTTTGATCTCTATTTAGGATTGATTTTGATATTTGTAGTTGTTTAAGAAAAAGTTACACTGATTCACCCCCTTCTTAGTGTTTGGTGTGTATTTAACAATTGGTATCAGAGTGAGTTCCTTCTAATAGCCTAATAGATTGAAGGTAGATTTTGGAAGCACACATGGCGAGAAGAAAGGGAAATAAGAGAAAAGAAAATTCTAAGGAGAGTGTTGATCAACAAGCACCAATCAAATCAAGTGATGAGTCGTTGCATGAAACACACCTGTCAATTGACATAAAAAGTGATGTATCTGAAAGAAAGGACAACCTTGTGATTGAGAGTAATGACAAACAAAGGAGACATTCATATGAAGAAGAGGTCAAATTTGATCTAGAGGATGATGAAGAAGTAAATCTTGAAGAACTTCATTATGCTTATAGTGTGGTTGGAAAACTTCAAAAAGAAAACTCAAGACTAAAATATAGCTTCAAGAGGATAGTGAGTCTAAGGCGAAATTGTCACAAAATCTAGAGGAATTGGAGAAGATGATCATAGATTTGAAAATTCAAATTGAAGAGGCATAGAAAATGAAGGAAGAGGTATGAGTCCAACTAAAAGAAAAAGAGGAAAATGGTGAAAGGCTAGAATCTGAGATTGTCTCCTTGAAGAAAAAAATGGAGAAAACAAGTACTCAATTGAACAAAGACCCGAAGAATGAGAAGAGTACAAAAATGTTAGATAATATTCTCAATTCCCAAAGGCCAACTTACAATAAGAGTAGTCTTGGATTTGAAGGACAAAGCTCAATAAAGATGTATTGGAAGGCAAGAAGAAGATTGAATTCATTGCTGGAACACCAAAGATGAATGATAAAGATTTAGAAGAAAAACCCAAGCAAGCTGTGAAGATTGAAGCTGAGAGGAAAACCAAAGATGATTTTATCAAAGTGCACAACCAAAGGAGAAATCCCAAAAGAACTGCTCTAATAAGGCAAGCATATATGTACAGGTACAATTATTCATTTTTGGTTATTGTTATATTTGTAATCATTTTGGACATAAAGCAAATGATTATAGAACACAAACAAGAAATAGTTCTAAATTAAATTATTATAGAAGTCCTTATAAGATACATTACAGAAATTATGGGATTACATGCTATGAGTGCAAAAAAGTAGGTCATAGGGCTATTAAATGCATAAATAGGATAAGAAGAAATGATTGTGTAATAGAAGCCTTGCTTTTGCTCTGGAATTGTATTTGGTATGTTATAAATGCAATAACCTCAGGCACACAATAAGAGCTTGTAGAAATGGTTTTGTGAAACCTCCTAGACAAAGAAGAAGATGGATATCCTAAGCAAGCAAAAGAAAGATCCTATGAAAGTTTGGAGATTAAAACAAGAACAAGATAAGGAAGAACCTAATCTTGTGCATACTTTTGAAGAGAAATCACTAAGTGCATAAAGAGAAACATGAGTTCAGGGGGAGCTGATCATTGCTTTATCATTCAACCCCATGGAGAACAAAGAGGTTGCATTAGAAGGAGTGGACAAATCTTTAAACCAATAGATGATTATCATAAAGTTGTCAAAAAGATAGAAAGATTGTCAAACAAGCAGCAATACTGGAACATGCTAAAGAGAGTGTAGATATCGGTGGTTAACACCTCATATAGAAGTTGTCTTGATCGACTAGTAGTGAAAGTGATTGTTTGAAAAGGAAGTTGCAGAGTCATTTATAAAGCATGGAGAAGATAGTCCTTGAAAGTATATCTGCATTGTGAGCAATCTATATGATTGATTGTGTGTCATTGGTGGATGATGTAGATTGTGTTTTTAGACATTGATGTTTACATTGTGTGATGGTGGTCATTATCCTTGTGTTGTATTGTTTAGAAGTCTTTGTTATTTTATGGAAGTTCCAGTCCTTGGGAGTGAGACTGATGATAGTTTTCATTAAGATTGTTGCCAGAGAATGTTCATTCAATGGAGAAGTATTAAATGGAGTGTTCCATGAAGAATGCTATGTCTACCTCAATTATTGGAAATCTATCTCGTAGTATCATTGACATCAATTATTGCATTGTGGTGTTTAGTAATGTTTTATTATCCTTGGTGATTCTTCAAAAGACATAAGTTGTTATCAAAATTGATATAGACAACTATACAAAAGGTTATATCTATAGAAAGAGCGAGGCATTGATGTTCCATGAAGAACACTGTCAAATAAGAGTGACAGACCTACCACAGAGAATAAATATAGTTGGTAAAGAATGAGGATTAAAGAATGGCAAGCTCAATTATATGATTGATACAGTGGTAAAGAGGTAATGAATTTTTCATAGACTCAAAAGAACATTGAACTGGAAGGTTTTAGCATAACAATGTTTCAATGTGCAATAGTATCAATCATATGAAGATCATGTATTGCAGCCATATATGAATGACAATGTTTATAATATTGCTAACTCTATGTGACATGTGATAGCTTGTATATAAAAGATGAATGAATGAATGTCATATGTATGTGAAAAGTTTCATAGAAGTCTGACATGACAGTTGTAGACAATCTTTCAGTTGTGGCAAACCAGAAGTCATGAGGAAGTAAAGGAAGGTGAAAGCCTCTCACATGATGATCATCATTCAACAAATAGAGATCAAGAATGAGAAATATTAGTGCAATAAAAGAAAAAGTTTTACAGATTACTGATTCACCCCCCTCTCAGTATTCATTGTGATCAACAATTGGTATTAAAGCCAAGTTCCTCGGAAGAAGCCTAACAGCTTAAGGAAGATATGGGAAAGCTTTCACATGGTAGTCAAAAGGTATCTTACTCCAAGGAGTGCACAATTGATAATTACACATATGTTAGTAATAAAGAATTGAAAAATGCCCTTGAAAATCTTGATAGGTATGAAGTAGATATTCAGGATCTGAAGGAAAATATCAAAGAAGCTGATGAATGTATCCTGAAGTTGAGAGAGCAAGTTAAGAGATCAAAGGATAGGAGTAGAGAGCTAAGTGAACAATTGAAAGAAACAAATGAAACTCTAAATGATCTATCAATGCTGATTGAAGAGAAACAAAAGGCCGAGGAGCATTTAAATCAAATATTGAAGGACAAGTTTGAAGAATGTGAAAAGTTGGCAAAAGATGTGCTTCTAAAATTTGATCTAGAAGTAGAAAATAGTTACAAAGGAAAGTTCAAAATAAGATCTACAAAACTTGATGAGCTGATTGATAGTCAAAGAAGTCTAGATGATAAGCAAGGTCTAGGTTTTGAAAAAGGAGAAAGTTCTAAATCAGGACAAGTCAACACTAAGATGAGGAGAGACAAAGGCAAACAGGTCTGGTATCAAAGAAACAGACCTAGAAGACCTCTGGTCAGACAACCTAATGCTCAAAGGTACCCATATTTCAATGCCTATTGTTTTAATTGCAATAAGTTTGGTCATAAGGCTACTCAGTGTAGGAGTAGAAAGAATCAAAATGTTCCATCATTCTCTGGTCAGTGTTTTTGCAAGAGAATTGGTCATAAGGAAAATGAATGTAGAAGTCAGATTAGGAGAGGTTTCAACTATGGAAAGAATACTCATTCATTTAATGGAAAATGCTTTGTATGCAATAGATTTGGGCATATGGATAACTAATACATATCAAGAATGAATCGAGTAAATGGAAGAAATTAGGGACCAGGGAATGTTGTTTGCTACAATTGCAATAAGCCTAGACACTTTACAAAATTCTACAGAAGCAAGAAGATAGAAAGGAACAATCCTCCAGAAAAGAGGATTATATAACAGAGGGAAGATAAAGGTAAGAACCAAGTTGATCCAGTAGAAATCAAGAAGGAAATGAGCAAGGTATGGATTAAGAAGGAAGTTCATGAGGTCAAGGATGGATCTGCACCAGCCTCTGGTGTAGATACTTCCTCTGAGAAGTAGATTTGGTGCTCTGGCTCAGGGGGAGCTATATTGAAAATCTAAAAACCTCAGCTAGATAGTTGGTGCTAAAATCTAGCACTAAGGTATAAGATAGAGTAGTACTATATGGATCATTTGGAGAAGAAACTAGTAGAAAAAGACTTGATGCGGTACATTGCTAAGCAATCTTTATTGACGGTGTTCAACAGTAAGATGTAAGACAACTTTTTAAAAATAGCATTTATGACGATTAGGTTTTAGTAAACAAAGGTTAAAAAGGGTTGTAGTCGAAAGATTAATCATTTTGCATTCAAGCTATCAAGTGCCAAGGAGAACTAAAGCAAAATTCTAAGCAATTTCAACAATTTCTAGAGATTCAAAGCAACTTGGAGCAAACCCTAATTCGGCAAAAGAGGTATTTGTAGTTTGAAACCCTACTATGAACTTGTTTGAATTCCTCCTGAAATGGCTACACCACATGTTATTGATATCATTGAGAGACCACGACCTAAATTCAAGAAACATCCACACAAATCCACGGAAGTTGATCCTAACGATGCTTTTTCAAAAGTGCCCTATGGTGTGATGCATGAAGAAGACATTAGGGCTTACATCCATGTTGCCCTAGATGAACACAATGATAGAAAGCTTGGAGAATTATATATGAATCATTTGTGTGGTGGGGATTACGAATTGAAGGAGGAATACAAAGCCCTAGAAAAGAAGAAATTCATGCAATACATAGACTTTCCATCGTTTACAGAGGACTCATGGGTTTGGTACATACTAAGTAGAGTACACGATGAGTTTATGTGGTTCAATGCACCATTCATGATCACAAAGGATGCTATAAGGGTAGTCATAGGGTTGAATTCTACCGGCATAGTGCCTATATTGAAGGCAGTGAAAAATAGCACAGTGACAGAAGCCACCGGAGCCAAATTTGATAAAAGGGCATTGACAATCAATGACATTGAGGACCATGCAATTAGGTTTGCATCCATGGTGATCGTCTACAAAATCTACTTCACAAACCCGAAAAACTCTATTTTTGGTACTGCTATATACACAGCTTATGAGATGGTGAAGAAGAATGTAAAGTATGACCTGTGTAAATTACTCTAGAAGAAACTAATGGAGAATCTAAAGAAGACAAAAGAAAGAAAGTATCCCTTCAAATTTGGTACGTTGATCATGTGCCTATTTTTCTATTTCATGCAAGAATTACCAAGAATGAAGCTGATCTAGTCTAGTAGTCAACCAGTTGCTATTCAAATTAGAAATAACCTAAATGGCATAGGAAACAAAGATGCACAAAATGCATTCTAGACAAAGGATACCTAAATCAATTATTGAGAAATATAAAAATGATATATGTTTCACTGTCAACAAAGACCAATGTATGATGGAGGCTGTTGAGCCTAGGACAGTTTGGGTTCTTCCTATGGGATATGAAGTGGCAGGAAATATACTAGATGGTTATGCACAACATATGTGAAGAAAACTCAGGGACACAAATGAACCAAGATTTGGTACCTATGAAGAATTACCTGTGAAAGTGTATGTTGAACTAAGGAAGCCTGAAAATCAGAAAAAGATGAGGAAATTAGTTGAGGAATATGCCCAGAGCGTATGACTCACTAAAGAAGAAATTGTTAAAACAAGAGCAAAATCAGAAGCTACTAGGGTAGCTGAGCAAATGAGGCAAGATGAGTCTAAAAAGGCACTAAAAGAATCTGAGAGGAAAAAGAAGGAGCCTGCAGTAACAAAGAAGAGAACAAGAGCATCTACTTCACAAAATGCATCTGTATCCTCCGGTCCCACACCCTCTGTGGAAGAATCTACCAAGAAACCTACTAAAAAGGGACACAAAAGAATAAAAACCAAAGCTAAAAGGATGCATGTGAGTATAAGTGTTGATGATGAAGAAACGGAATCAGATGAAGAGGTCAAAAAGATGAAAGCAAATTCTACTATAGCCTCTAGTACCAAGCAAGACAAGCCCTCTGGAAAGGGCAAAGGAAGGAAGAGGGAGAAGAAAGTAGAGCCCAAAGATGTAGAGGCTACTATAAGTCTTAAAGATGTACCAAAATGCTAAAAAAGTTGATGGAAATTTAAAACCTATAGCCCAACTGTATGATGAGTATGATGATGCAGACAAAAGCATCATTGAGACTAATGCCATTCAATACTTGGAGATATATAATAGAGCTCTCAGTGAGGTAGCCAATGACCTCCCAGACAACTTGGGAAGCATTATGTCAGCCAAGAAGGAAGCAACCATGGCCAAAGATGTGGAGTTAAGAGAAAATTCATTGCTAAAACTTTTCCCTAATGTGACTCCAGAGGAAAGAGCCAAGGTCTTCAAGATCCTTGAAAATAAAATTGAAATAAAAAGGAGAGTCAACACTCTAATGGCAAGAAACACAGAGAAATTTACAAAGGACATAGAGCAAACAATTCTTGAGATCCTAAAAGATCTCAACATCCCAACTGTAGATGAAAAAGAAGATACAAATGTTGGTGATGACAATTATGTGCCTGAAGTAAGCATGGATCAAGGCTTGGAGCCAATTGAGATAAATCATTCGATGAGCCCTAGAAAAGACAAAGAAATGAAAGAACAAGAGGTAGAGAAAAGTCCTGAGAAAAATGAGGAAGAAGCCTCAGAAAGGAAAGTGTAGACACTAAAAAATGTCCATGTCTCGACATAACACCTTGTCGACATGATCTTGTGTGTTTTGCCCTAGGTCCTAGGTCATCCAACCTCATCCCACTCACACATTCCACTTACCCCACTCATAATCCTATCATAATCACTTAGCCAATTAATTAAATAAATCATAATTATTTAATTAATTCCCCATCACATTGGTCCAACTTAATCACCTTCTTGATTAATTAAATAAACCCACTTTATTTAATTAATCCCACTTGATCACATTCCCAATTAATTAAATAAATCCCATTTATTTAATTAATTGCACCTAGTCACATGTCTCACATAATTCAAATTAAAAATTTGAATTATTCCCTCAACTCTCATCACATTGCGACACATGTCGCATGTCTCCATCTTCCACTTAATATGCCTTCACATGTGCAAGATAATTCAAATAAAATATTTGAATTAGATTCCTTTTATTCTCCTTCACACACTTGTCATGTGACTACAATCCCTCTTTGAGTGGGAAACCCTAATCCAACCCTAATTGATCTTGACTGTCCATATCTTTCAACATAACTCTCAATCACAACCGTCCATTCAAATTTGCCTTTTTCTATAAAGGTAGCCTCTCTTGAGCCATTTGCAATTGAATCTTCTTCTAGCATCCTTACTCTGCCAAATTTTCCTCTCAATCCATAATCCATCTATTTTACATCTATCATCATCCATTCATCTATCAATCTCCATATCATTGTTATGCTGCAGAATCAAGCAATCAACATTCATCTCTTTGGGTAAAGCTAGAGTGCTTTGGGTGTGGCATTCTCAACCTTATCAATGGATCGTGAGTTGATATAAGGTTTGCATTTGTTTAGTTTGCATTTGTTATCATTTCCTTCATGTCAATTTTCCATGATTTTAGAAAGAATTTGATCAAGCCCCATCCATTCATCTATCAATCTCCATATCATTGTTATGCTGCAGAATCAAGCAATCAACATTCTCCTCTTTGGGTAAAGATAGAGTGCTTTGGGTGCGGCATTCTCAACCTTATCAATGGATCATGAGTTAATATAAGGTTTACATTTGTTTAGTTTGCATTTGTTATCATTTCCTTCATGTCGATTTTCCATGATTTCAGAAAGAATTTGATCAAGCCCCTGCTACTGATGGTCAAGACAAAGCTGATAAGGGCCAAACATGGACAAGTCATTCTCCTGATCAACAAATTGATGATCAGGAAAACAAGGAAAAGACTCCAAAGAAAAATAAAGCTAATGACCAAGAGGATGAACAAGTTGACAAGAGCCCTCCTCTGGAACAAAACATTGATAAACAAGAGGTTATGGATCTTGATCCACTAGAGCAGAATCAAGAAAAAGAAGTGTCTGATATGACAAGATGCTCTGCTATCTTACAAGATCTAGTAGATTCTATCAAAGAATTTTTGGAAAAGCAACAAGTTTTGGATGAGCCTGAGTTCCTGCAAGGACCAATAAATTTGGCCTCAATGTCACCTGTGTAGAAATTTAAACTGGTATCAATTGTTCAAGCAAAAGTACAGGAAGAGATTCTAAAGTCACATATACAGGACAATGAACTCATTGGTGAGGCATCTAGCATTTTGGAGAAGTTGATGCCTTCATACCAAAAGGACACATCCTTTCCATCAACTGATCAACTCAAAGGCTTGATAAAGTCAGTAAGTACTCATTTCAAGAATCTTTTGAGAAATCTGTAGATGCTAAGGTCAGAAAAGAATTTGATGATAAAAAGTTAACTGAATTGAAAAAAAAGTTAGACAATGACAAAATTTTTCTAGATAATAATATTAAGAATATAGAGAGTGCCATCAAGGAAGCATGTGACATATACACATTTTGTTTGTCATGGCCTGAGACCACTAAGGAAATAGAAGAAAAGGTCAAATCTATGGAGCTTCAAATAGTAAATATCTCTAAATCCTATGATCCAACAATTGACTCCATAAGCAGTATGGAAATACAAGTTGAAAATATTCATAATAACATAAGAAGTCTATTTCAATGACAAGTCTAGCTGCTGAAGCCACAAAAGTTAAGGCAATCACTAATATACCTACTGATGTACAGAGGGAAGAAGACTTAGTCTTTCAGATAAATGGCAATATTCAAATTTTGGAAAGAGCCAAGAATAGATGGGATGGAGAGCTAGCACAATTAAAGATTGTCTACAATGATATCCTTTCTCCCACAACTAACTGACTTGAAAGATTGTATTTGTACATAAGCGGCATAGTATGATAGTCTTTGTAGTTTTTGCAGTCTTGACATAATTTTGACTCTTGTACATGTACCTTTTCCATTGATGTCAAAGGCCAAGAAGAATAACTAGTGAAAAATGTCCAAACATCTAAAGAGAAGAAGAAAATCAAAGGGGGAACAACACAATCATTTTTCACTAAGTGTTTCCATCAATGCCAAAGGGGGAGATTGTTGGCAAGAGACACTATTTTGATGGTTAAGGTAGAATTATTGTATGTTGTCATTGATGGCAACAAGACATGGCAAAGGAACTTTGGTCCAGAAGACTAACATAGTTAGAATGACTAAGTATGGACAGTATATATGGTAAGGAGTGAGTGACAGTAATTATGATGGTATGCCTCTGCAGTTGAAGATAACATTATGTGGTTCTGGTATGTTAATCATAGCTATTTGGTGATGTTATGTTCTAGTGTTCAATTCTTGACTTCCTTCGGAAGTCATACTATGATTTGTCTAAGTTTGGATGAATAGAGATGAGTCAGAAATAGTGGAGTGCATCTAGGCAAATTGGTCTGCGTTCCTCAGCTAGTGAATATTTTGATTTACGGTTCTAAGGCAATGTAGATACATGGCATAATCATCTAAATCCAAATTTGTAGAGCTTAAAGGTCATTGGATCACATTCTTCAAGTTCTCCTATATTGGTAGACAGTTTGACAGTGTTCAATCAAGACAAAGGTAACAGTTCTGAGGTCCGCATGTCTCCACGCAATAGTATTATGATTTGTGGTTCTTGAAGGTATCATTGATGATGTCTAATGAATGCTTGATGTGAGTTGTGAGGTCTCATATGGTCTGCATTAGAAGTTATGTTATGACAAACAATAAGGTTTAAGTCTGTACTTTGGGATAAGGCCGACACTCAATTAGATCCTTGTGCGGTAAAGATATACTGTTTAAGTCATTATTCTAAGTGGATCCAAAATAGGTCAATACCTATATAAAGATCATTGAAGGTTTTCATTGGTTCGCATAACTTCATATAAAGAATTCAAGCTAACAGAGTATGAGCTTTTTGTGTACACGTTTCATCACTAGCAAGCTGACCAGATTTTGAGTTAGATCTGATTGTGGATATATATACCTGATGGATTTTGGTATTGAGAGAGAGTGTGTGTGTGTGTGTGTGTGTGAATATAGTACGAATTTAGTGTGTCTGTGAACTAAGGCAATTTGGTGATAAGAAAGGAGCAGTAAGGGCAGAAGAATAAAGTATATGTGAAGTAGAGCAGGAAATTAGGGTAGATACAATGAAGACTTTTGAATCTATGTATTGAGCTAAATGGAACTATATTTCAACATTCTGTAGATGCATATGTAGTCCTCTCTTGGTAGTGAGCCAATCCTTCTATTTTCTCTTCTATTTTGTTGGCAGTGAGCCTATTGCAGTGAGCACTTCTTTGGACAGTGAGTCCTTGGGAAGCGAGCCTTCATATAATTTAGTTTTGATATCATAATACATTGTGAGCTAACACTCACCGTGGTTTTTCCCTTTTTGGTTTTTCCACATAAAAATCTTGGTGTCTATGTGTTGTGACTTTGTGGTTGTTCTTCTTATGTTTGTTTTGCTTTCATGTTATTGAATTTGGTAAATGGATAAATAAATATGTGAAAGAAAAGTTTTACAAAATACTAATTCACCCCCCTCTCAGTATTCATTGTGATCAACATTTGGTATTAGAGCCTCAACCTAGGTTCAATTCCCCTGAGTTGCATTAGAGGGGGGTGTTGGACTAACTGCCACACCTCAGGAATTGATCTCGTGGACTAACCGCCACTCTGGGTCTAGGTGAAGATGTGGGTTTGGAAAGTTCACTAACACTTGCAGGTTTTAGTGTAACAACAAACCTACAAGGGGAACATTAGAAAATCTTTGACAGGGAAAGAAGTATTTTCTTATTGTAGTGAGTGTAAGTATATGAATGGATATTTTCCATGATTGTTTTGTGGTTATAGAGTTAAATCAGTGTGGAAGTGTGCCTATATAGAAAAAGGAGTTGTGTCAAGATGACATGGAGTAGGGCTAGTCCTTGACATAGTTGGAAATGAGTTTGAAAGTGAATGCTTTTATTTCTGAACTTAAAGCTACATCAAAGAAGGTTGAAGATAGTAAGTTAGTAGGCTGTGGCAAAGTATCCATATTTGGATCCTAGGAAAAAGGATGTTGATGTCTGTCAAAAGCATTTTTTTATTTTTGGTTCCTCAATTGCTTTGAAGGATGATTCCTTTTAAGGGGAGTCAGTGTATTCAGACAGTTTTGGTGTCTATGTTAGAAAAGGAGATAGCGTAATGCAGAAAAAGGAGTGATATTATATTTATTTCAAATATCTAGTTGTTGTTGCTATTTGTGTTCTTTTACCCCTCTATTTTTGATGTTAAAGGGGGAGAATAAGTTCCAAGTTGCAGGTTGTAGCAGAATGTATTGTAGATTGTAGAGTGGATGACAGGTTGCAAAATGAATGAGATGTTAGTTGTATCAAAGAAGATATCTAGTATCTTGACAGTGAACAATCAGAGATAGAGAAAGAAGCATATCTATGTCTAAGGAGTTCTACAAATAGGGGGAGCTTCACTAAATAGAGGATCATCTCATGAAAAAGGTATGATCACATCCCTTTGCCATTGATGTCAAAGGGGGAGAGAAAAAGTCAGAAGAAGTTCAAGGAATAATCAGTAATGTTTGTGTCTGTGTGTTGCCATCAATGACAAAGGGGGAGATTGTTGGCAATATTGTCATTGATGTCAAAGGGACTACAGAATGGCAAGGGTCCATTGAATGGTGAGTAAGGGTCTACTGAATAGTTAGTTTGATTTCAAAGGGGTGTATTTAATAGTATGGGAGATTGTTGGACAACATGAAGTTAGTTGGATAGTTTGTGTGAATGCCAAAGACAAGCCAAAGACAAGATCAGTTGAACAAAGTAGTGAAGATGACAAGATTTGTTGAACTATGCAGTGAAGATGCCAAAGACAAGATAGTAAGTCATGAATAGATGTTAAGGCATGTTCAAAGAGTTGTCATTGATGTTAAGACAAGGAAAGGGCAAGCAATTGACAAAATGTTCTCAATCAGAACCAAGGCAAAATGTCTTCAAGGGAAAGCAATCGGCAAAATGTTCTCAGTCAAAACCAAGACAAAAAGTCTTCAGTCAGCAATTGGGAAGAACAAAGAAATTTAATAGTCTATCGGCAACTTTGAATAAAGTTGAAGTCATGTTTGTTCTATCCGTAATATCTATTTTATTTGAGTGTTAAGTATCGGCAATTTTATTTAAGTGTTACGTATTGGTAAAGTGTTAAGTTTATTGTTCTATCGGCAAAGTGCTTAGTTTTTGAACTACTTCACTAGTTCATTAGTTCAGTGATTAGTCGACTAGCCAATATGGCTTAGGAAGGTGGCATTCTTTGAAGCTTGGAAGGTAAACAAAGTTTTTCATTAAGTGTTGTCGGTAAAGTTCATAAAAAGTGAACTAGGTTGAAGGTGTGGTGTTTCATCGATAAGCCGATAAGCCAATATAGGCTTAGTTTTGGCAAAGGCAAAGACTTAGCTTTCTTAAGAAGAAGCTCAATGTTGTTGAGGAAATGAAGAAAAACTAACAAGTTCTAAAGTTCCTCATTTTGTTGATATGCTGATAGAAGGGTTCAATTTAAAAGTTTAGAAAAGTTACTTTTTACCAATAAACGCATTAAAGGCATAAGTTCGGTTAGCCAAAAATTCATCGATAAACCGATGATTTCATGACATGGTTTTTTGATTGACAATGAAGATGAGTTGGCCAAGTTTGAAAGTTTCTACTTTTGCTGATAAGGTGATAGTTCGTGCCAGCGTGGATCCATCGATAGAAAGAAAATAAAGACAAGGTTCATGCCAACGTGGATTCACTGATAAAAGGATTGTACGTTAAGTTTGGAAAAGTTAAATTTTACCGATAACAAAGGAGATAGAGCCAAGTTTAGATTTGTGTAATTTCACCGATAGAAGGGCTCATAATAAAAGTTTGGAAAAGTTACTTTTTTCCGATAGAGGCAATAAAGTAAACTCAAGGCCAAGTTTCAAAAAAGTTGTTTTTGCTGACAAAGCATAATTGTATAAGTTTGGGAATGGTGACATTCACTAATAACAAAGGAAATGGAGAGTTAGTTTGGGATAGTGTGTTTTCACTGATAAAGCATTAAAAGGGGCAGTTCCAAAAAATGTTTTTTTGCTGCTAAGAGGTGTAAAGGGATAAAAGATGAAAGTAAGGAAAAGAGTATTATTGCTAATAGAAGGAAGGAGTTTTTAGTTCTAAAAACCAAAGTTTCACTGACAAAGGAGAATATAGTCTAATTCTAGAGAATTGACATTTACTGATATACATAATGTTTGAATTATAGTGTGAATGCATTGAGGACTTGCGGTGAATATTTATTCTGATGTTTTTGTGGAGTCAATGAGAAACATTGATACTATATATTATTGGAGCCCGAAGTTTGAATCAGGTGCGGTAGTTCAACCAATTTTGGTTAGTTGGGAAATGAAATGAAACTATCTATATTTAGGTTTTGTGCAGTTGTAGTCTATTATGAAATGACTTGGAACTATCCATGTTCAGTTATTGAGCAGTTGTTGGCAGTTCAACGAGTGAGGTGGATGTGTTTTTATACACATTGAATCAGTTGTGAATAGGTTACTGGTTGAACCAAATTGAATCTTTTGTTCACAGAACTAGAAGAGTGTTTGTACAAACATTCAGATGTTCAAAGACAAACCATGTTAAAGAAGGGAGACTTGGTAAGAAGGCAGAGAATGCAGAGTACATAGATGAAGGAGACAACTGTGTTGATGGAAAACACAGAATGAATATGTGGTAACAAGGTGCATTTTAGGTTATAGAAGAGCCATTATTGCACATATGAAATCATAAGATTCAGGGTTGGTGTCTCTAGGGTTGGTTCCCTTACAGTTGTAATCTGAGGTTGGTTCCTCTAGGGTTGGTGCCCTTGCAATTTGAGTGGGTGCTTAAGAAGGTGTAAGTGTACCTGTAAGTTGAAGCTTACAAAACACCTTGTAAAAGTTGATCTTGATTGTGAGGTTGGATCTAAGTAGTAGACTCCGATAACATTCTCATTGTGGTTTTTCCCATTTGGGTTTTCCACGTAAATTTGGTGTTCTCTTGTGAGTTTGCATTTTGTGTGTGCCTTCTAGTTTGGTTCATTGCAACAAAGTTTTGATCTCTATTTAGGATTGATTATGATATTTGTAGTTGTTTAAGAAAATGTTACAAACACTTATCACCCCTCCCCTCAGTGTTTAGTGTACATTTAATAGGATTAAGAGGAGCTAAGATGATGACATAAGGGGATGTAAGAGGATGGCTTATGGGGATGTAAGAGGATGTCTTAAGGGGAGATACATAAGTCAATACAAATTATAAGATAAAAGGAATAAAATAGAAGGTGAAATAAAAGGATGACTTAATGGGACATAAGAGAATGGCTTAAGGGGAGCTAAGAGGATGACTTAAGGGGATGTAAGAGGGTGGATTAAGGGGATGTAAGAAAGGGGGTGTTAGGGGAGATACATGAGTAAATACAAATTATAAGATTAGCATTTTCATGATTTGAATCATGGTGGTTAACAGCCACTCAAACTATGTGTCATGTGAGAAAATTTGTTCTATATTTATAGGAAATTACTTAAGGGTAGGTAAGATGATGGCTTAAGGGGAGCTAAGGGGATGACTTAATACAACTATATTAACTATCAATTAAATATATACAACTATAGACATACCTAAAAATTTATTCCATTGTACCATCTTCATCCTCTCTTTTTTGCAATGCATCTATGATTGTCTCATGCTCTTCCATAGAAATTGTCCACAACTCTTTATTAGCAGGTCTTCCACGATACCTCACTAGTTTTATATTTGTTTCCACCACCAAATGCTAGTAGTGTATAATATTCTTATGTGTTTCATAATATTTGAATACAAGCAAACTATTCTTCGTTGTTAGGTATTTTCGTAGCCAAGTGCCAACAACCACCACTGAACCTATTGGATAATGAAAGCCATCATCATCTTCTCGAGGTGCTATTAACTTATGTTTAGTCTCCACACATCGAGCCAACCAATATTTTGTTTCCTCTTCATTCTCCTTAGGTGTAACAACAACATACACATGTCCTACAAACAAAATTTAATTCAATAACTTGTGACATATAATTTGACCAATCTAAATACATGCATTCATATATAATTAAATAATTACAAAATAGTAATAAAGTGAAATAAAATGAAATAAATTGAATTAAATTACCTTCTTGTACAAGGTTTGAAACATGATCATAGTCATCTAATGCAAACACTTGATCATTGTCTTCAATTGTTGTTTCATATTGATCGTGTGTTTGTGCAGGTGTCAATGATCTTTTCTTCCACTCTTCAACCCATTTTGTATTCTCACATTCTTCCCAATCTCCTAAAATACAAAACTAACAAAAACCCGCAATCTCCCTTGTCCATATAGTCCATGTGCTTGCATTCAAACTCTTAAATGAATGTCATTTAGTAGATCCACTAATTCTCTCACAATCAAGTCTAGGTATAATATTCTCTTCTTCAACCAACCAAAAGAATCATTGAACTGCAGAGTACTCACTTGATCCTATAGATAATTTTGTATTGCACCAATCCATAATTGGACGTGCATCTTTAAATTTTACTACATCCTCAAATTTCAATTTCTCTCTAGCAAGAATTCTTTTAACACATGCACTAGCTCCATTCAATGTTCTCCTTTACCATGTCAATCTTCAAAAAAACTCCACATATGTTAGACATTATTTTCCTTGTGAACCCTACTTAGCCAATAAAACATTCGAGCATTCTTGAACTGTATCATACAATTATCTGACCATATGAGATGTTCTGTCATCTGGATTCCTCTTTCTCTTAAATTTGTATAAAATATATTGAAACAATATTGAATAAACTCTTACGAGTGTAACCGGTTGTTGCTCAAATAAAAATGATATTCCCTCAAAAAATTTCCATCATCCTATATACTCTCATCTGCATGCCTATATACAATATGAACAAACATAGCCACCTGCAATGCATTGTAATATTGTGATTGGATTTCCTCTTGTGGAGCAAGAATATAGTTTTCTGCAAAATCAACCACTGATAGTATAATTCCAACTAGAAATGTGTTTCTACATGTGCAAAATTATCCATCAAGCCATCGAGCATGTTGAGAGTGTTTGACATATTTTAGTACAATCTTACTCTTAAATTTTGATATGAATGCATGTACACTAATTTTTTTGTGATTAAATTGCAACGCTTTCCAATTTTTCCATCCTTTAAAGAATACTCAATATTCTTGAATCTTTTAACATCCACTAATTGTTGTCCAAAATCATTTTCAACACTTTCATGCATACAAACTCCTAAGAATGAAAGATTGCCACAACTAGTGCATTGTCTAGAAATACATGAACTTAAATAAAATAAATGCCCATTAGATCTTTCACAAAACAAACCTGCTATAAACTCCTTGATTGTTTCAGGTGGCATATTAATAACACATTCTTGCATAATCATGTTATTATGTAAAGTACAATGTATATATCAAAAAACATTATAATAATAACAAAATTGCACATGATTTTTACAACAACAAGACATTCGTTGCTTATTAATTTTGACATACCAAGGTTTACATTTTTCAAATGATCTTTGACTTATGCTAATATTTCTAGGTAACATTGAATCATCTAAAAATTTTCTATAAAATTTGGTTTGAGTTGTGTATAATAGGTGTTTTGGATGAGGATCACGAATTTTGGACCCCATTCTTAATTTCAAAACATCTCTAGCATTAGATGATACCCTAGTATTATCATGTCAATATTTTTCAACCAAAGATTTGATTTCAATATTCAATTTCATGTCAGACCTTGGGAGTCGACCACTAAAACTCCAACATTAGTTGATTGGATCATTTTCTATACTTTCTCTTCTCTTTGCCGCTCTTACCAATGTTTTAGGATGTATGTTTAGAATTCCACTAATGTTGCTTAACATTTTTTATCCAAAGTTGTTTTATTAACTATAGCATTTGTTATAGCTCGCCATGCTGCATTCTTGTCTTTAGATCGAATCTTCTTTCTAATAGACTCAATGGCACTAGCAACAATAGATATATCATGTTTAATTGATTCATCTTTTCTTTTTGGTTTCACAAAAATGCCTAACTTTTTCATTACTTTTCTCATTTTCCACATTATCATCAATTGCATCATGAGTTGATATTGAAATGATAGTTTTTTTGATAAAAAAATTGTTTGTATAATCTATTGGCATATGTTCTTATTTGTCGCTAAGAAATCTTACCAGGAAGATTATCCAAAATAGTACTTTCAATTTTTTTAAAAATATTTTTGTTTTCAACAACACAAGGATTTTCATTTTCAACAACAAAAGGATTTTCATTTTCACTAACACAAGGACTTTCATTTTCAACAACAAAAGGATTTTCATTTTCACCAATGCAAGGATTTTCATTTTCAACAAAAAAAAGATTTTCATTTTGACCAACAAAAGGGATTTCATTTTCAATATTCATTTCTACAACTTGTCTATGAATAAAATCAATCTCAACATTGTTATATCTAGCTTCTTCCAAATCATCAATATGAATATCATCTAGAATCACATTTTCCATATCATTCAAAGGTGGATTTGAAGACATACCTGGATTCGTGCCTATTGTCACATTCGCCATAGAATTGAAAGGTGGATTTGAAGACATACCAGGATTAGTTTCTATAATCAAATTATCTTCCACATTCACCTCTTGAAAATTTGCATCATCTACATCCATGGTCTCTTTAATGTTTTTATCTTCAATAGTCATGGAACCAGATGTTTCAGCATTGTTCATTGCTTGAATCCTCATTCTTCTATCTCTTTGTCGTTTTTCCTCCTCTTTCTTTGCTTGAATTTATTCAGGGGTCAATACCTTCCTATCTTTCCTCTTTTGATGATATTGTGATCCCATGATTACAAAATTCTAAAGTACAAATGAATTTCAATAGTAAAAGTCTTTCCTTTTTATTACTCCTTCAAATGTATAGAAAATGAACACAATTCCACTCCAAAATTGTCCCAATGTTACCTCCTTCCAATTTTTCAAATGAAATTACAAGTTCAAGAGCATGTAGAAGACAAGATTTGATAAAAAATTGTAGAATTAGTCACTGTCGATCGTACACAGTCATGTAAGATGTCAAGTTGTAGAATTAGTCGATGTCAATCGTACACAGTCATGTAAGATGTCAAGTTGCAGAAGACAATAATTTTTTATTAGTAAAAATTTAAAAAACTGATCAAAAAAGAAACAGGATCCTGTTTATGAAACGAGATCCCATTTAGGATACAGGATCCCATTTTCTACAAGATCCCGTATCCTAAACATGATCTCGTTTTATTTTCCACTTGTTGAAATAATAAAAAATACAAACGAGATCCCATTTCTTAAAATTTGAATTCTAGGTGTGGTTTCTGTTATGTATTTTGGGTCAGGAAAAGGCTTGGGGACCCGACCCTTAGCTTTGGACCTTCTTTGACCTACAACTTGAAGGTCATGTCAGTGTCACTAAAAAAGAGTGACTTTGGACATATGTCTAAAGATGTTTTTTGTAAAAAAATTTGACAAAATTTAAACCCATTATAGATGAGATTGTGTAGATTCCAAATATGTAATTTTTTTTACAATTTGATTATTTTTTCTATTTTTCAAATAATTTTTTATGAACTGGTCCATAAACTTGAAATATTAGGTTTTCTTATTATTTTAATAACTTTTTATTAAAATAATTTTTTGAAAAACAGATTATACGTGAGCAATCTTCAAACAATTCTTTTCAATTTGAAAAAGAAACCAAAAAAGATAAGTTTAGGTCATCTTATGCGTGACATACACGAGGTATTTTCAAAACAACAATTACAACCAATAAAAAATTGAATTAAAAAAATGACAAAAAAATATCGTGAGCAATATTCAGTGTCTTATAGATCTTTTCCCAAAAGGATTAAAAAAAATACAATTATTTAGGTCAAAATATGGTTGACGTACATGTGCATGGTATGGTAAAAAAATTGACTTTTAAACAATGGTTTTTAGACATGCCTATTGAAAATCAATTTGTATCATTTGGGTATTAAAATAAATTACATATTTGAAAACTAGACTTCAAGTACTACATTTCATATTAATGACTTTTTTTAAGATTCAACCTTTAAGTGCTTCAAAATTTTAGGTCAAATGTGATAAATTCTGAAAATCAGGAAAACACTTTCACTTTTTGGCCAAAAAGTGGAGTCAACTTCTTGCACACACCCTATACAATAGATTATTTATTATTTTAAAAGGTTTCTTTTAGGAATTTATGAATTTATGAGTAAATTTAAATGCATTAAAATACATGGTTAATCATGTGTGTGTGTGTATACACACACATGTGCACATGCCTACATGGTTTATGTGCTACATTTCTATTTGATCTAGGTGACCTATGGAATAAGTTTAGGGCATGGTATTTGTAGTCGCGATTGGTGTATGATTGTGGCTTTCATTTGGTAGATTTTTTTATTTATAGAATATAATATACATATGTGTGTATATATATATTTTTGATAGTAAAGTGCTACCTTGGGGGTAGCTCCCTTATAATTTAAAGAAAAAAAAACCAAAAATTTCATTGCATGGCTCCAAATGGAGTGTGCTAGATTACATTTTTTGTTTGTAGCGATTTAGTTTCTAGACCTCAGAGTGTGCAACAACACTCTAAGGCTTTCAGCAAACTCAAAATCTCTCTCCAACTATTTGGGAGAGAAGGTCAGTATTATTGCTGATATAAAACTTAAATGTCTCCAAATTGTTACGTTGTAAACCTTCTCTGAACAAAGTGAGAGCTGGGTTGTTATCTTATTCTTGTGAACTGCACTGGTGTCAAATACACTACCCAAGTATCCTAAATTCCTCATAGAGAGCATCATCGTTGATGTGTTGGTCACCAAAGAAGTCTTTTCTAATCACCTTCATGATGGCTTCATCCACCCCTATCTGCTCAGCTTTGAAACATCTCTAGATTTGTGTTTTTAAGTCTTCCTCCTTGCACTTGCATTCCCATTCAAGGTCAATTTGGTTTTCCATTGCTTGTATACATTCCCTTGCATAGATTCCAAATATATAATCCCGGTGCCATCGTTCACATTATCAATCATATATCCCTAAATTTCATTGTTGATTTTTGAATCAAAAAAGGATGTCCTATCCTGACGCATTTAGCCAATCTACCCCCAAACCTCATCTTCTATCCTCCTGCAAATGTCACATTCCATCCTCACCAAGTACTTCTTTATTTAGTAGTTTCTGCAATCCTTCCCACCTCTCTTTATGATTGTCTATTATGGTGGTATCCACTTGATCACAACCATAGTTGGCTAAGAGATCCACCGCCGTGTTCACCTCATGGTACACATTCCTCCAAGTATAATCATGAAGTAAGTAGAGATTCACACAAATGGCATCCATTTTATTTTATAGTTTCCAATTCTGTACTCTCTTGGATTTGATGGCATTTAGACACAACATCAAATCTCCTTCAATGCCAATATGGTCAAGCTTCTTTGTAAGACATATATTTAGTCCTTCTTAGAGAGCTTCGATCTCTGCTTCATTATTGGTACCATGTAGGATATACTTTGAAGAAGCCCAAATGAGGATTCCCTGATCATTTCTTATTATGCATCTAACTCCTGTGATTTCAGGATTGCCTCAAGAAACCCCATCAAAATTTAGCTTTAAATGTCCCTAGGTGGGGCCATCCATTTTACTGTCTTCCTTTTTTCCTTTCTAGATTGTCTTTGATTTAGTGAGATTCCTTTTGGGACCCTCAATAGGCTCCATTTTTTCAAAATGAAGTCATCCCATGTCATGAAGTCACAGTTGGGAGTAGATTGAATGTGTGTATTGAGGAATTCACTTATGCCACTTTCAATTTTTTTGCAGACATCTCTAGTTGATAAAGAAAGTTCCTTAAAGATCTACTGATTACGTTCCTTCCAAATATGTCATATGGTCATGGATGGAGCCACCAGCCATATGGCCCCCCACATGGAATTCTATTTTAGATGTGGCCACCCTTTGAATAATTCTAAGAGGTCATTATGTAGTGGACCTTGCCAGTCGATTTTCTCCACTAACCAACTCCAACACCTGTGGGCAAAGTTGTAATTAAGCAATAAGTGATTGGATGATTCTTTGTCCCTCATACAAAGTAGACATATTGAAGGGCCAAGGTTCCTATTATTTTTAACTGATCTCCAGTAAGAATTATTTTATGGAGGGTAGCCCATGCAAAAGCTCCTGCCTTTGGGAGGACTCTCTTTCCCCAACACAAATCTGCAGGTCATTTTGTGGTTCTTGTTTGATTCTCCTGAATGGCATACCCAAGCTTAATTGTGTACCCATCAGAATTCACTCTAGTCCATATGATTTTTTTCATTCCTTAGGGTTAAAGTTATCTCTCTTTTTGACAAAAGTTCATTTATTTTCTCCTTTGCCCCCTGTGAAATTGGTATTGTGTTGAAGTTGCCCCATTGCCAACCCATGGTATTTAGTTTTCTCTCGATGTAGTTGTAGACACCTAAAATTGACTTGCTCCGCAAACCAATTTCTCATATCTCTACACCAATTATCCCTCCTATTAATTGAATAATTTCATTTTATTTAATTATTTTATCCCTAACCATCTATCATCTATCCTTTGTGATCAATTAATTCACTTAATTTATCACTATACCTTATGACTATATCCTCATTGATTAAATAAATATTCTCAATATTTATTTAGCTAATCTGTCCATCTCCCTAATCCCTATTAATTAGATAAATCATTCTTATCTAATTAATCTATCCTACTGATCAATCTACCCTAGCCTACCTATCCCCAAGACCTAGGTTAATTAAGCTAAACACTTAATCAACCTTGCTTAGCCCATCCTTCCACACATCTTTGAATAAAAATCAATTTCTTATTCAATGGGTCAAATCCTCCTTACATCTCATTTATCACTCTCTTACACATGTAAGAGTACATCTTCACATCTCCACATAAAAGTGAATTTTTAATTCACACTCCCCCATGAGGTGAATTTTTAATTCACTTGTCATATCCACTCTTCCCAAAAATGAATCTTTAATTCATTTTTATCCTCAACACCTTTCCCCATGTGAATTTAAAATTCACAAATAATGAGAGCCCTCCAATCCCTTTGACCAAGCTTCAACCCTTGATCTCTCTCATCCACTCTTCTTGTGACACTTGTCACAAGGCTATGAATCCAGTCCTAACCCTAACTCTCATTCATTTCTAGCCCTTGATCTCAACTCTTGATCCTCACCCTCCATCATCTTTTCAAGAAATCTATAAATGAGACCCTCACCCAAGACATTAGAAAGGAACTTCTTCTTGCATCCAAACTCTGCCCAAATTTCTCTCAATCTCCTCATCATACCATCATAATGCCAAAATCACTCTAGCCATTCCATCTAATCTCTCCATCTAAATCAAAATCCCTCATCTACATTATGTTGAGAAAGCATTGAGCAACCCACATTTCAATCAACTTGGGTAAAATCTAAGGAGTTTGGGTACAACTCCTTCCACCCTATCTTGGATTTGTGGGTCATTGTGAAGGTATATCATTTGTGTTTGCATTTGATTTGTGTTTTTGGCTTTCATTTTAACTTCATAGATTATAGTAGTCAACCACTTTATCCCCCCATACATTGATCATTATGTCCTTGCAACCATTTGGCTTAGGATAGTCCTCCAAGATTTTCTCCTCATTCCATGAGTCTATCCAAAAGCAGGTCGTTCGTCCATTTTGAATGTTCCATGATACATGATTTTCTAGGATATGGAGAGAGGAAAACATGAATTGCCAAATATGTGATCCACTAGGAGGGTTAGTGATGGTAAGAATTCTAGTTGTTTTAGAGCTATATACATATTTATTTTGTAGTACCTAGCACCATAGGGCCTCCAAGTCTTCCATCATGCGCCAAATCAACTTGGCACCCAAGGCAACATTCTATTTTTCAATGCACTTTATTCCTACTCTCCCCCCTTCTCTAAGTTTTCTAGTTGTGTCCCAACTGAGTAGTGGTATTATATGGGTTTCATTGGATCCATCCCATAGGAATTTTTTCATTGCTCCATTCATGTCTTGTGCTACTCTTATTGTTAGTGAGATACAAGACATCATGTATATTGGTATGGCAGAGAGTATTGCTTTGATCATGATGATCCTTCCTACATGCATAAGCCATCTACCCTTCCAAACATCAGTTTTTCCTTTACACACATTGATAGTATATAGCCATAATGAGGTTATGTTTTCTCCTTTAAAAAGGGGGATGCCAAGGTACTTCCTTGGGAGTTGTTTGATTTTGAATCCAATGGAATCTACAATTCTTCATTGCATTGCTTTCTTCACATTGAAGAAGTAAATATTGGATTTTCTTTGTTAATTACTTGGCCTGAAAATACAGAATATGTGTTTAGAGCATACTTGATAAAGGATGCCATTTCCATATTCATTGTGTTGTATATGATTGTGTCATCTGCAAATTGCTGATGGGTAATGGGATCTAGTCCTCTTGCAACTTGGATCCATGCCCATTCCCCAGTGGCTTCCATCTTCTTGATTAGTCTCCCAAAGGCCTCAACCATTATTCCAAAGAGAAATGATGAAAGATGATCCCCTTGCCTTAGGCCTCTTGATGCTTTGAAAAACCACAAGGGGTGTTTTTTATTAATACTAAGTAGTGAATAGTAGATATGCTTGCAAAGATCCATTCCTTCTAGTCTTTCCCAAAATCGAACACTTTGAGCACCTGCATCAGGAGAAGCCAACAAACTCGGTCATAGGCTTTGCTTACATTGAGTTTGGTGATCATACAATTTTGATGGGTGGTCACAATAGAGTGGATTGCCTCGTGCACTATAATGATGTCATCCATTATAGATTTGCCAAGAGTAAAACCACTTTGTTTGCATGAGATTATGGACAGGATTACCTCTTTCCCCTAGTTAGCCATTACTTTGGAGATAATTTTATATATAGTGTTGCATAAGGAGATGGGATGGTAATTAGTAAAGGATAAACAATCTAGTTTCTTTGGGATGAGCGTAATATTTGTGTTGTTTAGATCCCTTAAAATTTTCTTCAATTTCTAGGAGTCCTCAACCACCTTTCGAACATCACGAACAATGATATCCCAAAACTTTTTGTAAAATAGTGCAAGGAATCCATCAGACCCAGGGGCCTTGTTTGGATGCATTTGGAATACTACCTTCTTCACTAAACTTATTTAGAGATTGGCGCCATGAGCTTTTGGTTGCTATATACATTGACCAGATGAGGAATGTTGGACAAGAGCTTATTCATATGTAATACATCTAGGGCACCATCCTCTGCTAAGAGGTTTTGAAAGTGGGATATAGCTATCTATTGTATTTCTTTTAGCTCCATGGTGAGGGAGCCATCTTCTCAATTGATGGATGCTATACGATTCCTACTTCTTCAAACTTTGGTCGAATTGTGGAAGAATTTTATGTTAGAGTCTCTTTTGGCTAGCCAAGTTTCCCTAGATTTTGATCTCTAGTAGATTTCTTCTCTAGCCAGGATCTTGATGTGTTTGGACAATAGTTCCTTCTCCTTTAAATAGTCAGTTTGTAGCATGGCATTGGCTATTACCTTTTTATTCAAGCCCTCCATCTCTTTTTTGATTAGATTTTTTTCTTTGAAGATGTCCTTAAATACATTTTGATTCCATTCCTTCAATTTCAACTTCAGGCATCCTAGCTTCTTGGTTAATCTAAACATCTTAGATCCATTTTGGACTACCACTTAAGTCTACCATTTCTTAACTAGGTATGGTAGCTCCTTGCTGCGTAGCTACATCCTCTCAAATTTAAAGGGAGATAACTTGGGAGGATTGTCCTCTATCATTGAAAGTAGCACTGGGAAGTGGTCAGAGCTAGATATAGGGAGGATTTTAGATTCCAATAGAATGCTTGTATTAAGCCATTTCATGCAGTAAAAAAATATGTCTAGTCATTCAACGATGTTGGTAAAGTCGCCTCTCCTATTACTCTAAGTAAATTGACCCACCTTTGAGATGATGTCTGCCATGGCTTAGCTTGATGTGAAGTTCTAGAACATGAGTTTTGAATGGGATGGGATGGTGGAATCCTCCCATTTTTCTTCACAGGCCATAATGACATTAAAATTTACTCTAATTATAACTTTTTCATGTTGTATTTGGGATACAAAGTTGAGGAGCTCATTCTAGAGGAATGCCTTCTCATTCATCCTAGTAAGGCCATAGACATTGATTAACACAAATTCAATATTTCTAAGAAGATATCTTACCTGACACGCCATCCAAAATTAGGAAGAATGCATAGTGACAATGTTAAATTTGTTTTCTATCCACATAGTGCCCAATCCGCCAGCCACCTTGATACATCGAAGAAATAGCCATCCTAGCCTTTATAGTGTGCTTTAAAACTTTTAGATTCTTTAGTCTATAGTTTTGTTTCCTGTAGTAAAATTATGTCACCTTTCATGCAATCAAACTGGCGTTTGATCACATGTCTTTTATTAGGGGCGTTGATGCCCCTAACAATTCAAGTGATGATCCTCATTGCTTGTTAAGGGAGGGGTTTCCTCCCTTAGATATCAGAAAGTATGTGTTTATTGAGGATTGTCCCTTCACCACTGTTGTGTCCTCTTGCTTTTGTTTATTTGTCTTCTGACCCTTTCTTTTTTCTAGCCTGGTTTTTGCCTTCTAAATCTGCGAGGATGACTAGCCTATTGTTCAAATGTTGCTTGAACTAAACTCTTCCATATTTTCATGTTCAAGATCCATCTAGTATTCTTCTTCTTCATCCTCTAATTTTTTTTTGGCCTAATATTCATATGGGACTATTGCCAAAGCTGTATTCTTTGTTGATGGGGCTTCTACTGGGCTATCCATGGGAGGATCTAAAGCTTTAGCCTCTTTCTGATGATCAACCTCTCTATTCAAGATTTGACCAGTGGGTTCCGTCTTACACTTCTCTACCCATATTTTCTCCTCTCTAGGTTTTTCCTTCCTCAGGAAATTTTCCTCCATATGTTGTCTACTTTTACATGAAAGGCATAAGGATTTGGAGAATTCTACCTTCACTTGTTGTTTCCAAACCTCGGCTGGCATAAAGAGCTAAATTTCATGCGAAATTGCCTTGATGAAAGATATTTAGATTCTTGCATATATGTAGGAGTCTGCTACTAATTTTTTTGATTTCTAGGGTTTGCCCCAGACTATCCCTAATCTTCTTTAGTCATTCATGAGTCTAGTACTCTAGTGGAAGATTATACATCTAAATCCATACTAGGTGAGATGTAGGACAACAGTCCAGGGGTTGAAATTTGGGTATAGTTTAGGTGTATACAATATGGTGTTTTCCATCTTCCATGTGCCACATAAGATAATTTCATTGCAGATTGCTTCACTTTCAAAAGATACATAGATAAAACCTTTTGGGAGGAATGAAGGTGTTGAGCTATTCGGCCATGCCTGCGTAATCCATTCCTTAATTTATTGCCTTATAAATCATTCTCCACAAAATCTTGCTAATAGGGTTCATTCCATCAGTGAGGTATTATCATCTGTAAATGTGATTTTGATATCTCCCTTACTTCACTCTGCCTCGAGCTAGTCCTCTCGTGTCATGCTTCTTTGCTACTTTTTTTGGCCGCAGGCCATTTTCTAGAATATATATCCTACAAATTTGAGTTTTAAACTCTTATGTGTGTGTGCGCGCGCGTGTGCACATGTGTGTGTGCGCGCGCGTGTGCACATGTGTGTGTATGTATGTATACACACACAAATATCTTGTAGAGATCGACATGGTATTTGGTTAAATATCTGCTCATTTCTTTTACTTAATATGCTATGCCCAAATATCTTTGCTACATTTTGTTAAATAGTTCACATGATTTGTCTAATATTCCAAATTTTGTTTATATGTCTACCCAAGCATTTCCAACTATATTATCTGACAAAAAAATTCCCCTACTATTATGCTTCGATGGATGTCCTAACTAGTTCTAGAGCTCCCATTATGGTGCAAGTAGGGAGGATGCTAGAAAAGGTTGTGGAATCTAGATTTAGACCTATTAATTGCATTTGCATGAAAGTTTCTAAGGATTTTTTTAAAAATATAATTTTGTGTAAATTCTACCTTCTTTGCATGTCATGAAAACCATTTCTTTGGTATGTTTTGCCTTATCTAGTCATTCATTTCAATGAGCTTTTGTTGTATAAAACCTGCAATCATTGCATGACATCAAAACCAATAACATGAATTCTCTAAGAATTTTTATATGCTATTTAGAATTCATTCCTAAAATCTTGAAAATGCACCAAGGAAATAAGAAGGGTGCTAAATATGAAATATATAGAGAATGGTAAGTTAGTTGGCTAGCTTACATGTGGATATATGTTAGTTATAGTACTGCATATAAAATGATCCTTCAGACAAAGCTATTTTAAATTAAGTATAGTACTTATTTAATTTGTATTCTCTATTTCATATCATGTTTCTAAGGACATGTGCATTAGATAGACTGCTAGAATGTTAGTGAAACATGTTGCACTAGATTCTTTCATTTATGCTAACTTCATTTCTTTGATTCTTTGCTAAAGGGTTGGGCTTCTTCATTTTAAAAGCTAGTGTGGGGAAGGTCAGGTGTAACATCCACATTCTAAAAACATAGTAAAATCAAGAATTTACCATACAGTAATTCACCGAGGTAAAAATGAGAAAAATTTTCTTTTATTTAACATATAATCAAGTAACAACAAATTGCAAGATTCTCTTACGTAATAATCAACATGATACAATATGACATATTGTATTTTACAAGTACAAATATCTACAATAGATAATCATTTACATAGCCTTTTAAAACACAAGTCACAAAGAATTACTACATCCAGAAATCTGGCATCTTTATCACAAGCCTTGGCATGTTTTCTGCTAGAGAGAGAGAGAGAGAGTATCTTCCTAGTGTTTTACCTCCATCCATAGACCGACGGTCTCCCACACATCTTCCACATAGGAAGTGGCCCTACCCTTCATGAGGAATATAGACCAATGGTAATTTGCCTTCCCAAGTACATAGTGGTGTATCCTATACAAATCTATCAACCATACAACCCTAGATAGCCTCTAGATAAGTATGATTTCTGATAGGTTATGCAATTCCAGATATAGTGAACCAACAATGCATGTAGAAAATGAATGCATTACTTTAGCCAAAGTTTCAATATGAATAGATGTTCAGAATGAACATAGTCGTAATGTTCACCCACCCCAACTCAACTTGGATGCTATCATATTCCTACAGTTTTGACTTGGTCAACTATGTTTTACCATATAGTCTTGACAACTTCAATATTCTAGTCTTCCCGACTTAGACAAGTTTGCAAACGCTGTCAAAGCTCCATAGATTTCATGACTTAACTTCCTTATACGAGGATACTCATTGCATCTTTGCAAACCTAAGATCCTAAAACTTATCGACACAGAACTTTAAGTCAATTTATAAACAATCTAATAAGTTATCAAACCAATGATAAATGTTATCGATAAGATCATGTCATCCTTTCGATAAGTAAATAAATTGAACATTATTATTATTTAGGGTACCCAACCTTGTTTCTCGACCCATATAGAAACAAGTTGTAACCTAAAAGGGTTCATTTAATAACTTAACCCTACTGGGTCGATCTAGGGTTTGCTTTTCCTTTTCCATGATAATGGAATATAGAACAATCAATTCTAGAAAGAATAATGTTTAAGTAAACTTTTTTTCTTTAGTCTTCTTTTGACTTAGAGGTCATTTCAAACTTCCAAACAAGTCTACTTTAAAATATAAGAGAATACCTCAATAACAATAATGTCAAACAATTCAACTCCAAATCTAAGCTTCTCCCATATATAAACAACTAAAACAAGTTGTAACCCAAAAGGTATATTTAATAACCTTAACCTACTGAGTCAATCTAGGGTTTTGTCTTTCCTTTTTCCATGATAATGGAATATCAAAATATCAAATTCTAGAAAGAATAGTGTTGAGTAAACAATTTTCCTTTAGTCTTCTTTCAACTTAAGGTCGTTTCAATTTCCAAACAAGTCTGCTTTAAAATATAAGAGAATACCTTGATAACTATAATGTCAAATGATTCAACTCCAAATCTAAGCTTCTCCCAAGTTTAGATTAACTGGTTGATAGTCTAATCCCAAGTTCTATCCATATGAAATCATATTAAAGTTCTTCTCTTTTAGCATATTTAATTATATAGAGTCTTAAATAAATGAGTGTTTTCATCTAAGTTGAAGTAGAGAAAATCCACTCACTTTGGACATCCCAAGAGCAAAGTATTCTCCTAATGATATCCATTTGAAACTAAAGTTTTCTAAGAGCAAGCAAATACTATTTTTGAGACATCTTAAGACTTGCCTATTCTTCCCTATCAAGTAAGAATAAACATTTATAGATAGAGTATTTGCTCATTTTCATTGTCAATCTTTCTAGTGATCATGAAGGTTTAGTATATAAAAGCTCCCTATTAGGTCAATTTATAGGTTTTATCCTTCCCATACCATCATAATGGAAAAACAACCATTTATTCCCATAAAGTAATAATTTAGTAAGCAAAAGGATTAGCCCCTAGGTCATATTTTGACTACAAGGTCATTTCTAGGTTTTCACCACTCTTGACTAGAAAGAAGATTGTTTTCCATGGTTTTAACCACTAAGAGGTTGTCCAATCTTTTATAACAAAGTTATTCTCCCTTTACAATGAAATCATATTTATAACTATCCTTATGGTTCCATATAAGTTTAAAATATTGACTTTGATTGACTTGATATCAAATAATGTAAAAAGACTAGTTTATATTGTTGTCAACCTATGTTTATTGTCTGAGTTGTTTCTCATAAACATAAATATATCCAAAGAAGCCTTTAGAACAATATTAAAAACTAAATCTTTTTGAGCAACCCTAAGCTATGATTCTCACTAGCAATTTGCATTACTCTTATAAAGATTCCACAAAATTACATGGAGATTCAATCACGTATCGAGTATAGTAGACTCGAGGTTTAAAAAGAACTTAAGATTGCAAAAAAATGAACCCTAAGTCTTTCTAATATCCATAGAAATTGCTTGGACTATTTCCATATTGTAATCAAAGATGTGAACAGAGAAAAATGATGTTTTTAACTATTTTTGATAGAGTCATACGATTTATATAATCTAAAGAGAAATATATATTAGAGATAAACTTTCAATGTAAACATTCCTTAAATCTCTATCTAAGTTTTATATAGAGATACAAAAACAATCCTAACGAACTAGAATCGAACAAATTATCATCCAAAGATGACGACCTTGTAGACATAAAGCATCGACTCATAATTACTTCAAAGTCTAGCATATAACATGTATTTCTTATAGTATTTAAAGACCTTATGAATAGAAAGGAACCTGATAGAGAACTATAGAGGATCCTTTGTTGGTGTTCACAAAGAGCTCTTGTTTTCCACTGCTATTCGTTGTTTCCTTTTTACACTATACTTCACTTGCTCTTCTCTCTGTGACAACTCAAAACTTCATATCTTTCCCCACTGACTCAAGACTTAGTCGAAATATATATGTCTATATTTGACTCCCCAAGTTATCTTTATTGTTAAGAGATGTGCTAGCTACTCTACTCTCCCTGGGTGATGTCAAAAATGTTGTTTATTTCCCCCTCTCAACTCTTTGAGATTCATTCCAAATGATAATCCCTTTGCAAATAACCTAACACTCCATGTTTCTACCATCGACTTAGCTGACTCATGGCTATAAAGACTCGACGAGACTCATAATGAGTCGGCCCAACTTTCATTCCCACTCTTTACAGTTTTAAAACACATTCAATTCAAAATAGTTTGCTTCATGATTTGGTTTCAACCGATAGCTATAAATTTGCATAACTCAACACATGTCGACGGGGAAGAACATTCTTTAAGGGAGCTTCAATGAATGTGGTTAGCATCACCACCGCTTCACTTCCAAAGAGGCCGACCAGGCATTTAAAACCAATGTTTGACCACTTAATAAACACATAAAGTGGTTCAATCCACCACTTATAATAATGAAGGCTCTCCTATTTGTAAGCCTTCGACTGCTCAAGAGTAAGCATTATTAACTTATCATGAGGTATTATCCTCATTTGATGCATAAATATATACTTATTTGTTTATATCAAATATGGTTTACATAACATCATCTCTGTTTGATAGTTATGATTTGATCAATAAAAATAGTAGTAATAAAACAAAGGTTTACGGAATGTGAATGGGTTGAGCTTGTCTCCCCTTCACAATCCTTCATTAAAATCACATCAACTTGTCTTGATGATATCATCTTGACATTAAAAGTTGACAACAAAACCTTAAGTGACTTAATAATAATAACACTGTTGATAACTGAGAGGAGGGGTGAATCAGTTATCTTAATTATTTCAGCTTTCTGAACTTTTTGATAATTAGTGCAACATCAAATCAAACAAGCAAACATAACCATGAAATAGAAATACACATGACACAATATTTTTGATGTGGAAACCCTGTTAAGGGAAAAACCACAGGGTGATTAACCCAAGATTGTATTCTCTGTTAGAAGAATGGAAGTACAAAAATGGCACTTGCAAATTAGGGCTCACTGCCTGAGCACACTGCTCACAAGAGGCACACTGCCTACAAGAGACACACTGTCTACAATTTATAAATAATGTAATACAATACTTGAACTGATAAGGAGGTCAACATATGCTGGAGTTCAGTTCTGGTTAGGCTATGTATACTGATCTGCTACACTTCATCTTTCCTCTTCTTTATGCTGCTCTTCTTTCACATACCGGATCTTCCTTTCTACCTTTATTCAGTTCTACTGCTTTTCTTCGCACATCACTTTCAACAACGACACCACTCATAACTAAATCCATCTTGTATATATATCCGCACAAGTGATTTCATCACTTTTCTAGTCAGCACCCAGAATAGTCAATCTTTTCACAAACTATGTTCTATCGACTGAATCCTTGCACACCAAATAATGCGGATCAAGGATATACTTGTGAAAATAATTAATCATGTTGGTCAAACATAATTCATGCCTTCATAACCTTTACCAACATCAGTAACACATCCAGAATACTATTTGATGTTCTGCCAGTCAGTTCTTCCTCTGTTCACACTGTCACTTGGGAACCCGACACTCAAGCATTCATATCTCTTTATCCTTTTCACACCGGAGGCTCAAACCTTGGAATCTATCAGTCAAGATACTCCTCTTGACTTCCCCAAATCCACACTTCACTGAGATACTTCTACTGAGAGATCCAGATCTATCTGTTGGGTCTTACTGACTGCTCTGTTCTTGTTTACCAGACCACAACATTCTTCACTCTGACTTCCGATATAGACATACCATGTCCTGCAGATGTGTGGGATGAACTTTGTTGTCATCAATGACAACATTCATGAATCCATATAGTGTCTCTTGCCAACAATCTCCCCCTTTGGCATTGATGGCAACACTTAGTGAAAAATGACTAAGTGTTTACACTATGCTCCCCCTTGGCTGATGCTCTGTTTTTATATACATTTTCCAAAACTCCCCCTTAGTTGGATTCCTTATTTTTCACTGCTCCTCACTCCCCCTTTGACATCAATGGCAAAGGGTAGGGTCCGCATACCAAAATTTTTTTTTAAAAAAATTTAACTATACTTAGCCGCATATACCATACTCACATAAATTGAAGAATGTCTGCAAAAGTTGTTTTCAATTTAACTATACTTTGCTTCATTCTATCCAAAATTGAGATTTGACCACTCAACAAAAATGCAAAAGCTTCTGCCCTCTTAAGATCTGTCGGATCATTGGTTTGGGCGGTAGTCTGAGCCTCACTTATGGCCTCATGCATGGCCTCTAACTTAGGGGTAATAATCCTTCTGAGTTCACCCATCCGACTAATTATGTTCTTCCTTTCCTTCTCAAAATTCTTTATTGCATTTGTGATTGCAATAGACTGACACTCTTGATTTACTATGGAGGATGAGAGAGGATCAAAACTTTGAGACAGACTTAGGAATTTATCCTCTTGTTCTTTTACTTTCTTCTCAATGTCTTTGGTCACTGTGGGCCAAGATAAGCAAAATTTGTACATATTTTCGGCATCTTTAAGAGCATTTTCCAAGCTCTTTATCCCAATATCCATAACTCTCATATCATTTGTTATCAGACCCTGTACTTCGGAGAATCTTTTATCCAAAAACTCCTTCCGGACCTTTTCTTCAGCTAACTTCTCTAGAGAACAAAAATTTGTGCTAACACTGTTGACTAGAGTTTTGAGATTACTGGATGTGGATGCTGTGGGATCTTTCTGAAATGATGGCATAATCTTTTCAAGCACTCTGGAAGCAGCTTCTATCAACTCACAGTCTTCCATGTGAGACTTTAGGAGTTTTTCTTTAACCTTTGCATTAGCAAATGAGGCTATCTTTATTGTCTGTACCGGAGAAAGAGAAAGAGAATCAAAATTAAATGGTCCTTGTAGAAGCTCCGGTTCATCAATCTCCATTATTTCTTTGTTCAGGAATTCTTGGATAGTTTTTGCAGTGTCTCTTGTTGGAGACAGATTTTTCTTTTCTTCTGTAGACACAGAATTGTCTTTTGGAGCTTTCTCCCCTTCCACAACCTTTGTACTAGTATCCTCTTTTCCTTTCACCTCTGCTTCTTTCTCTTTTATTCTTTCTTCTCCTTTAGATCCAGAGTTAGTAGGGGAACCCAGAGGAGTGATGTTGGTCTGTTCATGGGTCACTTCTTCCAGAGCAGAGGATTCCAAGTCCTTAGTTGTTTCTGCACCAGAGTCCATTACCTCTTCTGTCATTTTCTCAGTAGGCTCTTCTGCAACACTTGTGGCTGAGGGGTCAGTACCCAAGTCCTCTATAACTGGAATGTTGAATTTCTTAAAAGCATTTCAGAGGATCTCTTTAGTCTCTTTTGCCACTTTGTCAGTTTCACCAAGCATTAGTTGATTCATCCTAGCTTTGCTCCAGAACTAATCCTTGCAATCTTTAAAGATCATGTTCATTTGTTACAGAGTGATTGAAGGGAAGAGCTGAATGGCGACCTATTCCCAAATCTCGAGATCTTTTGCTCGAGCATTATTCTTCCTCATTTCAAGCCTTTTCTCTAAGCTTTTGGGAATTAGAGAGATAATTTCAATAAAAGCTTTGTTGTAAGTGTTCAAAAACTAAACTGTGGCTTCCTCCAGAATCTTTTTATCTGCTTCATTATATTCATCATAGAATTTTGTTAAGGGTTGCAGGTTCCCATCCACAGTGACTGCTTTCACTACAACTTCTAAGGATAGAGTGGGTTTTTCAACAAATTCCTCTTCCTTCTCTTCTTCTCCTTGACCGGTAGAGTGTTCACTGGATGATTTCTTTTTCTTCTTTAGTTTCCTTATCTCCTCGTCTGATTCAGTTTCCTCATCATCCTTTAGCCTAACATAGGACCTTGTTGCCTTTTTCTTTGTTCTCTTTTCCCCTTTTTCGGATGCCTGGACTTCCAGTTTTGAGCTTTTAGCAGGGATAGGTGCTGATCTCTTTAATGATCTTGTTCAGGTGGAAGATTCTACTGGAGCACTTTCCTTACTTTTCTTTTCTACCTCTTTCTTCTCTTCCTCAGCCTTTTCCATCTTTTTTTTGTTGGCATCAAGTGCCTCCTTTGAGATGCCAAGGCCTTTGGCAACATTTTCTACTTCTTTTCTCACCTTCCTCTTGATCTCTGGTTCTCTAAGTTCCACATGGATCTTTACACTCAGCTCCTCAAAGGTTCCAAACCTTTCTGCCTTTGGATCCTTTGGCTGACTTAGCATGTGTTGAACATGCAGCTCCATAATTTGTTCATCAACTTCATACCCCATGGGCATGATCCATACAATTCTTGGTTCTACTACCTCCATTAGGCATTGATCAGTCTCTACCATAAAACAAACTGTGTCTTTGTATTTTTCAACAAGAGACTAGGGAATCCTTTCTCTTGCTTGCATCATTTTCTAAAAATTCTTGAAATATCCCCATAGAGTTGTATTTTGTGCTTTGTCATCACCAAGTCCATGCAAATAATCTCTGATTTGGATAGCTACTGGTCTATCATTTTCCCACACCCAGCCACTAGATCCGGGAAGCTCATTCATAAAGTAGAAGAATAAGCACAATATTAATCCACCATACTTGAATGAATTCTTTTTATATTTCTTTATTTTATGCAGATTCTCCAAGAGTTGGTTCAAGAGAAGCTGACAAAGATTGCAGTCTGCATCCTTTCTTAACATTTCATAAGCAGTGTAGATGGCAGTTCCAGGTACTGAATTTTCCCTGCTAGAATGATATATTTTATATCCAATGATCATGGAGGTATACTTGACATCCGGATTAGAGATGTCATCTACTGTCATTGCTCTTTTGTCAAACTTGGATCCAGTAGCCTCACTCACAGTTTGATTCTTCATAGATTTAAGAACAAGAATCCCACCGGATGAGTGTAATCCAGTAACTACCCTAATGGCATCTTTTGTGATTTTGAATGGACCATTTAACCACATGAAGTTGTCATGTATTCTGCTCAAAATATACCTGACCCATTCATCATCAGTAAAACAGGGGAAATGTATGTATTGTGCAAAGTGCTTAATCCGGAGCCCCTTGTATTGGGGTTTGAGCTCAAATGAATCATCTAACAGTTGTTTGTGATAGATATCTCTTAGTTTGAATTCCCCAAACTCTTCAACATTTCTGTGTATGTAAACCCTAATATCTTCGGTGTGCAAAACACTATGCGGAACACTAGAGAAGGCTCCTAGGGGATCTACCTCCAAGGATTTGTATGGATGCTTCTTAAATATGGGGCGAGGTCTATCAGAAATCTTTATTATATTCAGAGTAGCCATCATCAAAGAATCTTACTGAGAGATATCAAGAACGAAGAATACCTTTTACACTGTTTAGGGCACACACGATGAAATCCAGATTGAGCTGTATGAAGAATCATTGTGATCTTTGGGAGAAGTAGTTGCAGAGCTCCTTTTCTCTCTTCTTCTTGAATGCAGAATGAACAAGTGATTAATGAGAAAACCCTTATATTGCTCTGCAAACCCTAAGTCAGGTTGCAATAAATGCTCAACCTAAGTTATTCCGGTTGGCCTTATTCAGATGACTTGAAGAACCGGATCAGTCCTGCTCTTTAAACATCATGCGGATCTTCCAAATCTTAACCATAGTTTGTTTGGATGTTTCCCTTATGAACCTTTCAATCCGCAACTCTTCTTGTGCTAGTTTTAGCACCAATTGATTGGCTGGGGGAATAAGGTTTTCTTTGTGTCTCCCCCTGAGCCAAAGCTCACTTTTTAGTTTCTGAAAGGAATATCAGCACCAAAGTCTGGTGCGGATCCATCCTCTACATTCTCTATACTTTTCTTCACCCAAATCTTGTTCATCTAACTTTGAACTTCATCCGCATTCACTTTTTGTTTTCCCTTATCTTGATTCTGATTATGATATACCGGACCTCTTTTGTCCTGAATCTTGCTTCTACAGAATTTTGCAATATGACTAGATCTATTGCAAATTTGGCAAACAACATTTCTTTGCATATTTGATTAATATCCTCTTGATCTACATTGATTAGCCATATGACCTATTCTATTGCATGTAAAGCATCTACCATTGAATGATTTGTTCATTTGCATATTTCTGCATTCATGAGATTTGTGACCATACCTTTTGCAGTTAAAACACTATCCGGAGAAGGATGAATTAGTTTGATTCATTCTCTTTCTGCACTGATTAGCTTTATGACCAAAGTTATTGCAGTTGTGGCAGTATCCATTGAAGGATGGATATCTTTGAGCATTAGGCTGTCTTACCGGAGGTCTTCTAGGCCTGTTCCTTGGAATTTCTGATCCAAAATTCTTTTGACCGGATCCGGAGCTTTCTCCTTTCTCATATCCCAAACCACACTTGTCATCTACCCTCTTTTGACTTCCAAGAAGAACTTCAAGTTGAGCAGAACTTATCTTGAATTTCTCTTTATATTCATTTGCTGTTTGAAGATCCCTTTTGAGAGAGACAATTTGATCCTCAAGTTTTTCTTCATTATCTTTAGCATCTTCAAGATCAGATTCATGATGTCTGATAATTCTATCCATCTTGTGACAATCTTCTGATTTCTCTTGGAGGGATTGTCTTAGATTATCTTCAGTTTTTTTTTCTCTTCAACTTCTTGGGTAAACTTCATAACTCCTGATTCCATTTCATGTCTTACCATAATGATTTCTTTTGATAACTTTTCACATAACTTGGTTTTCTCCTTCAGATCTTCATTTGCATCATTTGCTTCACCTTGACTTGCCAATTGCTGAAGTAGCTCCTTTCTCTTTTTTCATAGAGAGACTTAATTTGTCTTTTAATTCTCTCATGAAATCATTAGCCTGTTTGAGTCTTTCCTTTAATTCATTGACTTCAAAATTTGACTGCTCAAGATCATCAAGGGCAGTCTTGAGTTGCTCCCTTAAACCATATGCATCCATTTGGATTCCCAGATCTTCCTCAAGCTGTTAGACTCTGTTTAGGAGGAACTTGGCTCTGATACCAATTGTTGATAATTGAGAGGGGAGGTGAATCAGTTATCTTAATTATTTTAGCTTTTTAAACTTTTTGATAATTAGTGCAGCATCAAATCAAACAAGCAAACATAACCATGAAATAGAAATACACATGACACAATATTTTTGACGTGGAAACCCTGTTAAGGGAAAAACCATAGGGTGATTAACCCAAGATTGTATTCTCTATTAAAAGAATGGAAGTACAAAAATGGCACTTGCCAATTAGGGCTCACTGCCCGAGCACACTGCTCACAAGAGGCACACTGCCTACAAGAAACACACTGTCTACAATTTATAAATAATGTAATACAATACTTGAACTAATAAGGAGCATCAACATATGCTGGAGTTTAGTTCCGGTTAGGCTCTGTATACTGATCTGCTACACTTCATCTTTCCTCTTCTTTATGCTGCTCTTCTTTCACATACCGGATCTTCCTTTCTTCCTTTATTCAGTTCTACTGCTTTTCTTCGCACATCACTTTCAATGATGACACCACTCATAACTAAATCCATCTTGTATATATATCCGCACAAGTGATTTCATCACTTTTCTAGTCGGCACCCGAAATAGTCAATCTTTTCACAAACTCTGTTCTGTCGGCTGAATCCTTGCACACCAAATAATGCAGATCAAGGATATACTTGTGAAAATCATTAATCATGTCGGCCAAACATAATTCATGCCTTCATAACCTTTACCAACATCAGTAACACATCCATAATACTGTTTGATGTTCTGCCAGTCAGTTCTTCCTCTGTTCACACTGTCACTTGGGAACCCGACACTCAAGCATTCATATCTCTTTATCCTTTTCACACCGGAGGCTCAAACCTTGGAATCTATCAGTCAAGATATTCCTCTTGACTTCCCCAAATCTGTACTTCACTGAGATACTTCTAATGAGAGATCCGGATCTGTCTGTTGGACCTTACTGACTGCTCTGTTCTTGTTTATCGGACCACAACATTCTTCACTCTGACTTCCGGTATAGACATACCATGTCCTGCGGATGTGTGGGATGAACTTTGTTGCCATCAATGACAACATTCATGAATCCTAATAGTGTCTCTTGCCAACAAACACAACCATTTTATGACCATGACGTCATAATATTTACGTTAAACGTAAATGGTCATAGTTCTACTCAGATGATGTCGTTTACTTCACAAACGACTATGTCGACTCGTAAATGACTTGACTAGAAAAGAATCAAAGATATCAACTACCTATCGATGAGATTCAAAAGTACATTGACAAGACATGACTTACCTCTTATGATACTGGTTCACATTTTCATTAAACACTCATACTCATTTGCCAAATAATTACTCGTAACTCGAGGTCTATATCTCTCTCCTTGAAAGATACTCTCTCTCTATTTTCTTTGAGAGTTATCTGAAAACCTATAATCCTATATCAAACTTGAAATTAATAAATTATGATCAGTACATCATTATTCAAATAATAAACCAAATTGACATAAAGTAGTTATTAAATATATATAACATAATCATTTCCATAATTCTATAAGTGACATTCAATAGAATCTATATCTTTCCTTGATATTAATCTAAACATCAAAATAGATTTACATATGTCCAAGTAAAAGTAAAAAGTAATAACAAGACAAAATTAGGGATGTAACATATCCTTCCCCTAAAGATTCATCGTCCTCGATGATATAAGTATCAAAATGTAACAGAAATGAGGAAATTTATGATAAAATTCATGGTAATCCTCCCATGTAAAATTATCCTCTGCATATTGGTCCCACTGGACCTAGCACTACATAACCTCTATGTTATACTTAGGAACTTGTTTGGAATACATTCCATACTTTATGAAATTTTTTCTGGGATTTAACTCTCAGAAGAACTTTTTCTTCTCTACCTAAAAATTTGTCTTAGTGTACACTTAACATCAATATAAATTTTTATTTATTAATGGTTTCCATCGATATTTTCTGATCAGATTAATCTATTCATCCATTTCAGACAACATTTCTGGACTAATGCTAATCCTATCTTCTAGCTTACTCAGCTTATAGGAATTTGGTATCTTTTCTGTCCAATGTTTCAATTCAAGCTATCTTAATAGCAAAAAGTTGGGTATTGTTATAAGAAAATTCCACAAGTAGTAAGTAGTCTTCCCACTGATATTTCAGATCCATGCAATACAGTTATAATAAACCCTCCAAAAACCTAGTTAATTCTAGATCAATTTAACCATCTATTCTCAGGATGATAAGTTGTACTCTTATTATGTTTAGTCCCTAGCATAGAGAACAAAGTTTACCAAAACCTTGAAGTTACATGTGCATCTCTATCCAAGATAATCTTTAATGTTTGCGAGCTAATATTAGTGCTCCTTTAGTTAAATTCCCTTGTATGGAATGTGCTACCTTTGTGAGTTATCAGCCATAACTAAAATGGCATCATGCCTATTCCTAGACATTGGAAGACTCTAAACAAAGTCCATACTTATGACTTGCCACTTCCATTCTTGTATATCATGTGGATACATTAGTCCTACGGAGTGTTGATGTTCTACTTTTACTCTCTGGCACTCCAGACAACTTGCTACAAATCTCACACATCATTCTTCATTCCTTTCCACCATTAAAGAGGTTTAACATCTGCTAGAATTTTGGTCACTCCTGGATGTCTGGAATATGGTGCGGTATGAACTTCTTTCCATACTAGATTCCTTAATTCAACAAAATCAGAAACACATATTCTTCTTCTGAAACTCAATAATCCATCAGACTGAAAATGAAACCTATCATACCTTGAATCTTTTGGATTTATTATAAGAGCTTGCTTGACTTGCTCATAATATTCATTACCTAAAAAATTTTGCAACACTTAATCTTTAAAGTTTACATGAATAGAGACAATTGAAGAGATATGTCCCCTCCGATTCTAAGCCTCAGCTACTCTGTTCTCTTTTAATAAATCAATTGCCTCTTGAAATTTATCTGTCCACTCAAATCGCTTCCCTTAACCTTTGCAGAACCACTTGCACATGTTGGCATTATTCTCCTTCATTCTTACAATAAATAAGTATATCTTCCAGAAAGATTAGAACAAACTTATCTATACAATCTCTAAACACACTGTTCATGAGATTCATGAATGCGACAGAGGCATTTGTAAGTTCAAAAGGCAACATTGCAAACTCATGGTGCCTATTTCTTGTCCAAAAAGTTGTTTTATGGTCATCCTCATCCTTCAATCTTGACTGATGATATATTGATTGCCAATCAATCTTTTAAAATGCTACTGCTCCACGCATTTGATCGAAGAGATCATCACTACGTGGTAAAGGATATTTGTTCTTTATCATTGCTTTAATGAGCATACGATACTGAATACACAATTGCAGAGTTATGTCCTTTTTCTTGATAAAAAAACTAGTGCACCCCATGGTGAAATACCAGATCTAATCAAACCTTTAGCCTATAATAGGGCTTTTGATTCCATTTGTCATATGGTAAGGTACTTTTCTGGGTAACTTATCCAAAACTCAAGGAGGAATAAAATTTTCAGTTGCTCCAATCACATGTTCCATCAACTTTGGTGGAATGACCTTCTTCATATCTAGGATAGTTCTAAGGCAAGCCTATCCTTTGCTTCCTTTTAGGGTCTATGGTTTTAGGATTTTCATTACTCACACTATATTCTTGGTGATTTTCCTTTCTCATCCCATGAGAAATCTCATTTCCCCCTCCCTTCAGGGTTTCCTTGATCTCTTACTTTCTTTTTCAAAATACCAGGTCTCTCCTTGGTTTTTACAAACATGGTTAGGGTTGCTCCAATTTGTCCAAGAAATCAACTGGTGGTTTATTTTCTTCTAGACTCTCATCCTGGTTTGTTCTTGTATGAAGCATGTTGTCATTTTTCTCATGCTATATAAATAAGTTATCTAATGGTTTTCTGAATCTAAAGCAACTCAAAACATCAAACATATTTATCTCATAACAATCAATAGATTGATACAAAACAATCTCATCTTTATTATAATTTATTTAGGAGTAACTACATCCTTATTTATATAGTTGATATGACAATATGACATGTCACTATCGATTAAAGGATCTTCCAATGAAACAAACATAGAGGGTGGATGTACACACAAGTACTCCTCCAATACCTTTTTTTCCTAAAATAGAAGCATCACATCAACCTCCAAGTGACATGTCATGACTGGCTACAGTTTACTAGGTTTAACTACACAAGTAGAAATAGTAGGATTCTTGGCCAATTCAAAATGTTGTTTTCTTTCTAGCCGAATACACTTAAGTGCATCAGCAAAAGTCTCTGAATCCTCCAGTCATGTACCCTCAGAGTAATTAGTATGCTCTTTAAGTTCAACTTCCTTGATAGGTTCCTTTTTAACTACTAACCTAGACAAATGTCGGGGTACAGACTTCCTAGCAATTTTCTTGGTTCTTCTCCATGCCATTCTGGCACAAGAAAATCAAACATTAGCTAACCGCATAATGTTGACTACAGGTTAGCACAGTGGACTCATAAGCCCTAGTGTCAAACCTGGTAGCTCTGATATGATATGTAACATCCACATTCTAAAAACATAGTAAAATCAAGAATTTATTATAGAGTAATTCACCAAGGTAAAAATGAGAGAAATTTTTTCTTTTATTTAACATATAATCAAGTAACAACAAATTGCAAGATTCTCTTACATAATAATCAACATGATACAATATGGCATATTGTCTTTTACAAGTACAAACATCTACAATAGATAATTATTTACATAGCCTTTTAAAACACAAGTCACAAAGAATTACTGCATCCAGAAATCTGACATCTTTATCACAAGCCTTGGCATGTTTTCTGCTAGAGAGAGAGAGAGAGAGAGAGAGAGAGAGAGAGAGAGAGAGAGAGAGAGAGAGAGAGAGAGAGTATCTTCCTAGTCTTTTACCTCCATCCATAGACCAGCGGTCTCCCACACATCTTCCACATAGGAAGTGGCCCTACCCTTCACGAGGAATATAGACCAATGGTGACCAGTGATAATTTACCTTCCCGAGTACATAGTGTTGTATCCTACACAACTCTATCAACCATACAACCCTAGATACCCTCTAGATAAGTATGATTTCTGATAGGTTATGCAATTCCAGATACAGTGAACTGACAATGTATGCAAAAACGAATGCATTACTTTGGCTAAAGTTTCAATATGAATAGACATTCACAATGAACGTAGTCGTAATGTTCACCCACCCCAACTCGACTTGGATACTATCATATTCCTATAGTTTTGACTTGGTCAACTATGTTTTACCATATAGTCTTGACAACTTCAATATTATAGTCTTCCTGACTTAGACAAGTTTGCAAACGTTGTCAAAGCTCCATAGATTTCATGACTTAGCTTCCTTATACGAGGATACTCATTGCATCTTTGTAAACCTGAGATCCCAAAACTTATCGATACATAAAGAACTTTAAGTCAATTTATAAACAATCTAATAAGTTATCAAACCAATGATAAACGTTATCGATAAGATCATGTCATCCTTTCGATAAGTAAATAGATTGATTCTTGTAATCAATAGAATTGATAACCTTGAAAATTTAGAAGAGTCCTTTATACTTAGGCACTGGTTTGGAATACATTCCATACTTTATGAAACTTTTTCTGGGATTTAACCCTCAAAAGAACTTTTTCTTCTCTAACTGAGAATTTGTCTTAGAATATGCTTAACATCAATATAACTTTTTATTTATTAATGATTTCCACTGATCTTTTCTGATCAGATTAATCGGTTCATCCATTTCAGACGTTTCTAGACTAATGCTAATCCTATCTTCTAGCTTACTCAACTTATAGGAATTCGACATCTTTTCTGTCCAATGTTTCAATTCAAGCTATCTTAATAGCAAAAAGTTAAGGTATTGTTATAAGAAAATTCTACAAGTGGTAAGTAGTCTTCCCACTCATATTGCTGATCCATGCAGTACAATTGTAATAAATCCTCCAAAAACCTAGTTAATTCTAGATCAATTTAACCATCTGTTCTCAAGACGATAAGTTGTACTCTTATTAAGTTTAGTCCCTAGCACATAGAACAAAGTTTACCAAAACCTTGAAGTTACACGCGCATCTCTATCCGAGATAATCTTTAAAGTTTGTGAGCTAATACTAGTGCTCCTTTAGTTAAATTCCCTTGTATGGAATGTGCTACCTTTGTGAGTTATCAACCATAACTAAAATGGCATCATTTCTATTCCTAGACATTGGAAGACTCTAAATGAAGTCCATACTTATGACTTGCCACTTCCATTCTTGTATATCATGCGGATACATCAGTCTTACGGAGTGTTAATGTTCTACTTTTACCCTTTGGCACTCCAGACAACTTGCTACAAATCTCACAGCATCATTCTTCATTCCTTTCCACTATTAAAGAGGTTTAACATCTGCTAGAATTTTGGTCACTCTCGGATGTCTGGAATATGGTGCGGTATGAACTTCTTTCCATACTAGATTCCTTAATTCAAAAAAAATAGAAACACATATTCTTCTTCTGAAACTCAATAATCCATCAGACTCAAAATGAAACATATCATACCTTGAATCTTTTGGATTTATTATAAGAGCTTGCTTGACTTGCTCATAATATTCATTACCTAATAAATTTTGCAACACTTAATCTTTAAAGTTTGCATGAATAGAGTTAATTGAAGAGATATGTCCCCTTCGACGCTGAGCATCAGCTACTCTATTCTCTTTTAATAAATCAATTGCCTCTTGACATTTATCTGTCCACTCAAATTGCTTCCCTTAACCTTTGCAGAACCACTTGCACATGTTGGCATTGTTCTCCTTCATTCTTATAATAAATAAGTATATCTTCCAGAAAGATTAGAACAAAATTATCTATACAATCTCTAAACAGACTATTCATGAGATTCATGAATGTGACAGAGGTATTTGTAAGTCCAAAAGGAAACACTGCAAACTCATGGTGCCTATTTCTTGTCCAAAAAGTTGTTTTATGGTTATCCTCATCCTTCAATCTTGACTAATGATATATTGATTGCCAATCTTTTAAATACTACTGCTCCACGCATTTGATCGAAGAGATCATCCTTATGTGGTAAAGGATATTTGTTCTTTATCGTTTCTTTAATGAGCATATGATACTGAAAACACAATTGCAGAGTTATGTCCTTTTTCTTGACAAAGATAACTAGTGCACCCCATGGTGAAATACCATATCTAATCAAACCTTTAGCCAATAATTCTTATAATAGGGCTTTTGATTCCATTTGTCATATGGTAAGGTACTTTTCTAGGTAACTTATCCAAAACTCAAGGAGGAATAAAATTTTTAGTTGCTCCAATCACATGTTACATCAACTTTGGTGGAATAACCTTCTCAATTCTAAGGCAAGCCTATCCTTTGCTTCCTTTTAGGGTCTATGGTTTTAGGATTTTCATTACTCTCTCTCTCTCTCTCTCTCTTTTCTCTGAGAGTTATCTGAAAACTTGTAATCCTATATCAAACTTGAAATTAACAGATTACAATCAATGCATCATTATTCAAATAATAAACTAAATTCACATAATGCAATTATTTAATCGATATAACATAATCATTTCCATAATTCTATAAGTGACATTCAATAGAATCTATATCTTTCCTTGATATTAATCTGAACATCAAAATAGATTTACTTATGTCCAAGTAAAAGTAAAAAGTAGTAATAAGACAAAATTAGGGATGTAACATTAGGCTTTGTGTGTTGGGTAGAAAATAACCCCAATGATGCTCTCTCTTACCAAGTTTTTCAAAGAATCTTGAAATAGTGTACTTGTTATAACACTTTTTGAGTTGAGCCTTTAAGGCCTTATTGATTGTAAAAGGACTTAGTCCTTAATTATATATCGAACAATTATTTTGTCAAACTCCTATTGGTGGTCCAATTGATTGTCATAAATCTCTAAAGGTTTGCAACTTGTAAGCATAACACAGTGACCAATTGGCCAACAAACAAGAGATATTTGAGGAAATACTCTTTATTTGCACTTCGGGCTCTACAAATCCTAGGTGGGTTTCCATTATCAGACGCTGATTTATAATGAAATTTCCTATTTAGTAACAATGCCAAAGCAGAAAAGCACTTTCACACCAGAGATTTGTAAGGTAGACACAGATATTGGGATGATCTCTTGTAATATTTAAAGATCAATGTGAAAGCTACAGATAATTGAAATAACTTACAAAGCATATGATATATGTCATTTTAAATTGCATATGTGGTTGGGAAGTGGGATAATTTGGGACAAATGCTTATCAGGGAGCATAGAGTCTGTATATTATAAATGCTCTACCTCAACATTACTTACATCTAGTGGTTGCAGCAAATTTTGTTGAATATTGTTATCTTAATAACATAGTTACATGGACACGGATATGGTATCAGATACGGATACAGTATCAAATATGAATATGGTATCGGATATAGATACGACTATTTTTTAGGAGTCCTAATATGGATACGACTAGATACTATATATATATATATTAATAATAAATAATTTAAATTTAATATAAAAAATATATTTAATAAATATATTATATTAATAAATTAAACTTAAATTAAAAGTTAAATGTATTAAACTTAATAAATAAATAGAAGTTTACAAGGTAAAGTAAAACAAAAAAGCCAAAAATTAAAAAAGTATCACCAATTAATAAAATTTGCCTCTTCCTCCATTGCTTGTTGACACTATATCTCCAACTTTAAAATGAATGTGATTATTTGAGTAAATACAATCGCATAGAAAGACATATTTCTGATCGTGTGCATGCTAGTCCAAAGTAGTTCCCTGCAACAAGAAATCAGCATGTCAGGTCATGGACCAGTTGCTTGCGGCAATTTTAACATTCTATGGTTAATATTTTTGGGATATGACACAAATATCATGAGAATGCTACATATGCACGTATCCGAAATGGGAAAAAATAGGGATTTTTTGGTATTGTTGGATACGATATCCAAGATGTATCCGAGTAGTATCCTATGAGTATCTATATCCGATACAGCGATACATGTACCGAGGGAGAGGCGGTGGAGTATCCGGTAACTATGCTTAATAACAATATTAACCATTTAAAGGCTTCATTCACATGACATCATACACAATAATCCAATTACTTTTTAAACAACATTATTATTTTCTGGAAAGATTTACTCCATTACTTGAAAGGAAACTAACAGAGGAGAAATAATTTACAATAGAAAATGTGAGTGAAGAAACAAAAACCCTTGATTATTTATTTCAAATGCTTGTTTGTAGTGTAGAATGGAGACAACTGACACATAAACCTGCAAGTTTCTCTTATAAAATCAAACTAGAGAATACATGCTCATGATAGAGACATAAGATAGAATGCATAAAACTTTATTCCTAAGACAATTACAATTCTAAAACATCCCATTCATTTTCCAACCCTTTCAAAATGGAGCGCATCCCTTTTATAGAAAAAGGGAGCCTCTTACAATCACATGGATGAGTGGTAGATGTCACCATCAAAGTTACCAATAGACCCCTACAACAAAATAACAAAGAATAAAGACTCGCCAAGGGACAATTTCTTCCAACGGTATGCCAAGGTGGTGGACAAGGGTGGTTGATCAACATGTGGCCCCCCTGAAAGGGGTTCTTCATCTACCAAAGATGCTCGGTGTTGATCACTATTGGCTGCCATGATGGAGATGAGTAAGCTGAAAGGTGTTGTTTTCCTAACTTCTTTGACTCTGTCAATAAGTATTGGCCATTGGAAAATAGTAGCTTCCTTCACCTCAAAATGAGAAGATATAGGTAATTGTATAGGCCTAACAGTGAAGCCTATACCACATTAGGTTCCAGCCAAAGGGAGGTGGGGTTCAAGGATAGAACAGGGTGCCATAGCAACTGACACTCTATTTCTTCCACGACTGAACCTTCCTCACCAAAACTAACATGGAAAGAAAGATAGAGAAGACCTATTTCCAATAATGTCCAGTCCAAAGAGAAGCTCCTCTATCTTCTTATCTATAAAACAACATATTTGTTCAGCCAAGAAAATAATGACAGACTCTTTGTATGGATGGGGTACATATTAAATACTCAAAAGGAAAGGAAAAAATATTTTTACAAAATAATAAACTGAATGAATACTCCGTGAGTATAAGTTTCCTTATATAGCTAAAATCGAGCCAAATTTCTTTGGGCACGACCTTCAATCTCTGCTAGATATTCATAAATGCACTTTATCCTTTACTCGTGCCATCTGAGATTGCATACATTCCTTCTTTATTAGCCTCCTTCTTGAAAACACCAATATGGCTAAAAATGGTAAAGCAATTATTATCACACCATAACTTTTGCACCAATGTAGCACACTCTTCCTTAGATGGCCATTCATGCTGACAAAAACCCTTTCAACCTTGTTGATGTGGGCAGCATACCATGCATCCAATAGTACTTTGGACTTCCTGACAAAGTTGTTAAGTCTAGACTCTAACGCTAACAACTTGTCCAGCTCATTGTTGTATAGGATGGGGTCAACTTTATCCCCCAGTGAGATAGACAAGATGAGACTTGGGGTGATGCCACCAAATTTATTTTTTCACTTTTCAATAGTATTTTCCATGTTGTCATTCTCTAAAATAGGTGGCAAAAGACACCTTTCCAAAAATTTTAACATATTCATCTTTTCCCTAAGCATCACATCAAGTCTACCTTGGAAAGTAGAAATATCATTTAAAAGTTTGATGACCTCATATGTAATTGATATGTTCATAGCAGTGCTAGCATCAAGATTTACACTATTAAAAATGAGGTTCATCAACTACATGTGTGGAATCCACGTGCTCAAAACATCCTTTAAAACTACTTCATTTTTGATATAGAGCTATCAAAATCTATTTTCACATTCTTGTAGCATAGCCAAGCATCATCAACCTTAGGGAGAATGCAAGACATCCTGTGATTGAAAAGGTTACTAATCAAAGCACCCTACTCATTTTTGTCATTCTCCCTTATTTTATTTATTGTGCTATTACTTTTCTTCAGTTGTTCCTTTAAATCAACTCAATAGTAGAGGAATCTCCTTCATGCCCTGATACATCCTTTGAACTAGATGGAGTTGTTGTTCCCATTTCAATCTCTACAAGAGGGACAAGTGATTTGACCTTGTATATTCTTGCAACAATTTGACATAGTCATCCTTCAATTTGTCATCATCAAATTGTAACTTCCTTGTTGCAGATTCACTAATTTTGTTGTACTTATTTCTAGATACATAGCTTGAGGAGTAGATGTATTAGTCAATCTCCTCACAATCATGTGTCTAGTGAATTCATTAATATCCTTGGAAACCTAAGGCTTATTATCATTCGAAGCCATGGCACAAATTGCCAAGGTCTCATGACCTACACTAAAACCTGATCCAAAGAGTTCTTCAGCCTATTCTTTGGTCATTATCTCATCTTCAATGTTCTTCTGCCTCCTAACGATTGCCATTGCAATTGTTGAGGAGATATCCCATACTGGTAGTGTTGATGTGTGTTTTTGCACATAACAACATAGATAAAATACCAACTATCTTATCTTTCTGAAAGGAATCAAATCCCAAAGAATGGAAGATGACTACCCCAAGGTCTATACTATCAGGTCTTGGACTTCACAAGATAGCTTAGTGTTGATGTCTTTGTTGTTCCAATCAAGGGGCCTACATGAATTTGGATGAACTCCAACAAACAATGTTAAAACCTCACATAAACTAATCAATTTTTAGATTTAGCAATGCATATTGAAACTAATATAAACATATATTGCCATAAAATGTATCATTTCAACTCATAACTAGCAATACATCAACTTGTATTCATAAAATATCAACTCTATAACAACACCATGTAAGTTTGAGAATCCTATCCTAACTCTAAACTAACTAGATTTGTTAAAAAAGTGCAAAAGCAAGGCAAGATAAATCAAGGTTACTAAGAAAACTAACTAAATCTTAAAACCATTCCATCATTTCAACTTCAACAATGGATAGACAAGTTTGCAAACACATTTAACCATCCTTGATTTGATCATGAAAACCCAACAATTAAGTTTCAAAGAGGTGCAATCATTAATGGTGAATTTATGAGTGTTTAGGCTAACCACACATGGTAATTTACAATCAGAAAATTACTAGTGGTATGAACACTTTGCAAACTCATCAAATATCCATGAATTTTTAGCTAAAAATAAAATAAATACCCAACTTGGTGTTTAAAAACCATGAAATTTTTTTTGTATGATGACAAGTTAAATAAATCTCAAAAAATTTCATTCACTATCTTGACTACAAACCATGAATTAAATTTGTATTAAGCTCAAAAGATTGACAAACATCAACAATTTCCAAACTTGGTGTAGAGAAAATCGAGAAAATAACATGAAAAATAAAAAAAATACTATGTATTTGCTCTCAAATCCCAAATAGTACAATTGCTTTCAATTTTTTTTCCCCAAAACACCAACAAGAACTCATTATTTCTTCACCAATTCTAACTTCTCCCTTCTTACAATGAGTTTCAACTGTATACATATTCAAATCAGCTTTACCATACTAAGTTTTCACCCTAAAATCCAATGGCTATGATTAATTTGATTCAATGGCTCACATTTTTTGTGGTGGCACCCTCAATTTTTTTAAATTTGATGTGCCAATATTTTTTCGAGATGTCGATGGAGGCTAAGTCGACAAGCTGCACAATCTACCCCGGAGGCTACCTTCGGCAATTAAAATTTTTTAACTCAAAAATTATCTTGCAAATCTAGTTGGTAGGATGTTTTTTGGCACATGTGAGAATATGCATGTTCAGTTTCGTGCTCCTGGGATGAGTTTTGATGGGGCATTTAATTATTTTCTGATTGTGCCTGGGCTAATTTCAGAATTCTGAAAAAGTTCTAAATTTCATGATTCTGAGGGTGACCCATTTCTCAATTTGGTCTCAAACATCTCTAGTTCTAATTTTGTTAAAATCGGAGACTATTTGATGCATTATTTTAATGTATTTCAGTTGCAGCAAACTCACGTGGCGAGCCAGTTTACAAAGCAGCTGCCAGAAATTGGTTGGCGAAGCAAATTATGAGAAAATGGGTTTTCTTAGAATAATTGATTAGGCCCCTGCGCAAATTTTCACGATCGTTGGACGCCCGGTTTGCCCACAGTAGAAAAGCGCCATTTGCGTGGAGATAGAAATAAAAAATTGCATAAAATCAAATGTTTAAAATGCAAATATAGAAAAGAAAATTAAATATTTAAAAGGGGGCAAATTAAAAGTTTGAACCTGAAAGTAAAAAGTCAAAGTTTATAAGTGAATGCTTTCATAAAGTTTGTTTAAGCTTTTAAAAAGCTTATAAAAAGAAAAAGAGGTGCGATGGTACGGATATCACACCATCGCAGCCCCCTTAAGTGCTCCCTTTTACGCATGGCCTCTTTTTCTATTCCTCCCCTGCTCCAAATGAAACTCGGTCATTTCCTTTTTTTTTTTGGGTGATTTCGACGAATCTTCAGCTGCTTTTGACGGATTCTGTTGCTGATTGATGTTGGCATTCACGTTTTTGTGTTTTTGAGCAATTTTGGGGGGCATTTTGTGGCCTAAATTTGTTGTCTCGTGTTGCAATGTCGCCCTACATCCATTGTTGAGACATGTATGGAGGTTTTTTTATCTTTTTTATGGTTTTTGGTTGCTCTGGGTGGGATTTGGTGTTGAATCACGTTTTTTGGTTAGAGACTGATTTTTGAAGGCTATTTTTGGCCCAAATATGCATTTTTATGCTTGGAAATCTTCGTCAAGCCATTTCTCATCCATTGGCAGAGGTTTTGGCACGTTTGGAGCCATTTTTGAGTGCCGGAATGATGCGAAATGCCTCTATTTTAGCAAAAATGACCCAGAAGGTTTGGCTGGGTGGAAATCAATTTTAAAATGTTGTTGTATTGTTCCTCGGGTGTTGAATGAGATTGTAGAGTTGAAGAAGATGCCTCAGAAGTCACACATTGCAGAGAAATAGAAGTCTTTAGCTACCTGTCAAATTTGAGAATGGGTAAAAATGTAAAATTAAAAGAGGAATATTAAAGTATATTTAATTCATTTTTTTTCTCTCCTCTTTTAATATATTGTAATATTTTATTCCCAAATGTCTTTTGGAGGGAAATTGTAATGTTAAAAAATGTCTCACCTACCTCCAGAATGTAGTAAATTTCTAGGCAACATGTTTGAGCCTATAAGAGACAGCTGGACTCTCATTTTTGTTGTGGCTGAAAGATTTTGGCATTTTGGAGAAGTAATAAAATACAGTTCAATTGGGTTGTTTGATCTCTTTTGCTATGAGTTTATGAGTTATTTGTTGAATGTATATATGCATATATGCTTTTAGTTTCATGTTGATTTAGATGAGTAATGCTTTATTGTATGTATTTAGTTATTTGTCTCCAAATTGTATATGTTCTTCTGAATCTGAAGTAGTTAAGGGTTATTTGAGGTTTGGTAACATGGGTTTACTGTGTTAAATCTTTAATCTCTTACTTCTGCTCAAGGAATAGATTAAATGTTTTAGGTTAAATATTGAGAGGAACATGTTGCAATAAGGATATTTATAAGTAGAGATAACTAAATACTCTATCCTGGGTAGCATTTGTAAGGCAGATGCTGACTAAAACCCCTTGAAACTTGATTATTGTTCTAAGTTTATGCAAACCATTCACATATATACGTCTATTTGACTCTACTGCCCTAAGATAAGCATCGGTCTGAGTTTGTATTGAGTTTGTGAGTCAAAACCCAAGTCTTTCATCTAATCATAAAACAAAATTAGAATATCATTTGAATTTTTTTAGGTTTTAGGAATAGAATTAGGATCTTGCATGCTCTCAAGTATAACTAATATAAAGAGTCCAACAACGTTGCCAGCTTGGGATTCATCTTGCAAATCTTGGTGTAAGAGTGAGAGCATTCTACCTGTATTGAAAAGTTAAATCTTTTTGTTATGAGTGAGTCAAAGTTAAATCTTTTGTTGAAGGGATACCCCCCTAGGTGCGGCAAAACCTGAAGTGAAGGGGAGGCATGTGCAAACAACCTCCCATCTTTGTTGGTTGAATCTATCGTTGAACTTGAGCATAGGAAGTGGCAAACCCTTAGAGTTTGATGACTGCTGATTTGGGACCCAACATGTTTCTCAAACACAAAGTCAATTTTGGTGGTAAGGATATTCCACTTCATCCCATGTAGCTTCCTCAACAAGCTTCCCGTAGTATCAAAAAGTAATTTTTTAATTTATTTTTTGTTACCAAGTTTTTTAATTTTCTCAAAAATTAACTTTTGGAAGCCAAAAATATTAAATATTTGATACTATATCTTAATGCATTTAATATGTGCAACTACAACTCCAAGGCATTTAATTTTTGCAACTACAACTCCAACAAGTTGTTGTAGTATGGGAAATCTTTATAAAGTGAACATATGCAGCTTTAGAAAGTCATTTTCCCCGTCATAAGTGGATGTAGCTCTTTTTTTTTCATATGCAAACATGAATATGCAGCTATAGGTGGCTGATTTTACCATAGAAAATGCATTTCTAGCCTTTGTACTTCATATTTCCACCATTTTTCAACCTCAAGACTCCATCTCAGACCTAGAACAAAATCTGGGCACATGTAGAAGGTTTTATTAGTCATGATCATGGCTGGAAATCAAGCATAAGGTGGTTCAATTTATCCTCCATCAGCTGCATGGCTTCATTCTCTTCATTTTCCATCATTTTTAACTTCAAATGTGCATGTACAATAGTGGCTTAGGTCTATTTTTTGTGTTTCTACAACTCCTAGGGTGTTTCTTCATCATATCTGACATCATATTGGCTTCATTTTATAAGTGCAGCAGTTGTTTGGGCATGAAAATCACATTTCTCCATAGGTTTTCTCTCCATGATAGCTCTAGTTGGTCTCCTCATAATTCTAGCCTCTTAGACCTTCAACCAACAAATACAAGCATCAATTTCATCAAAAATAACTCATTTTTAGTCAATACATATCAAATCATATCCCATTTTCATCATGAATCAGTCATGTGCAAGTTGGCAAATAATTATTAAAACAAGTTTTTTTTTTTAAAAATCTGGTAAACCTATCATGAGAAAAAATAGTTTGTTACGGTATCAATAAATTTTATTTTACAATCTGAGATTTTCTAACATTTTTAGGGAAGCTATAGAATTTAGTTTTTTATATCCCTACAATAAATTAGCCATACCCGAATTTTAGATCCAAAGATATGATTGAATTACTGATGGTCTATCTCTGATGCTATTTTTCGAGTCATGTTTTAATTGGAATTATATTGTCATTATACAAATTTGTGGTTTCTCCTTAATTCCTTTAGTTTATTGATGCATCCTCTTGACCTTTCCATCCTTACTACTTTTTGAAGCCTCTTATCATCTTGGAAATGCTCTTTGAATGCATTGTATGGGTCAAAACAAAATTAGAAATGAAAGTTGTCATGGCTGCTCCAAGGTTTTTGAGTTTGTCAAAATTCAGTTTTAGGACTGTTTTTCACCATTTTAGGTGAAACAATGATTAGATTTTACATTTAGGATACTTAGAAAACATTCTCCTTCAAGTCTTTTAGCCAATTATAAGGTTTTTCTCAAGGTTTCGTGGCTTTTGTGACCATGTATACACTAATGTTTGACTATGATAGTAGTAGGCAATTTTAGAACCTTGTATCAATTGTGTTCTTTTCACCCTTGCATGGATTGCTTTCTACACTTCTAGCTAATGGTTTCACTTTATTAGAATGTCATAATCTTGATCAAGCCCTTGGTCTTCTAAAAAACTCAAAACTAATGATAATGACATGATAAGATCTAAGCATACCACATGAATGCATTCATACATTTAGTCATCTTGACGCCTCCTAAGACTCTACAAATATGAACGATTATACTCTTAACTTTATATATGAAGATAAAATAGTAAATAAAATTGAATGGATCATCAAAATCAACCCCATCCTCTAAAACAATAAATGTCCTTCCTTTTAAAGAGTCCACAAGGCCTCCAAATGTAATCACTCAACCATGAAGGACTTGTCAATATGACTATGCGCATGATAAAATGAGACAAGACCATTCACCACAAATCCATGGAAACTAAAAACCAAATGAAACAATGAAGCACATACTTGATCAAGACTCATCAACCCCAAAATATGCCAAAACCAACCCAATAGACTCATAAACATCCAATTGACTCAAATAAGACATGTGGTAACAAATAACTGCATCCAAAGCGTACAAGCCAACTAGGACTTCTGAGAGCATCCAAATGCATCTAATACTAGATGAGACACCTAAGACCCAAGAAATCACCTAAATATGCCAACTTAATGAAATGGATCATGAAATTTTACAATCAAACCAAGCTACTCCAGCGAGACTTATAACACTCATAACAAGCTAAAACAACCAAAAGAGGCTAAGAAACTCACCAAATGACTCAAGCAAAAAGAGGGGGTCCCCATTTTGCTCATGCAAAATGTGGGGCATGTGTGAAAGGCACAACAAATGGCGAATCCACTGGGAGAATGCTCCTTAGCATTCCAAAGATAAATAGAAGTCACGAACCCAAAATCTCTGTGTACACCCACATATTAGGCCAAATAAACATAACAACATGATCAAGGAATCAAAATCAAAAGCTAGCATAACCATCCATATTCCAAAGATCCAAGTGTATGCACCTGCATTCATTCCCATCCTTTGGAAACTAAAATCATCTAAGATCCCTTACATTAAGATACATGAATGATACTCACCTCATGAACTATTTGGACATTGCCTCGCTCCTAGTCAAGCGCTTATAGCCCCGACAAGGTTGTCTCTATGATTCCACTCAAAGCATAGCTATATTACCAGCCATACATCTATAGCCCTGATAGAGATACTTGAATCCTCCAGCTAGTTAATTCATATGATAGGAGTACTAGGATGTACCACCTTTCATTTCATTTCATTTCTTTTCTTTTTTATCTTATATTTTGATTTTATTTTCCTGCTTTTGCCATAGCACATGCTTTTTCCACATGGGCTATGCATATGTTTTCAACTTTGCTTGGATAGGAATCATAGTGGCGGCAAAGGTGAGACCTTAGGATTTTTCACTTAATGCAAGATCACCAAGAATCACTTAGAAACTTGAAGATTATTAAGATGTTAAAGGTATAAGATCTCAAAACACTTCAAGTCAGACCAAACAATTGACTCATCTCCCAAGAACAAGCATCATGCCATCCAACACTAATAATGGAATCCACAACAAACCCTTAGGTTATGACAAATGTTTCTCAAAGGAAGACTTAGAAGACATATTCTTGAAAATCTCATTGTTTACACTTGCAAACAACCCTCTAATCATCAAGGAACAAGCAAGGGAGGACCCCAAAAAACTCAAAATAAGAGAGCAAAATAGAAGCAAGCCAAAAAAAACCAAGAACAAGACCTAAGAAAACTAAAAATAAAGATAAAACAACAAACTAACAACTAAAACTAACCAACAAACAAGCAAGAACAAGCAAAACAAACAACTAACTAACCAAACTCAAAGGATAACTAAGAAAACTAGACATCTAACAAACCAAAACTAAGTAAGACTATGTACAAAGGCTTAGGATGGTAGGTATTACACTCTCTCTTGATTGATTTCTCAATATGTGCAAGAGTACCAAGGTACATGTCAAGGTCCTAAGTCTAAGAAACTCATCCTTGTATTCTAAAATGTATGGAATAGGCAATCTAGGCTCATACTCAGAATACAAGTCATATAGGATCAACAATTGAGGCAACTCAAAATGACTATGATGAATACAAACACAGGTGTTCTTATCGCCATCCCCATAATCAAAAAGATAAATATCATAGCTAAATGCAAAAATGGAAGATACAACCTGATTTGTGATACCATTTGCTGAAAATATAAGCTCACCATCATGTTGCATCTCATCGAATGCTCTCTCACCTTCAGGCAGCTCCAACTCATGATGGATTGTCCCTCATGCATCAAGTACATGAAAATCACAATCAAAGCCATAAGTTAGTGAATCATTACAATCTTTAGAAGAAGGTAAACCAATCAAATCAATGCAAGATCCAACTCTTTTAGGCTCTAAAACATAGAACATTTCACCTTTTCCCACACTTTGCATGATTGTTTGACCTTCATCATAAAAGAACAAGGTGTTGTCCCCATTATTTACCTACATACCAGCATTCATCAAGTGAGAATCCTTATCATTAGAAGCATAAGAAAGATTAGAAAAATCAGAACATGATATACTTGAATCTACCCTACTAAAATTAGTCAAATGTAATGAAGAAACACCATCTAAATCATGCAATAACTTCCCTATTTAAGATTGTGGTTGTTATTAGAATGATGCATCATCATGTACAATAGCAACAATACCTTTTATACCTTCTTTCACTTCCATAACTTGATCTATATCACTCCACTTTTCATGCCCCTCATTCTACGTTCCCTTCTTCCCTTCCCCTCTCATCCCCTTTAAATGGGCCTTGTCTGCAAACCAAACTATCACTCCTCTTCCTGATGATGGATCATTGTGTATGATCCGAAACGTCGATGCAAAAACACACACAGTTGAATCCAGAAGCTCTTTTTTACTATCATGGACTGTGGAAAACTCATGCTTACTATTGATCTATATCGCTGATTACATCTTGTAACAATGTTTTACCTTGATTTTCTTCACTTGAATCAACTTGTAACTTGTCTAAAATACTTGTATAGGTATGATATGACTGATTATAATGATATAATAGGCTGGTACAGTCATGAATTTGATCATTTATCTCCAAAAAATCAGATTTTTCCTCATGAATATCATTTGGAACAACTTCCCTCTTCATTGTCAACACATTTTCTTTAGTAGCTAGGCTGATATCCTCTTGTTTTGGGATGATATTGGCCTAATCCATCTGTTGTTCAAACTTAATTTTAGACTTATAATCATTATCAAATTGAAACAAATCATTTCCCATCACTTTATCATCAAAATTAGTTCCTAAATCCATGATTTGACAAGCATTTTATTTCTAATCTACATTATCTCTTTTACTATCCAACTTGCCTAACTTGCCATCCAACTTGTTCTCATTATTATGACTCAAAATATCATCATTACTAATGTCGCTTTCGCTATCCCATGATTGAAAATTAGAATTAATCCATTTTGGAACAGAAATACCTTTAACATCTAATCCATCCCAAAATGTGCAATAAACCAATGAAAGTGAAAATTTGTACCAAAATCCTCATTCATGACCTCCTAATGCCAATTTGTTGATATGTGTTTTTGTACACAACAACTTAGATAAAATACCAAGTATCTTATCTCTTCTAAAAGGAATCAAATCCCAAAGAATGGAAGATGACTCCCCCAAGGTCTATACTTCTAGGTCTTGGCCTTCACAAGATAACTTAGTGTTGATGTCTTTGCTACTTTAATTAGGGGGCCTACATGAATCTAGACAAACTTCAACAAACAAGGTTAAAAGCACATAAACCAATCAATTTTTAGATTTAGCAATGCATATACAAATTGATATAAACATGTATTTCTACAAAATTTATTATTTCAGCTCATAACCAACAATACATCAACTTGCATTCATAAAATATCAACTCTATAACATCACCATGCAAGTTTGAGAATCCTATTCTAGCTCTAAACTAACTAGATTTGATAAAAAAGTGCATAAGAAAGGTAAGATAGAGAAATGTTACTAAGGAAGCTAACTAAATCTTAAACTCATTCTATCATTCAAGTCTCAACAATGGATAGACAAGTTTACAAACACATTTAAACATCCTTGATTTGATCATGAAAACCCAACAATCAAGTTTCAAAGAGGTGCAATCATCAATGGTGAATTTATGGGTGTTCAGGCTAAACACACAAGCTAATTTACAATCATAAAATTACTAGTGGTATGAACACTTTGCAAACTCGTCAAATAATCACTGAATCTTCAGCTAAAAATAAAAGAAATACCCAACTTGGTATTTAGAAACCATGAAACAAAATTTGTATGATGAAAAGTTCAACAAATATCAACAATTTTTATTCACTATCTTGACTAGAAACCATGAATTAAACTTGTACTAAGCTCAAAAGATTGACAAACATAAAAAATTTCTAAACTTGGTGTAGAGAAATCCATAAAAATAACATGAAAAATCAGAAAATAACTATGTATTTGCTCTCAAATCCCAAATAGTACAATTGCTTTCAATGTATTTTCAATGAGGTTTTTCCAAAACACCAACAAGAACTCATTAGTGCTTCACTAATTCTAACTTCTTCTCCCCTCTTACAATGAGTTTCAACTGTATACATATTCAAATCAACTTCACCCTACTAAGTTTTCACCCTAAAATTCAATGGCTATGATCAATTTGATCTAATGGCTCACATTTGTTGCTCAAACACAGTCAATTTTGGTGGCAACTAATATTCCAGTTCAACACATATAGCTTCCTCAACAAGCTTCCCTTAGTATCAAAAAGTAATTTTTTAATTTACTTTTTGTTACTAAGTTTTCTAATTTTCTCAAAAAGTAATTTTTTGAAGCAAAAAATATTAAATATTTGATACTATATCTCCAAGCATTTAATATTTGTAACTATAACTACAACAATTCATTGGCGACCTCTAGCGAGTTAGATAAGAAGGAAGAAACCACTGATAACCAGGAAAAGGCTAAGGAGGAGGAGACATCTGGTTCGGATTTGGGTGGTGCAATGGATATGGAAGGCCCCAACCTTTTACCAGAGTTGAACCTGCCTGATTTAGAGACTAATGTTAGAGTCTCACAAGAGCCAAGATCATTTGCTAGAAATCTTCTACAAGAGAGAGCTGCAAGAAAATATTGCAAAAGCCAAATGCATGTGTGAATTAGTGCTTCACATTCTCATTGCATTATTCAAAAATAAATACAAAGGATATACACAACCATTGTCCAAGAATAGACAAAGTGGGGAAAGAAAGCATATGACACATGTCACAATGCTCTCAAGAGAAAAGAAATCCTATGACACATGTCATAAGGCTCAAAATAGAAAAAGAATCTCTCTAATTAACTTATGTAAAAGTGAAAATATGATTTTTCACCAACACCCCCCATAAGTGAAACTAAGGAAGATTACACAAGCTAAAAAGAAAGAAGGAAAGATAGGTCCTAGCAACAAAGGCCATGTTAGGTACCCATGAACAACAAGAATCTCTCATAAGGTGGAGAAAAGGAGAAAAACCCAGTGGGAGAAAACTCCTCTCCAAAAGAGAGAAAAAACAAAAAGAAAGTACAAGAACATGTGATGGAAGGACACTAAGACCCCCCATGGAATGAATCCATCACAAGAGTACAATCATGAGTGCCCCCCCCATAAGAGAGAGCGAATAGAGAATATGAATCCCCTCCAAGAAGAAGCTCCAGAACCAATGAAGAGATATTGAAGACAGAATCCAATCCACTGCTTACAAACAACATTTCTCCCTTTGGGAAGAAACAAATCCATTGATGAATGTAGAAGTCATTCCCACAGCTTGGATGAATAGGGAATCCATATCGAAATGTGTGCCTCTGAATGCAACTCAAGTGACCTCATATTGGGAGAATATGTCTTCTCCAAAATAGAAATTGTTTGCCCAATCAGAGAAGAACCAGGAGAGGATATGATCTAAACTACATCAAGAAACATAGTAGATGAAGGTGGTGATGCAAAGCCAACTGAGATAGAATCAAACAAGAGAGATAAACCCTCAAATGTGTCCTCCAAATCAGCAATGTGAGACTCCACAAACAAGGATGATATGTCTGCAAGATAAAAGTCTGAAAGATTGATATTGACCTGCTGCACAGAATTACTAGAAGCCAATGATGATGCAACATTGAATTTTGAAGTAGCAATAGGTGATGAAGAAGATGTGATCTCAATAGGAGAAGAGGGAGAAAGAGAGGTCTCTATCTCTGAACATTCAAGACATGCCATATACTTAAGCTCCTCTAAAGTATCACCAGCATAAAGTATATTATCTGCATCATCAAGTGGAATGAGACAATTTGCTGTAGGATCATTTGGAAATGGTGAGACATGAGGGTCTCCATACAACTCCCAATTTTTTGTCCAAAGTGTGCGTGGGCTCTCATAGATGGGAAGATCACATGCAATATCATAATCAATAGTGGTACAAATTAAACCTACAACATGATCTCAATTGTTACCCCAAACAGATTTCTTCATAGGTGTCTCTGGTTTAGGTATGAGCCCATAAAGATGAGGCAAAAGATGTAGGTACCTGAGATGTGTCAAGATGCCTCTTTGCCAGGACTCATAATTCTCCTTAGTCAGATTGACCATAGAAGGATGAGTGGAAAAACCCATGATACCTCCTCAAAATGATAGAGATCAAAACATGCAAATAGATTTATGCTGATAATAGAAGACTATCAAAGCAAACAAAACATTTCCAGGAAGCAGCATGTCTAGGATATCCAACAGAAGCCATAAAATTGACAAATTGAATAAAAGATACCTGGGGTTAAATCTAAAAAAATTACATAGATGACTGTGTAGAGCTCTTTGATGCCTTTCCAATGCCTGTTCATTTTAAAAAAATAGAGATTATGGGCACAAGAACGGAGCTCAAAAGCCAGAAATGATGCCTTGACTTCAAAAACCAAAAATAGGTGTCAAACAGAAAAATCTGGGAAAAAGACCAGCATTACTGGATAGTGCTTAGAACCTGATTTACAATGCTTTTTTGTTTGCCAATTTTTGAGTCCGTATGCTCAAGTTATGGACTCTGGAAGAAAACTACCTTATTAGGCCTACACATGAATGCAACACAGAATCGAGACAAATTTAGAGATTGAGGTGGCATGGAAATCAAGGCAAATTTGAAAATTTTTGGCACTCAAATCGAGGCAACTCGAAAATCAAAAAAAGCTAAAAAAATTGGCACAAAAATTGAGGTGATTGTATAGAAATTTAGGCATGGAAATTGAAGCGGCCGTACATAAAATCTGGCATGGAAATTGAGGTGGCTGTACGGATTTTTCTTGCACAAAAAAAAACCCAAAAAAATGTCCCAAAAATATGTTTTCAGCAAAATATAGTGTCTTATATGAAAATAGGGGTTTTGACACCTTCTGAGCGCAACTGTGAAGTCTGTTTTGTACTAGGATGCATAGCTTATCTGCTCATGGCTAAAACCCTCTCTAATTTGAGAAGAAACTTACAGATCTAGAGCTCTGATACCATGTTAGAGTCACACAAGGACTCACATGAGCCAAGATCATCTACTGGAAATCTTCTACAAGAGAGAGCTGCAAGAAAATATTGCAAAAGCCAAATGCATGCATGAATTAGTGCTTCACATTCCCATTGCATTATTCAAAAATAAATACAAAGGATATACACAACCACTGTCCAAGAATAGACAAAGTGGGGAAAGAAAGCATGTGACACATGTCACAATGCTCTCAAGAGAAAAGAAAGCCTATGACACATGTCATAAGGCTCAAAATAGAAAAGGAATCTCACTAATTAACTTATGTAAAAGTGAAAATATGATTTTTCACCAACAACTAAGACATCTACCAAGTAGATGGAGGATATCCCAATAAACAAGAATAGGGAAATCAGTTCCAAGGAGGTGTCTGCGATGGAAACCATGAACACCAAAATCACGGAGCTGGAGAAAAGCTTCAAAATTTTCTCCCAGTTTACTTCAAAAGTGATGCAATGCTTGGCAGCCACTTTGGCTATTTTGCAGGACCTGGAATTGAACAAACATGGCATGGGAAAAAAAGAAGTTGAAGGAATATGAAGAAATGTACTACTTCCTGACAGAAGAATGGGGTTAGTTGTTAAACTAGTCTTGTGTGTTTTGTTATCTACTATTTTTTTGTGGTGTGTGTGATTTCCATTGGTTGTTGGTCTACTATTTCTATTGGTCTGCTATTTCTGTTGGTTTAGTGTTGCTAGTTTGGACTTTTTTATCTCTTTTGTGTGCCCATTGGGTTGTTTTGTAATGGGATCGACACCCTAGTTTATGTTGCTTATCTTTATAAAAAATAATTCATTATAATATGACAAATCTTCATATAATGAACATATGTAGATGTAGAAAGTCATTTTCTCCATCATAGGTGGATGTAGTTCTTCATTTTTCATATAGAAACATGAATATGTAGTTGTAGGTGACTAATTTTACCATAGAAAATGTATTTCCAGCCTTTGTACTTCATATTTCAACAATTTTTCCACCTCAAGACTCCATCTCAAACCTAGAACAACAAGCTAGGCACTTGTAGAAGGTTGTATCAGACATGATCATGACTACAAATTAGGCATGTGGTACAATTCATCTTCCATCAATTGCATGGCTTCATTCCCTTCATTTTCCATCATTTAAGGTTCCAGATGTGCATGTACAATAGTGACTTGAGTATGATTTTTGTGTTACTACAACTCCTAGGGTTTGTCTTCATCATGTTTGACATCATATTGGCTTCATTTTTTAGGTGTAATAGTTGTTTGGGCATGAAAATCATATTTCTCCATAGTTAGGACAATAGGGTGTCTCTAGGTTTTCATCTCTCCATGATAGCTCCAATTGGTCTTCTCATAATTCCAACCTCTTAGACCTTCAACCAACAAATCCAAGCATCAATTTCATCAAAAATAACTCATTTTCAGTCAATACATATCAAATGATATCTATTTTCATCATGGATCAGTCATGTGCAAGTTGTCAAATAATTATTAAAGCAAGTTTGCTTTTTAAAAAAAACTGATAAACCTATCATGAGAAAAAAACAATCTGTTGTGACATCAGTAACTTTTATTTTAGGATCTGGGGATTTCTAATTTTTTTAGAGAAGCTGTGGAATTTAGATTTTTATATCCCCACAAAAACTAGCCATACCCAGATTGTAGATCTAGAGATATTATTCAATTATTAGCTATCTATCTCTACTGCTATTTTTAGAGTCATGTTTTAATTGGGATTATATTGTTATGGAAATAAATTTGTGGTTTCCCCTTGATTCCTTTGGTTTCTTCATGCATCCTCTTGACCTTTCCATCCTTACTACCTTCTCAAGCATCTTAAAATCTTGGAAATAATCTTTGAATGCATTGTATGGGTCAAGACAAAATCAGAAATGAAAGTTGTCATGGCTGCTCCAAGGTTTTCGAGTTTGTCAAAAAATAATTTTAGGATTGTTTTTTTACCATTTTAGGTTAAAGAATGATTGGATTTTGCATTTAGCATACTTAGAAAATATTCTTCTTCAAGTCTTTTAGCCAATTATAAGTTTTTTCTCAAGGTTTCGTGACTTTTATGACCATGTATATACTATTGTTTGACTATGACAATAGTAGGCAGTTTTGGAACCTTGTATCAATTGTGTTCTTTTCACCCTTGCATGGATTGTTTTCTTCACTTCCAGCTAATGGTTTCACTTTATTAGTATGTCATGACCTTGATCATGCCCTTGGTATTATAAGAAACCAAAAACTAATGATAATGACATGATAAGATCTAAGCATACCACATGAATGCATTCATACATTTAGTCATCTTGACACCTCCTAAGACTCTACAAATATGAAAGATTATACTCTTAACTTTATACATGAAGATGAAACAATAAATAAAATTGAATGCATCATCAAAATCAACCTCATCCTGTAAAACAATAAATGTCCTTCCTTTTCTAGAGTCCACAAGGCCTCAAAATGCAATCACTCAACCATGAAGGACTTGTCAATATGACTATGAGCATGATAAAATGAGACAAGACCATTCACCAAAAATCCATGCAAACTAAAAACTAAATGAAATAATGAAGCACATATTTGATCAAGACTCCTCAAACCCAAAACATGGCAAAACCAACCCAATAGACTCATAAACATCTAATTGACCCAAATAAGACGTGGTAACAAACAAGTGCATCCAAAGCATACAATCCAACTAGGAATTCTAAGAGCATCCAAATGCATCTAAAACTAGGTGAGACAACTAAGACCCAAGAAATCGTCAAAATATTCCAACTTAATGCAATGGATCATGAACTTGTACAATCAAACCAAGCTACTCAACCAAGACTTAGAGCACTCATAACAAGATGAAACACCCAAAAGATGTTGAGAAACTCACCAAAAGACTCAAGCAAAAGACGTGACCCCATTTTTCTCATGCAAAAAGTGGGGTGTGTATGCAAGGCACAACAAATGATGACTCTACTGGGAGAATGCTCCTGAGCATTCCAAAGATAAATACCTCACAAACCCAAAATCTCTGCATACACCCACCTATTAGACCAAATAAACATAACAACATGATCAAGGAATCAAAATCAAAAGCTTGCATAGCCATCCATATTCGAAAGATCCAAGTGTGTGCAAATGGATTCATTCCCATCCTTTGGAAACTAAGATCATCTAAACTCCCTTACATTAAGGTACATGAATGATACTCACCTCATGAACTACTTGCAGATTGTCTCACTGTAAGTCAAGCACTTATAGCCCTAACGAGGTTGTCTCTATGATTCCACTCAAAGCATAGCTCTACTGCCAACCAGACATCTATAGACCTGATAGAGATACTTGAATCCTCTAGCTAGTTAAGTCATATGATAGGAGTACTAAGAAGTACCACCTTTCATTTCATTTCTTTTTTATTTTTTCTTTTGATTTTATTTTCTTGCTTTTTCCACATGGGTTATGCATATTTTTTCAAGTTAGCTAGGCTAGGAATCATAGTGGTGGCAAAGGTGAGACCTTAGGATTTTTCACTTAATGCAAGATCATAAAGAATCACTTAGAAACTTGAGGATTATTAAGATGTGAAAGGTATAAGATCTCAAAACACTTCAAGTCATACCAAAAAATTGACTCATCTCCCAAGAACAAGCATCATGTCATCCAACACTAGCAATGGAATCCACACCAAACCCTTAGGTTATGACAAATGTTTCTCAAAAAAAGACTTAGAAGACATAATCTAGAAAATCACATTGTTTACACTTGCAAACAACTCTCTAATCATCAAGGAACAAGCAAGGGAGGACCCCAAAAAACTCAAAATAAGAGAGCAAAGCAACATCAAGCTAAAACTAACCAAGAACAAGACCTAATCAAACTGAAAACAAAACTAAAACATCAAACTAACTAAAACTAACCAACAAACAACCAATAACAAGTAAAACAAACAACTAACTAACCAAACTCAAAGGAAAACTAAGCAAACTAGACATCTAACAAATTAAAACTAAGACTATGTAAAATGTCTTAGGACAACAAGTATCTACACTCTCTCTTGACTAGTTTCTCAATATGTGCAAGAGTAACAAGGTACATGTCAAGCTCCTAAGTCTAGAAAAATCATCCTTGTATTCTGAAATGTATGGAATAGGAAAACTAGGCTCATACTTAGGATACAATTCATATAGGATCAACAATTGAGGCAACTCATAATGTCCATGATCAATCCAAAAACAAGTTTTCTTACCCCCATCCCTATAATCAAAATGATAAACATCATAGCTAAATGAGAAAACAAAAAATACAACCTGGTTTGTAATACCATCTGCTAAAAATATAAGCTCACCATCATGTTGCATCTCATCTAATGATCTCTCACCTTCAAGAGGCTTCAACTCATGATGGATCATCCCTCGTGTATAAAGCACATGCAAAGCATAATCAAAAACATAAGTTAGTAAATCATTGCAATGTTTAGAATAAGGTAAACCAATCATATAAATGCAATATCCAACTCTTTTAGGCTCTAAAAGATGGAACATTTCACCTTTTCCCACACTTTGCATGGTTGTTTGACCTTCATCCTCAAAGAACAAGCTGTTGTCCTCATTCTTTATCTGCATACCAGAATTCATCAAGTGAGAATCCTTATCATTAGAAGCATAAGCAAGATTAGAAAAATCAAAATATGATATACTTGAATCTGCCTACTAAAATTAGTCAAATGTAATGAAGAAACACCATCTAAAACATGTAATAACTTCCCTATTTCAGCTTATGGTTGATATTGGAATGATGCATCATCATGTATAGAAGCAATAAGACCTTTTGGACCTTCTTTCACTTGCATAACTTGATCTATATCCTTGATTACATCTTGTAACAATGTTTTACCTTGATTTTCTTCACTTGAATCAACTTGTACAACTTGTCTAAAATACTTGTATATGTATGATATGACTGATTCTAATGGTGTAATAGGCTGGTACAGTCATGAATTTGATCATTTATCTCCAAAAAATTAGATTGTACCCCATGTATATCATTTGGAACAACTTCCCTCTTCGCTGTCCACACATTTTCCTCACTAGGTAGGCTGATATCCTCTTGTTTTGGCATGATATTGGATTGATCTGTCTACTATTCACACTTAATTTCAGACCTAGAATCATTAGCAAACTAAAACAAATCATTTCCCATCACTTTATCATCAAAATTAGTCTCTAATTCAATGATTTGATAAGCATTTTCTTCCTGATCTGCATTATCTATTTGACTATCAAACTTGTCTAACTTGTCATCGAACTTGTTCTCATCATTAGGTATCAAAATATCATCATTACTAATGCCTCTTTCACTGTCCCATGACTGAAAATCAAAATTAATCCACTTTGGAACAGAAATACCTTCAATTTACTTGTTAGGACAACCCTCTAGTGACTCATTCATTATGCATCCGACTTCATTTCCATGTTCATTTTGACAAGCCAAATGAGAAATATCATTCTTACCTATGTGTAAATCACCTTGTTGATTTTGATTGATGAATAATAGGTGAGGTGGCACAATTTCATTCTTGTCATCATGAGATGGTTCAACCAATGGACCTTCAATATCCTCAAAATAATTTTTTTTTCAGCTTTGTATACCTCCAAATAGGGAAATTCTCCATGCAGAGAAAAATCCACCCTTATGAGAAAGAGCTTACAATTAAGCTCGGTATGTTCTGTTGTGGCATGCATGCTACATTCTCTTGATGAGGCTATGTCAAATAACGTTAATGGAGACCATTATTTTGCTATGTTCTTATCCAATGTCTCTCTCAAAAGTGACAAATATGCCTCCCTAGGGAGTTGAGAGAGAAATTCTATAGGTAAATATGAAAGACTACCCATTAGAACTAAATCCCCTCAACATCTAATCCATCCCAAAATGTGCAATAAACCAATGAAAGTGAAAATTTGTACCAAAATTCTCATTCATGCCCTCCTTCTAGCACTAATCTATTGATGTGTGTTTTTATATGCAACAACTTAGATAAAACACCAAGTATCTTATCTCTCCTAAAAGGAATCAAATCCCAAAGAATGGAAGATGACTACCCCAAGGTCTATACTATCAAGTCTTGACCTTCACAAGATAAATCAGTGTTGATGTATGTGTTGTTCCAATCAAGGGGCCTATATGAATCTGGACAAACTCCAACAAATTTAAGGTTCAAAGAAAATAAACCAATCAGTTATTAGATTTAGCAATACATATACAAATTGATATAAACATATATTTCCATAAAATGTATCATTTTAGCTCATAACTAGCAACACATCGACTTGCATTCATAAAATATCAACTCTATAACATCAACATGCAAGTTGAGAATCCTATTCTAACTCTAAACTAACCAGGTTTTATAAAAAAGTGCAAAAGAAAGGTAAGATAGAAAAAGTTTACTATGAAAACTGGCTAAATCTTAACCCCATTCCATCATTTCAGCCTCAACAATGGATACATAAGTTTGCAAACACATTTAACCATCCTTGATTTGATCATGAAAACCCAACAATCAAGTTTCAAAGAGGTGCAATCATCAATGGTGAATTTATGGGTGTTCAGGTTAACCACACAAGGTAATTTACAATCAGCAAATTACTAGTGGTATGAACACTTTGCAAACTCATCAAATATTTGTGAATCTTTAGCTAAAAACAAAAGAAATACGCAATTTGGTGTTTAGGAACCATGAAACAAACTTTGTATAATGACATGTTCAACAAATCTCAACAATTTCCATTCACTATCTTGACTAGAAACCATGAATTAAACTTGTATTAAGCTCAAAAGATTGACAAACATCAACAATTTCCAAACTTGGTGTAGAGAAAACCTAAAAATAACATGAAAAATTAGAAAAATACTATGTATTTTCTCTCAAATCCTAAATAGTACAATTTCTTTCAATGTATTTGTTATCACTCCTCAGTGCACCCTTTGGAGAATGATAGATCGTTCTCTACTCAGTTGGTAAGCATGGACTCATCCTAAGGCCTGTGGGTTGCCTATAGGTTAGGATGAGTCTCCAGAGAGGGCTGGTTCCCTTGGATTTATCACCTAAAACTAATGTTGTCTACTGTATTCTGGTAGGAAAAGGGCTGAGAAAGGACATAAACTGAACCTATATCTTATGGAGGTGATTCACCAAAAGTTTAAGACTTATATTGCTGCTGGTTGACAAACAAATATCAAGAAAACTAGTTGTTCTACACACAACTCATACTCATTTTATGTTTACTGCTTAGTATGTTATAGGAAGGCTTGATATCTTGCATTTTTAGGAAGGAAATTTCATGTTTTTCACAACTAGGATTGTTTTGTATCATGACATAGTCATAACTCAAAGACACATGCATTATTTTGTGAACAAAGATATCAAATATGGAATTTGTTTAAGGATTTCATTGAACATCACATAAACATGCATTCATATTCATTCATACACATTAAAAACAAGAGTTGAGAAGGTGAAATGCTTTAACTTTTATTGAAAAGAAGGTATCCTTACAGCTGAATAAGTCTGAAAATAACTTGTATTGCTTGAAAATCAAACTACAGTATGCTGTTGTTAAGCTAAACTTTAAGTTACAGTACTATTTTCTTGTTGAAAACTTCCAGAAAACAAGAAAGAACTATTGAAAAACTAAGCCTAAGTCTCTCCTATACTCAACCCAACATGGGGAGACCAAGAGAGTGAAAAAAGGAAGAAAATTTATGACCAAAACTAGGTCAAACCTCCTTTCGGCACCCATGATGAAGTCTCCTAGTTTGATTTAGCTTCATGCATGAGTTGGTTGACCCCTTCAAGCTCCTAGGAATTTTCTCCATCTATTGGTGAAGGTCCTATATCCTTGGAGAGTGTTAGAACTGCCCCTAGATGCCCTCAAATTGCCCACAAATTGCTCCAACTACTATCCTTGTCACCCATCCTCTCATAAAAGGCCTCAAACTGCCTCAACTTCCACTTTACACAACAATAGGGCATATGGAAAGAGTTGGGCTACTTTTGGAGTCTTCCAACTGCTTGAAACTACCTCATAAAGTCTTAGAAACACCTGTCACTTCATCTATTATCCCCATAGGGTCTTCATCAGGCTTAAAATCACCTGTAGGTGTCATTAGCCTGAGTTTTATAGCCTCTAAAATTGATTGGAAACTCCATCTTTGAGTTATGCCTTCTGGTTAAAATACATAATGTGTATTTCAACCTTTGTCCATTGTACAAAGTTTGTTTGTTTGCCAAAACCTCTTAACCTCCTGGAGTGCATGGTGATGCCTATCAATGCTCTATCAATGTCCTCTAGCACCCTGTGATAGTCATAAAGAGAGTATTCTCTTCTTCTACTGAATGTTCCTTGTTTCTCTTTTCAATGCTAAGCAACCTTTGTATTGATAGTGACCTAAGATGTTATGATAGTCCTTGAACTCTGCACGTTTTCATATCACTGCATGTATCTTTTCACTGCTGCAATCTTCCTTAATCTATGCCACATTTAGCATCTTGCATGTGTTTTCACTTGTCTCAGACCTTCTGTATACACTGTCTTGTTTTTCTTAGTCTTGATACCCTTGACCTCTGCATTCTTTACAAAGACTTGTTCTTCATCACTGTCATGGCTCCTACAAGTCTGTTAGGGTTCAAACATTTCCTTTTTCCCAAATAGATTTCCTAACAATATTTACTAAGTGTGTAGGGTATCCAGTGCTCTCAAGGAGTTACTTGTTAGATCTCTAACATTTGATTAAGTCTCTTAGGCTATTCCTAGGTCTACAGACCTGTAGGCTGTGAGACCCAAAACTTACTTGGCCATGTTCATGGATTTTGTGGAGCCTATGCAAAATTATTATGGCATCACACCTTTAAACTCTTCATAGATCTGTAAGTTCTTCAAGATAGAAATATCTAAAAACTAATAGAATCTCATACAAAACCTTGACCAGGTCTATGAGATCATCATAGAAACCTATAAACTCTATTTTCTCCTCTCTGTTCATGCATCTTACTATCCACTATAAGGTCTCCTTTCTCTGTGAACATCTTCTCACAATACTTTCTTGGCACCTGACCTCCCATTTGATGTTCCTTAAGACTCAAAGGATTTCTAACAATTTGTTTAAACAAGGGAAAGGGAACCTACTACTTTATTTACTTTCAAAAGACCACAACCTTGCCTCTTTAATCTTGTCTTTACTGCACGGGAGCTTAAGACTATGCATGCTTATTTAAGATTGCTTTAGAACCCTTCAAAAAGTATACAAACTTATAAAGGATACGACCATATTTATCAAATGCATAACAAAAATCTCAAGAAATAGTCCCCAAATTGTTTAAAGATCTTTAGTCCTTATTTCAAACCTAAGGGGATCCTTATGGAATGATAAATCTCATTTGTTAGGCTTTCTAGGGCCTGAGTGAATATTAAGGGTTTGATGAGGCTTGACAAGGCATCCTTAGAACTAGAATGACAAGGTAGACTGTAAACTCTATTTGCTTGCCTCCATGCTCTAGTTGTCTTCATGGATCTAGATGCCATTGTCTTCTTTGTTGCACTGTCATAGTGTCCCTTACTGTCTCTCATATTGTAGGGTCTTTAAAGCAAGGATGGAGTCTAAAACTAAAACATAGATCTTGTAACACAACCCCCAATCCCTTTTTGCATGGTGTAAAACCTCTATTTGAGTGATCTTTATCACTGTCCTGCCACTGTCATGTTGTCCTCTATCTACTAATTTTTTATGGCTATTTTTTGTTTGACCTCATTAAAACCTTCAAACATCGTGCATACTTCATTGTGAAATTTCTAGTGGTCTTGAAGACTATGTAGACCTCATTCTCTCTTAGCATACCTTACCATTGTTGCATCTGCATACTTATATGTCTTTGACTCTATCTTTCTTTTCTAAATGTGTTATAAATCCTTTCAAAATGAATGTAAGGTGAGACTATTGTGGAGAGGTGAATCCTTCTTTGTGCATCGTTGTCTTCAAATAGTCTAGGCTATTCCTTTCTATATATAGTCATTGTTGGATTGTTCTATTCCTACAAAAACTTTTGGATACTAAACAGTGACACAAAAGATCTATAGTTTTAGGGCTTCTACAAGGTTCATCTAGCAGCAACACTTTGTGTTTGCAAGGCCTCACAAGGTTTTGTGTCTAACAAAACACTAAACTAGTGACAGTCTTATCACTATCATGTTTGAAACACTCTCAAACCATCATATAATCTTTAAATGTACCTGAATACACTAGTAATACTGTCACACACAACCTTCCTCATCGGTCTCCTTAGGCAGAGTCCCATATTCTTCATCATCAAAGGTTTGTGTTGAGGATTCTTCAATGCTTCTTGCTCATTTATCCTTGTTTGGATCCTTATCCATTATTCTTATCTCTATATCTTCAAAGCCTCGAGCTCTGCAACCTCAACTATACCACTTATAGGCCTTCTTCTCTAAGTTGGGTAGACATTGAGCTCCAACATTGGTGTTAGAACATTGTTGTCTTTCACTGCTTGGAATCAAACTTCTATCATTGTCTTCTTGTGCATTCTTTATTCCACTCAGACCTACCACTGAGACCTCTCCATCCTTTGGCATGCTCTTAAACTCAAGAAACCTCCTCTAAAAACTATTTTCCTTATTTTTAATGTGCCATGGGCATGAATAAACCATCTGCCTTTGTGATATGACCTACAAGAAAATATGGCTGCCTCCATATCTTTGTGAGAAGGCAATGAAGGTAACATCACACAACCCTAACTGTAGGACTCAAAAGACCCAAGATTAACTCATGACTTCAAACTCAAACCCTACTCCCAAAACCATGACCACAACTTGGTTTAGTTTTGAAAATACATTCCCTCCACTACATGGTATGGGTAATTGGAGAGAATAAGGTTAGTTGGATGTGAAATTTGACTTTTAAACTCATTCATAACATATGCTACGTGGAAAAAATCCATAATTCTAAGCTTGACTCTCAAAAAATGGTGCATGCAATGTGGAAGTTTATCTTTTGGATGTGGAAACAAGAGTTTTATCAAGTTTAAAGTATGGGAAACATCTTAAAACCTCTTCTACGACCTTTAAATTGGTTTTAAAGTGATATTTGATAATTCATAGCCTTACAAGACACTTCAGGACTCTGACAAGATAATTTTTTACATCCAGGAGTCATAAAGGCACATTGAATTTCCTCTAAAACCTTTAAAAAAAAAACTCATAAGAGATATTATATCACTTTAAACTAACAAACTGAAACAAAATATGATTTAACTGAAATAGATAACCTAGTTGCCTATTTGAGCCGAGGAGCAAAATTAGGCAACAGTATTTTCAATGAGTTTTTCCCAAAACACCAACAAGAGCTCATTAGTTCCTAACCAATTCTAACTTCTTCTCTCTTCTTACAATGAGTTTTAGTTGTATACATACTCAAATCAGCTTTACTATACCAAGTTTTCACCCTAAAATCCAATGGCTATGATCAATTTAATCCAATGGCTCAATTTGTTGATCAAACACAAAGTCAATTTGGTGGCAAGGAATAGTCCACTTCATCCCATGTAGCTTCCTCAACAAGCTTCCCTTAGTATAAAAAAGTAATTTTTTAATTTACTTTTTGTTACTATGTTTTCTTTTTTTCTCAAAAAGTAACTTTTGGAAGCCAAAATATTAAATATTTGATACTATATCTCCAAGCATTTAATATTTGCAACTACAATTCCAAGGCATTTAATTTTTACAACTACAAATCCAACAAGTTGTTGTAGTATGACAAATCTTCATAAACTAAACATATTCAGCTATAGAAAGTCATTTTCTCCATCATAGGTAGTTTTAGCTCTTCATTTTTCATATGCAAACATGAATATGCAATTGTAGGTGACTATTTTTACCATAGAAAATGCATTTCCAACCTTTGTACTTCATATTTCCACCATTTTCCCACCTCAAGACTCCATCTCAAATGTGGAACAACAAGTTGGGTACTTGTAGAAGGTTGTATCAGTCATGATCATGGTTGCAAATCAGGCATAAGAGGGTACAAGTCATCCTCCATCAACTACATGGCTTAATTCCCTTCTTTTTCCATCATTTTGGGTTCCAAATGTGCATGTACAATAGTGGCTTAGGTCTAATTTTTGTGTTGCTATAGATCCTAGGGTTTGTATTCATCATGTTTGACATCATATTGGCTTCCTTTTGTAGGTGCAATAGTTGTTTGGGCATGAAAATCATATTTCTCCATAGCTGGGACAACAGGGTGTCTCTAGGTTTTCATCTCTCTATAATAGCTCCAATTGGTCTCCTCATAATTTCAACCTCTTAGAATTTCAACCAATAAATCAAAGAATCAATTTCATCAAAAAATAACTTATTTTCAGTCAATACATATCAAATCATATCCATTTTTCATCATGTATCAGTCATGTGCAAGTTGGTAAATAATTATTGAAACATGTTTGCTTTAAAAAAAATGGTAAACCTATCATAAGAAAAAAACAATTTGTTGCGGCATCCATAACTTTTATTTTACGATCTAGGTTTTTCTAAAATTTATAGGGAAACTTAAAAATTTAGTTTTTTATATCTCCATAAAAGATTAGCCATACCCAGAGTGCAAATCCAGAGATATAATTGAATTACTGACTATCTATCTCTGTTGGTATTTTTAGATTGATGTTTTAATTGGGATTTATTATCATTGAAACAAATTTGTGGTTTCCCCTTGATTCCTTTCGTTTATTGATGCATCCTCTTGAATTTTCCATCCTTAATACCTGCTAAAGCCTTTTATCATCTTGGAAATGCTCTTTGAATGCATTGTATGGATCAAAACAAAATCAGACATAAAAGTTGTCATGGCTACTCTAGGGTTTCTGAGTTTGTCAAAATTCAGTTTTAGGACTATTTTTTGACCATTTTTGGTGAAAAATGATTGGATTTTGCATTTAGGATACTTAGAAAACATTCTCCTTCAAGTACTTTAGCCAATTATAAGGTTTTACTCAAGGTTTTGTGCCTTTTATGACCATGTATACACTGTTGTTTGTCTATGATAGCAGTAGGTGGTTTTCGAACCTTGTATGAATTGTGTTCTTTTCACCATTGCATATATTGTTTTCTTCACTTCCAGCTAATGGTTTCACTTTATTAGTATGCCATGACCTTGATCAATCCCTTGATCTTCTAAGAAACCCAAAACTAATGATAATGACATGATAAGATCTAAGAATACCGCATGAATGCTTTCATACATTTAGTCATCTCGACACCTCCTAAGACTACAAATATGAACGATTATACTCTTAACTTTATATATGAAGATGAAACAATAAATAAACTTGAATGCATCATCAAAATCAACCCCATCCACTAAAACAATAAATGTCCTTCCTTTTAAAGAGTCCACAAGGCCTCAAAATGCAATCACTCAACAATGAAGGACTTGTCAATATGACTATGAGCATGATAAAATGAGACAAGACCATTCACCACAAATCCATGCAAACTAAAAACCAAATGAAACAATGAAGCACATACTTAATCAAGACTCATCAAACCCAAAACATGTCAAAACCAACTCAATAGACTCATAAACATCCAATTGACTCAAATAAGACATATGGTAACAAACAAGTGCATCCAAAGCATACAAACCAACTAGGAATTCTGAGAGCATCCAAATGCATCTAAAACTAGGTGAGACAACTAAGACCTAAGAAATCATCAAAATATGCTAGCTTAATGCAATGAATCATGAATTTGTACAATCAAACCAAGCTACTCAACCAAGACTTAGAGCACTCATAACATTATGAAACACCCAAAAGAGGTTGAGAAACTCACCAAAAGACTCAAGCAAAAGAGGGGGTCCCCATTTTGCTCATGCAAAAAGTGGGTTGTGTGTGCAAGACATACCAATTGGTGACTCTACTGGGAGAATGCTCCTGAGCATTCCAAAGATAAATACAAGTCATGAACCTAAAATCTCTGTGTACACCCACATATTAGGCCAAATAAACATAACAACATGATCAAGGAATCAAAATCAAAAGCTAGCATAGCCATCAATATTCTAAAGATCCATGTGTGTGCAAATGCATTCATTCCCATCTTTTGAAAACTAAGATCATCTAAGCTCCCTTACATTAAGCTACATAAATAATAGTCACCTCATCAAATACTTGGACATTGCCTCACTGCCAGTCAAGCACCTATAGCCTCGACGAGGTTGTCTCTATGATTCCACTCAAAGCATATCTCTACTATTAGCCAGGTGTCTATAGCCCCAATAGAGATACTTGAATCCTCCAGCTAGTTAAGTCATATGATAGGAGTACTAGGAAGTATTGCCTTTCATTTCATTTCATTTATTTTTATCTTTGCTTTTGATTTTCTTTTCTTTCTTTTACCATAGCACATGCTTTTTCCACATGGGCTATGCATATTATTTCAACTTAGCTAGACTAGGAATCATAGTGGCGGCAAAGGTGAGACCTTAGGATTTTTCATTTAATGCAAGATCATAAAGAATCACTTAGAAACATGAGGATTATTAAGATGTGAAAGGTATAAGATCTCAAAACACTTCAAGTCATACCAAACAATTGACTTGAATCTCCCAAGAACAAGCATCATGCCATCCAACACTAACAATGGAATCCACAACAAACCCTTAGGTTATGACAAATGTTTCTCAAAGGAAGACTTAGAAGACATAATCCAGAAAATCTTATTATTCATACTTGCAAACAACTCTCTAATAATCAAGGAACGACCAAGGGAGGACCCCAAAAAACTCAAAATAAGAGAGCAAAACAACAAGTAAAAAACTAACCAAGAACAAGATCCAAGCAAATTGAAAACAAAACTAAAACAGAAAACTAACAAATAAAACTAACCAAAAAATAAGCAAGAACAAGCAAAACAAACAACTAACTAACCAAACTCAAAGGAAAACTAAGCAAACTAGACATCTAACAAACCAAAACTAACTAAGACTATACAAAGGCTTAGGACATTAGGTATCTACACTCTCTCTTGAATGATTTCTAAATATGTGCAAGAGTAACAAGGTACATGTCAAGCTCCTAAGTCTAGCAAATTCATCCATGTATTCTAGAATGTATGGAATAGGAAAACTAGGCTCATACTCAAGATACAAGTCATATAGTATCAACAATTGAGGCAACTCATAATGTCCATGATCAATCTAAACACAAGTTTTCTTGCCCCGACCCCTATAATAAAAACAATAAACATCATAGTTAAATGAGAAAATGGAAGATACAACCTAGTTTGTAATACCATCTGCTGAAAATATAAGCTCACCATTGTGTTGCATCTCATCCAATGATATCTCGCCTTCAGGAGGCCTTAAATCATGCTAGATCATCCCTCGTGTATCAAGTACATGCAAATCACAATCAAATCCATAAGTTAGTAAATCATTGCAATGTTTAGAATAAGGTAAACCAATCATATAAATGCAATATCCAACTCTTTTAGGCTCTAAAAGATGGAACATTTCACCTTTTCCCACAATTTGCATGATTGTTTGACCTTCATCCTCAAAGAACAAGTTGTTGTCCTCATTCTTTATCTACATACCAGAATTCATCAAGTTAGAAACCTTATCATTAGAAGCATGAGCAAGATTAAAAAAATCAAAATATGATATACTTGAATCTGCCCTACTAAAATTAGTCAAATGTAATGAAGAAACACCATCTAAAACATGTAATAACTTCCTTCTTTCAGCTTGTGGTTGATATTGGAATGATGAATCATCATGTACAGAAGCAATAAGACCTTTTGGACCTTCTTTCACTTGCATACCTTTATCTATATTTCTTATTACATCTTGTAACAATGTTTTACCTTGATTTTCATCACTTGAATCAACTTGCAACTTGTCTAAAATACATGTATACGTCTGATATGACTGATTATAATGATGTAATAGGTTGGTATGGTCATGAATTTGATCATTTATCTCCAAAAAATAAGATTCCACCTCATATATATCATTTGGAATAACTTCTCTCTTTGTTTTTCACACATTTTCTTCACTAGGTAGGCTGATATCCTCATGTTTTGGCATGATATTGGACTGATCCATCTACTATTCATAGTTAATTTCAGACTTAGAATCATTAGCAAACTGAAACAAATCATTTCCCATCACTTTATCATCAAAATTAGTCCCTAAATCCATGATTTGACAAGCATTTTCTTGTTGACCTGCATTATCTATTTGACTATCCAACTTGCCAAACTTGTCATCCAACTTGTTCTCATTATTATGACTCAAAATATCATCATTACTAATGCCTCTTTCACTATCCCATGACTGAAAATAAGAATTAATCCACTTTGGAATAGCAATACCTTCAATTGACTTGTTAGGATAGCCCTCTAGTGACTCATTCATTATGCATCCAACTTCATCAAATGAGAAATATCATTCTTACCTATGTGTAGATCACCTTGTTGATTTTGATTGATGAAAAATAGGTGAGGTGGCACATTTTTCTTCTTTTCTTCATGAGATGGTTCAACCAATAGACCTTCAATATCCTCAAAATGAATTTTCTTTTCAGTTTTGTATACCTCCAAATAGGGAAATTCTCCATGTAGAGAAAATCCACCCTTATGAGAAAGATTTTACAATCAAACTCGGTATGTTTTGTTGTGGTATGCATCCTACATTCTCTTGATGAGGCTATGTCAAACAATGTTAGTGGAGACCATTGTTTTTCTATGTTCTTATCCAATGCCTCTCTCAAAAGTGACAAATATGTCTCCCCAGGGAGTTGAGAGAGAAATTCTATACATAAATATGAAAGACTACCCATTAGAACTAAAACCCCTCAACATCTAATCCATCCCAAAATGTGCAATAAACTAATGAAAGTGAAAATTTGTATCAAAATTCCCATTCATGCCCTTCTTCTAGCGCCAATCTATTGATGTGTGTTTTTGCACGCAACAACTTAAATAAAATAAAAATTATCTTATCTCTCTTGAAAGGAATCAAATCCCAAAGAATGGATGATGACTACCCCAAGGTCTATATTGCCAGGTCTTGGCCTTCACATGATAACTTAGTGTTGATGTCTTTGTTGTTCCAAACAAGTGGCCTACACGAATCTAGACAAACTCCAACAAAGAATGTTAAAAGCACATATTAAACCAATCATTTTAGATTTAGCAATTCATATACAAACTAATATAAACATATGTTGCCATAAAATGTATCCTTTCATCTCATAACCAACAATACATCAACTTACATTCATAAAATATCAACTCTATAAGAGCACAATGCAAGTTTGAGAATCCTATTCTAACTCTAAACTAACCAAATTTAATAAAAAGGTGCAAAAGCAATGTAAGATAGATAAAGGTTACTAAGAAAACTAACTAAATCTTAAACCCATTCCATCATTCCAACCTCAACAATAGATAGACAAGTTTGTAAACACATTTAACCATCCTTGATTTGATCATGAAAACCCAACAATCAAGTTTCAAGGAGGTACAATCATCAATGGTGAATTTATGGGTGTCCAAGCTAACCACACAAGGTAATTTACAATTAGCAAATTACTAGTGGTATGAACACTTTGCAAAATCATCAAATATCCATGAATCTTCAGCTAAAAATAAAATAAATACCCAACTTGGTGTTTAGAAACCATGAGACAAACTTTGTATGATGACAAGTTCAACAAATCTCAACAATTTCTATTCACTATCTTGACTATACACCATGAAATAAACTTGTATTAAACTCAAAAGATTGAAAAACATCAACAATTTCTAAATTTGGTGTAGAGAAAATTGTGAAAATAACATGAAAAATCAAAAAAATACTATGTATTTGCTCTCAAATCCCAAATAGTACAATTGCTTTCAATGTATTTCCATTGAGATTTTCCCAAAACACCAACAAGAACTCATTAGTTCTTCACCAATTCTAACATCTTATCCCTTCTTACAATGAGTTTCAGCTGTATACATATTCAAATCAGCTTTACCATACTAAATTTTCACCCTAAAATCCAATGGCTATGACCAATTTGATCCAATGGGTCACATTTGTTGTTGAAACACAAAGTTGATCTTGGTGGCAAGGAATATTCCACTTCATTCTATGTAGCTTCATCAATAAGCTTTCCTTAGTATCAAAAATTAATTTTTTAATTTATTTTTTGTTACTAAGTTTTCTAATTTTGTCAAAAAGTAACTTTTGGAAGCCAAAAATAATAAATATTTGATACTATATCTCCAAGCATTTAATATTTGCAACTACAACTCTAAGACATTTATTTTTTACAACTACAACTCCAACAAGTAGTATGACAAATCTTCATAAAGTGAACATATGCATCTGTAGAAAGTCATTTTATCCATCATAGGTGGTTGTAGCTCTTCATTTTTCATATGTAAACATGAATATGTAGGTGTAGGTGACTGTTTTTACCATAGAAAATACATTTCCAACCTTTTTAATTCATATTTCCATCATTTTTCCACCTCAAAACCCAATCTCAAACCTAGAACAACAAGCTAGGTACTTTTAGGAGGTTGTATCGGTCATAAATACATAGAGTTATTGGAGATAGAGTGAACAAGGTAAGACAACTAAATGTTGATTATCTAAATATCTAGATCACAGGTTTCTAGATTACTGGAAGAAGGCAATCCAAGAGTCAAAAGTGCACCATTCCCATCACCAGTTTTTATCTCTGATGAAATATTATTCTGTGGTGAAGGTTTCCAATCTAGACTGAAACCACGCTGCACAGATATTGAACTCCAGTGAATGTGGCTTCCCATGGTAATCTGACCACAGCAGAGGACTGAAAACATGTAGCTCCGATAAAGAAACCGTATAAAAAAAAAGGAAAACAGGAAGACAGTTCTATTAAGTTCACTCTAATATTAGAAAACCTTTCATAGGCTACTATTTTTAAGTTACAATTACACGACCCATGCAATACAAAACTTTAAAATTTAGAATATTTATTTAGGGAATGAAATTTACTATCATTTCATAGCTATATTATCTTGTGAGGCTTTTTAATTTACTATATAATATACGACACATATTTTGGAAATATATATATCAAGATATTTTCCCTTCACAATTTTTTAAGCAATATTATAGGTAAGGGGTGTGGTGGTTGTCCACTATACTTAAATATCATATTATCATCCACTTCAACAGTCAAAGTTAATTATAGTCAATAAGAATAGGACAAATATTTACTGTTATTTGTTGTAAATGAGGTGTAAAATTGTTATTGATTTTTTAACCATAAAGTGGATGATATTTAAGTAGAGTGGATTGTTGCCTGAATGTGTGGAAATTTAAACTTAACTATTTATGATAGTTTCTATAATTTAAATAATGTTAAAGGAGTATAATGGATCATCTTAAGGCCTAAGAATTGGAACTTAAATCTTGATTTTGGGATATTTTTTATTATTTTAAATAATATTATAATAAAGGAGTGTGATAATTATCTTAATGTTTTTGAAAATTTAAACTTTAATTTTTTTATATGGTAAATTATAAAACTTTTATGAAATAATTAAATTATATTATACTATAATAATTAAATTTAAATATTTTTGTGATAACTTCCAAATTTAACAATTACAAAATATTTATGAAGTAATTAATTTATATTATACTAGTATAATATCTTAAATACTTCTATAAATCAAACATCAACCAAGTCATTTTGAGGTCCCCATGTTATGCAAACTTATGGAATGAGCAATCAACATATATAATCAATATCAAGAGCAAATCAAGTGGAGCAAGGGTGCACTATTTGAGGTATATGTATTGTGTATTTGCATTATCTTTATACTATTTTCCTCATCTCATTTTCTCGTCTTCAACATTAAATAAAATAAAATAGTAAGTACAAATTTAGATTCAAGTATAAATAAAATAATAAGTAAAACCGAAACATAACCAACATATATTTAAAAAATATATAATTAAATATTAAATTAACTTTTTAAACATTGGGATAGATAAATTATCAATTTTTATATAATTTAAATGATTAAATATTAAACATAAAATATATAATACAATTTAAAATATTAAATATATTATATATTTACTATTTATTTATGTCTTTATTTAAATATATTTTTTGATAAAGAAAATCTGCATTTTAACTATATCTATTATTATCTATTATATTTTATCTAATATAGATTATTATAAATAAATATAATATCATTTAACTAATACATATGATATATAGATTTTTACACAAGTACTATTTATATTGACCTCATTTCATGGTGATGATACTTATAGTAAAGTTAAAATGAAATATAATGTAAATTATATTTTGGCAATGAAATATAATTAAATTGATTATTATATAATATATTTTATAAAATGTAAAATTATATATTTATATTTCTAATATATTAGAAAAACCACATATTTATATTAATATATTATATATTCACTATTTATATATATTTGTTATCACATTATAAATCAATTTTATATATGGAGTGTTATATATGTTATTGTCTATTTGATAGTTATTTTATTGTATTTACTCAAAAGTTATTCTATTTTATTTTATTACCTTAAAAATTACTTTATAGCTTTTAGTTTTTTTTTAATTTATGTTGGATGTGGTTTTGGTTTTATTATTATTTAGATGTGGGCTCTTTAATTATTTTTGTTAACACGGTCACACCATTACACTCCACCCCTTGCTCCCACTTAGTTATGCCTCTCGACATAATTAAATTTATTGTTATAGACTATATATTTTATAAAATGTAAAATTATATAAATATATTTCTAATTGTTTAGGGGAAAATTGGATTTGATAATATTCTAATGTTTAGATGTTTAAATCCTCCTTTCCACCTTACATTCAAGGATCTAGGGTCGAGTGACAAGCACTATCGTACCCTAGGTCACTTGCAGATGTAGGGAAACTTGGATTAGGGAATTTAATTATTAATTTTCCTTCTCTTATGTCCAATTAACCATTAAAACCCTAATTATGCTAATACGACAACAAATTGATGAAAGACAGAAAAGAACTCTTGCAAACATGAATAAAATACCAAATCATAGAATACTTGTTTTTGGGGTTTCGAAGCGGAATAGTTAGGGACACTGGAGCGGGCACCCAAGTCCAAGGTACCTACTTTTTCATGGAATCTAGACCTCCTTCTGAAACTGATCAGCCCTATAACTTCTATTTTCAGAGATCTATCTATAGAGGACACTGGAGCGAGTGCCCAAGTCCTAGAAGTGCTCCTTTGTCTAACTTTTCTTTAGATCCTGAATCCTTGATGCCTACCAATCCTTTCTGCAACTCCACTTTTCCCAAATGTGACACCTGTAACCTGCAATCACAAGACTTGGTTTGGGGGTTGCGGTGTTTAGAGGCTTGCCTCAGTCAATCCCTAGAGGACACTTAAGTCTCTAAACACCGTTATCAGATAAAAGAGTGTGTGCCCTTGTGAGGTAGAGGTAAAAATCAAAGGAATCAATGATGAAAACACAATATTATGTCACCTTGTAGTGAAGCTTTCATGGAGGAAGATGCTCTTTATGCCATGAGAAAATTGATGCTCAAATCTATAAATATCAACACACAAAACTCACAAGTCTGCTCTTGCAACGCAATAGAAGCCTTTAATCACCTTGAGAACACAATAGCTTGCTAGTAATCCTCTAATTGAAACCTAGTTTACAAATGAATGCCTAAGTATGCTTATATATGCAACTACAAGTAGTCCTGCCAAGATTTTAAAAATAAAAACTTACCGTGTCGGCAAAAGGACCAAATAATGGTCATAAACTGACACCCAGAAATTAGGGTTGCTCCAAAATAGGGCAAGACTAGGGTGCAGGCACCTAAGTCTCCCCCACTATTTTGGGTAGGGTACAGCTCACCTAGGTCCAATTTGTCATGAAACCTAGGCCTCATTCCATCAGGATGCTAAAATATGAGCTAAAATATCCTAAATGCATACTAAAGACCCGGGAGCTAAACCTTATGAGGGAAAAGCCCCCAAGGGGACATTTTCTGATATTACATTTAGCCCCCACTTTAATGTATGTATAAATGCAAGGCCAATACATGCATTAAAGTAAGGTCACAAACACAGCAAACACACCAAGCATGGAGAAGGCATGCCAATCACATAGAAGACAGTAACATGCATGCAAAACATGGAGAAGATAGTTAGTCACGTAGAACACGGAGAATATAGTCAATGCATAGAAGACACATTAATGCATGGAAGACAGAAATGATATCTTTTCTTTTCTTTTTCTTATATATATGAAATGCCAATGCAAGTACTGGAAAGTAAACAAACCTCCCATAATACAGGATGCACTACCTTAAGGCACATGTCTCTATATAAATGGGCCAACACACACGCAATACACACAAAACCTCCTAAAATGCAGGAAGCGCTATTCAAAGGCGTTGGTCTCTGCATATGGGGCAACAAACACGCCATACAAAACAAGCACACCAAAACACACACACTTGAAGACAGAGAAAACACAAAGGATAAGTGATAAAGTGTACCCTATTTCTAGGCGCAACACCATCTCAGGCACATTATAGGCACACACCAATGATTGGGCTTTTCCACAACAATCGTTGAAAACATGTTTAAGGGTTGAGTTCGTCACATAACCGCTCCTCGCCTTTGCAAAGGACTTTTGAAAATTCAAACCCACCCATGTCACAGGGATGCCTTACAGTGAAAAGGAGTATGAGTTCAAAAGTATACAACCCCACCCGCATCACAGAGCTGCCTTACAGTCAAAAGGAGGTATACGCAATAGATAGATTGATTGATTGCAAACAAACTCAGGATGCAGGGAGTACTCATCGTACTAGCCTACACCTGAGGATAAGCACATTGTTAACATCTACAATAGATAGCTTACCTTATATATGCCCCCACCTTAAGGTGGTTGATATTAGTTATTGATATCAAGCACGTTAAGGTAGGAAGAAAACACACAAGGGAACACTGACTTTTGCAAAGCCCATGCCCCCTGGAGGTGACATGTACTTTACGATCACCAAATGTTCCCACAAACACATCCCTGCAAGAAACATGTTAGTGTCTACAACATCATGATTAACAACAACATCATTACATATGATTAACCACACAAAGAGCCAAGGTTATATAATGAATTCAGAGTTCAAGGATAACTGTGGGACTATATCATGAAGCTCTCCAAATTGAGTACCACCAAGGCTAGATTCAAAGGAAAACAAAGGTGCATAGAGCAGCAGTATTGTTAAGGTTTGTAAATGCGATAGAAACATCATAAAATTCACTATGTGAAAAGCACGAGTGCTTCCACTAGCCAAGCATCAGATAAGATATACAACACCATCATCATATTAGGAACTAAGTCCATTTTTTGATTGCTCTTGAAAGGGACACTAGGTCCACATTAGTATAAATGTTTGTCATCTTCTACCTGCTAGGTGGAAACACTAGAGGAAGGGAAACAATAAATAAGAAAGGAGAAACAAGTGTATTAGGGACAGTCACGTAGGAGGGTGCCCCCAGGTCACCAACCACGATGCTATGTCTGTAAGACACAACACACAACAATGAAATCAAAGGGAGAGCAATATAGAAGAATGGTGATACAAATAGAAGAAGGTCACATCGTCTCCTGGTATCCTAGACCTGACAAGAGAATCAAGGGTCCTCCCAAGAGGCCTAAACAACACATAACACATCACGGGGGAAGCACATTACGAGAGAGATAAAGGGTTAAAGATACTTACCTGTAGGGTGCCTGTCGGGCTAGAGATTGTCTATAAGCAAATCATCGTCATCATCTTCCCACTTCCTAATGTTGGAGGATAGTGGGACATACGGTACCATAGCCAAATTCAATCTTGTTCATCATTTTGTTCATCGTTAGGATCGTCTTTGTTTGGTTGAATGTTGGGATGATGTTTTCTTGTTGAGAGGCAAGGTAAGCTTGTCGTCTTCTCTTTCTCCCTTTTGCAAGTTTACGTTATTGTATTTTACGAGTCAGTTTTTGTACCATAGGGCTTTGCTTTGTTATGGATTTTTGTGTTGTAGAGGAGGAAGCACCAAGATCAAAGGTCCTTTGTCTAGGTGGAATGTTTTCTTTTTGAAGCTTACTAGCATACTTATTCTATATCCTCTTAGTGATGTCCAAATGACTTGAATATTCAAACAAAGGAGGGACATTAAAGGTCTTCTATTCCTTAGTGAAATTCAAGGTGTGTGAACAATCAACTAAAGGAAGAAGGTTGGTAGGAGGATCCACAGAGGTAGGAATTTGATTATTGTTAAATGAATATTTATTTTCTACCCATGGAATGTTCTTTGTTAAAGGGAGCTCTTCATTCACAAATGCTTCATCTTGGCCAGGGAGAGCAATGGAATTACTAAAGCTATCCCTAGTCTTCTCATTTGATTATTCAGTTATATGGGAAGTAGGATAACTTATGGGATCATCATCAGCCTTTTCCTTGCTACTCATGGAGAAGAACTCAGTTAAGCTTTCTAATATCGTAGGATGTTCACTCATGAGGGTTAAAAATCGGTCAAAATCAAAGTTTTTGATAAATGCATGCAAAGATACCTTGGAAAAATGACATGAAGGTGTCATTTCAATGTAATATCAAATTTTGAGAAGCTGTTGCAACTTTATGCAAAAGTCAAGTGCAAAACTATATGTAAAAAAAAAGCCTTAAATGCTTGATTTTTTGATACTTTTCAATGCAAATGAATGAACCAAAGGGTGTTGTAAGGATTTTGATCGAGGGAAGAAAGTTATATGTCTGATATCAGTCCAAAAAAGCAATATAATCACTCTCAACACACTCTTGATGCAAATCCAAGATAATGCCAAGTCAAAATATAGTGAAAATATGTCAAAATAGGCACTTTTTCACCAAAATTCAATGCAAAAGAGCATAACAAAGGGTGTTGTGAGGAAAATGATGATGGAAAACAAATAATATCAGTAATAACAGCCACTTGGTGCCAAAATACCCAACACAACATGATTTTAGTACCACTTAAGGTAAAACCCTAGTGAAAATATAGAAAAATCTACAATTTTTCAGGGTTTTTCAATTCCAAGACCTAGGAAAGGAGGTGTTGTAAGGAATTTTAGGAAGTAAAGAAAATAATATCAATAATATCAGTCACCTCAATCCATAAAATTAATCACAACACGCTTGGAGTGTAAACTAGGTCAAACCCTAGGGCCAAAATAGCCAAAATACCTTTCACAACACACCTATGGTGCAAGTTTGCAAAGTCGATAAGGCAAATTTTAGTGAAAATTGTTGTTTTTGAAGTCCTAGGGTTGAGATCTTGAGATAAAATTCTATGTGAATGCTTTGAAGTCTAAATTATGATGAAATTAACTTACTCTCAGATCTGAAAATTATTTTCAAGCCTTAACATGCAAAATGCCCATGCAAATTTAATGAAAATGCATCAAAATTGCTAGTTTTTGTTGAAATTTTCTATGTAAAAATGCAAATATTTTAAATCTAAATGCAAATTCACACTAAAATGAAAGACTAAAGTCAAATGTTAATTTGAATGAGCCTCTAAAATCAGTAGAAAAATATAATAATTTTTTTTTCCTACTAACCCTAGATTTTTGAATTACTAGGTTATATAAAATTGTCAAAATTTCCACAAAACCCTAGCAATTAAATGATGAAAATGCAAGGCAAATTTCTAAATTTTTGGATTTTTCTATATTTTATATCAGATCTGATGCAAAAATCATGAATTAGGAAATTTTAGGAAGAATTGGTGCAATTTAGTAAGCCAAACAATGCAATTTTTTTGTATTTTTCAAAATTTTCAATTTTTTTGAAATTTTCTCAATGCAATGAAATAAATGACCAAATGAATGAATGAAATCAATCTAAATCTGATGACAAACACTCAACAAGTTGCAATTTAAGTCCAAAAACATGGGTTCACCAAAATGTTTAGGGGAAAATTGGATTTATTAATGTTTTAGTAGTTTGATGTTTAAATCCTCATTTCTGCCTTACATTCAAGGATCTAAGGTTGAGTGACGAGTACTATCATACCCTAGGTCACTTGCAAATGTAGGGAAACTTGGATTAGGAAATTTAATTATTATTTTTCCTTCTCTTATGTCGAATTAACCATTAAAACCCTAATTATGCAAATACGACAACAAATTGATGAAAGACGGAAAAAAGCTCTTATAGATAGGAATAATATACCAAATCACATAATACATGTTTTCAGGGTTCTGAAGTGGAACAGTCAGGGACACTAGAGTGGGCACCCAAGTCTAAGGTACCTACTTTTTCACAGAATCCAGACCTCCTTCTGACACTGATAAGCCCTATAACTTCTATTTTTAGAGATCTATCTATAGAGGACACTAGAGCGAGTGCCCAAGTCCTGGAAGTGCTCCTTTGTCTAATTTTTCTTCAGATCCTGTATCCTTTATGCCTGCCAATCCTTCCTACAACTCCACTTTTCCCAAATGTGACACCTGTAACCTGCAATCACAAGACTTGGTTTGGGGGTTGTGTTGTTTAGAGGCTTGCCTCAGTTAAACCCTAGAGGACACTTAAATCTTTGAACACCGTTATCAAATAAAAGAGTGCATGTCCTTGTGAGGCAGAGGCAAAAACTAAAGGAATCAATGATGAAAACACAATATTATGTCACCTTGTAATGAAGCTCTCATGGAGGAAGATGCTCTTCATGCCATGAGGAAATTGATGCTCAAATCTACAAATATCAACACACAAAACACACAAGTCTCCTCTTGCAATGCAATAGAAGCCTTGAATTACCTTGAGAACACAATAACTTTCTAGTAATCCTCTAATTGAAATCTAGTTTACAAATAAATGCCTAAGCATACTTATATATGCAACTACAAGCACTCCCGCCAAGATTTTAAAAATCAAAACTTACCCTGTCGGCAAAAGGACCAAATAATGGTCATAAATCGACACCTAGAAATTAGGGCTGCCCTAAAATGGGACAGGACTAGGGCACAAGAGCCCAAGTCCTCCCCCCTATTTTGGATAGGGTATAGCTCAAGGGGTCCACCTAGGTCCAATATGCAATGAAACCTAGGCCTCATTCCATCAGGATGCTAAAATATGAACTAAAATGTCCTAAATGCATACTAAAGACCCAGGAGCTAAACCTTATGAGGGAAAAGCCCCCAAGGGGACATTTTCTGATGTTACACTAATATATTAGAAAAACTACATATTTATATTTTGACACAGATTAAGGCCCAGGGGCTTTTTCAAGTTACTAAACCAAGCAACAAAATTGAACAACACAAAACAATGGATCTAAAAACCTTTATTGATATGCAACAAAGAACATTACAGCAGGAGTACAATGATCTTCTTAAATGTTTGCAACATGCCTTGGCCTCAAACTTACATTCAGATGTTACAACTCATAGACAAATTATAGACCATGAAGAGGTTACAACAAAAAATAGAAATTACAGCTCTATATCTCGATTGTCTTGATTGACCTTCAATTCTCTTCGAACTATTTCGAATCATATCAAAAATTGTCTCTGAAAGCATTAAATTTCTCCTTTTAAAGGAAGTAGAGGCAACTATGTGCCTTACTAAGAACACCGCCATCATCACGTGAAGAGGACAAATGTTATCCCCTTATAGAGATCTTGGAAACTCAACATCATATTACTGGTTCCTTAGATCGACATTGGCATGCAATCTCAGGATTGGCTGAAATGGTGGTTGTCCAATGGTATTTCCATTTCTAGAAGTTTCTAGACACTTCTGCAAGCCAAATGGATGATATCGAGAAACAACACATGCTACAGGATATCTGGATGGAAAAAGTCTAGTTAAAAATAAAGCATTACAACTAGATGTGGAACATTAAATCTGAAATGAGATATCTAGTTGGATAAATACAAGCAGTGTAACTAGATGTGGACCTTGATATCCATATGGACGATAGAGCATCATAACTGGATATGGATGTGGATATATAACAAATGTTTGGTTTGAAAAGGTCAGGATGAAAATGCCTAGTTAAAAAGTCAACACAACTCATATATGAAGAAGTCAAACTGGATATGAAAAATCAACTGGATATGGATAGTCAACAGGATATGGAAAGTCAACTAGATATGGACAGTCAATGGGATATGGAAATTCAATTGGATATGGACAGTCAACTACATGTGGAACAAGATCTAGATATTGAAACTTAACAAGATATCCAGTTATAAAATATCCAGTTGGAAAATACAAAGGGAATGCATCAAATATAGAAATACAAAGGAATGCTACCAGATCTAGACATAAGAACAACAAGATCTGGATGCGATAAAGTAAATATGATCTGAATAAGATGTCCTGATGAAATATAAAGAAGAGAACTCAAAATTAGACATGAATTACAACCCGATAGATGTCTAGTTGAAATAAAAAGAGTTGCAACCTGATCTAGATGTGAAATACTACTAGATGTCTAGATGTCTGGATGTCCAGATGGAACGATGATCATAACTTCACCAAAATTCGTCAGAGCTTTGAAACCAAAATTTTAATTGCATAGATACCCTTTTGGCTTCCTAACATACCCATTTGGTTCCTTATCCTGATTCCAATTGGATCTATTAGAATGTTGAACATCTACTCTTGAAGCAAAAACAAAGGAAAAAACATGGAAACCAAACAAAATATTTTTGGGTGATGAGGATTGCTCGTGGACTTGGATGCTCTTCCATCGAAAATGCCAGGTAACTGATATGTTCCATGAGTGGAAATCATGAACATTTAGGTAAGTCATGAATTGGTATCCCAAACTTAGCCAATTCTAAAATTGACATCCAAGAAGGTTCATCTACTGGTCAATCCTTCCAACGGACAAGATATTCCATATACTCCTTCCCTCTTGTTCATTTCACCACATGGGAATCAATTACCTTATCAACTTGCTCAAACTAGATTCTTAGGCAATTAATGTATCCATTCATATGTATCCTACAAATCTATAACTAGATTCCCCTGTAAACTCGATTCACCAAACCATATTATTTAGACAAATCAGCCACATTGAAAATAGGAGAAATGTCAATACCCACTGGAAGTTCAACTTCATATGCATTGGATGAAAATTTCCTCAAGACCTTACAAGATCCAATCTTCTTCCACTTAAGTTTATTATATGTTCCCTGTGGGAACCTTTCCTTCTGCAAATGTACCATCACCAAATCATCAACCTAAAATTCTTGTTCTCTCCTGTGCATATCAGCATGCTCCTTATATTTGATGGCACTCTTTTCCAAATATTGCTTCACTCCCTTATGTAAATCATGAATATACTTCACAAAATCTTCATCTACTACACTTTTCCTATGCAAATATGCACTATCCCTCAACTCATCCACACATCTTGGACTATATCCATAGAGAACCTGAAAAGGACTTCTCCCAATGCTTCTATTGACTAAATTGTTATAAGGAAACTCTATCTAAGCCAATATCAAGCCTCAAATTAGTATTTTCCCCTACTAAACATCTCAACAAGTTTCCCAAACTCTTGTTGACAACTTTAGTTTGACCATCAATCTGAGGATGGTAGGGTGAACTAAAACCCAAATGTGTACCCATCTTCTTCCATAAGATACAATAGAAATGACCTACAAACTTGACATCATGATCTGAAACAATAGTCATAGGCAAACCATGCAACCTAACTATCTCCTTGAAAAATAACAAAGCAATGTGGGAAGTGTCATTATTCTTTTGACATGGTATAAAATCTGTCATTTTTGAAAATATGTCCACCAAAACAAAAATATCCTCTTTGTGTTCTAGGCAATCTCAAAACAAAATCCATGTTGATGTGTTCCCATGGTCTCTTCGGTATATGCAATGGTTGATATAAACCAGTATTCTGCCTTTTTTCCTTTTTAATGTTGGCAAATTCGACATCCTTACACCAACTTCTTCACATGTGCAGTCATACCGAGCCAAAAATACCCTTCACTCAATTGTGCCAATGTTTTATCAATGCGAAAATGTCCACTCAATCCATCACTGCACTTTTCCTTCAGCAAGTTATCCCTCATTGACCCCTGAGTTATACATAATCTCTTCCCTTTGAATAATAATCATTCCTATATGAAATATTCCAGCCATGGTGTCTTATCCTTTTCAACTAGACTCACACAAGCAACCCATGCCTCCTTGAAATCTAGATCTATCTCATATAACTCTTTTAAAGAATCAAAACCAACTACATTCACCTTTAATTCATTCATCAATAGACATTTTCTACTTAATGCATCAGCCACTCGATTAGACTTTCCTCTCCTATGTTTCGACACAAAAGAATAACTCTGCAAAATGCAACCCACTTCATATGCTTTTGATTCAATTTACCCTAGTTGTTTATGAATTGCAAAGCATCATGATCAGTATACAGCATAAACTCCTTAGGTATCTAAAGTAATGTCTCAATTTCTTCAATGCCTATACAATCACATAGAATTCTTGATCATAGACTAATTATTTCCTTTTTTCCCGATTCAACTTCTTACTAAAATATGCAATTGGTATTCCTTCTTGACTTAAGACTCCTCCAATGGCTATTCCACTTGTATCACAGTCAACTTGAAATACTTTCCCAAAATCTGGAAGCACCAACACTGGCTTCTCAATCACCTTTATCTTCAGCAACTGGAAACTCCTTTCTGTTGTTGTTGTCCAAACAAATTCTTTCCTATTTCCCTTCATTTTTTCCATCATAGGTGCACAAATCCCACTGAAATTTTGAATAAACTTCATGTAGAAGCTCACTAAACCATGAAAAACTCTAGCCTCAAACATGCTATGCAGTGAGGGACAATCCACAATCGTCCTAACCTTTTTTGAGTCCATTTTTAGTCCATCACTGGAAACAACAAACCATAGATATACCAATTTCTCCTTCATAAAATTACATTTCTTCAAATTCACCATCAATTTCTCTTCTTTTAATTTCTGCAATACTACCCTAATATGTTGCAAATGTTCTTGTTTTGTCTTACTGAATATTAAAATGCCATCCAAATATATTACAATAACAAACTTACCAAGAAATGGCTTCAATAACTCATTCATGAACATCATGAAGGTACTAGGGGCATTTGTCAATTCGAATGGCATTACCAACCATTTATACAATCCATCCCTCATTTTGAATGCAGTCTTCCATTCGTCCCCTTCTCTGATTCAAATCTGATGGCACGCACTCTTCAAGTCAATCTTCATGAAGTACCTTTCTCCACTTAAGCAATCCATCATGTCATCCATTCATGGCGATGGAAACCTATACATGATTTTTATCTTGTTGATGGCTCTTGAATCAATACACATGCACCACTCTCCATCCTTTTTTAGTGTCAGCACTGTTGGTACTACACATGGACTCAGAATTTCCCTAATCAGTCCCTTATCCAACAATTCTTGTACCTACCTATTTATCTCTTCATTCTCCATAGGTGTTGTTGGCAATAAATGGGGAGAGATACCGGTTTGGCGATTCGGTCCTCAGTCAAGTCTTTATAGTCAGTTTATACCCTAGTCAAGTAGCTAGAGATTGATAGCAAAACACAAAGAATAACATAAATAGAGTATCACATGCAGATCACAACTATAAGACAACAAATAAATATTTGGTACTGATAGATCTCCATATATATAGAGACAACAATCAAATATCATACATCCATCCTTCGGTAGGTCTAAGTCTTTGCCTCATCCATATACATCCATGACTTCTATGTCATTCTCATATCATCATATCATACTATCTCCTAGTCTACTTATCCTCTGCTATATCTTCTTGTCCTATATCCTCATATACTATATCTATATATACTATATCTATTACATCTAGGGATGTGTTCTTCAGCATCTTCTATCATCCTATAGCCTCCGCATAATGTATGCGCCAACTTCGAGTTGACTCTACTCTATGCCCTGCACCTTGTTAACATCATCCCCCTTCAAAATTATGTCTTGTCCTCAATGTTGGGATAAGGTGCCATTAACCTTTTAAATCCCAATATTGTATTTATTCCATTTATTATATGTAATTTGTAATTATCCATGAGGAGATGTACTAGTTTCACTGGCAGGGGTAATTTTAGAGTAACTGGAGGTAATTACAGAGTGACTTTTACTATTGGCAAATGTAAAAACTCAAAGTAAATGAGGGTAGGCATTTTCCCTTGAGGAATCTACTATATTTGGCATGTATGACAATTGTCATAATATTTGGTAAGTGAATCTATGACAGCTACAAGTTGTCATAAGATTCTATGATTCTATGACAAATATGATGGATATGTTTGTTGTATATTTGCTATATTTAGCCCAAGGTTCCTATATTGGAAAGATACTCTTTTGTGGAATCTATAATGGTTATGACACGTCATAAGATGCTATAAGAGGCCTGACTTAGTCTTGGGCACCCAACTTTTAAATGGCTATTTTTGGACAAGGGGAAGGTGCTTGTAAGATGGCATTTAATGTTTGTATGTTGGGGAATCTCATGAGAGAGAAGGTGAATGCCTAGGATGAGTTGGAAAACATTTCTATAAGTATTTGTAATATATTTGTTACTGAAATATAGATTTTAGGTACTCAGGTGATGTAGGAATGCTACCAGATTGAAGAGTGAATGAGAGATTGGTGGTGGTGTTGTATTGTACAATCATTTGCAGATTAATACAAATATTGGGCCTCTTTCTTGTGTGGAGTTTTTTACCTGTAAGGGTTTTCTCCATGTTAAACACTTTGTCATTGTGTCTTGTGTTGATTTCTTCATGTTTGGTATTTTCTCTATAGAGGGTTTTATGTTTTGTTACAATCTCCATTGTTAATGGACACTTAAAGATTGTTGAAATTTATCTTGAATCAGATTTCCATTGAAGTAGTGTTGCTTTCATTTCTAACACTCAAGACATGCAAAATCAGTTGCTAGCTAAGATAGTCTTGTAGATCTGCTTCAGTTGTGCCAAACTAGTGTCCCATTGCTTCTTAGCCTTAGCCAACATAATTATTTGTCCTTCTACCTTTATGTATGTATCCTCTGCTTCTGCTATACTTTCCAGTATCTATATTGTTTGTGTTGTCTATTTGGCTTCTACAAAACTATGGTCAGTTAGGTTAGCCAATCTAAGGTTGACCACTTCCCTTAACTACTTTATCTAGCTCCTTATTTGATCTCTTTGGTCCTAGAGCTGTTGATGCTGGTTGTGATGTGTCTCCACTTGTGCCCTTATTACTCCATCCTTATTAGTCAGAGGATCATATTGGGCTACCATGTTTATTATTTGTAGTTCCAGAGCATCCATCTGGTCTTTTATTGATCAATGATTATCATATCAAATCTAGTGTTCTAAGAAAAGCTAACATGTAATTTTTGAATGAAAAAAGATCACATGTCAAATTTTCTAAGAAAATCCTATATCTAACTAAAACTATAATCACATGGAAATTAAGATCAAGTTATGTATTGAGGTATGAAACTATATATATCATCTTTCTACCAAGAAAAATAATCATATATAACAAGAAATCAATCCATAACATGTCATTGATCATAAGGGTAAGTGCAAGAAGATGGGGGGCCAAAAAGTGGCCAAAAAATTTTCAAAAAAATTTAAGTCATAACGCGAGCACGTTATAATGCGCTCGCGTTATGGCTTGGTAATGACAAGCCTCAGGCTCATCATTACCGAGCGATAACACGCTCATGCTATAACCTACTATAAATAAAAAAAAAGCAATTGCATTTCATTTCGTTCTGATTTTCTCCTCTGCCCGCGGCTTCAAAACCCTCAAAAATGCGCTCGCGTTCTACAAAACACCAATCAACACAAAAAGCTTGTCGATTCATCGCCAAAATGCCACCGCGACGTCGAACATGCCAAAGGGGTGAGTTATCTTTATTTTTTTGTTTGAATTTCTTCCTAAATAGGTAGGTTTTTGTTGATTTTTGATGTATATTTCGTTAATTGTAGGAAATGTTAATGCACCTCCTCCTCCTCCTCCTCCTCAAAATCCACAAAATCCTAAGGAGGAAATACCTGCAGAACAACAACCTCCTCCATTCATTCCTCGACATGCCCCTGGAACACAAGATAATATAATGGGGAAAATTGAAAACAACAAAAAACAAATTGAAGATATAATTGCAAGGTTGAAAGATCCTTCCACTTCAACCTTGCATAGGTCCACGCTTGCCGAATCTCTTGAGTCTATGTTATCAAATGTAAATTCAATTAGCAAGCAAATAACTAGTTGGACTGATAAAAAGAGAGAGTTTAGAGATTACTATGCAGATAATTTGTCATACCAAGATGTCAAAAAATTACAAATTACAAAATTAGACTTGTGTTCAATTTTCACAAACCCACAAACAAATCAACCTCCACCCATTACATGCAAGAGGTTCCCTATCCATTGGTGCAACAACCAAGCGATAAGGGACAATTTCGGGCAGAGGTGGTGGATGGTTTTTGACCATCCTCCATGCAATAATAATGAGGTCCCACAATACTTTTTAAGGAAACTCTACTGCGAGTTTGTCCTCAATAAAGTGCCAAACTATTTTGATATGTGGGACTTCCAGGGTAGAGGTGGGGGCTCAGCACAGGATAGACCAGGGGTAGGTCTTGACCCACAGCGGGTAGTGAGACGAGTAATCAGCAGACCAGCCCATGAGCATGTTTCTATCCCTTCCATTGTGAAGGAGAGTGTTGAGGTCGATACACTGAGGTCGATTAGTGCCTTGACCCAGAGCATCATAGAGCATGCCGATCCTGCAACACAGAGTGGGTTGGGAGATAGTGCGAGGAGTAGGGTCCCACCGCATACTTGCCAGGCTTGCGGGTCAGCCTGTGGTTATGACCCCATGGACAGTCAGGACGCAGGTGCACAGGCTACATCTGCAGCTGAGCAGATGGTGATGACAGATACCCTCCTGAGTGAGACTTTCGGCCTTGATACTCAGGTAAATATTAGCAAGTTTATTGAATTTAATTTATTAAATTTTATTTTTGAAATACAAGATTAACTAATTTAAATTGATGATTTTAATGAAATTTCAGGGTCATAGCGTTGATGTAGTTTTCAGTGGTTCTCCACCTACATTTTTCACTAGATCATCTACTGTCGAGGTATGTAACTAGTAAACAATTATAAATATTACATGTGAATAGCATCGTTATATGAATGGTATTCTAATTTCTGATTTTGGATGTTGAATAGGTTAACACTGTAGATTTCATGGCAACACCTGCCAGCGGTGGTGGATTTCAAAGCTTTACGGAGGTAATAAAATAAATAGTTTAATGAATGAATTGTACTTACTAAATTTTTGTATGTGATTTGTGTGTTTTATTGTGTGTACTTCCATGTTTAGATGAATGTGTGTGTATGTTAGGAGCCATGATTTGCATCACTATTATAGTTTTCATAATTGAATAATGTTGTTTTATTTCCAGATGATGCAGGCTGCGGATACACCTCCCCGTGTTCATAGGGCAATGGGGTAGGGTGTGGCCTCTGCGATTCATAGCTCTGGCATTGACAGGGGTATGAGGCAGATTTGTAAATTCAATTTACATTCATTGTTATAGTTGTCTATTTTTGAAAAATCAAAAGATTATTGATTTGAAGTTTAATTTCTATCTGGATGGTTTCTATAGGACATGACATCACCAGGGCCTATTCCTGCTACTGAGGCAAGCGAGGAGATAGATTATATGTTAGCGGTAAGTGATTATTTTGTTAAATGTTTCATTTTTTTATAACATGTAATTTCTATATATTAATGTCTATACTTTTTTTGTAACAGGTAAAGGTGCAGGAAGAACTAAATAGGAGGAGTAGCCCTCGGGTTCATAGTAGACCACCCACATGCATGTCTCCATCCCCTAGAAGATCAAAGGCTACTCGTGATTTATTCTCTTCACCAGCCAGAGGGGAATGACTTTTTATTGTGTTCCTTTGTTGTATGCCTATATGGCATTTGTGGACATATATTTTGTATTGTACATAGTTGACATTGTATGCATATATGGCATTCTTGTAAGCCTATATGGCTATTTTGTATATATGTTATACTTATATCGACAGATATTGATGTATGTCTATATGGATATTTGGTTAATACAAATCTTTTTTATTGATGGCGTCTATACTTGCATTATAAATCCACTTTTGAATGGATATTTGTAGATGGCTACTTCAAATATTTAAAGTCCGATTGTATTACATAGGATGTTTGCATTTTCTTTGATAGGCTTGATAGGCCATGGATTACATGATAGTGTTTGATGGAAAAGTATGGTACTAGAAGACTCTAGTTCATTCTTAATAGGCTTGTGATTGATAATATATTTGCATGATTGCACTTGATCTTGGATCATGGGCATGTTGTTAGGATTTTGATTGCATTGTGATGTTTGATGGATAGGCATGGTGTAAGATACCCAACTAGTTCTACAAAAAATTTTCCTTACTTAAACAATTTTACTTGCTATCAATTCATCAACTACTTCAACAACACAAAGATATACATCAAAGATAACTACTTGAATGAATCAACCTTAGAGTTGGGTACTTGTCTAGTTATTTGACTCAATCAACTTGCAATGTCTTATTACATGGATAATGCTTTCAATAGCATGAAGTCACAACTTATTCAATGGAGATACAAAAGAAAGGCCTTGAAGCCTTGATGTTTACAATGGTGTCTACACTTGATCAACTCAATCAAACTCAATGATGTCAACTGAATGTCAACACCTCACAATATCACAAGGGAGCATCACCTTTCTTGTTGCATGGATGAACGTCATAGTTGCAAGACTCTTAGGGTTAGGCGCCAACTGAAGGTAGTAGAGACCAGACTAGGCGCCATCCTAAGCTGGGCGCTTCCTTGAGGTGGTAGAGACATGGATGAATGTCTGGTGGGGTTTGATGACTCTATATTGACACTTAAATTCACTTAGGTGCAATATTAGTGTTCTTCTAACTAGATGCCAGATAGGGGGATTCTCAGGGGTTTTGGCACCTAGGTTACAACTTGTCAATTTCTCAAAGAATCTTTGAAACACTTGACTTCCAAGGATTATCATCTTACCCTCTGATGGAGGGCCTTGTTCCAAAATTGGTCTTGGGGACTTGCATCTCTCTTAGGCGCATGTTTGGAGTAATGTCAACTAGTATCAGCACCTATTATCTCAATTCACACTTGACATCAAACTTTTGAAGCTCTTTTACCCTAGCGCCTTTATCTTCTATCAAGCACCTAACATTCTGGAGGTGAATTCCATCTTAATCCAAGTCTTCAAGGTACTTCCAAGTTTAGGCACCAAAACAGGGTTATGGAGGAGCAGAACCACGCCTTAGGAGGATGACTGAACCCGAGGTGCCAATTTGAGGTTGCAAGAGCATAGGTATGTGCCAAGTAGAGTTTGATACTCAAAACATTAACATTATTCAGTGAAATCCTTTTTTGACTCTAGGTGCCATTTGGAGGCTAGAAAGAGGGAAGTTGACACCAACTGCATTAGGCGCATTTCTGAGGTGATGGAGACCAATAAGTGTGCCTTGTCCTCTGGCTCTATTCCTTGTTAACTTTACAACTTAGATTATCTGAACAACACTGAGAATGCTTCCCTTCTTCCTGATACAAGTTGAAAGATCCACTGGGTGCCATTTCAGGTGTCTGGAGAGATCATCAACCAAGGGTGCTAATACAGCCTTTGGCAAATGGAAAGAGCGCCTTACTTAGATTTGATTTCTGGATGCCAGAATTGAGGAATTTTGCACCTTGGCTAGGAGTTTCTCATTTCAATCTTGATTATTCATCTAAGTGACTTTCCTTAGCTCCCAAGCCTTCAATCTATCCATTACCCCCTGCTAGGCGCTCAAAATAGAGTGTTAACGCCTTATGAAGGTTAGGCGCATTCTGAGGGTGGGGTAGGCAAGTGAGGGTGCCAGACCAAGCCTTGAGACTTCTCTCCTCATCAAAGGCTTTCAATCCTAGGCGCCAGATCCAAGGAGTTCCAACCAACACATGCGCCTAGTGCTGTGAGTTCACCCAAAGGACATCTTTAACTTGAAAACTTTCAATCTTCATCCATCTATGCTAGGAGCTCAATTGGAGGATCCCTAGAAACATGTATAGGCGCCTTGAGGTTCTTAGGTGTTTAATTTGGATGATCCTTGTGCTAGGCGTTTAGTAAGGAAAACTGGAGTGAAATGGGCGTCTAGGCTCCCAAGCTTCCATACTTAGTCAAATTTTAGGGTTCTGACTTTGCTCCTGCAAAATAAACAGATAGAATTAGTTAGAAACCAATTCATTCCCTCATCATTTGGAATTAGCCTCCGGGAATGAGGAATAGGCTAATCCATTATACACTTGATGATCAAGCCGGGAACGGGGACATGACACATGGTACTAGGCTAATCATTTTGGGTTTTGCATGAGCCTCAGACAAGGTAGTGGGATGACTTGAATGCATATTGCCTATATCCACGGGATGACTTTGTTATTTTTCCTTGTCTATGCTCATTTGTGCATTGGTATGTTGCATTGGGATGAGAGGATGGATGTTGCTTTGATAGTGATGTGTATTCGTCACCTAGTGATGGATGATCTTATATAGTGGTTGGGTGTAATGGTTATCTTCATGTGGTTGTAGATGTTGATCCTTGGTTTAGAGGTGTTTGGTAGTGTGTCTTGGTGGACTCTTGATTCTAGATTAGAGTATTAGCATGATACAAGTTCTCTTGAGACTAGGATGTCTGTATTGGTGCATGTAATTACAAAAGGAGAAGGAATTTTATGCTTTTCATAGTATCCTCTTGATCATTCCATGATGTGTTTCAACCTAAGATGATTTATCTTCAAATACACAAATCCTAGACACATGAAATTCAAATTTTAGTGTCCATGGTGATTAGTAACAATTAGATCTTGGGATTGTTGTCCTTGAATTACAAAATTTTAGATTTTGAAATAAGATGACAAAATCACAATAGTAATTTTGTTTAGGAATAGGATTACAAATCCATGATTCTATCCATAGAGATAATTTATTGGAGATAGAGTGAACAAGGTTATGCATACATACATACATACATACATACATACATAAATACATACATACATACATACATACATGCATACATACTTACTTACTTACATACATACTTACATACTTACTTACATACATACTTACATACATACTTACATACTTACATAAGTTTACATAATTACATACTTATATACATACTTACATACTTACTTACATACATACATATATTGCATACATACTTACATAGATACATTACATACATTACAAACATACATACATAAATTCATACATTCATACATTCATACATACAATAAGTTTACATAATTACATACTTGCATACTTACTTACATTACATACATACTTACATATATACATTACATACATATATTCATACATACATACATACATACATACATACATACATACACATATTACATACATTACATATGTATAAATACATACATTACATACATACATGCATACATACGTACATACATACATGCATACATTGCACTTGATGTACTAGAAAAAGAAGAAGGAATTCTAGATTTTTCATAGTATCCTCTTTATCATTCCTATGTGCTATGACCTAGGATGATTTATCTTCAAATACACAATCCCAGACACATAAAATTCAAATTTGAGTATCCATAGTGATGAGTAATAGTTAGATCTTGAAATTTTTGGTCTTGGATTACAAAATTTGAGATTTTGAAATAAGATGACTTAATCAAAGTAGTAATTTTGTTTAGCCATCCATGATTCCATCCATATGCCTAGGTTACTAGATATAGAGTGAATGAGGTTATGAAAAGAGAAATGAGGTAAGTTTGAGAGGTGTACTAGGTCTCCAGTCAGTGAGTGTACCAAAAAATCAAATCTTGCACTATAATCATGCATGCAAGACACCAACCGAAGTAAATGTAAAATTGAAGTAGAAAACTATTGGAGTATGCATTGATATATAATAAACATATATCATTGCATATATCATTTACTTACTTATAATACATAGAGTGGCATGTTCCTTATAATACGGAAGTCACATCTCTATATATATATATATATATATATATATATATATATATATATATATATATATATATATATATATATATATATATATATATATATATATATATATATATATATATATATATATATAATCAAGGAAAATGAGAAATAACAATGAATGATTCTCAATATATGAGTTGAGATAGTAACATTATGTAAGCACACTTTTCAAAAATGATAGAGGGATCAAGTACTAAGATTAGTGTATGATTTCATGGTATCCTTCTATTAATTGTCTCCAAAAACTTAAGATAATGTTTTGTGATGTGATTTGAGAATGTATTTCATTACATATTTGTACATACTGACTATCTAAAAGTTGTTGCCATGGGCATCTAAACATGCAATTAGGAAAACCTAACTTGGTATCTATAGCTACCATGGAATTTTTCTATGCAAGGTATCTTATCAAATTAGTTAGACCCTTAAACCAATTTAATAATGGGAACAAGATCGAGGATAAATCAAATAATCATGCAAAGATGCCTAATTTGTCATTATTGATGTAGATGTTGATGCTAGCTAATATTGTAATGCTTATATTATGCTCTCTAAATGATGATGCAATGGTCAAAATCAGAGACGAGATGATTAAGTGATCATAAAATGAATTAGGGTTTATCCTTCAATACAACACCCTAGTGTGCAAACTAAATGGTTTCTAGGCTCAAATCAACAAATAACAACTAATAGGAAGGGGGTTGACTTCAGCCCACAAATTTAAATGTGAAAACCAAGAGGGTCAAATCTATGTTGTAGTTTTGACCTAGGTTAAAAATTGTATCTATTGATTTAACTTGGAAGAAAGAATGGGTAAGCTTAAGATCAAATCCCGGCTACATAGAAACATGCCACTTGTGCACTAATCATTGCATATGAGATAATTAGGTAAAAATGAGTCCAAAATAGAGGGGAGAAGTGGATATTAGAGAGATTCATTTTCAAAAGAAAAGAGTGATATACATATAACACTTTGTTTCTTTAGACTAACCAAATTAGCTCTTGTTACTTTAAAAGAAATAAAATGATGTGAATTAGGCACAAGAAGTTAGTGATAAGATAATGATAATGATAATAATGTCCACAAAAGGCCAAAATTAATCCATGGCATTGGAGAACTACAATGTAAAGAAAGAATAGGGAGTGTAAGCACAACTCTAATAAACTTAAAAGGGAACAAAAATAAGTGGTAAAGAGAAAGGAAATGAAAACAAATCACATACTTCAATTCCTCACAAGTCTGATCATATCAAAAATTGTGTCATAAGGTCATTTCTTATTCTATCCTACGAAACAACAATATGAAAGGAAGAAGCAATTTTCTGAATAAAAATATTATGGAAGCAAAGTCTTTAACTAGATATTAACAAATATCAAACAGCTCTTAAAAAAGACCCAAATATTTGGCTATTTGTTATTTTTATGATGCTATTGAAGAATATAGTGATCAATCTCAATACAGAAAGCAATGAATAAACTGTAATCTTTAAAAGAACTCAAACTACATAACAGTTAGACAAGCAAACAAAAACATCCCAGAAAATTATGTATTGATAGGAAGTCATATATGCAAGAGAAGGGTTTTCGCAGAAGTCATAAATATTTTTATGGTCTGAAAGCTGTGGCAAAGCTCAAATAAATACTCCAACATCTCTAATTACTCAGATTTATTAGTGATGTGTAGCTTAAGGATCCTCGTGTCAATGCTGTCATGATTGGAATTCTCACTTTACTAAGCTTCAGATTTGTTCTTATGTATTGCCCATAGCTATTCACAACTTCTACAGCAGTAACAAAACTTAGAATCAAAACTAGGAAGCTCCATCTGTCGAGCTATATACATGCAAACTAGGAAGATCTCATAAATATAGGTCTAGATACATCTGAAAAGCAACTCCAGTAACACGCTTAAAGGCCATTGTTAAGTCTAGGATCCATGCCAAAGTGGCATACTGTAAAGATGCATAATCTTAAGCCATTTTAAAAGAAAATGTTTTATTGAAAGGAGTGGGCTCAACATTGCAATGCAGAATATCAGCGATTCACAAATCTGGAATGTTCTGTTAATCTGTCTTGTGCAGTCCCACAGACAATGTCAGATCTAAATCCAAATCAACAACAGATGCGGCTGCCTCTCGACTTGAAATTTTACTCTCCTCAGGAAGCAAGATTGTTGTTCCCCTGTCAGTGGATGTTGGTAGAAAGCAGTGAAAAGGCACACTGCATCCTTCCTGGTGTTCAGAATCTTGTGAGGTGATGATGGGTCCAACCCCATCCAATGTATATGATGGGAAGACTGTTGCTTCATCACTCAATCCTTCACTAGTTTCCTGAATACAAAATTATACTGAATCAATGCTAAAGAAATGAGACCCTAGAAGCTTAAACCCTGATGTTCTTTCTTGACAATTAAAAAAGATTACACTTCACCAATGTTCCTATTTTTATTGGAAAAAAAAAAAAAAAAACTTAAGGAAAGCCAAGCCAACATGGTTTTTAATGTCTTATAAATGTGCTTGATTTGATACCACCAAACAGAACTAAACATATAACAAATATAAGTATATTTCTGGATCTGTTTAGTTTTTCGTTTTGGTTTGAATAGAAGACATACACTCACAATATTCAGATTCTGAACGGAGATAATATACAGATAAGTAAAACTGAAATTACCTGTTCTTGATTGATGGGTGTATTGTCGAACGCCACGGTATGATGACTAGCCTGAGGAGAGGCAACATGTTCTAACTTATCCTCATTACTGGAAGGAGGCAATCCAAGAGTCAAAAGTGCACCATTCCCATCACCAGTTTTTATCTCTGATGAAATATTATTCTCTGGTGAAGGTTTCCAATCTAGACTGAAACCACTCTGCACAGATGTTGAACTCCGATGAATGTGGCTTCCCATGGTAATCTGACCACAGCAGAGGACTGAAAAATGTAGCTCCGATCAAGAAACCCTAAAAAAGGAAAGCAGGAAGACAGTTCTATTAAATTCCCTCTAATATTAGATAGCCTTTTATAGGCTACTATTTTTAGTAACAATTACACGAACCATGCAATAAAAAACTTCAAAATTTTAGAATATTTATTTAACGAGTGAAATTTACTATCATTTCATATCTATATTTATATTGGGAGGCTTTTTAATTTACTATATAATATACAACACATATTTTGGAAATATATATATATTGCCTTACAATTTTTTAAGTAATATTAAAGGTAAGGGGTGTGGTTGTTGTCGGCTATACTTAATATCATCTACTTTAACCGTCAAAACTTAATTTTGGTCAATAAAAATAGAACAAATATTTACTACTTTTTGTTGTAAATGAGGTGTAAAATTGTTATTGATTGTTTAACCATTGAAGTGGATGATATTTAAGTAGAGTGGGTTGTTGCCTCAATGTGTAGAAATTTGAACTTAAATATATATGATAGTTTCTATAATTTAAATAATGTTAAAGAAGTGTAATGAGTCATCTTAAAGATTGCCAGAATTTGAACTTAAATCTTGATTTTGGTATATTGTTTATTATTTTAAATAATACTATAATAAAGAAGTGTGATAATTATCTTAATGTTTTTGAAAATTTAAACTTAGATCTTTTTTATATGGTAAATTATAAAACTTTTACAAAATAATTAAATTATATTATATTTATAATAATGAAATTTGTGATAACTTGGACAACTTTAACAATTACAAAATATTTATGAAGTAATTCTATTATATTATACTAGTATAACATCTTAAATACTTCTATCTAAAAAAACATCTATTTTATTTGTTAAACATTATTTTTATTTGAAGAATTATTTTTATTTATTAAAGAGTTATTTAATTTTAGTTATTTCAAGCAAATGTTAAAATAAATAGCGTTGGTCTATTCTTATGATCTACTTAAGTCTATTAAATACTTTATATAGATATTTAAAACTATCATAGATATATCATCTTATTATATAATTAGCAAAATTTTGCAATGCCTTCTGCTCCTTTGGACCTCTCAGTGCAGGATGCGCCTAATTCCTCTTCCCCTTCAAGGATCCCTGCCAATTCTTTTCACCGACAAATAGACTCAAAACCTCAGGAGTTCAGGATTGGGCGGTTTGGTCTGCACTACACTATTTTAGGAGCTCACAATGATGTGAAGGAGACATTGAAGTCCCCAAACCCTAGTGCAAGGTCTGACTGCAGATTTTCTCTCTGCGAAAGATGGTAACAAGGGTTTGGTGGTCGCTGAGGTCGCCACAGACAGGATTGTTGGAAGATCTTTTGCTCATGGGAAATCCCCTCCGAATAGCTTTGTGGAAGCCCTCGCCTCTCGCCCCTCCATTCCACGGCGCTGCCTTCTTAAATCGGCAGAAGACTTTGGCTTGCAAACGGACTCGAGGCTAAGGTCATTAGACTCCGATGGATCTGCTTCTCTCAAACCCCTTACGGCTCCAGAATCTGGGAGGGTGGACCACTCAGACCGGGTCAAAATGGCTTGTTCAGACAATTTTGGTGCCTCATTGTCCCCCCCTTTTCTATTCGACCCTCTTCTTCTGCCCCAGAGGTATGCCTGGACAGCATCGTCTTTGATAGAGAGGAATTCTTGAAGGATCATGCCCTGATTTGTAAGTTCACGAAGGTATGACCTAAACTTTGTGATCTTCATGCATGGATTGATGCAATTTGGAAGGAGTATCTTGTGGATGAGATTAGCATCTACCCGTGTGCGAAAGGTTTTTTTATTCTAGAATTTGAATCTTTGGAAGATAAAGCACTGGTGCTCAGCACCAGACCATGCTCTCTTCAAGGTGATCTATTATGCATGAAACCTTGGGTCCCTTCTTTGATCCGTGAACAGAGACATTTTCTACAGCTCTCTTGTGGGTTCGATTACCTTAACTACCCCTACAGTTCTGGGAAATGGATTGTTTAACAGCAATTGGAAATGGTTTGGGGAAATTATGCAACATTTCAAAAGAAACGATCAACTATGAAAATACAACTTATGCTCGTTTGTGCATAGAAATGGATGTCACAAGAGGTATTCTAGCAGAAAGTTTGCTCAAAGTTGGAAATAGGCATTGGTGTCAACCAATTGATTATGAGAAAATAGCTTTTAGATGCAGAATATGCTTTGCTACAGATCATCTTACCATGCAATGTGGTAAAAGAAGTGTTGGTGAGAATTCAAAGATTGCTCCTCACAACAAACCTTCTTGGTGGGATAGGGCTGAATCCCGCCACTACGCCATCGCTCCTCCTGAGAAGAACGTGGTTCCCCTCTCTTCCACCCTAGAAGAATCTGTTCCAGCCTTGTCCCTCTCCTCTACAGTCGTGGAGCTTGGTCACTCTCATCAGATCAAGGTTGATTCGAAGACAATAGCTGATTGCAGTATCCCCCCTCCACACCCCTTGGAGGAATCTAACTCCGAGACCTCAACTGTCTCTTTGGTCACTTCTATAGACAGTAATATTGGGAAGGTTGCACCAGAGAATCTAAGTGATGGTCAACTTTTATCCCCTAGAGCCGAACATGCTTGGACTGAGGTGAGGAGGAAGAAAACTCCTATCGCTTAAAAGCACTCAATGTCTTTAAGGTCCTCAAAGAAAACATGATAAAAGAGTAGGTCTTGAAACACAATTTTGTGTTATGATATAGTACCCCTTGTGGCAAGGGCATGCTTTGAATAATAGTTTTTGGTTTCAACTTATTATATGGGAGTTGCCCCCATTAGCAACACTTACCTTAAAAAAAATAAAACTATCATAGATATACATCTATCTAAAAGATGGACTCTCCAAGCACCCATATATTCTCAATAACAATTTCAATATAGGTGCCTTGAGATTGATAATCTATTCTCAATAACAATTCCAATATAGGCCCCTCAAGACTAATATGTCTACATATATAGATGTATTTAAAATATTTCAAATAGTTTAATAATTTTATTAAATTAATCAATTATATATAAATTTCATAAATTTTTTTATTTTATTAATTTATTAATTTTATTTATTTATATATTTTTAAATTTTCTTCATTTTATATATTTTTATTTTCTTAATTTTCATAATTTTAAAATAATTATATGATTTAGTATGCATAAATTAGTTTGTAATGTGGTTGATTATGTTACTTCTTGATTATTATGAAATGAATTGTAACTAAATAATAATATATTCTAAGTGAGATTGAATTGTTGCTATGGTAATTAGAACACCTGATTTTGAGGATTATAAAAGGAATTGTGTAAAGGTCGAAAGAAGGCTATGCATTGATATTTGAAAGTGATGGTATTAAGTTTGAAACACCTAGTTTATTGAGTGACTCTGTATGTGTTTAATTCTTATCGCTTCGGCTATTTATACATTGGACATATTAATGTGTCTTGAAGTGTGTATGCATTTCCATAGCCAGTGGAATTTTGGAGGCCTAGTAAGTAACTCATGTATTTAACCAATAATGCCAACCTAATCCCTGAGGTAGATTAAGGTTATTGTTGAAATTGGAATGATTGTAATGTGTTTTATTTGTACACCTTGATTTATGAGTCTTCTAAGGTTGTCAAGTAGTAAGATGGATGATGAGTGTCATCCATGTGTAATTTTCGTTCATAAGTTTTAAGGGTTTTTTAAATGATGTTTTTTTAGCTTTTTAATGTTAATTTCATGTGTTCAAGGGGCCTAGGTCAAGTACCTATGGGTTAGGTACCTTATAGACCTCAAATCATGAGTTTTAATTCATATTTGACCCCTCCTTTTAACCCTAGGAGTTCGGTGGCGAGATTAGGGTTTTGGGTTGAGGATTGGGTTACTTGTCACATTGAATCCCACAACCCAAGGGTCATGTAAGGGCTTGGGGGAATCCGAAGGGTCTCACATGTGTGAGCACACAATGTAAGAACCCTTGGGATGAGAACCCCAAGTACTTCCCTCTTCCCCATGCCTCACACATGTGTGAGGAGAAATATGGGGAGATGTGTCTTGGAGAGGGAATGAGAGGTTGATAAGTATCACCTCCCTACTCCTCCATATCTCACACATGTGTGAGAGCACTTGTGGGGAGTTGTCCTTGTGAGACTGAATGAGAAGGTGACAAGTGTCACCTCCTCATTCATTGGGATGGGTTTTGAAACCCTATATATCTCCCTCTTGTAGAGGTAAGAAGGGTTCTTTTCTTTTGGCTTTTTGTCTTTGGATTTGGGGAGGAGCTTGGGTTTTGGAGAGGAATTTTGAAGTGTTGGATAAATCTTGTGTAGATCTTCTTAACCTCCTTCATACTTGGAGAGCTTGAGAGATAAGCTCTCAAGAGTCTTCGAGATTTTAGTAGTTTGCTTATTGCTTATGTTATGCATGTTTTGTATGTTCATTTTTTATTGTGCCATTGTTTTGGGATGGGATTGTTTAAGCAAATGCTCACCACTTGTGTGGAGGAGCTTTCCTTGTTATTGATGTCTTTCTAGGCACCTATCTATTCTCAATAACAATGTCAATATAGGTGCCTTGAGACTGATAATCTATTCTCAATAACAATTCCAATATAGACTCCTCAAGACTAATATCTCTACATATAGATGTATTTAAAATATGTCTCATAGTTTAATAATTTTATTGATTTATTAATTTGATTATTTTATTAATTTACTATTTTATCAATTATATATAAATTTCATAAATTTTTTTATTTTATTAATTTATTATTATTTTTTTAAAGATTATGCGCCATTGTAAACTTTTTAGCGTGACCAGCGACACTGGTGCAACACGCCCTCCATCTCCACGTGAATGCTTTTGCCCGGAGCAATGAACTGGTGAGGCCACAACATGGGGGACCTCATCCCCTAGCAAGAACACTTCAAACCTGCGAGCTCGCTGGCCTAGCGGGGGTTTGAACTCTAGTGGCCACCACTACAACCGAGTGACTTAACCACCGAACTACGCCCTTATCGGCTATTTTATTAATTTATTAGTTTATCTCTTTATATATATTTTTATTTTCTTCATTTTATATATTTTAATTTTCTTAATTTTTTAATTTTAAAATAATTATATGATTAAATATGCATAAATAAGATGACATGATCAAAGTAGTAATTTTGTTTAGCCATCCATCATTCTATCCATATGGCTAGGCTATTAAAGATAGAGTGAATGAGGTTATGGATAGAGAAATGAGGTAAGTTTGAGAGGTGTACTAGGTCTCTAGTCACTGAGTGTACCAAAAGATTAAATCTTGCACTATAATCATGCATGCAAGACACCAACTGAAGTAAATATAAAATTGAAGTAGAAATATATATATGCGCACACATTTCAAAAATGATAGAGGGATCAAGTATTAAGATTAGTGTGCAATGTCATGGTATCCTTCTATAAATTGTCTCCTAAGCTAATGTTTTGTGATGTGATTTGAGAATGTATTTCATTACATATTTGTACATACTGACTATCTAGAAGTTGTTTCCATGGGCATCTAAACATGCAATTAGGAAAACCTAACTTGGTATCTATAGCTACCATGGAATTTTTCTATGCAAGGTATCTTCTCAAACTAGTCAGACCCTTAAGCCAATTTAATAGTGTGAACAAGATCGAGGATAAATCAAATAATCATGCAAAGATGCCTAATTTGTCATTATTGATGTAGATGATGATGCTAGCTAATATTGTAATACTTATATTATGCTCTCTAAATGATGATGCAATGGTCAAAATCAAAGATGGGATGATTAAGTGATCATAAAATGAATTAGGGTTTATCCTTCAATACAACACCCTATTGTACAAATTGAATGGTTTCTAAGCTCAAATCAACAAATAAAAACTAATAGGAAGGGGGTCGACTTCAGCCCACAAATTTAAATGTGAAAACCAAGAGGGTCAAATCTATGTTGTGGTTTTGACCTAGGTTAAAAATTGTATCTATTGATTTAACTTGGAAGAAAGAATTGGTAAGCTTAAGATCAAATCCTGACTACATAGCAACATGCCACTTGTGCACTAATCATTGCATATGAGAGAATTAGGTTAAAATGAGTCCAAAATAGAGGGGAGAAGTGGATATTAGAGAGATTCATTTTCAAAAGAAAAGAGTGATACATATAACACTTTGTTTCTTTAGACTAACAAAAGTAGCTCTTGTTACTTTAAAAGAAATAAAATGATGTGAATTAGGTACAAGAAGCTAGTGATAAGATAATGATAATGATATTAATATCCACAAAAGGCCAAAATTAATCCATGGCATTGGAAAACTACAATGTAAAGAAAGAATAGGGAGTGTAAGCACAACTCTAGTAAACTTTAAAGGGAACAAAACTAAGTACTAAAGAGAAAGGAAATGAAAACAAATCATATCCTTCAATTCCTCACAAGTCTCATCGTATCAAAAATTGTGTCATAAAGTCATTTCTTATTCTATCCTAAGAAGAAACAATGTGAATGGAAGGAGCAATTCTCTGAATAAGAGTATTATAGAAACAAAGTCTTTAACTAGATATTAACAAATATCAAACAGCTCTTAGAAAAAAAAGCCAAATATTTCTGTTTGTTCTAAACCATAAAATATGATGCTATTGAAGAATATAGTGATCAATCTGAATACAGAAAGCAAGTGAATAAACTGTCATCTTTAAAAAGCTCAAGCTACCTAACAATTAGACAAGCAAACAAAAACATCCCAGCAAATTATGTATTGGTAGAAAGTCATATATGCAAGAGAAGGGTTTTCTTAGTAACTCATAAATATTTTTATGGTCTGAAAGCTATGGCAATGCTCAAATAAATACTCCAACATCTCTAATTACTCAGATTTATTATTGATGTGTAGCTTAAGGATCCTCAAGTCAATGCTGTCATGATTGGAATTCTCACTTTACTAAGCCTCGGATTTGTTCTTATATATTGCTCATAGCTGTTCACAACTTCTATAGCAGTAACAAAACTTACAGAATCAAAACTAGGAAGCTCCATCTGTTGAGCTATATACATGCAAACAAACCTATCTTCATTCGGATCTCATAAATATAGGTCCAGATACATCTAAAAAGCAACTCCAGTAACACGCTTAAAGGCCGTTGTTAAGTCTAGGATCCATGCCAAAGTGGCATACTGTAAAGATGCATAGTTTTAAGCCACTTTAAAATAAAATGTTTCGTTGAAAGGAGTGGACTCAACATTGCAATGCAGAATATCAGCTATTCACAAATCTGGAATAAAATGAAACAGATTGTAGTTCTGTTAATCTGTCTTTTGCAGTCCCACAGACAACGTCAGATCTAAATCCAAATCAACAACAAATGTGGCTGCCTCTCGACTTGAAATTTTACTCTCCTCAGGAAGCAAGATTTCTGTTCCTCTGTCAGTGGATGTTGGTAGAAAACAGTGAAAAGGCACACTGCATCCTTCCTGGTGTTGAGAATCTCGTAAGGTGATGATGGGGCCAACTCCATCCAATGTATATGATGGGAAGACTGTTGCTTCATCGCTCTATTCACAAGTTTCCTGAATACAAAATTATACCGAATCAATGCTAAAGAAATGAGACCCTAGAAGCTTAAACCATGATGTTCTTTCTTGACAATTAAAAAAGATTACACTTTACCAATGTTCCTATTTTTATTGGAAGAAAAAAAACCTTGAGGAAAGCTAGGCCAACATGGTTTTTTAATGTCTTATAAATGTGCTTAATTTGATATCACCAAACAAAAGCTAAACATATAAGTATATTTCTGGATCTGTTTAGTTTTTCGTTTTGGTTTGAATAGAAGACATACACTCACAATATTCAGATTCTGAACGGAGATAAAGTAAGACTGAATTACCTGTTCTTGATTGATGGGTGTATTGTCGAACACCATGCTATGATGACTGGCCTGAGGAGGGGCAACATGTTCTAATTTATCCTCATTACTCCAAGGAGGCAATCCAAGAGTCAAAAGTGCACCATTCCCATGACCAGTTTTTGTCTCTGATGAAATATTATTCTCTGGTGAAGGTTTCCAATCTAGACTGAAACCACGCTGCACAGATGTTGAACTCCAATGAATGTGGCTTCCCATGGTAATCTGACCACAGCAGAGGACTGAAAAAAGTAGCTCCGATCAAGAAACCCTATAAAAAAAGGAAAACAGGAAGACAGTTCTATTAAATTCACTCTAATATTAGAAAACCTTTCATAGGCTACTATTTTTAGTTACAATTACACGACCCATGCAATAAAAAACTTTAAAATTTAGAATATTTACTTAACGAATGAAATTTACTATCATTTCATATCTATGTTATATTGTGAGGCTTTTTAATTTACTATATAATATACAACACATATTTTGGATATATATATCAAGATATTTGGCTTTACAATTTTTTAAGGGGTGTGGTTGTTGCCTGCTATTCTTCAATATCATCCACTTCAAGAGTCAAAAGTTAATTTTGGTCAATAAGAATAGGACAAATATTTATGGTTTTTTGTTGTAAATGAGGTGTAAAATTGTTATTGATTGTTTAACCATTGAAATGGATGATATTTAAGTAGAGTGGGTTGTTACCTGCATGTGTGGAAATTTGAACTTAAATATTTATGATAGTTTCTATAATTTAAATAATGTTAAAGGAGTGTAATGGGTCATCTTAAGGCTGTGAGAATTTGAACTTAAATTTTGATTTTGGGATATTTTTATTATTTTAAATAATATTATAATAAAGAAGTCTCATAATTATCTTAATGTTGTTGAAAATTTAAACTTAGATCTTTTTTATATGGTAAATTATAAAACTTTTATGAAATAATTAAATTATATTATATTTATATAATTAAATTTAAATATTTTTGTGATAACTTCCAACTTTAACAATTACAAAATATTTATGAAGTAATTAAATTATATTATACTAGTATAACATCTTAAATACTTGTACCTAAAAAATATCTATTTTATTTCTTAAACATTGTTTTATTTGAAGAGTTATTTTTATTTAATAAAGAGTTATTTAATTTCAGTTATTGAGCCCGCGTGACCGGTGACGCTGGTGCAACACGCCCTCCAGCTCCACGCGAACACGAATGCTTTTGCCCGGAGCAATGAAATGCTTTTGCCTGGAGCAATGAATCGGTGAGGCCACAACTGGTGGACCTCATCCCCTAGGAAGAACACTTCAAACCCGCGAGCTCATTGGCCCAGCGAAGGCGTAAAGCCTTGCGAGCTCGTTGGCCCAGCGGGGGTTTGAACTCTGGTGGCCGCCACTACATCCTGAGCGACTTAACCACCGAACCATGCCATCATCGGCAATTATTGAGCAAATGTTAAAATAAATAGTGTTTGTCTATTCTTATCATCTTCTTAAGTCTATTAAATACTTTAAATATATATTTAAAAACTATTTAAAAGACAGACTCTCCAGGCACCCATCTATTCTCAATAACAATTTCAATACAGGTGCCTTGAGACTGATAATCTATTCTCAATAACAATTCCAATATAGGCCCCTTAAGACTAATATCTCTACATATATAGATGTATTTAAAATATCTCTCATAGTTTAATAATTTTATTAATTTATTAATTTGATTATTTGATTAATTTATTATTTTATCAATTATATATAAATTTCATAAAAATTTTATTTTATTAATTTATTAATTTTATCTATTTATATATTTTTTTTATTTTCTTCATTTTATATATTTTTATTTTCTTAATTTTCTTAATTTTAAAATAATTATATGATTAAATATGCATAAATTAGTTTGTAATGTGGTTGATTATGTTACTTCTTGATTACTACGAAATGAATTGTAATTAAATTATAATATTCTAAGTGAGATTGAATTGTTGCTATGGTAATTAGAACACCTGATTTTGAGGATTATAAAAGGAATTGTGTAAAGGTCGAAAGAAGAAGGCTATGCATTGATATTTGAAAGTGATGCTATTGAGTTTGAAACTCCTGGCCTCAGCTATTTATACATTGGACATATTAATGTGTGTGTTGAAGTGTGCAGGCATTTCCATAGCCAATGGAATTTTGGAGGCCTACTAAGTAACTCATGTATTTAACCAGTAATGCCAACCTAATCCATGAGGTGGATTAAGGTTATTGTTGAAATTGGAATGATTGTAATGTGTTTTATTTGTACACCTTGATTTATGAGTCTTCTAAGGTTGTCAAGTAGTGAGATGGATGATGAGTGTCATCCATGTGTAATTTTCGTTCATAAGTTTTAAAGGCTTTTTAAATGATGTTTTTTTAGCTTTTTAATGTTAATTTCATGTGTTTAAGGGGCCTATGTCAAGTACCTATGGGTTAGGTACCTTACAGACCTTGAATTATGAGTTTTAACTCATATTTGACCCCTCTTTTTAACTCTAGATCTTAGGTGGCGAGATTAGGGTTTTGGGTTGAGGATTGGGTGAATTGTCACATCTAATCCCACAACCCAAGGGTCATGTAAGGGCTTGGGGGAATCACAAGGGTCTCACATGTGTGAACACACAATATAATAACCCTTGGGAAGAGAACCCCAAGTACTTCCCTCTTCCCCATGCCTCACACGTGTGAGGAGAAATATGGGGAGATGTGCCTTGGAGAGGGAATGAAAGGTTGACAAGTGTCACCTCCCTACTCCTCCATATCTCACACATCTGTGAGAGCACTTGTGGGAAGTTGTGCTTGTGAGAATGAATGAGAAGGTGACAAGTGTCACCTCCTCATTCATTGAAATGGGTTTTGAAACTTTATATATCTCCCTCTTGTAGAGGTGAGAAGGGTTCTTTTCTTTTGGCTTTTTGTCTTTGGATTTGGGGAGGAGCTTGGGTCTTGGAGAGGAATTTTGAAGTGTTGGAGAACTCTTGTGTAGATCTTGTTCAACTCCTTCATACTTGGAGAGCTTGAGAGATAAGCTCTCAAGATTCTTCAAGATTTTAGTAGTTTGTTTATTGCTTATGTTATGCATGTTTTGTATGTTCATTTTTGGTTGTGCCATTGTTTTGGGATGGGATTGTTTAAGTAAATGCTCACGACTTGTGTGGAGGAGATTGCCTTGTTATTGATGTCTTTCTAGGCACCTGTCTATGCACAATAATAATTTCAATATAGGTGCCTTGAGACTGATAAAATATATTCTCAATAACAATTCTAATATAGGCCCCTCAAGACTAATATCTCTACATATAGATGTATTTAAAATATATGTCATAGTTTAATAATTTTATTAATTTATCAATTATATATAAATTTCATAATTTTTTTTATTTTATTAGTTTATTAATTTTATCTATTTATATATATTTTAATTTTCTTCATTTTATATATTTTAATTTTCTTAATTTTCTTAATTTTAAAATAATTATAGGATTAAATATGTATAAATAAGATGACATAATCAAAGTAGTAATTTTGTTTATCCATCCATGATTCTATCCATATGGCTAGGCTATTAAAGATAGAGTGAATGAGGTTATGAATAGAGAAATGAGGTAAGTTTGAGAGGTGTACTAGGTCTCCAGTCAGTGAGTGTAACAAAAGATCAAATCTTGCACTATAATCATGCATGGAAAAAATCAACCGAAGTAAATATAAAATTGAAGGAGAAAAATATTGGAGTATATATATATATATATATTAAAATCAAGGAAAATGAGCAATAACAATGAATGATTCTCAATATATGAGTTGAGATAGTAACATTATGTAAGCACACTTTTCAAAAATGATAGAGGGATCAAGTACTAAGATTAGTGTGTGATTTCATGGTATCCTTCTATAAATTGTCTCCAGAAACTTAAGCTAATGTTTTGTGATGTGATTTGAGAATGTATTTCATTACATATTTGTACATACTAACTATCTAAAAGTTGTTGCCATGGGCATCTAAATGCGCAATTAGGAAAACCTAACTTGGTATCTATAGCTACCATGGAATTTTTCTATGCAAGGTATCTTCTCAAATTAGTTAGACCCTTAAGCCAATTTAATAGTGTGAACAAGATCGAGGATAAATCATATAATCATGCAAAGATGCCTAATTTGTCATTATTGATGTAGATGTTGATGCTAGCTAATATTGTAATGCTTATATTATGCTTTCTAAATGATGATGCAATGGTGAAAATCAGAAAAGAGATGATTAAGTGATCATGAAATGAATTAGGGTTTATCCATGAATACAACACCCTAGTGTGCAAATTGAATGGTTTCTAGGCTCAAATCAACAAATAACAACTAATAGGAAGGGGGTTGACTTCAGTCCACAAATTTAAATGTGAAAACCAAGAGGATCAAATCTATGTTGTGGTTTTGACCTAGGTTAAAAATTGTATCTATTGATTTAACTTGGAAGAAAGAATGGGTAAGCTTAAGATCAAATCAAACACATCTGTGAGAGCACTTGTGGGGAGTTGTCCTTGTGAGAATGAATGAGAAGTGACAAGTGTCACCTCCTCATTCATTGGGATGGGGTTTGAAACCTTATATATCTCCCTCTTATAAAGGTGAGAAAGGTTCTTTTCTTTTGGCTTTTTATCTTTGGATTTGGGGAGGAGCTTGAGTCTTGGAGAGGAATTTTGAAGTGCTGTAGAACTCTTGTGTATATCTTGTTCAACTCCTTCATATTTGGAGAGCTTGAGAGATAAGGTCTCAAGAGTCTTCAAGATTTTAGTAGTTTGTTTATTGCTGATGTTATGCATGTTTTGTATGTTCATTTTTGGTTGTGCCATTGTTTTGGGATGTGATTGTTTAAGTAAATGCTCACCACTTGTGTGGAGGAGCTTGCCTTGTTATTGATGTCTTTCTAGGCACCTATCTATTCTCAATAACAATTTCAATATAGGTGCCTTGAGACTGATAATCTATATTCTCAATAACAATTCCAATATAGGCCCCTCAAGACTAATATCTCTACATATAGATGTATTTAAAATATCTCTCATAGTTTAATAATTTTATTAATTTATTATCTTATCAATTATATATAAATTTCATAAATTTTTTTGTTTTATTAATTTATTAATTTTATCTATTTATATATATTTTAATTTTCTTCATTTTATATATTTTAATTTTCTTAATTTTCTTAATTTTAAAACAATTCTATGATTAAATATGCATAAATAAGATGACATAATCAAAGTACTAATTTTGTTTATCCATCCATGATTCTATCCATATGGCTAGGCTATTAAAGATAGAGTGAATGAGGTTATGAATAGAGAAATGAGGTAAGTTTGAGAGGTGTACTAGGTCTCCAGTCAATGAATGTACCAAAAGATCAAATCTTGCACTATAATCATGCATGGAAGACATCAACTGAAGTAAATGTAAAATTGAAGGAGAAAAATATTGGAGTGTATATATATATATATATTAAAATCAAGGAAAATGAGCAATAACAATGAATGATTCTCAATATATGAGTTGAGATAGTAACATTATGTAAGCACACTTTTCAAAAATGATAGAGGGATCAAGTACTAAGATTAGTGTGTGATTTCATGGTATCCTTCTATAAATTGTCTCTAGAAACTTAAGCTAATGTTTTGTGATTTGATTTGAGAATGTATTTCATTACATATTTGTACAGACTGACTATCTAAAAGTTGTTGCCATGGGCATCTAAACATACAATTAGGAATTTACCTAACTTGGTATCTATAGCTACCATGGAATTTTTCTATGCAAGGTATCTTCTCAAATTAGTTAGACCCTTAAGCCAATTTAATAGTGTGAACAAGATCGAGGATAAATCAAATAATCATGCAAAGATGCCTAATTTGTCATTATTGATGTAGATGTTGATGCTAGCTAATATTGTAATGCTTATATTATGCTTTCTAAATGATGATGCAATTGTCAAAATCAAAGAAGAGATGATTAAGTGATCATAAAATGAATTAGGGTTTATCCTTGAATACAACACCCTAGTGTGCAAATTGAATGGTTTCTAGGCTCAAATCAACAAATAACAACTAATAGGAAGGGGGTTGACTTCAGCCCACAAATTTAAATGTGAAAACCAAGAGGGTCAAATCTATGTTGTGGTTTTGACCTAGGTTAAAAATTGTATCTATTGATTTAACTTGGAAGAAAGAATGGGTAAGCTTAAGATCAAATCCTGACTACATAGAATCATGCCACTTGTGCACTAATCATTGCATATGAGACAATTAGGTTAAAATGAGTCCAAAATAGAGGGGAGAAGTGGATATTAGAGAGATACATTTTCAAAAGAAAAGAGTGATATACATATAACACTTTGTTTCTTTAGACTAACCAAATTAGCTCTTGTTACTTTAAAAGAAATAAAATGATGTGAATTAGGTACAAGAAGCTAGTGATAAGATAATGATAATGATATTAATATCCACAAAAGGCCAGAATTAATCCATGGCATTGGAAAACTACAATGTAAAGAAAGAATAGGGAGTGTAAGCACAACTCTAGTAAACTTTAAAGGGAACAAAAATAAGTACTAAAGAGAAAGGAAATGAAAACAAATCATATCCTTCAATTCCTCACAAGTCTCATCATATCAAAAATTGTGTCATAAGGTCATTTCTTATTCTATCTTAAGAAGAAACAATGTGAATGGAAGGAGCAATTCTCTAAATAAGAGTATTATGGAAGCAAAGTCTTCAACTAGATATTAACAAATATCGAACAGCTCTTGAAAAAAAAGCCAAATATTTCTGTTTGTTCTAAACCATAAAATTTTATGATGCTATTGAAGAATATAGTAATCAATCTCAATACAGAAAGCAAGTGAATAAGCTGTAATCTTTAAAAAGCTCAAACTACATAACAATTAGACAAGCAAACAAAAACATCCCAGCAAATTATGTATTGATAGGAAGTCATATACGCAAGAGAAGGGTTTTCTTAGTAAGTCATAAATATTTTTATGGTCTGAAAGCTATGGCAATGCTAAAATAAATATCTCTAATTACTCAGATTTATTATTCATGTGTAGCTTAAGTATCCTCAAGTCAATGCTGTCATGATTGGAATTCTCACTTTACCAAGATTCAGATTTGTTCTTATGTATTGCCCATAGCTCTTCACAACTTTTACAGCAGTAACAAAACTTACAGAATCAAAACTAGGAAGCTCCATCTGTCGAGCTATATACATGAAAACTAGGAAGATCTCATAAATATAGGTCCAGGTACATCTAAAAAGCAACTCCAGTAACACGCTTAAAGGCCATTGTTAAGTCTAGGATCCATGCCAAAGTGGCATACTGTAAAGACGCATATTCTTAAGCCACTTTAAAAAAAAAAGTTTCATTGGAAGGAGTGGGCTCAACATTGCAATGCAGAATATCAGCGATTCACAAATCTGGAATAAAATGAAACAGAGCGTAGTCTGTTAATCTGTCTTTTGCAGTCCCACAGACAACGTCAGATCTAAATCCAAATCAACAACAGATGCGGCTGCCTCTCGACTTGAAATTTTACTCTCCTCAGGAAGCAAGATTTCTGTTCCTCTGTCAGTGGATGTTGGTAGAAAACAGTGAAAAGGCACACTGCATCCTTCCTGGTGTTCAGAATCTTGTGAGGTGATGATGGGGCCAACCCCATCCAATGTATATGATGGGAAGCCTTTTGCTTCATCTTTCAATTCTTCACAAGTTTCCTGAATACAAAATTATACCGAATCAATGCTAAAGAAATGAGACCCTAGAAGCTTAAACCATGATGTTCTTTCTTGACAATTAAAAAAGATCACACTTCACCAATGTTCTTGAACGGAGATAATATACAGATAAGTAAAACTGAATTACCTGTTCTTGATTGATGGGTGTATTGTCGAACGCCATGGTATGATGACTAGCCTGAGGAGAGGCAACATGTTCTAATTTATCCTCATTACTGGAAGGAGGCAATCCAAGAGTCAAAAGTGCACCATTCCCATCACCAGTTTTTATCTCTGATGAAATAATATTCTCTGGTGAAGGTTTCCAATCTAGACTGAAACCAGGCTGCACATATGTTGAACTCTGACGAATGTGGCTTCCCATGGTAATCTGACCACAGCAGAGGACTGAAAAATGTAGCTCCGATAAAGAAACCCTAAAAAAAGGAAAACAGGAAGACAGTTCTATGAAATTCGCTCTAATATTAGATAGCCTTTCATAGGCTACTATTTTTAGTAACAATTACACGACCCATGCAATAAAAAAACTTTAAAATTTTAGAATATTTATTTAACGAAGGAAATTTACTATCATTTCATATCTATATTATATTGTGAGGTTTTTCATTTACTATATAATATACACCACATATTTTGAAAACATATATCTCACGAGTCACGATACTTCGCCTTACAATTATTTTAAGTAATTTTATAGTTAAGGAGTGTAGTTGTTACGTGAACTTAAATATTTATGGTAGTTTCTATAATTTAAATAATGTTAAAGGAGTGTAGTGGGTCATCTTAAGCCTCTCACTTTGTACTTAAATCTTGATTTTGGGATATTTTTTATTATTTTAAATAATATTATAATAAAGGAGTGTGATAATTATTTAATGTTTTTGAAAATCTAACTTAGATCTTTTTATATGGTAAATTATAAAACTTTTAAGAAATAATAAAATTATATTATATTGATAATAAATAAATTTAAATATTTTTGTGATAACTTCCAAATTTAATAATTACAAAATATTTATGAAGTAATTAAATTATATTATATAACATCTTAAATATTTCTACTTAAAAAAACATTTATTTTATTTTTTAAACTTTATTTTTATTTGAAGAGTTATTTGTATTTAGTTATTTTATTTATTAAAGAGTTATTTAATTTTAGTTATTGAGTAAATGTTTTGATTAGTTCATCAAGAAAAAGGGGTCCTGAACCCTATACAAAAGAGCCCACACGGCAAAAAGGCCTCAAACGTGCCAAAAATAGCACATTAACAACACACACAAAATGAAGCTAATCAAAAACATGAAACAACAAAAAACTAAGAACTATCAGTAGTGCCATACTTGGCCAAGAAATTGACCATGTCCTTATAATCACCAAGGCTATCCGGTCCAACATCCCTAACCTTGTTGTCGAAGTCTTTAACTGATGTAGAGGCACTTGGATAGGAGGAAGATAGGACAAGTTGACAAGGTTTACACTACACCAAAAAGCCCAAATTCAAGGTTCTTCATACAAAAGTGGGAACAACAGTTAGGGGCTCTAATTTCTTCATGGAAAAGGTGATTTCAAATGTTGTGGGACCCATTCCAATCATTGACAAAGATAGACCAAACTCAGGATTAGCACTTCCTTCACAAACCCAAGAAATGACTTGTAGCCCTAAAAAAGGAGAACAATTCTAATAACTTTTGATACAGACCTTCAAGTACAGATCTTGGACAATCAGGAGATACCCATTTGGACTCCCTATCACATATCCAAGAATGGGTATTGGTTGTTTTGGATGGTATGACTCAACCTAAGCCCCTCCTAATGAATTATTGTCCCAATTAGGCCTAATTTGTGAAGCAACTACCCTTGGATGGAGGCTTATAACTCTCAGGACTACTTGAACATGTCAGGGACCTCCTAAAACCATAGAATCTAGACTTTACTTGCTTCTAGACTTGACTATCATCAAATTTCATATTGTTGTTGTCTCTTACAAGCTCCTAGCACATGGTTTTGCTAGGGTTCTTCACATGAACTGCCTCCAATCTTCTACTCTGCCCAAACTCTTGCAAAATAACATTGAAACAACATAATAACTAATGAACACTAATGAACACAACATAATAATGGACTATGGAAAACTAATGAACACAACATAATAACAATCCATCCCACTGATCTATGAGGTCTTACATCAGTGGAATGGAGGAAAATTCATAGATTGCAACCAAAACCCTAAGATAGGGTTTTACAAACTAAGTTTAGAGAAAACCTTATAACTCTCTACCACAAGAATTTCAAAACACCAAACTGAATTCAAAGGGAAGTTAACATCATGTTCTAACTTATCAATTCATGTAAGAATGAAAAAAACCCCATACCTCTGCACAGTATGGACTATAGCAACAAGGGAACTCAGAAAAATAGTCACCAAAGAGCAGTCAGAGGAGAATAGGTATATCTTGCTTTCTAGTTAGTGTCAAAACATCAAACCACCCTTGGTTGAAAGCTACTTCACTGCTCCACACATGCCACTAAATTAGGAACCATGACAGTTCCGCACAGAAGCAGAGTACGGCTCAGAACAGCAGGTTTACACAAAAAAATGGACAGAATAGAGGTTTCTTTGTTTATTTCTTATTGAAAACTTCACCAAGAATGCTTCCCCCTCTACAATGGCATCTGTAGAGTCTTATTAACCTTCCTTGAGGTCATTGAAGCAATTGAGGGCAGTTTTGGGTCAATGGAACTGTGCAACAACCATCGAACTACCCTATTTTCTAACTACAGCAAACTAATTACATATGTTTAGCAGAGTTACATCTGTTGTTTGGCTTAACACTACCTTCACACAGGTTTACAATGCAATTAGGCTTTGAACATCACCTTAGACTCCTTGACATGCCTTAACAAGGCTTACAATCATGAAGATTGTCTCTACATGCCTTAGAAAGGCTTTACAAATGTGACTGCCTCCTACAAGACAACAATATGTAGAAATTTGGACATAGTCCTTATTACAATCATGAATGGTCTTCTAGGACCTTATTGGAGCAAGACAACATCAACCACAAACATGAAGACAAGTATGAAACAAAACATAGGTGATCTCCTTGGTGCTCCTGCACCATTAACAACAACAAACACAGAAGCAACGCGATGAAGAGCCTTGGTAGCAAACTCCGTCATAGTATGCCACTTCTTCTGCATCTTGTCCATCCTAGCCTTGAGCACCGCTAGGTCATCAGCTGTCCTAGCACATAAAGAGAAACTTCCTTTCTTCTTCCGGCCCCGGGTTTCCTCAGCGCCCACCTCCATCTCTTCTGCACCAGGCTTTTTCAACTCAGCAAAGTGGCTTGTTATTGAGTAAATGTTAAAATAAATAGTGCTTGTCTATTCTTATCATCTACTTAAGTCTATTAAATAATTTATATAGATATTAAAAACTATCATAGATATCTTAAATACATCTATCTAAAAAATGTGGAGGCACCTATCTATTCTCAATAATAGATTCAATATAGGTGCCTTGAAGACTGATAATCAATTCTCAATAACAATTCCAATATAGGCCCCTCAAGAATAATATCTCTCTACATATAGATCTATTTAAGATATCTATGCTAGTTTAATAATTTTATTAATTTATTAATTTGATTATTTTATGAATTATATATAAATTTTATTAAAAAAATATTTTATTAATTTATTAATTTTATCTATTTATATATATTTTAATTTTCTTCATTTTCTTCATTTTAATTTTCTTAATTTTTAAATAATTATATGAGTAAATATGCATAAATTAGTCTTTCTAAAATTTAGAAAAATAAAGTACATACTATTTATTTAAAATATAGACATTTGTAGACACCTAAAATTGACCATATCCTTACAACACCTCTAACAACACTTTCTACACCACCTTATGTCACTTTGTGAACATTCATCCTAAGACTTCCTTTAGCATACCCCCTTGATTAATTAAATCATTTTATTTAAATAATCAGGATTAATTCTCAAATTAATTAAATAAATTATCTTTATTTAATTAATTTAAATCTATTTTATCCCTTCAACAAAATTAATTAAATAAATTATATTTATTTAAGTAATTTAATCCATTTCCCTTTAGTCAAATTAATTAAATAAATTTTATTTATTTAATTAATTTAATCCTCCCACATCATCATTGTTCAATAATTAATTAAATGATTGATTATTTTCCACTTGTCCTAATCCTCATCCTGATGTAGGAGCACTAGGGCGCACATGCAATCGACATCACCCAAAATGATTTGTAGTTGTTTATTTTAGTTTTAGTTTGCTTAGGTTTTGTTTTGGCCTCACATCATTCGCGACACATGGTGTGATCAAACTGGCAGGAAACTAGTTTTTGTTGGTTGTCGTTTTTTAGTGCATAATAGGATGCCTCCATGAAAACAATTGTTTAAGTGGAATGATGAGGTTTGATGATGAATCCACTTATGAACAGGTTGCTAAATCCATTCCAGATTTGATGCTAAAGATTTCATAGTCATACACCTTACGGTTTTGGAGATATAACTATTTCATGACTTGCACTGGCAGATTGACGAAACTTTAAAATCTTGAGTTTCGTGAGATTTGAAGCAAAATGACTTGATGAGAGGATTCAAAATGTTTCAAGTTACAAACCTCTATAAGTTTTTGTGAGTTTCTGAACTCTTGGTAAAAAGTTGTGTCAAAAGTTAGTTTTCAGCTTCGTCGATCGATTGTCGAATGGTACTGTTTGATTGAAGCGTCTGATTTTCACCTGTGTCATGCATTTTACCATGATCCTTGTTGGAAAGTTAAACTGAGGTATCATGATTAAACAAGAAATTTTATGGTGGACCTTATGAAGGTTTTCTTTATATAGTCTATAAACTAGCACCTGGATAGAAAAGGCAAAAGGTTATTAAGCAAAGTAAACTTAAAAGGGATGCTTTCATTGCTATATGGACTATGGAAGACAAAGTTTCATTTCCTTATCCTTGGCATAGACAAGCTGGGAAAACTACATTACTGGAAAAGCTAAAAAATATGTTTTAGATTCTGAAGGGCTTCCACCTGACCAAATTGTCCCAATAGTGGGGCTCAACATTGGGCGTACAAAATCAAAGCTTGGGAGAGCAAATTGGCTTATGCACAATTTGGAAAAATGCTATGAGGAGGTACGTGCTGCAATATATGTTGTTGATGTGGCTTGAGGACACAAAGTCTACTTTAGAAAAGATTTTGAGGCACAAACAAATATAAGTGTATGCACCACCAATGCTACGTTAAAGCAAAACATTCATATTGAGCTCTACCTTGAGACACTCGCATGAGGAATTGGGCTACGTTATGCAGTGCCTTAGAAGAATATAATCAACATGGAGGGTGCTTATACCAAGTGTCTCTTATGAGACTTTCAAACAGGGAATTTAGGCACTAAAATGTGGATATGAAGCGCTACGTTTAGGAAGAAACTAAAATATACTTACTTAAGTTTTGATCGCCTCTATTAGAAGCCAAAACCAGTAGGGAAGATACCGAAGTCAACACAAAATGGAACACCTTATAAGACAATTGAAATGCCCTGTATATCAAAGAAAAAGAGGGAGAATAAAAAAGGGTGATGCCTTATTTTTGGTGGGGGAAATTCCTTAGGAAATGAAATGCCACAATTAAAAAAAGGCTATAGAAGATTAACAAAGGAAAAAGTAGAAAATGGATGGGAGGGGGACTCTGTGAAGATGTGCGACCAAATATAGGAGAATGAAGTTCATTGCAAGAGAAAACACATATAATTGAGTGTAGAACCAAGAGGGCGATTCAAGAAGTTAGAAAATTACAGAGGAGGTTGAGATAGTCACCAAAGACAGTAAGAGAAGGTGGCCATAAATGGCTGAGAATAAAAATGTTGTATTGTAGATAATGTAATATTGTTTGATGATTGTGAAATTTTACTTTGAATTTGAATAAAGTGAAAGAGGGTTGTGTTGCAATCTTTTATTGGATTTGGGTAAAGCATTGTGTGATTGCATTAGTGAATTGTGGTTAAGATTTTGTTTTCTATGAGAGGGGAGGACCTACTTGCATTATATGGTGTCAAAGCAGGAGATCTTGAGAGTGGAGAGAATCCACCATGACCTATAGGAGAGTGAAGCGATTGTAGAGAAGAAGGTCGTGTGAGGGCTATTGCAAGTAGGAAAAGTCCTAAGCAGTGAGAGAGCTTGAAGCCATGAATGAAAGTGTTTTGTAGATTGCAGAGTATGGGATGTGTATGTGAAATATTGCAACATTGAGATGAGATGGGGATATTATTGAGGAAGAGGCCCGTGATTTGGGAAACGTGGAAATGGTATGAATAAATAAGACATGGAGAATGATCAAAAATATAAACAAGATATTGGATAAGCTAGAAAAATTGGAGGCACAACTGAGTAAACAAAAAGACATGAGAAAAGAAGATGAGGATGGAGTGAACAATGAAGAGCCTACAACAGAGGTAGTTGAAGAGGAGAAAAACGAAGATGCAGCTATGGAAATTGAAGTTGTAGCAATGGAGTGTGAGGATGTTGCAGCAAATGGTGAAGATGAAAATGATTTGTTGTTAAGGATATTAGCGATAGAAAAAGAATGGAAGGAAAAGATTGTTGTTGCAGCAAAGAGTGAAGAAGGAAAAGTCGTAGTTGATGGTGATGAGGAAGATGTTGTAGCAGAGGTAAATATTATTGTATTTTGTGATGATGTTGATTTCCCTCTATTTGCTATGATGAGGGTTGGAGAGTATGAACAAAAATACATAGAAATCTTTAATTTCCATAGAGTTGTAGATGCATATTTTGTTGAGGATGTTACAAGTAGTGATGTGGATGGTGAAAGATTTTGGTGGAGATGGTTAGTTGATGGTGGGATGGATCCCACAAAGGAGGAGAGGAGAGTAGAGAGCATTTGGTGGAGGAGGACGACATATGGTGGATGTGAATCCATGAGAGGAGAAGGGAATGGTGAATGGAGTTGTGGGAGGAGAATGACGATTGTGCCAGCGAGATATTGGAAAAAGAGGAAGAAGACATAACTTGTGCACATGGCTTAGCAATGGAGTTCACTATAGGTTGGTTGCAACCTGAAAGGGTAGTTTGACTACTCAACTCCACTTTTGTGAGCCTATGCTCACAAACATTCTATTCAGCATGTTTAATGCAGGAGCACCCAGGTGCATGTACAATTGGCATAACCCCAAAAGATTTGAAGTTGTTTATTTCAATTTTAATTTGATTAGGTTTTGTTTTGGCCTCTCACAGCATTGTCGACACATGGTGTGATCAAATTGGTAGGAAACTAGTTTTTTCCAGTTGTCAGTTTCAGCACATAACAGGTTGCCTCCACAAAATCAATTGTTCATGTGGATTGATGAGGTTTGATGATGACTCCTCTTATGACCAAGTTTTTTACTCCATTTGGATTTGATGCCGAAGATTTCATAGTCGTGCGCCTTAAGGTTTTGGTGATATAATTGTTTCACAACTTGCACTGGCAGATTGGCAAAACTTTAAAATCTTGAGTTTTGTGAGGTTTGAAGAAGAATTACTTGACAGGAGGCTTCAAAATTTTGAGTTACACACCTCTATAAGTTTTCATGAGTTTATAAACTCCTAGTAAAAAGTTGTGTCAAAAGTCAGTTTTCAGCTTCATCGTTCGATTGTAGAATGGTACTGTTTGATTGAAGCGATTGATTTTTAGTTGTGTCATGCATTTTACAATGCTCCTTGTTGGAGATTTGAACTGAGGTATCATGATTAAATAGGAAATGTTATGGTGGACCTTTCAAAGGTTTTCTTCATATAGTCTATAAACTAGCACCTTGATAGAAAAGGCAAAAGGTTATTAAGCAAAGTAAACTTAAAAGGGATATTTTCATTGCTATATGGACTATGAAAAACATAGTTCATGTACTTATTATTGGTATCGACAAGCTAGGAAAACTACATTACTAGAAAATCTAGAAACTATGTTTTAGATTCTGAAGGGCTTCCACCTGACCAAATTGTCCCAACAGTGGGGCTAAACATTGGGCGTACAGAATCAAAGCTTGGGAGAGTAGATTGGCTTATGCACAATTTGGAAAAATGCTATGAGGAGGTGCGTGCTGCAATATGTGTTGTTGATGCGGCTTGAGCACACAAAGTTTGATTTAGAAAAGATTTTGAGGCACAAACAAATATAAGTCTGTGCACCACCAATGCTACGTTAAAGCAAAACATTGATATTGAGCTCTGCCTTGAGACACCCACGTGAGGAATTGGGATACATTATGCAATGCCTTAGAAGAATATAAACAACATGGAGGGCACTTATACCAAGTGTCTCTTATGAGACTTTCAAAACATGGAATTCAGGCACTAAAATGTGGATATGAAGCACCACGTTTAAGAAGAAACTACAATATACTTAAGTTTTTATCACCTCTATTAGAAGGCAAAACCAACAGGGAAGATATCAAAGTCAACACGAAATGGAATGCCTTATAAGGCAATTGAAATGCCCTATATATCAAAGAAAAAGAGGGAGAATAAAAAAGGATGATGCCTTATTTTTGGTGGGGGAAATTCCTTAGGAAATGAAATGCCACAATTAACAAAAGGCGGTAGTAGATTAAGGAAGGAAAAGCAACAAATGGATGGGAGGGGGACTCTGTGAAGACATGCAGCCAGATATAGGAAAATGAAGTTTGCTGCAACAAAAAAGACATACAATTGAGTGTAGAACCAAGAGGGAGATAACAGGTAGGGTTGGTCCCTAAAGAAGTTAGAGAATTATAGAGGAGGTTGAGATTGTCACGAATGATAGTAAGAGAAGGAAGGAAATAGAGAAGGTGACCAAAAATGGCTGAGAATAAAAATGTTGTATTGCAGATAGTGATATTGTTTGATGATTATGAAATTTTACTTTGAATTTGAATAAAGTGAAAGAGGGTTGTGTTGCAATCTTGTATTGGATTTGGGCAGAGCATTGCCTATTTGTATTAGTGAAATGTGGTTAAGATTTTGTTTTCTACGAGAGGGGAGGACCTCCTTGCATTACATCCACTTGCCACAAATAATAAATAAGAGTCACATGACTAGCTAAGAGCCTGTCCAAATTCATTGAACTCCCACAAAAGTCAAACTAACTTTTCATCTCCACCACTCATTTCATACTACATCTCTCAATCTTAGCTATTCACATAAAGAATGCCCTAGAAGCTTCCATCTTCACCTCTTAATCCTAACCATCCATTTCCATACTCCACCTCTTAATCTTAGCCATCCATCCTATCATCCAAAAATCTATAAATCAAACATCAACCAAACCATTTGAGGTCTCCATGTTATTCAAAGTTATGCTCCTAGAATGAGCAATTAACATATATAATCAATATCAAGAGCAAATCAAGTGGAGCAAGGGTGTAAGGAGAAAGAGTGATTTGAGTAAGTATATTGTGTATTTGCATTATCTTTGTGTTATTTTCCTCATCTCATTTTCTTGTCTTCAACATTAAATAAAATAAAATAGTAAGTATTAATTTTGATTCAAGTATAAATAAAATAATAAGTAAAACCAAAACATAACCAACATATATTTAAAAAATATATAATTAAATATTAAATTAACTTTTTAATCATTGGGATCAGATAAATTATTAATTTTTATATAATATAGATTATAGGATTTTTTTTTCGGTATTTTCTTCGGCAACAGTTTTCAACTTTAGGGTTTCGCTGCCAGCAAGGTGGCGTCACTGGAAGGAAAGGCGGTCGACGGCGGAGGACAGATGGAGGTCCCCACACGTGCAACTGCATCAAGTGCTATTACTCCAACCTTTCCCTCTAATTCTAATCTACAATTTACATTTTCGGCAGGTAACACATTTAATAGCTCGGCGTCCTCTGTACCCGCCTCGGCTACGACAAAAGCTGGTCCTCAACCAAAAAACAATGGCTCTTCTCCTCTTGCTAGTTCCACCGCCTTCAAGCCCAAAACTTTTTCAGAGGCGGTGGCTCAGTCTGCGGGTATTATCGACGCCAAAGCTAGGTTTGTGGTTGCTAGTCTTGATGCAAATGAGGCCGCCCCAACTGGTAAGACCCCTTTGGCTTCCTCGGTACCATTCTCTTTAAATCCCAATTTAGAGATGATTGCAGAAATTGTTAAAGAGAAGAATAGACTTAAAGATACTGCTATTTTCTTTGTGGCTGTTGAGGTTGATAAATGTCCTCCCCGTAAGTTTTTGGATGACTGGTTCTATAATTTTTGGAATATCAAGCTTGGTTTTCACATTTCCTTTTGCAGACAAATTCAAAAGGGTTTATTTGTTATATTTTTTGTGAATAATGAAGCTCAAAAAGAGGTGTTAAAAAAGAAATATTGGTCTGTTGGTTCAACCTCTTTCCGTGCGTTGGCCTGGACCCTTGAGACCGCCCATGAAGAGGTGTTGGCTTTGTCTACTCCCAGATGGATCTTGGTCAAAAATGTCCCTCCCTTTCTCTAGCGTTTCTTGCCCCAGCTATTAGAACCCATGGGCAAAACTATTAGAATGGATGACACGGTGAGGCTTGTCCCGCATATGGATGCTAGGGTTCTCATCTCGCTTCTCCCTGGTAAAGAAATTCCTCCTGAGATCTCTGTTAATGTGCTTAATGAGTGTTTTGTCTGCCCTGTTGAAATATTAGGCGGTTTAAATGCTTGTTTTTTATGTAGAAAAGAAGGTCACCTCCGAAAGGACTATCCTATTATTAAGAAACCATCGGCCAAACCCATTAATAACCCTAATCAGTCGAGTAACCCTTCATCGATTCCCTCTACTATTGATTCTTCTTCCATGAGTCCTCCCGGGCCTCCTATTATTATCCAGAATACCCCTCCGGCTTATCTTTTACTCTTACCTCCTCCCCCAAAGGTTTTGGGCCCTGAATTAGATGATGGTTTTACTGTGGTTAGGAACAAGAAATGAAAAGGGAATAATTCTAGCAAACCATTGCCAAAAATCCCTAATGTTGTTTCTGTCCCTCCTACTTCCGCTTTTCCTTTACAGAGCTCTGATATGATTGTTGCTAATTCCACCAAGCCCGTTTCTAATGCTCAAAAATTGCCACCAAAGGAGTTTAAAGAAATTGATGAGGAGGAGTTCATATTAGAAGTTATTCATGCTCAGGGTACTTCTTTGGCTATGGACATTGAATCCTCAGACTGTGAAGTGGATCCTAAATCTGAGGATCCTGCCTCAAAAAGGCGTGGAAGGCGTGGTAGGCCTCCTGGATCCAAGAATAAACCAGTGACTAAGAAAACTAGTGATAATTCTAGCTTAAGCCCTGATGTTGATGCGTGCTCTACCCCTATCTTTGGTTCTCAATGAATTGTCTTTCGTGGAATATTAGGGGGCTCGAATCTCCTGACAGAAAGTTTGTGATTAAGCGTCTGTTAAATTCGTTTAATTCTATTGATATTTTCATGATGCAAGAAATTAAGTCCACTGGTTTCACTCTTGAAACCAATCTTAATTATATCTGGTATGATGCTATCAAATTTCATTCTAATCATAACAGAGGTAAAGGGGGCATTGATGTTCTTGTCAATCCTAAATGGAGTCCCCTCATCATTAACAATGGAGTTTCTCCCTATCAAAGGGCTGTTTGGTTTACTATGAATTTTGACAATAATCGGATTGGATTCTGCTCTATTTATGCTCCTAATGATGTCAAAGATTTAATCTCCCTTTGGAAGTGGCTTGCCTCCCTACCTGATATTCCTTGGTTTTTTGGAGGGGATTTCAACATGATTGAATCCCAAATGGATAAAATTGGGGGTAATCCCTTCAAATGGAAGGATTGTGAGAATGTGCACTGGTCTAATTTTATTTGCTCAAAAAATTTATTCGATCCTCTTGCTAATAACAAAGAGAATAATCCTAGATTATGGCACACTTGGTGTAATTTCCAGCAAGGGCATGCTAGGATATATTCTAGGCTTGATCGTTTTTATGGTAATAAAGATTTTTTCTCCTTCATCCCTGATCATAATGGTAATATTATTTTGGTTTCTGCTACTGCTTTGTCTGATCATCACCCCATCTTTGCTCATGTTATTTTTAATGCTGCTCTCGTTAGGCAGAAGCCTGTTTGTGGTAAGTTTATCTTAAATACTAAGCTTCTTCAAAATGAGGATATTCTTTGTGCCATTCAAATTATCAGAAATTTTAACCAATTTAAGGACTCCTCCATGATTAATAGATGGAAGGCTAACCTTTTATCTTGGAAAAATTTTCTTCAAACTATAGGTCAAAAATTTGCTAAAGATTATCGATTCATTCAGAAACGGCTCTGTTCTGATCTTCAGAACACTGAGATGGAGGTTCAATCTAACTCCTCTAACCCGGACCTTGTTAAAGGGGTGCTCTTGGCTAAAGATGCTCTTAGTAGGCACCAACAATCTAAGATCCAAGGTGCTAAAATCAGGTTGAGAGCTAATTGGATCCATCATGGTGATAGAGGATCGAAATTCTTTTTTAACCTTCTTAAGCATAAACAAATCAAAGAATCTATTGACAAACTTGTTATTAATGATCAGAAAATTTCAGACCCTGCTAGTATTATGACTGCTTTTACTGATTATTACAGTAATTTGTTTTCCTCTAAGGATTCTAGGGAAGCTGAAGTGGCTAGAATTAATTGCAAGGTTCTTATCCCGAATAAGCTAGAATCCACTGATTGCCTATTCCTTTCCACTCCTATTTCTATTGATGAAATTGTTGGGGCTATTAAGTCCCTTAAGGATGATAAGGCCCCTGGGCCTGATGGTCTTTCTGTCGATTTTTACAAAGCTAATATCAATTGGATTAGTAAAGACTTGCTGGAATTGTACAATGAGGCTATGATTGGTGGATCTCTTGGCTTTGAGATTAACAGGGGAATTATTAAGCTAGGATGGGGATAAGACTCTTATTAGAAATTGGAGGCCTATTACCCTTCTTAATGTGTCTTATAAAATTCTGGCCAAAGTGTTAGCCCTCAGGTTGGTTCACATTCTTCCTAAGATTGTTAGCTCTACCCAAACTGGCTTCATTAAAGGTAGATATATTCTTGAGAATCTTATCACGGCCTGGGAAGCCATGGATTGGGCTAAATGCCCTCATCAAAACTCTGTTGTTTTGCTTCTTGATTTCGAGAAGGCCTATGACAGGGTTGAGTGGAAGTTTATAATCATGATGCTTCAATCTTTTGGATTTCCTCCTTACTTTTGCAATGCTGTTCAAATTCTTCTCAATGATGCTTTTGCCTAAATTGAGATTAATGGTTCTCTGTCTGATCCTTTCCCTCTCGGGCAATCTATAAGGCAAGGTTGCCCGTTAGCTCCTGCTCTTTTTGTCATTGTTGCTGAAGCTTTATATTATATTCTCAGGGATAATACTTTGTCCCCAGAAGTCAGGGGCCTTTACCTCCCTAATGATGATGAGCTTTTAAATAGCCAATTTGCTGATGATACTACTCTTTTCTTTGAGCTCTCTAATAACAATTTTTTAAATTTGCAAGCTAAATTAGATTTGTTTTGCACCATCTCTGGAGCTCGTATCTCCTAGGCTAAGTCTATTTGTTTGGGTTGGGATGAGCAACCTCCTAGTTGGTTTTCCCATCATAATTATCAATGGGGTGGTCCTAATAAAGTTGTTAAGTATCTTGGTATCCCTTACTCGGTTGATCCTTCTCTTAAGGATATGTGGGATTGGGTTAAGGCTAAGATTATGAATAAGCTTAATAAATGGCACAATAGATTCTTGTCTCTTGCTGGGAGAATTCAAGTTTGCCAAAAGCTTTTGTCCTCTTATAATATTTATTATTCTTCTGCCTGGATGTTCAGTAATTATCAAATTCTTGAAATTCAAAAAGCCATTAGATTTTTTCTTTGGTCGGATGGTAAAGGTAATAAAAAATGTCATAGTGTTAATTGGAAACGGTGTCATATGGATAAGACCCTGGGAGGGCTTGGGCTGAAAGATCTTAAGTTACAAGGAATTGCTCTTGCTGCCAAATGGATTTTTCATTCTCTAGAGGATGATAGTCCTTGAAAAGTGCTAGTTAGACATAACATTGAGAGAGGTTATCCCAAGAAAGCTAGTTCTTGGAAGAATCTCCCCTTCTGTGACTTGATTGTTGGTAAATTCTCGGTTGTTGTTCAAGGTTCTGCCATATTTAAATCCATTTGGCGGGCCTGGGAACATGTCCGGTTGTATATTACCAATAAAGAATTCCATAATGATAATTATCTCCATGGTGAGAGGTCCATTTGGTGGAACTTGAGCATTAATGATAAACCCCTAGCCCTCTATCAGGGATGCTCTGCTAGGTTCTGGGCTAAGTCTGGTATTACTCAATTTGCTGATATCTTTGAACATGACAATCTTATTCCTTGGGCTGATCTCAAGTGCAGATTTAACTTACCTGATTCTCACAAGAAGACTTATAATCTGATTATTCTTGCTGCTAAGGATATCCCTGCCACTTGCCATGTTGATTCGTACAGATTCCTTAAGTGCAAGTGGCCAAATGGTATTGTCTTAGATAAGCTTAAAGCTAAGAACATTTATAAAATTATTGATCACAATGGTGATATTCTTGAACATATTAATAAAGTTTGGTATTGTTCTTTTGATGATAATTCTTGGAATAAATTGCTGGATAGTATTTGGAAAAGCCCTATTGAGCCTAAAATTCAATGTTTTAAGTGGCTGGTTTTACTTGATAGATTACCGATCAGAAGTGACTCTCATTCTACTGATGATTGTAGTATCTGCAGATTTGACTATCTTTTTGCTAAAGAAATTTGGAGACTCTTTGGTATTGTTTATCCTATTAATGTTAACATTCTTCAGATGGTTACTGGGTATATTAATGGTATTAGTAAAGATGCAAATTGTTTTTGGAATATTCTCTCTTCTAACATTCTTTGGCAGATCTGGAAGTGTAGGAATGAAGAGAAATACCAAGGTAAGCCAAGGGATCTTACTGAGTGTTTTCGTAAACTCACTTATTTTAAAATCTTCTTGCAGGTTCAAACTACTATGATGATCGAGAAGGAAAAGCTCAGGAAGTTCCTCAAAGATGGTCAAGCCACGTTTTTTATTTATGAGCTCAAGTATGGTTACCAGTGGCGTAAGACTCTGGATGATCAGCAAATGTTCAAGGACACTTTATGGAGACTGAACCAGGTGATCAAAAGGAACCAAAATACAAGAAAGGAAGAGATCTTTATGCTGGCCCAAATTCAGGAGAGGAAGAACATTGTCTGGATGGAAGGCCCACTCGGTTGGACCGTGTGGGTTGATACTTACCCTGATATTCTGCACTAGTGTTTGGCTGTTGTTCATGATCTTGTATATCTGTATAGTTGATACTGTGGTTTGATGTGAGGCTTTGCCTCTGTCCTGGTGATTCTTGGTGAACTGTTATTCTTTTTGGTACTCTCTATAGCTAATAGAAAAAAAATATAGATTATTAAATATTAAACATAAAATATATAATTTAATTTAAAATATTAAATATATTATATATTTACCATTTATTTATGTCTTTATTTAAATATATTTTTTTGATAAAAAAATTTGTATTTTAACTATATCTATTATTATCTATTATATTCTATATAATATAAATTATTATAAATAAATATAATATCATATAACTAATACATATAATATATATTTTTACACAAGTACTATTTAAATTGACCTCATTTCATTTTGATGATACTTATAGTAAAATTAAAACAAAATATAATGTAAATTATATTTTGGCAATGAAATATAATTAAATTCACTATTATATAATATATTTTATAAAATGTATAATTATATAAATATATTTCTAATATATTAGGAAAACCACATATTTACATTAAATATATTGACTATTCACTATTTATATATTTGTTATTAAATTATAAATTTATTTTACATATGGAATGTTATATATGTCATTGTGCATTATATTCTATTTGATAGTTATTTTATTGTATTTACTTAAGAGTTATTCTATTTTATGTTATTGTCTTAACAATTACTATTTTGATAGTTTTTATTTTTATTTTTTTTTTATTTATGTTGGATGTGGTTTTGTTTTTATTATTATTTTTATATCGGTAGTTTAATAGTTTTTGTTAACATGGTCACGCCATTACACTCCACCCCTTCTCCCACTTAGTTATGCCTCTCGACATAATTAACTCTCTCTCTCGATATATATAAAGGAAAATGAGCAATAACAATGAATGATTCTCGATATATGAGTTAGATAGTAACATTATGTAAGCACACTTTTCAAAAATGATAGAGGAATCAAGTACTAAGCTTCATGTGCAATTTCATGGTATCCTTCTATAAATTGTCTCCAGAGACTTGAGCTAATGTTTTATGATGTGATTTGAGAATGTTTTTCATTACATATTGGTAGATATTCTAGTCTATGTTTTGGGTTAATTCTAAATTGCAAAATTGATCTCCATGCCTATGGATTTGACATTTATTTGCGGACTTGATTTGTACATACTTGACTATCTAAAAGTTGTTGCCATGGGCATCCAAAAAATGCAATTAGGAAAGCCTAACTTGGTATCTATAGCTACCATGGGATTTTTCTATGCAAGGCATCTTCTCAAATTAGTCAGACCCTTAAGCCAATTTAATAGTGTGAACAAGATCGAAGATAAATTAAGTAATCATGCAAAGATGCCTAATTTGTCATTATTGATGTAGATGTTGATGCTAGCTAATATTGTAATGCTTATATTATGCTCTCTAAGTGATGATGCAATTGTCAAAATCAAAGATGAGATGATTAAATGATCATAAAATGAATTATGGTTTATCCTTTATTCAATACCCTAGTGTGCAAATTGAATGTTTTCTAGGCTCAAATCAACAAATAACAACTAATAGGAAGGGGGTCGACTTCGGCCCACAAATTTAAATGTGAAAACCAAGAGGGTGAAATCTATGTTTTGGTTTTGACCTAGGTTAAAAATTGTATCTATTGATTTAACTTGGAAGAAAGAATGGGTAAGCTTAAGATCAAATCCCCACTACATAGAAACATGCCACTTGTGCACTAATCATTGCATATGAGACAATTAGGTCAAAATGATTCCAAAATAGAGCGGAGAAGTGGATATTAGAGAGATTTTTGTTTTCAAAAGAAGAGTGATATACATATAACACTTTGTTTCTTTAGACTAACCAAATTAGCTCTTGTTACTTTAAAAGAAATAAAATGATGTGAATTAGGCACAAGAAGTTAGTGATAAGATAATGATAATGATAATGATATTAATGTCCACAAAAGGCCAAAATTAATCCATGTCATTGGAAAACTACAATGTAAAGAAAGAATAGGGAGTGTCAGCACAACTCTAATAACTTAAAAGGGAACAAAAATAAGTACTAAAGAGAAAGGAAATGAAAATAAATCATATCCTTCAATTCCTCACAAGTCTCATCATATCAAAAATTGTGTCAAGATGGTCATTTCTTATTCTATCCTAAGAAGAAACAATGTAAATGCAAGAAACAATTATCTAAATAAGAGTATTATGAAAGCAAAGTCTTTATGAAGATATTAACAAATATCAAACAGCTCTTGAAAGAAAAAAGCTAAATATCTCTATTTCTTATAAACCATAAAAATTTATGATGCTATTGAAGAATATAATGATCAATCTCAATACAGAAAGCAAGTGAATAAACTGTATTCTTTAAAAAAAACTCAAACTACATAACAGTTAGACAAGCAAACAAAAACATCCCAGCAAATTATGTATTGATAGAAAGTCATATATGCAAGAGAAGGGTTTTCTTAGTCTTAAGTCATAAATATTTTTATGGTCTGAAAGCTATGGCAATGCGCAAATAAATACTCCAACATCTCTAATTACTCAGATTTATTATTGATGTCTAGCTTAAGGATCCCCATGTCAATGCTGTCATGATTGGAATTCTCACTTTACTAAGCTTCACATTTGTTCTTATATATTGCTCATAGCTGTTCACAACTTCTATAGCAGTAACAAAACTTACAGAATCAAAACTAGGAAGCTCCATCTGTTGAGCTATATACATGCAAACAAACCTATCTTCATTCGGATCTCATAAATATAGGTCCAGATATATCTAAAAAGCAACTCTAGTAGTAACACGCTTAAAGGCCATTGTTAAGTCTAGGATCCGTGCAAAAGTGGCATACTGTAAAGATGCATAATCTTAAGCCACTTAAAAAAAAAATGTTTTATTGAAAGGAGTGGGCCCAACATTGCAATGCAGAATATCAGCGATTCACAAATCTGGAATAAAATGAAACAGAGTGTAGTTTTGTTAATCTGTCTTTTGCAGTCCCACAGACAACGTCAGATCTAAATCCAAATCAACAACAGATGTGGCTGGCTCTCGACTTGAAATTTTACTCTCCTCAGGAAGCAAGATTGATGTTCCTCTGTCAGTGGATGTTGGGAGAAAGCAGTGAAAAGGCACACTGCATCCTTTCTGGTGTTGAGAATCTTGTGAGGTGATGATGGGGCCAACCCCATCTAATGTATATGATGGGAAGCCTGTTGCTTCATCTTTCAATTCTTCACAAGTTTCCTGAATAGAAAATTATACCGAATCAATGCTAAAGAAATGAGACCCTAGAAGCTTAAATCATGATGTTCTTTCTTGACAATTAAAAAAGACTACACTTCACCAATGTTCCTATTTCTGGATCTGTTTACTTTTTTGTTTTGGTTTGATTAGAAGACATACACTCACAATATTCAGATTCTGAACGGAGATAATATACAGATAAGTAAAACTGAATTACCTGTTCTTGATTGATGGGTGTATTGTCGAACACCATGCTATGATGGCAAGCCTGAGGAGAAGCAACATGTTCTAATTTATCCTCATTACTGGAAGAAGGCAATCCAAGAGTCAAAAGTGGACCATTCCCATCACCAGTTTTTATCTCTGATGAAATATTATTCTGTGGTGAAGGTTTCCAATCTAGACTGAAACCACGCTGCACAGATATTGAACTCCAGTGAATGCGGCTTCCCATGGTAATCTGACCACAGCAGAGGACTGAAAACATGTAGCTCCGATCAGGAAACCCTATAAAAAACAAAGGAAAACAGGAAGACAGTTCTATTAAGTTCACTCTAATATTAGAAAACCTTTCATAGGCTACTATTTTTAGTTACAATTACACGACCCATGCAATACAAAACTTTAAAATTTAGAATATTTATTTAGGGAATGAAATTTACTATCATTTCATAGCTATATTATATTGTGAGGCTTTTTAATTTACTATATAATAGACGACACATATTTTGGAAATATATATATCAAGATATTTTCCCTTCACAATTTTTTAAGCAATATTATAGGTAAGGGGTGTGGTGGTTGTCCACTATACTTAAATATCATATTATCATCCACTTCAACAGTCAAAGTTAATTATAGTCAATAAGAATAAGACAAATATTTACTGTTTTTTGTTGTAAATGAGGTGTAAAATTGTTATTGATTTTTTAACCATAAAGTGGATGATATTTAAGTAGAGTGGATTGTTGCCGGAATGTGTGGAAATTTGAACTTAACTATTTATGATAGTTTCTATAATTTAAATAATGTTAAAGGAGTATAATGGGTCATCTTAAGGCCTAAGAATTGGAACTTAAATCTTGATTTTGGGATATTTTTTATTATTTTAAATAATATTATAATAAAGGAGTGTGATAATTATCTTAATGTTTTTGAAAATTTAAACTTTAATCTTTTTTATATGGTAAATTACAAAACTTTTATGAAATAATTAAATTATATTATATAATAATAATTAAATTTAAATATTTTTGTGATAACTTCCAAATTTAACAATTACAAAGTATTTATGAAGTAATTAATTTATATTATACTAGTATAATATCTTAAATACTTCTATAAATCCAACATCAACCAAGTCATTTTTAGGTCCCCATGTTATGCAAACTTATGGAATGAGCAATCAACATATATAATCAATATCAAGAACAAATCAAGTGGAGCAAGGGTGCACTATTTGAGGTATATGTATTGTGTATTTGCATTATCTTTATACTATTTTCCTCATCTCATTTTCTTGTCCTCAACATTAAATAAAATAAAATAGTAAGTACAAATTTAGATTCAAGTATAAATAAAATAATAAGTAAAATCGAAACATAACCAACATATATTTAAAAAATACATAATTAAATATTAAATTAACTTTTTAAACATTGGGATAGATAAATTATCATTTTTTATATAATTTAAATGATTAAATATTAATCATAAAATATAGAATACAATTTAAAATATTAAATATATTATATATTTACTATTTATTTATGTCTTTATTTAAATATATTTTTTGATAAAGAAAATCTACATTTTAACTATATCTATTATTATCTATTATATTTTATCTAATATAGATTATTATAAATAAATATAATATCATATAACTAATACATATAATATATAGATTTTTATACAAGTACTATTTATATTGACCTCCTTTCATGGTGATGATACTTATAGTAAAGTTAAAATGAAATATAATGTAAATTATATTTTGGCAATGAAATATAATTAAATTGATTATGATATAATATATTTTATAAAATGTAAAATTATATATTTATATTTCTAATATATTAGAAAAACCACATATTTATATTAATATATTATATATTCACTATTTATATATATTTGTTATCACATTATAAATCAATTTTATATATGGAGTGTTATATATGTTATTGTCTATTTGATAGTTATTTTATTGTATTTACTCAAAAGTTATTCTATTTTATTTTATTACCTTAAAAATTACTTTATAGCTTTTAGTTTTTTTTTTTAATTTATGTTGGATGTGGTTTTTTTTTTATTATTATTTCGATGTCGGCTCTTTAATTGTTTTTGTTAACATGGTCACACCATTACACTCCACCCCTTGCTCCCACTTAGTTATGCCTCTCGACATAATTAAATTTATTGTTATATACTATATATTTTATAAAATGTAAAATTATATAAATATATTTCTAATTGTTTAGGGGAAAATTGGATTTGATAATATTCTAATGTTTAGATGTTTAAATCCTCCTTTCCACCTTACATTCAAGGATCTAGGGTCGAGTGACAAGCACTATCGTACCCTAGGTCACTTGTAGATGTAGGGAAACTTGGATTAGGGAATTTAATTATTAATTTTCCTTCTCTTATGTCCAATTAACCATTAAAACCCTAATTATGCAAATACGACAACAAATTGACAAAAGACGGAAAAAAACTCTTACAAACATGAATAAAATACCAAATCATAGAATACTTATTTTCAGGGTTTCGAAGTGGAATAGTCAGGGACACTGGAGCGGGCACCCAAGTCCAAGGTACCTACTTTTTCATGAAATCTAGACCTCCTTCTGAAACTGATGAGCCCTGTAACTTCTGTTTTCAGAGATCTATCTACAGAGGACACTGGAGAGAGTGCCCAAGTCCTAAAAGTGCTCCTTTGTCTAACTTTTCTTTAGATCCTGAATCCTTGATGTCTGCCAATCCTTCCTGCAACTCCACTTTTCCCAAATGTGACACCTGTAACCTACAATCACAAGACTTGGTTTGGGGGTTGCAGTATTTAGAGGCTTGCCTCAATCAAGCCCTGGAGGACACTTAAGTCTCTGAACACCATTATTAGATAAAAGAGTGTATGCCCTTGTGAGGCAGAGGCAAAAACCAAAGGAATCAATGATGAAAACACAATATTATGTCACCTTGTAGTGAAGCTCTCATGGAGGAAGATGCTCTTCATGCCATGAGAAAATTGATGCTCAAATCTATAAATATCAACACACAAAACTCACAAGTCGTCTCTTGCAATGCAATAGAAGCCTTGAATCACCTTGAGAACACAATAGCTTGCTAGTAATCCTCTAATTGAAACCTAGTTTACAAATGAATGCCTAAGCATGCTTATATATGCAACTACAAGCACTCCCGCCAAGATTTTAATAATCAAAACTTACCGTGTCGGCAAAAGGACCAAATAACGGTCATAAACTGACACCCAAAAATTAGGGTTGCTCCAAAATAGGGCAGGACTAGGGTGCAGGCACCCAAGTCTTCCCCCCTATTTTGGGTAGGGTACAGCTCAAGGGGTCCACTTAGGTCCAATTTGTCATGAAACCTAGGCCTCATTCCACAGGATGCTAAAATATGAGCTAAAATGTCCTAAATGCATACTAAAGACCCGGGAGCTAAACCTTATGAGGGAAAAGCCTACAAGGGGACATTTTCTGACATTACATTTAGTCCCCACTTTAATGTATGTATAAATGCAAGGCCAATACATGCATTAAAGTAAGGTCACAAACACAGCAAACACACCAAGCACGGAGAAGACATGTCAATCACATAGAAGACAGTAACATGCATGCAAAACATGGAGAAGATAGTTATAGTCACACAGAACACAGAGAATACAATCAATGCATAGAAGACACATTAATGCATGGAAGACAGAAATGATATCTTTTCTTTTCTTTTTCTTATATATATGAAATGCCAATGCAAGTACTAGAAAGTAAACAAACCTCCCATAATATAGGATGCACTACCTTAAGGCACATGTCTCTATATAAATGGGCCAACACACACGCAATACACACAAAACCTCCCAAAATGTAGGAAGCGCTACTTGAAGGCGTTGGTCTCTGCATATGGGGCAACAAACATGCCATACAAAACAAGCACACCAAAACACACACACTTGAAGACAGAGAAAACACAGCAGACAAGTGATGGAGTGTACCCTATTTCTAGGCTCAACACCATCTCAAGCACATTACAATAATCGCTGAAAACACGCTTAAGGGTTGAGTTCGTCACATAACCGCTCCTCGCCTCTACAAAGGACTTTTGAAAATTCAACCCCACCCATGTCACAGGGATGCCTTACAATGAAAAGAAGTATGAGTTCAAAAGTATACCACCCCACCCGCATCATAGAGCCACCTTACAGTGAAAAGGAGGTATACGCAATAGATTGATTGATTGATTGTAAGCAAACTCAAGATGCAGGGAGTACTCATCGTACTAGCCTACACCTGAGGACAAGCACATTGTTAACATCTACAATAGATAGCTTACCTTATATATGCCCCCACCTTAAGTTGGTTGATATTAGTTATCGATATCAAGCACGTTAAGGTAGGAAGAAAACACACAAGGGAACACCAACTTTTGCAAAGCCCATGCCCCCTGGAGGTGACATGTACTCTACGATCGCCAAATGTTCCCACAAACACATCCTTGCAAGAAACATGTTAGTGTCTACAACATCATGATTAACAACAACATCATTACATATGATTAACCACACAAAGAGCCAAGGTTATACAATGAATTTAGAGTTCAAGGATAACTGTGGGACTATATCATGAAGCTCTCCAAATTGAGTACCACCAAGGCTAGATTCAAAGGCAAACAAAAGGCAAACAAAGGTGCACGGAGCAGAAGTATTGTTAAGGTTTGTAAATGCGATAGAAACATCATAAAATTCCCTATGTGAAAAGCACGAGTGCTTCCACTAGCCAAGCGTCAGATAAGATATACAACACCATCATCATATTAGGAACTAAGTCCATTTTTTTATTGCTCTTGAAAGGGACACTAGGTCCACATCAGTATAAATGTTTGTCGTCTTCCGCCTACTAGGTGGAAACACTAGAGGAAGGGAAACAATAAATAAGAAAGGAGAAACAAGTGTCTTAGGGACAGTTACATAGGAGGGTGCCCCTAGGTCACCAACCACGATGCTATGTCTATAAGACACAACACACAACAATGAAATCAGAGGGAGAGCAATATAGAAGAATGATGATACAAATAGAAGAAGGTCACATGGTCTCCTAGTATCCTAGACCTGACAAGAGAATCAAGGATCATCCTAGGAGGCCTAAACAACACATAACACATCACGGGGGAAGTGAATTACGAGAGAGATAAAGGGTTAAAGATACTTACCTGTAGGGCGCCTATCGAGCTAGAGATTGTCTATAAGCAAATCATCATCATCATCTTCCCACTCCCTAATGTTGGAGGATAGTGGAACATACAGTACCATAGCCAAATTCATATCTTGTTCATCATTTTGTTCATTGTTAGGATCGTCTTTGTTTGGTTGAATGTTGGGATGATGTTTTCTTGTTGAGAGGCAAGGTAAGCTCGTCGTCTTCTATTTCTCCCTTTTGCAAGTTTACGTTATTGTATTTTACGACTCATTTTTTTTACCATAGGGTTTGCTTTGTTATGGATTTTTGTGTTGTAGAGGAGGAAGCACCAAGATCAAAGGTCCTTTGTCTAGGTGGAATGTTTCTTTTTGAATCTTACTAGCATACTTATTCTATATCCTCTTAGTGATGTCCAAATGACTTGAATATTCAAACAAAGGAGGGACATTAAAGGTCTTCTATTCCTTAGTGAAATTCAAGGTGTACGAACAATCAACTAAAGGAAGAAGGTTGGTGGGAGGATCCACAGAGGTAGGAATTTGATTATTGTTAAATGAATATTTATTTTCTACCCATGGAATGTTCTTTGTTAAAGGGAGCTCTTCATTCACAAATGCTTCATCTTGGCCAGGGAGAGCAATAGAATTACTAAAGTTATCCCTAGTCTTCTCATTTGATTATTTAGTTATATGGGAAGTAGGATAACTAATGGGATCATCATTAGCCTTTTTCTTGCTACTCATGGAGAAGAACTCAGTTAAGCTTTCTAATATTGTAGGATGTTCACTCATGAGGGTTAAAAATTGGTCAAAATCAAAGTTTTTGATAAATGCATGCAAAGATACCTTGGAAAAATGACATGAAGGTGTCATTTCAATGTAATATTAGATTTTGAGAAGCTTTTCCAACTTTATGCAAAAGTCGAGTGAAAAACTATATGTAAAAAAAAAGCCTTAAATGCTTGATTTTTCGATACTTTTCAATGCAAATGAATGAACCAAAGGGTGTTGTGGGGATTTTGACCAAGGGAAGAAAGTTATATGTCTGATATCAGTCCAAAAAAGTAATATAATCACTCTCAACACACTCTTGATGCAAATCCAAGATAATGCCAAGTCAAAATATAGTGAAAATATGTCAAAATAGGCACTTTTTCACCAAAATTCAATGCACAAGAGCATAACAAAGGGTGTTGTGAGGAAAATGATGATGGAAAACAAATAATATTAGTAATAACAGCCATTTGGTGCCAAAATACCCAACACAACATGATTTTAGTGCCACTTAAGGTAAAACCCTAGTGAAAATTAGAAAAATCTATAATTTTTTAGGGTTTTTCAATTCCAAGACCTAGGAAAGGAGGTGTTGTAAGGAATTTTAGGAAGTAAAGAAAATAATATCAATAATATCAATCACCTCAATCCATAAAATTGATCACAACACGCTTGGAGTGCAAACTAGGTCAAACCCTAGGGCCAAAATAGCCAAAATACCTTTCACAACACACCTATGGTGCAAGTTTACAAAGTCGATAAGGCAAATTTTAGTGAAAATTGTTGTTTTTGAAGCCCTAGGGTTGAGATCTTGAGATAAAATTCTATGTGAATGTTTTGAAGTCTAAATTATGATGAAATTGACTTACTCTCAGATCTGAAAATTATTTTCAAGCCTTAACATGAAAAATGCCCATGCAAATTTAATGAAAATGCATCAAAATTGCTAGTTTTTGTTGAAATTTTCTATGTAAAAATGCAAATATTTTAAATCTAAATGCAAATTCACACTAAAATGAAAGACTAAAGTCAAATGTTAATTTGAATGAGCCTCTAAAATTAGTAGAAAAATATGATAAAAGATTTTTCCTACTAACCCTAGATTTTGGAATTACTAGGTTATATAAAATTGTCAAAATTTTCCGAAAACCCTAGCAATTAAATGATGAAAATGCAAGGCAAATTTCTAAATTTTTGGATTTTTCTATATTTTATATTAGATCTGATGCAAAAATCATTAATTAGGAAAATTTAGGAAGAATTGGTGCAATTTAGTGAGCCAAACAATGCAATTTTTTTATATTTTTTAAAATTTTCAATTTTTTTGAAATTTTCTCAATGCAATGAAATAAATGACCAAATGAATGAATGAAATCAATCCAAGTCTGATGACAAACACTCAGCAAGTTGTAATTTAAGCCAAAAACATCGGTTCACCAAAATGTTTAGGGGAAAATTAGATTTATTAATGTTTTAGTATTTTGATGTTTAAATCCTCCTTTCTGCCTTACATTCAAGGATCTAGGGTTGAGTGACGAGCACTATCATACCCTAGGTCACTTGCAGATGTAGGGAAACTTGGATTAGGAAATTTAATTATTATTTTTCCTTCTCTTATGTCCAATTAACCATTAAAACCCTAATTATACAAATATGACAACAAATTGATGAAAGACAGAAAAAAGCTCTTGTAGACAGGAATAAAATACCAAATCACATAATACATGTTTTCAGGGTTCCGAAGTGGAATAGTCAAGGACACTGGAGTGGGCACCTAAGTCCAAGGTACCTACTTTTTCACGGAATCCAAACCTCCTTCTGACACTGATCAGCCCTGTAACTTCTATTTTTAGAGATCCATCTGTAGAGGACACTAGAGCGAGTGCCCAAGTCCTGGAAGTGCTCCCTTGTCTAAATTTTCTTCAAATCCTGTATCCTTGATGCTTGCCAATCCTTCCTACAACTCCACTTTTCCCAAATGCGACACCTATAACCTGTAATCACAAGACTTGGTTTGGGGGTTGTGGTGTTTAGAGGCTTACCTCAGTCAAGCCCCGGAGGACACTTAAATCTTTGAACACCGTTATCAGATAAAAGAGTGCATGCCCTTGTGAGGCAGAGGCAAAAACTAAAGGAATCAATGATGAAAACACAATATTATGTCACCTTGTAATGAATCTCTCATGGAGGAAGATACTCTTCATGCCATGAGGAAATTGATGCTCAAATCTGCAAATATCAACACACAAAACACACAAGTCTACTCTTGCAATGCAATAGAAGCCTTGAATCACCTTGAGAACACAATAGATTTCAAGTAATCCTCTAATTGAAATCTAGTTTACAAATGAATGCCTAAGCATGCTTATAAATGCAACTACAAGCACTCCCACCAAGATTTTAAAAATCAAAAATTATCGTGTCGACAAAAGGACCAAATAATGGTCATAAACCGACACCTGGAAATTAGTGCTGCCCCAAAATGGGACAGGACTAGGGCATAGGAGCCCAAGTCCCCCCCTATTTTGGATAGGGTATAGCTCAAGGGGTCCACTTAGGTCCTATTTGCAATGAAACCTAGGCCTCATTCCATCAGGATGCTAAAATATGAACTAAAATGTCCTAAATGTATACTAAAGACCCGGAACCTAAACCTTATGAGGGAAAAGCCCCCAAGGGAACATTTTCTGACGTTACACTAATATATTAGAAAAACTACATATTTATATTTGACACAGATAAAGGCCCAGGGGCTTTTTCAAGTTACTAAACCAAGCAACAAAATTGAACAACACAAAACAATGGATCTGAAAACCTTTATTGATATGCAACAAAGAACATTACAGCAGGAGTACAATGATCTTCTTAAATGTTTGCAACATGCCTTGGCCTCAAACTTACATTCAGATGTTACAACTCATAGATAGATTATAGACTATGAAGAGGTTACAACAAAAAATAGAAATTACAACTCTATATCTTGATCGTCTTGATCGACCTTCAATTCTCTTTGAACTATTTCTAATCATATCAAAAATTGTCTCTGAAAACATTAAATTTCTCCTTTTAAAGGAAGTAGAGGCAACTATGTGCCTTACTGAGAACACCGCCATCATCACGTGAAGAGGACAAATGTTATCCCCTTACAGACATCTTGGAAACCCAACATCATATTACTGGTTCCTTAGATCGACATTGGCATGCAACCTCAGGATTTGCTGAAATGGCAGTTGTCCAATGGTATTTCCATTTCTAGAAGTTTCTAGACAATTCTGCAAGCCAAATGGATGATATCGAGTAACAACACATGCTACAGGATATCTGAATGGAAAAAGTCTAGTTAAAAATAAAGTATTACAACTAGATGTGGAACATTAAATCTGAAATGAGATATCTGGTTGGATAAACACAAGCAATGTAACTAGATGTGGACCTTGATATCCATATGGACGATAGAGCATCATAACCGGATATGGATGTGGATATATAACAAATGTTTGGTTTGAAAAGGTCTGGATGAAAATGCCTAGTTAAAAAGTCAACACAACTCATATATGAAGAAGTCAAACTGGATATGAAAAGTCAACTGGATATGGATAGTCAACAGGATATGGAAAGTCAACTAGATATGGATAGTCAATGGGATATGGAAATTCAATTAGATATGGACAGTCAACTACATGTGGAACAAGATCCAGATATTGAAACTTAACAAGATATCCAGTTATAAAATGTCCAGTTGGAAAATACAAAGGGAATGCATCAAATATAGAAATACAAAGGAATGCTACCAGATCTAGACATAAGAACAACAAGATCTGGATGTGATAAAGTAAATATGATCTGAATAAGATGTCCTAATGAAATATAAAGAAGAGAACTCAAAATTAGACATGAATTACAACCCAATAGATGTCTAGTTGAAATAAAAAGAGTTGCAACCTGATCTAGATGTGAAATACTACTAGATGTCTAGATGTCTAGATGGAACGATGATCATAACTTCGCCAAAATTCATCAGATCTTTGAAACCAAAATTTTAATTGCATAGATACCCTTTTGGCTTCCTAACATACCCATTTGGTTCCTTATCCTGATTCCAATTGGATCTATTAGAATGTTGAACATCTACTCTTGAAGCAAAAACAAACGAAAAAACACAGAAACCAAACAAAATATTTTTGGGTGATGAGGATTGCTCGTGGACTTGGATGCTCCTGCATCGAAAACGCCAGGTAACTAATATGTTCCATGAGTGGAAATCATGAACATTTAGGTAAGTCATGAATTGGTATCCCAAACTTAGCCAATTCTAAAACTGACATCCAAGAAGGTTCATCTACTGGTCAATCCTTCCAACGGACAAGATATTCCATATACTCCTTCCCTCTTGTTCATTTCACCACATGGGAATCAATTACCTTATCAACTTGCTCAAACTAGATTCTTAGGCAATTAATGTATCCATTCATATGTATCCTACAAATCCATAACTAGATTCCCCTGTAAACTCGATTCACCAAACCATATTATTTAGACAAATCAGCCACATTGAAAATAGGAGAAATGTCAATACCCACTGGAAGTTCAACTTCATATGCATGGGATGAAAATTTCCTCAAGACCTTACAAGATCCAATCTTCTTCCACTTAAGTTTATTATATGTTCGCTGTGGGAACCTTTCCTTCTGCAAATGTACCATCACCAAATCATCAACCTAAAATTCTTGTTCTCTCCTGTGCATATCAGCATGCTGCTTATATTTAATGGCACTCTTGTCCAAATATTGCTTCACTCCCTTATGTAAATCATGAATATACTTCGCAAAATCTTCATCTACTACACTTTTCCTATGTAAATATGCACTATCCCTCAACTCATCCACACATCTTGGACTATATCCATAGAGAACCTGAAAAGGACTTCTCCCAATGCTTCTATTGACTAAATTGTTATAAGGAAACTCTGTCTAAGCCAATATCAAGCCTCAAATTAGTATTTTCCCCTACTAAACATCTCAACAAGTTTCCCAAACTCCTTTTGACAACTTTAGTTTGACCATCAGTCTGAGGATGGTAGGCTGAACTAAAACCCAAATGTGTAGCAATCTTCTTCCATAAGATACAATAGAAATGACTTACAAACTTGACATCATGATCTGAAACAATAGTCATAGGAAAACCATGCAACCTAACTATCTCCTTGAAAAATAACAATGTAATGTGGGAAGCGTCATTATTCTTTTGACATGGTATAAAATCTGTCATTTTTGAAAATATGTCCACCAAAACAAAAATATCCTCTTTGTGTTCTAGGCAATCTCAAAATAAAATCCATGTTGATGTGTTCCCACAGTCTCTTCGGTATATGCAATGGTTGATATAAACCAGTATTCTGCCTTGTTCCTTTTTAATGTTGGCAAATTCGACATCCTTGCACCAACTTCTTCACATGTGCAGTCATACCGAGCCAAAAATACCCTTCAATCAATTATGCCAATATTTTATCAATGCCAAAATGTCCACTCAATCCATCACTGCGCTTTTCCTTTAGCAAGTTATCCCTCATTGACCCTTGAGTTATACATAATCTCTTCCCTTTGAATAACAATCATTCCTATATGAAATATTCTAGCCATGGTGTCTTATCCTTTTCAACTAGACTCACACAAGCAACCCATGTCTCCTTGAAATCTAGATCTATCTCATATAACTCTTTTAAAGAATCAAAACCAACTACATTCACCTTTAATTCATTTGTCAATAGACATTTTCTACTTAATGCATCAGCCACTCGATTAGACTTTCCTCTCTTATGTTTTGACACAAAAGAATAACTCTGTAAAATGCAACCCACTTCATATGCTTTTGATTCAATTTACCCTAGTTGTTTATGAATTGCAAAGCATCATGATCAGTATACAACACAAACTCCTTAGGTATCTAAAGTAATGTCTCAATTTCTTCAATGCCTGCACAATCACATAGAATTATTGATCATAGACTAATTATTTCCTTTTTTCCCGATTCAACTTCTCACTAAAATATGCAATTGGTATTCCTTCTTGAATTAAGACTCCTCCAATGGCTATTCCACTTGTATCACAGTCAACTTGAAATACTTTCCCAAAATTTGGAAGCACCAACACTGGCTTCTCAATCACCTTTATCTTCAGAAATTGGAAACTCCTTTCTGTTGTTGTTGTCCAAACAAATTCTTTCCTATTAAGCTTCATTGTTTCCATAATAGATGCACAAATCCCACTGAAATTTTGAATAAACTTCATGTAGAAGCTCACTAAACCCTAAAAAATTCTAGCCTCAAACATGCTATGCGGTGAGGGACAATCCACAATCGTCCTGACCTTTTTTGAGTCCATTTTTAGTCCATCACTGGAAACAACAAACCATAGATATACCAATTCCTCCTTCATAAAATTGCATTTCTTCAAATTCACCCTCAATTTCTCCTCTTTCAATTTCTGCAATACTACACTAATATGTTGCAAATGTTCTTCTTTTGTCTTACTGAATATTAAAATGCCATCCAAATATATTACAATAACAAACTTACCAAGAAATGGCTTCAATAACTCATTCATGAACATCATGAAGGTACTAGGGGCATTTGTCAATTCGAATGGCATTACCAACCATTTATACAATCCATCCCTCATTTTGAATGCAGTCTTCCATTCGTCCCCTTCTCTTATTCAAATCTGATGGCACCCACTCTTCAAGTCAATCTTTGTGAAGTACCTTTCTCCACTTAAGCAATCCATCATGTCATCCATTCATGGCGATGGAAACCTATACATGATTTTTATCTTGTTGATGGCTCTTGAATCAATACACATGTGCCACTCTCCATCCTTTTTTAGTGTCAGCACTGTTGGTACTACACATGGACTCAAAATTTCCCTAATCAGTCCCTTATCCAACAATTCTTGTACCTACCTATTTATCTCTTCATTCTCCATAGGTGTTGTTGGCAATAAATGGGGAGAGATACCAGTTCAGAGATTTGGTCCTTAGTCAAGTCTTTATAGTCAGTTTATACCCTGGTCAAGTAGTTAGAGATTGATAGAAAAACACAAAGAATAACATAAATAGAGTATCACATGCAGATCACAACTATAAGACAACAAATAAATATTTGGTACTGATAGATCTCCATATATATAGAGACAACAATCAAATATCATACATCCATCCTTCGGCAGGTCTAAGTCTTTGCCTCATCCATATACATCCATGACTTCTATGTCATTCTCATATCATCATATCATACTATCTCCTATTCTACTTATCCTCTGCTATATCTTCTTGTCCTATATCCTCATATAGTATATCTATTACATCTAGGGATGTGTTCTTTAGCATCTTCTGTCAGCCTATAGCCTCTGCATAATGTATGCGCCAGCTTCAAGTTGACTCTACTCTATGCCCTGCACCCTGTTAACATCATCCCCCTTCAAAATTATGTCTTGTCCTCAATGTTGGGATAAGGTGCCATTAACCTTTTAAATCCCAATATTGTATTTATTCCATTTATTATATGTAATTTGTAATTTTCCATGAGGAGATGTACTAGTTTCACTGGCAGGGGTAATTTCAGAGTAACTAGAGGTAATTACGGAGTGACTTTTACTATTGGCAATTGTAAAAACTCAAAGTAAATGAGGGTAGGCATTTTCCCTTGAGGAATCTACTATATTTGGCATGTATGACAACTGTCATAATATTTGGTAAGTGAATCTATGACAACTACAAGTTGTCATAAGATTCTATGATTCTATGACAAATATGATGGATATGTTTGTTGTATATTTGCTATATTTAGCCCAAGGTTCCTATATTGGAAAGATACTCTTTTATGGAATCTATGATGGTTATGATGCGTCATAAGATGCTGTAAGAGGTCTGATTTAGTCTTGGGCACCCAACTTTTGCATGGCTATTTTTGGACAAGTGGAAGGTGCTTGTAAGATGGCATTTAATGTTTGCATGTTGGGGAATCTCATGAGAGAGAACATGAACACCTAGGATGAGTTGGAAAACATTTCTATAAGCATTTGCAATGTATTTGTTACTGAAATATAGATTTTAGGTACTCAGGTGATGTAGGAATGCTGTCAGATTGAAGAGTGAAGGAGAGATTGGTGGTGTTGTTGTATTGTACAATCTTTTGTAGATTAATACAAACATTGGGCCTCTTTCTTGTGTGGAGTTTTTTACCCGTAAGGTTTTTCTCCACGTTAAACACTTTGTCATTGTGTTTTGTGTTTATTTCTTCATGTTTGGCATTTTCTCTGTAGTGGGTTTATGTTTTGTTACAATGTCCATTGTTAATGGACACTTAAAGATTGCTGAAATTTATCTTGAAGCAGATTTCCATTGAAGTAGTGTTGCTTTCATTTCTAACACTCAAGACATGCAAAATCAGTTGCTAGGTAAGATAGTCTTGTAGATCTGCTTCAGTTGTGCCAAACTAGTGTCCCATTGCTTCTTAGCCTTAGCCAACATAATTATTTGTCCTTCTACCTTTATGTATGTATCCTCTGCTTCTGCTATACTTTCTAGTATCTATATTGTATGTGTTGTATGTTTGGCTTCTACAAAACTATGGTCAGTCAGGTTAGCCAATCTAAGGTTGACCACTTCCCTTAACTACTTTATCTAGCTCCTTATTTGATCTCTTTGGTCCTAGAGTTGTTGATGCTAGTTGTGATGTGTCTCCACTTGTGCCCTTATTACTCCATCCTTATTAGTCAGAAGATCATATTGGGCTACCACGTTTATTATTTGTAGTTCCAGAGCATCCATCTGGTCTTTTATTGATCAATGATTATCATATCAAATCTAGTGTTCTAAGAAAAGCTAACATGTAATTTTTGAATGAAAAAAGATCACATGTCAAATTTTCTAAGAAAATCCTATATCTAACTAAAACTACAATCACATGGAAATTAAGATCAAGTTATGTATTGAGGTATGAAACTATATATATCATCTTTCTACCAAGAAAAATAATCATATATAACAAGAAATCAATCCATAACATGTCATTGATCATAACTCAACCAATGTAAACTGATTATACATTAAACTTTTAAGTTTCAAAGTAGGAATACATGCACATAAGGAATTTATATTATATTGTATATCAAGGTGTATATATATTAAAATCCAGTCCATAATGGTAAACATATACAAAAATTTGGCAAATATGCCAACTCAAAATTTTTTTTACAAAATGTGGCATATGCCATGTCTCAAAATCTATATACAATCTACATGCTGAATAGCTACATAAAATACTAAAGCTCCACTTGACCCTATGTCTCTGGCGAATCCTCAACCTGTGATGGATCCTCAAAAAGTGCCCTCTTCATGCCATGATGTCTAGTAGTTGATGGATGCAAAGTTGACTATATTAACAAGTCAAATCACAAATTTGATTAATTAGTTCAATGCTAAATATAAATAAGTTAGAGTTAGTAAATAGAATCTTATCTACTACAATTTAGAACTTTCATTTATTAACATACATCTAAATCACTACAATCAACTATAAAACCTCTATAAAATATCAATTATTTAGAAAAATTCAACTCAATTACCTCAACTCTTTATTGTAATTTAGAGAGTTGTTCTACAAATGATTGTCTCTTAAGATGATCAGGTGTCCTACTAAAGCATGATGGCAAAGGTGGCACATCACTCACTTTCTCAATTGACTGTAAAAGTAAATTAACATTGAAACAAATTAATATATAATTAATAACAAAAAAGGAAATGTATACATTAAAAAGGTTAGATGTGTTACACATAAACAATCTAGACTGCACACTAAACAAAAACTTATCTACTAGAAAACAAGCACATACCACCAATGAAGCCTCCTGCATCGATTGAGAAGGACTCATCATGGATGAACCGACTAATATTTTCTATATGAAAAATGACAAGAATTTAAGACTCTATGTATACAAATAATCATAATAACTTTTAAATTAATAGATCAGTTTAAACAAAAAAAAAAAATGCTCACTAGCATTAGGGGAGAGGAGCTATTAGTCATTGGGGATAACTTTATGACCATGTAGATGTTACATGGAATATTGTAGGACCTCTATTTTTTTAGAAATGTGATATGGACTCTTATCTACATACAACTAAGGTTTAGAGGTGTGGCTCATCATGCAACTCTCCACATCAGCACATCTAGTGAGAAGTGTCCTTAAAATGAATTTTTAAAGATTCAATGAAAATGAGCTATCATGGAATTTTTCTTACAACCTCTTACATTTCATGAGAAAATACAAGGTATTTATTGTACTCACCTTTTACATTTGTCATAGGATAAACATATAATATGAAGTATTCCAATGCATGTATATTGCCACCTCAGTAGTTCTACACATAATAATAGTATTTGTCTACATATTTGTAGTGTTTTCATTATAAGTGGACCCTCAAATAGTGTTTTATCTAGTAGGATACATTCCCCTAAAACTTGAAATATATAGGAGGCTCCAAAACTCACCACTTAGGCCTTGGGAGATAGATAGACCACCATTTTTGACTCATGAATTTACTAATGATGATGATGGAGATGAGCCAATTAAAGTTGTAGCTGAGGATGATGTAGGGTCACAAATGCATAGAGATTATTGGTAGATGTGTCCTCACTATTATATCCGTTAGATGTAGGTAGAGAAGTGAGTTCAAGAAGATCAAAAGGAGGAGGAGGATTAGATGATGTGTCCCCACTATTATATGTGCCTAATCATGTTATGATTTTTGTTTTGTTGATGACATTTGGTATTGGACACTATGATATGTATGGTTGTTCTTCATATTTATTGTTTTATTTCATGGGCATCTATATGATCTATATTTTTTACGAAATTTTAGTTTCCTTGTATGTTTATATGTTTTTTATATGTTGATGTGTGTATGTAAATGATATAGCATCAATTTATCAATACACACAATTATCTAAGTGGTGATCAATGAACACTGTATGTCATAATGGAATCCTCATAAGATAAATCAATCAATGCACTAAAATGGATCACATAATCATTAGTTGAATCAATTGCAAAATTTGTATGAATATTTAAATGAATAATTGATGTGTTAGTAAATCTCAAATCTATATTAGCAATAATGGATAATACATGTTTCTTTCTTTCTTTCTCATTTCATTCTTTTAACTATTATTTTATATGATCAAACATGTAACAAACACCATGTAACCATGATTGTTTATTTTATTATTTATCTAAATTACTATAATCAAATATTTAAGTTCTCTAAATTATTAATTAAAGTATAGTTCAATCAAATTACCTCCACCCTCTGTTGGTGTTCTGAATATCATTTCGCAAATGATGGTCCCTTGGGTCGATCAAGAGTTTGACTAAAGAATATTGGCAATATGCCACATCATTCACATTTTGGATTGACTATAAAAGTAAAGTAACATAAAGATATAAATTAATATATAATTACTCACAAAGAATTAAATGCATACAATAAAAAATTAGATGTGTAGAAAAAATTATACTGGCAAGTCCAAGCCAAACTGGATGGCAGAAAGAGTTCCATGATGAACTTCTGTCAACTCCCCCTCTTTCATCAACTATTATCCCCCTTAGATACATTGGTACTAATCTTTGTTTAAATTATTCAAATGAAATACACCATGAAATTTATCTTTAAATTTTACCTCTATAAAAGATTGGCCATGCTCGTCTCCTTCTCTACCCCTGAAGCATGTGCTTGTGCTCTTGGCCCCGACCCCTTAGCTTGAGTTCTAGACCCTGTTGCCTCATCTCATGAAGGCAATGTATGAGGGACATCATACTCTGAAGTGTTGAGGGGTGGCTCACTAATCTCCCCAAGAGGACTTAAGTACAACTGATTGAAAAAATGTAATGATGAGGCATACAAACATGTGTGGACGAGGAGGGTCTTGTAATATCAGGTGATACAATATGACCACCAATATCATATGGCTGTGTAAAATGAGAGGTCTGTGTAATTGAGTTCTCAGTAAAAGAGTGTATGGAAATGAGGCCCTATTGTGTTGCATTTGCAACAATGTCCGAGTGCTAAATTGGAGGTGGAGAAGGGATAGTAGGAGGGGGAATAAAAGGACCTTGCACTTGTCTCATTGCCCCAGGTCTATCTTGAGGCATTCCCTTACCTACTCCTTGGAACTCTCTAATATCAAAATAATTCACATGGTGACCCATTACAAACTCTGCCTATAGTTTACAAAGGAAATATAAAGGTACATCTAAATTGTTGTTGGGTGGTTTATCAAAAATCATCCACCAACAATCCCAAAACTTCTGACTAATACCCTGATGTGTACACCATTTAATTAAATACATAGGCTTACGAACATCAACATGCAATCTAGTTTTAGGATTGAAAAAATATTAGGCTAACATAGCTTTGGTAATGTCTAACTCTTTCACTTGATCATATGACAAACCATTAGCATATTCTACCTTCTTGGTTTCTCGCCATTTCCTAAATGATTCATGTTGGATTGTGAGGGTTCAGACATGAGTAATAATCCCCTCTAAGTTTGCTATCATTGAAGACAATTTAGGGTGGTGGCAATAAATTTCTATAATGCTACTTATTTCATCAATATTTATTTCAATTTTATCTTGGATTGTTTGAGGGGGAGGGTTTGGGTTTTGATGTTCTTCATCCATTTTACCTATTTAAAATATAAAACATACCAATTTAAGATTTAAAACAAAAAAAAATTATTTGATTTACAAAAAAATCAAAAAAGAGAAGAATTAAACCTTACCTCTTTGAATTGGCCTCCTCCTTGAATCAGATATCAATTTTTAGAGATCTCTGTGTTTTGCAAGCCGTGGTTTTTGCAAAACACAGGCCCTTTTTTATTTTTATGTTTTCCAAAATGGATATCCATTTTGGCCGTGATTTTTGCAAAGCGCAGGCCCTTTTTTATTTTTATGTTTTCCAAAATGGATATCCATTTTAGGTCACACAAAATGGATATCCATTTTGGAATGGATATCCGTTCCAAACAGATATCCTCTCCAACCCATAAAAAAGTCAAATTTCAAGATTTCACGTTTTTGGCAATGTAAAACATGTTTTTTCTTCGTACTACCACTATTTGGCCCGTGATGATCCTGCACTCACCCCCATCCTAAATTTCTTGAGATGTCTTGGCATATTTCATCTAAGATTAAAAAAATTTGATTCTTCTTTTGTCACATTTCAAGTTGAAGACAATAATATAGAAGTCCAATATTTGTCATGTCAAATGATCATTTGAGATCACTCTTTTTTTGACATAATCATCTACTAAGAACCCCTAAGTATGACTAGATCATTGACATGTACTATCAAAATCCCAATCTCCCCCCTTTCACTTTAAGGTACAAATTGGGGGTAAGTGCAAGAAGATGGGGGGCCAAAAAGGGGTCTTAAGTGGCCACTTTTTTTCTGAAATCAGGAAATAATGGCCTTGGATGAGAAATTGAGCATAGTTACACTCAAAATTTGGAGATGCAACCAAAACAATGTTCATAGTGCTCCGAGTCTACTTTCTAAACTACTATTTTGTTTTGAAAATGGCATAGATTAAGGGGTTCAAAAGAGGGAGCCACAGAAATTGGTGTTGTTTCTGTCAAAAAAACATAACATAGCATGTTTTGTGGCTCCCTCAAAAGGTCAACTTTTTTTTGGTATTTTTAAAATCGCTTTGGTGAGAAATTAGCTAATAGCATGTAGTTTATGCCCGATTTTTCTGATAATTTTTTGATGAATATTTGATTTTTTACTAATTTTTAAAGTGGACACATCCTAAAAAATAGAATTTTGGCCGTGCTACCCCTATAAATTTTGAAAACTAATTGAAAATCATTTTTTTATTTTTTTAATATTTGTAGAATGGAGTCTAGTTTCTAAATATGTAATTTTTTTGAAATTTGAATGAATAGTTATTTTACAATGAAAAAAAGACCAAACAGTGGTTTTTGCATAAAAACGGACACACAAACAAAAGAAATTAAAGATGAAAGGCTTAACATTGTTAAAATGTGAAAAAAATCACATCGTCAAATAGCTAAGAGAAAGCCTAACATTACCCATGTGTTCGATTTGTTCAACCTTGAAACACGTGCAAATCTGAGGGTTAGCACGAATGAAATTATGTGAAATTTTGAAGAATATAGAAAAACACGTCTGTGACTGTTCATAAGGCACTCCAAGCCTTTGGGTTGGAAATCCAAAGCGAATCCCAAGACCAAGGCTTGGGATTCCCAAAGCAAGAAATAATGCGAGCGCGTTATAACGCGCTCGCGTTATGTTTTGCCTTACATTTTTCCACAAGTCTGTCTTTTGCCATGTTTGACATAACGCGAGCGCGTTATAACGCGCTCGCGTTATGTCCCACTTAATTTTTTTTACATTCAAGGCTATTAATCATGAGGGTTAAGGCATAAGGGATAGAGTTGGAAGGTTTACGGATAAGGGATTAGCGTTTAAGGTATAGTATCGAGCCCGTTGAGGGTCTAGGAATAGGGATAGCGTTTAAGGTTTAGGGATGAGGGATGACAGATTATGGTTGAGGGTCGAGGGATCAAAGTTAAGGGTTGAGGGATTAGGGTTTGACATTAAGGGTTGAGGGTTGAGGTTCAAGGGTCAAGGGTTTAGGGATAGGGTTTAGGGTTGAGGGATTAGGATTTGACGTTGAGGGTTGAGGGTTTAGGGTTTAGGGTTAGGGTTGAGAGATGAGGGATCTGAGTTAAGGGTTGAGGGAATAGGGTTTGACGTCGAGGGTTGAGGGTTGAGGTTCGAGGGTCAAGGGTTTAGGGATAGGGTTGAGGTTGAAGGGAATAGGGTTAAAGTAGAGTGTGGAGGGTGTAAGGATTAGGGATAGGGTTGGAGGGTTTAGGGATAAGGGATTAGAGTTTAAGGTATAGTATCGAGTCTGTTGAGGGTTTAGGAATAGGGATAGCATTTAGGGTTTAGGGATGAGGGATTAGAGTTGAGGGATGAGGGATTAGATTTGAGGGATGAGGGATTAGGGTTTAGGGATAAGGTTTAGGGTTGAGGGTTGAGGGATTAGGGTTTAAGGTATAGTGTTGAGGGTTGATGGTTTAGGGATAGGGTTTAGGTTTGAGGGATTAGGGTTTAGGGTTGATGAATTAGGGTTTAATGTTGAGAGTTAAGGGTTGAGGGTTGAGGGTTGAGGTTGAGGGATAGGGTTAATGGTCAAGGGATTAGGGTTAAATAAGAGTGTCAATGGTAGAGGGATTAGGGTTTAAGGTATAGTATCAAGCCTGTTGAGGGTCTAGGAATAGGGATAGCGTTTAGGGTTTAGGAATGAGGGATTAGAGTTGAGGGATGACGGATGACAGATTAGGGTTGAGGGTTGAGGGATTAGGGTTTAGGGACAAGGTTTAGGGTTAGGGTTTAGGGATAGGGTTTAGGGTTGAGGGATTAGAGTGAAGGGTTGAGGGATTAGAATTTGGCGTTAAGGGTTTAGGGTTTAGGATCAGGGTTGAAGGTCGAGGGATCAGAGTTAAGGGTTGAGGGATTAGGGTTTGATGTTGAGGGTTGAGGGTTGAGGTTCGAGAGTCAAGGGTTTAGGGATAGGGTTGAGGGTCGAGGAATTAGGGTTATAGTAGATTGTGGAGGGTATAAGGATTAGGGATAGGGTTGGAGGGTTTACGGATAAGGGATTAGAGTTTAAGGTATAGTATCGAGTCTGTTGAGGGTTTAGGAATAGGGATAGCATTTAGGGTTTAGGGATGAGGGATTAGAGTTGAGGGATGAGGGATTAGGGTTGAGGGTTGAGGGATTAGGGTTTAGGGATAAGGTTTAGGGTTGAGGGTTGAGGGATTAGGGTTTAAGGTATAGTGTTGAGGGTTGATGGTTTAGAGATAGGGTTTAGGTTTGAGGGATTAGGGTTTAGGGTTGATGAATTAGGGTTTAATGTTGAGAGTTGAGGGTTGAGGGTTGAGGGTTGAGGTTGAGGGATAGGGTTAATGGTCAAGGGATTAGGGTTAAATAAGAGTGTCGATGGTAGAGGTATTAGGGTTTAAGGTATAGTATTGAGCCTGTTGAGGGTCTAGGAATAGGGATAGCGTTTAGGGTTTAGGAATGAGGGATTAGAGTTGAGGGATGACGGATGACAGATTAGGGTTGAGGGTTGAGGGATTAGGGTTTAGGGACAAGGTTTAGGGTTAGGGTTTAGGGATAGGGTTTAGGGTTGAGGGATTAGAGTGAAGGGTTGAGGGATTAGAATTTGGCGTTAAGGGTTTAGGGTTTAGGATCAGGGTTGAAGGTCGAGGGATCAGAGTTAAGGGTTGAGGGATTAGGGTTTGATGTTGAGGGTTGAGGGTTGAGGTTCGAGGTTCGAGGGTTTAGGGATAGGGTTGAGGGTCAAGGAATTAGGGTTACAGTAGAGTGTGGAGGGTATAAGGATTAGGGATAGGGTTGGAGGGTATAGGGATAAGGGATTAGAGTTTAAGGTATAGTATCGAGTCTGTTGAGGGTTTAGGAATAGGGATAGCATTTAGGGTTTAGGGATGAGGGATTAGAGTTGAGCGATGAAGGATTAGGGTTGAGGGTTGAAGGATTAGGGTTTAGGGATAAGGTTTAGGGTTGAGGGTTGAGGGATTAGGGTTTAAGGTATAGTGTTGAGGGTTGATGGTTTCGGGATAGGGTTTAGGTTTGAGGGATTAGGGTTTAGGGTTGATGAATTAGGGTTTAATGTTGAGAGTTGAGGGTTGAGGGTTGAGGTTGAGGGATAGGGTTAATGGTCAAGGGATTAGGGTTAAATAAGAGTGTCGATGGTAGAGGGATTAGGGTTTAAGGTATAGTATCGAGCCTGTTGAGGTTCTAAGAATAGGGATAGCGTTTAGGGTTTAGGAATGAGGGATTAGAGTTGAGGGATGACGGATGACAGATTAGGGTTGAGGGTTGAGGGATTAGGGTTTAGGGACAAGGTTTAGGGTTAGGGTTTAAGGTATAGTGTTGAGGGTTTAGGGATAGGGTTTAGGGTTGAGGGATTAGAGTGAAGGGTTGAGGGATTAGAATTTGGCGTTGAGGGTTTAGGGTTTAGGATCAGGGTTGAAGGTCGAGGGATTAGAGTTAAGGGTTGAGGGATTAGGGTTTGATGTTGAGGGTTGAGGGTTGAGGTTCGAGGGTCAAGGGTTTAGGGATAGGGTTGAGGGTCGAGGAATTAGGGTTAAAGTAGAGTGTGGAGGGATGACGGATGATAGATTAGGGTTGAGGGTTGAGGGATTAGGGTTTGATGTTGAGGGTTGAGGGTTTAGGGTTAGGGTTGAGAGATGAGGGATTAGAGTTAAGGGTCGAGGGCTGAGGGTTTGACGTCGAGGGTCAAGGGTTTAGGGATAGGGTTGAGGTTGAAGGGATTAGGGTTTAGGGACAAGGTTTAGGGTTAGGGTTGAGGGATTAGGGTTTAAGGTATAGTGTTGAGGGTTTAGGGATAGGGTTTAGGGTTGAGGGATTAGAGTGAAGGGTTGAGGGATTAGAGTTTAGCATTGAGGGTTTAGGGTTTAGGATCAGGGTTGAAGGTCGAGGGATTAGAGTTAAGGGTTGAGGGATTAGGGTTTGATGTTGAGGGTTGAGGGTTGAGGTTTGAGGGTCAAGGGTTGAGGAATTAGGGTTAAAGTAGAGTGTGGAGGGATGACGAATGATAGATTAGGGTTGAGGGTTGAGGGATTAGGGTTTGATGTTGAGGGTTGAGGGTTTAGGGTTAGGGTTGATAGATGAGGGATCAGAGTTAAGGGTTGAGGGATTAGGGTTTGACGTCGAGGGCTGAGGTTCGAGGGTCAAGGGTTTAGGGATAGGGTTGAGGTTGAAGGGATTAGGGTTTAGGGACAAGGTTTAGGGTTAGGGTTGAGGGATTAGGGTTTAAGGTATAGTGTTGAGGGTTTAGGGATAGGGTTTAGGGTTGAGGGATTAGAGTGAAGGGTTGAGGGATTAGAATTTGGCGTTGAGGGTTTAGGGTTTAGGATCAGGGTTGAAGGTCGAGGGATTAGAGTTAAGGGTTGAGGGATTAGGGTTTGATGTTGAGCGTTGAGGGTTGAGGTTCGAGGGTCAAGGGTTTAGGGATAGGGTTGAGGGTCGAGGAATTAGGGTTAAAGTAGAGTGTGGAGGGATGACAGATGATAGATTAGGGTTGAGGGTTGAGGGATTAGGGTTTGATGTTGAGGGTTGAGGGTTTAGGGTTAGGGTTGAGAGATGAGGGATCAGAGTTAATGGTTGAGGGATTAGGGTTTGACGTCGAGGGCTGAGGTTCGAGGGTCAAGGGTTTAGGGATAGGGTTGAGGTTGAAGGGATTAGGGTTTAGGGACAAGGTTTAGGGTTAGGGTTGAGGGATTAGGGTTTAAGGTATAGTGTTGAGGGTTTAGGGATAGGGTTTAGGGTTCAGGGATTAGAGTGAAGGGTTGAGGGATTAGAGTTTGGCGTTGAGGGTTTAGGGTTTAGGATCAGGGTTGAAGGTCGAGGGATTAGAGTTAAGGGTTGAGGGATTAGGGTTTGATGTTGAGGGTTGAGGGTTGAGGTTCGAGGGTCAAGGGTCGAGGAATTAGGGTTAAAGTAGAGTGTGGAGGGATGACGGATGATAGATTAGGGTTGAGGGTTGAGGGATTAGGGTTTGATTTTGAGGGTTGAGGGTTTAGGGTTAGGGTTGAGAGATGAGGGATCAGAGTTAAGGGTTGAGGGATTAGGGTTTGACGTCGAGGTCTGAGGTTCGAGGGTCAAGGGTTTAGGGATAGGGTTGAGGTTGAAGGGATTAGGGTTTAAGGTATAGTGTTGAGGGTTGATGGATAAGAGTTAAGGGTTGAGGGATTAGGGTTGAGGGTTGTAAGGATTAGGGATAGGGTTGGAGGGTTGACGGATTAGGATTTGACGTTGAGGGATTAGGATTTGACGTTGAGGGTTGAGGGATTAGGATTTGACATTGAGGGTTGAGGGTCAAGGGATCAGAGTTGAGGGTTTAGGGATTAGGGATCTATAGCAGGACAAAACGCGAGCGCGTTATAACGCGCTCGCATTTTGTATTTCTACTGAAACGGTAAAAAAGTGGTTACCCCCGTGATCCAGGCCCACATGCTCTATTTTCTTACTGATTCTGCGCGTGCTCCGACAAAAAAGAAGGGCTTTCATGCTATTGGGAAGTTCACATGCACATTTGACACATTGTACCACCTTTGCATGATCTTTCCACCACCTTTTCTGCTTTGCCAACTTGAGAAGGAGGAAATAACATAGTTTTCAAACCAAGTTTGATATATATCTATACAAGTTTCAATTTTTGTAGTATTGCAATGTTAATTTTGATTCAATTTTAAGAATTTAACATTGAAAAGGAAGCAAGTGGTGAAAAACTCAAATTGTTGAGGAGTTTGATGCAAGAAGATAAAAACACTACATAATTGGGTACTCTCTCCATTCAAATCTTCATTTTTTAGGTATGTCAAGTCTTTACATGCATGTTCTTTACATTTTCCTTATTTCGGATTGAATTACTTTATCATGCTTTATCATACATGTTTAAAATAGACACATTCCCAATCAAGAAAGCAACCTACAATCTCACATGATGCCATGTATATTTTCTACACTTGGGCTCTTTAATAATTATGTGTAATAAACAAACCTTAGTTCATACCATGATGTCAAACTATACAAGAATAAATCCTTACAACATAAAAAAAATACAATCCCACTATTATCATGTATTCATTTCTTAGGAACTAATATTGGTCTCTTTATCATGCTACAGACAAATTCTCTGTCATGCCGAGGAAACGATCAAGAATTAAACCAACACAGGAAGAGATAGAAGCTAAGAATGCAAAGAAAGCAATGGCTATGAGGGAACTTCGTGAGAAGAGGAAATTGGACATGATAAATGAAGACATACCAATTGAAGAGGAACCACAACCATCACAAAGAGATATGGTATTGGTGGCACAAAGAGAATGAATGCAAAAACTTCGTGGTATGAGAGATTTGAATACCATAGTTGGAGACACATCCTTTACCGCAAGTCAACATGTAGGGACACCATCTACCACATCTCAAGTTGAGAGTACATCATCACTCACATGTGATGAAGGAGGTACGCCATCGTTCCCACCTCAACCTCAAGGTATGTCATCTATTCCATCTTCGATCGAAGGTATGCCATCTAACCCATCTCATTTAAATATTGATGAAATTCCTAATGTTGAGATGAATTTACCTAACTTGACACCACCTAGAATTTTGCATAGAAAGCCAAAGTATTTGATTGATATTGATGAGAATATTTTGCAACTAATGGAAGGTAAGATTCCAAAACGCACTTGTAGAAGATATGCTAATAAGATTTGGAGATTGTTCTTTGAAAAGTTAAATGAGACTGCAAGATGTCAACTATTCGTTGAAATGATGCGAAGTATAAAGTATAGGTCTATCATGAAGATTCTTGGGTTGAGAACATCAGAGGCTTCAAGTGAAAAATCTATTAATGCGAGTGTGGGTAACACCTCACGCACAAAAGATAGTAATGCAACACGGCGTGTGATTACATCGACTATAGTAAGTAGTCAAACGAGGAAAGCTCGTCTCATTAGAAAGGCAAGTCAAGAATTGAGAATTAATAGGAAAACTTTATCAAGAGCCGTTGGAAGACGCCAAAGAATTGAGGACACTAATGCCAATGAATTATGGGCGTTCTCGGGGAGACTACCACAAAAAGATAAACCAATTGTTGAAGCATTGAGATCACTAATTGAAGACTTTTGGAAGAATTACACAAGGGTATCTCCGAATCAAAGGGATGTGGTAAGAAGGAGAATTGGTAGTCAGAACCGCGAGCCACATCCAAAGCATTTTTTGGATGAGACTCAAACACAGTTTTATGGTAAATTTCTAGAGAAGTATCCTCAAATTAAAATTTGTCAAAGATATTTTGAAATGCTAAAACCTTTCTATGTTAAGATAAATCACACACGCACTACTTGTTGTTGTAGATTACATATTGAATTTTCTAACCATTTTGATGCTTATAGGTCTATATGTTTAGATATGCATACTAACAATGATTTGCAGGGTTGTGCCATATGTGCCCCACCAACATCTTCAAGAGACTTCATATCAAGAATTTTATGTGAAAGAGAGGAAGGTCAAATATTCTACAAGAAATTATGCTTGGATGGCACATGTCATCGTTGCGGTGGCTTGCAACATTTGCCAATATGTGAACATATGGAAATAACACATGCGGTTGGAAATGAACTAGTAGAGTTTGGCAAGTATAAAATAGTGGCATACAAGACAAAAGATGGTAAAGAAGCAAAGAGGTGTGAATTAGTTATTGAAAAGATTCTAGTGTATCAGTTTATGCCTATATTTCGTGATAGCATAGTGTATGAGTATGCAAGACATGCCCATACAGCTCGATGGTTGGACTTGCAATTCAAGTTATGCAAGGGCACATTTCCGGTTGGTAGCATTGTTTCGGTCGTCGACTTTGCAGAGAACTACAGTCTACAGCCACAGCGTGAGGTGCAATCACAATATTACAACTCCACACAGGTTTCTATATTTGTGCACATCGCATTCATTCATGTGAATGATAGTACAGAGGATGACAGAAAGATCATAAGGGAGTATAATTTCTATATTAGTGATGATCACACGCATTCTACGGAGTTCGTGCAAGGTTGCTTTCAGGTGTTCTACAATGATTTGGCTAGAAGGGGCATATCGTTCAGTCGGCATATCATATGGTCAGATAATTATGCATCACAATTCAAGAACTCGCGGAATTTCTATTGACTAAGTAGGAGGCATAATTTTACAGGTATTCAACATATGTGGAACTTTTGTGAGGCTGGGCATGGAAAGGGGGAGCATGATGGTGCAGGAGCATGTATCAAAAGAGCCATAGCACGAGAAGAGTTAAAGTATAAAGACAATGCAAAGTTGACAGATGCAAAATCGATTGTCGAGTGGTGTAATGCTTCCATGGGTCCAGGTAATGAAGGTAAGTCTTTAGTTCGTAGATTTTTTTGGTTGATAGATGATACTAACATTGCACCATATGAGGATTGTTGTACACTGATAGGATCAAATGAGATGCACTCTTTCAGAAGCTCAATTGCAGGTTCATGGAGTATCCATACACGAAAGATGTCATGCTTTTGTTCTTCCTGTACAATTCAAGTCTGGGATGAGTGCGAGTCAAAGGAGTGGGTTGACGAATGGCAGTTAAGTTATCTTAGCCCACTTGACACGTATCGACCCCCGACGGCACTGGAACTAACACAGATGGAATCGTCAGTTGACTTTGACCACATATCAGATTTAGTTCAACCAGGTAATATAGGGCATGTATATGCATCTAATTTCATCTAGTTCAACTAGGTAATGTCATCTTACTTTGTAGTGTTTTTGTAATGTTGACTAATTTCATCTAATTTGCTACACATATCAATGTAGGACACGTATATGCAGTTATTGCAGATGAAGATAATGAAGAGGGAACAGATTATTACTTATGTCGTTGTGTTGAGGCCAAAAAGAAATTGGAGGCCCATGTTACAGATGGAGAAAACATCGAATACCCTACAGGATCAGTGGTTATTACTGGAACATGGCTTAGAAGGTACCCACATAAGAGTGTTAATATTTGGCTATTTCAGGACTTTGACATGCATCGGAAGATTCTTCATTACTCGAACCTTGTCGTGGCATCCAATGTTCATTTGATAAAGTATCGGGGTAGACCTTTGAACAAAATATTGTGGAAGGTGCGTGAGTCTGACCATGAAGCAATACTTGACACAATAAAGAGTAGAGCAGACCCGGATGGTTCATTGGATTAATTTGTAAGTATTCACATTGATTTTGTAAAGTTATGTTACATTGAGTTGTAAGTATGCACATTAATTTGTAAGGTTTGTCTTTTTTTATTTCCTCCTGCATTTTTACACATATGTACACATTTTTACATCATCATGTTATGCATTTTTGGTGTCCTGCTCCTGATGCGACCAAACTTATAACTCACCCTACTAGACACCATTTGATGATCTCTCCAACACTCTGGATCCAGGGTGCCCAATCATGATGATGACCTATATACCATTCTCCCAAGGCGCTCATAATGAATGAAAAGAAGACCAAGGGCGCCCAAGCTTAATAGACTTATTTCTTTCAATTTTGATGATCCAAACTCTTGCAATATGACATCCACTTTCATGCCTTTAGATCTTCCTTCACATATAGGGCGCCAAATCAATGCATTAAAGTCTCTTGATATTAGGCGCTCATGATGATGAAACTTAGAGCTTTTTCCTTTCCTATGCACTCATCTAAGATGTTTGAATGATAAGAAGCGCCTCGACCTCTATAATGTACATTAGGCACCAAATCAAGGTGATTTTAAGTCACTTTGGGTCATTTGGGGTCAGTTTGAGTCTTTGAGTCATGTTGCAAAAAAGTGTCAATGTTGTCAAGTTGCACAAAGCAACTTTTGCATTTTTGGTGTCCTTCTTGTGATGTGACCAAACTGACTGTTCCAATGCATCCGGATGGGTACATTTACGCTAGGCATGGTCCTATTTTTCACCCAAACATGTCGAAACAGTCTGAGCTACATTGTACCAACGATATCCCTGAAGAGTCTAAAGTGCAAAAAGGTTGCAATCTTTGACGAGCTGTTACTTGAAAACTGTGTCACTTAGAAACATTCTGTCTGAGGCAACGCTATCACGTAGAGTGCCTCTACAATAACCTCTCTCAATTTTTTATATCTCTGAGGCATTTACCCGTGGTGAAAGGTTTTCTGCTGCCCCAAAAATCGTCAGAAGGAGGCAGTGTAAAGTTGCAAAGGGGTGTAACTTTTGTCCTGCTCTTGATGCGACCAAACTGACTGTTCCAACACGTCCGAATGGGTACAATTACACTAGGCATGGTCCTATTTTTCACCCAAACATGTCGAAACAGTCGGAGCTACATTGTACCGACGATATCCCTGAAGAGTCCAAAGTGCAAAAAGGTAGCAATCTTTGACGGGATGTTACTCGAAAATTGTGTCACTTAGAAACATTCTGTCTGAGGCAACGCTATCATGTAGAGTGCCTCTACAATAACCTCTCTCAGTTTTTTATAGCTTTGAGGAATTTGCCCGTGGTGAAAGGTTTTCTACTGCCCCAAAAATCGTCAGAAGGAGGCAGTGTAAAGTTGCAAAGGGGTGTAACTTTCGTCCTGCTCCTAATGCGACCAAACTGACTATTCCAACGCATCCGAATGGGTACATTTACGCTAGGCATGGTCCTATTTCTCACCCAAATATGTCGAAACAGTCGGAGCTACATTGTACCGATGATATCCCTGAAGAGTCCAAAGTGCAAAAAGGTAGCAATCTTTGACGAGATGTTACTCAAAAACTATGTCACTTAGAAACATTCCGTCTGAGGCAACGCTATCATGTAGAGTACCTCTACAATAACCTCTCTCAGTTTTTTTATAGCTCTGAGGAATTTGCCCGTGGTGAAAGGTTTTCTGCTGCCCCAAAAATCGTCAGAAGGAGGCAGTGTAAAGTTGCAAAGGGGTGTAACTTTCGTCCTGCTCCTGATGCGACCAAACTGACTGTTCCAACGCATCTGAATGGGTACATTTACACTAGGCATGGTCCTATTTCTCACCCAAATATGTCGAAACAGTCGGAGCTACATTGTACCGACGATATCCCTGAAGAGTCCAAAGTGCAAAAAGGCAGCAATCTTTGACAAGATGTTACTCAAAAATCGTGTCACTTAGAAACATTCTGTCTAAGGCAACGCGATCACGTAGAGTGCCTCTACAATAACCTCTCTCAGTTTTTTATAGCTCTGAGGCATTTGTCTGTGGTGAAAGGTTTTCTGCTGCCCCAAAAATCGTCAGGAGGCAGTGTAAAGTTGCAAAGGGGTGTAACTTTCATCCTGCTCCTGATGCGACCAAACTGACTGTTCCAACGCATCTGAATGGGTACATTTACGCTAGGCATGGTCCTATTTCTCACCCAAATATGTCGAAATAGTCAGAGCTACATTGTACCGACGATATCCCTGAAGAGTCCAAAGTGCAAAAAGGCAGCAATCTTTGATGAGATGTTACTCAAAAATTGTGTACTTAGAAACATTCTGTCTGAGGCAACGCGATCACATAGAGTGCCTCTACAATAACCTCTCTCATTTTTTTATAGCTCTGAGGCATTTGCCCGTGGTGAAAGGTTTTCTACTGCCCCAAAAATCGTCAGAAGGAGGCAGTGTAAAGTTGCAAAGGGGTGTAACTTTTGTCCTGCTCCTGATGCGACCAAACTGACTGTTCCAACGCTTCTGAATGGGTACATTTACGCTAGGCATGGTCCTATTTCTCACCCAAATATGTCGAAACAGTCGGAGCTACATTGTACCGACGATATCCCTAAAGAGTCCAAAGTGCAAAAAGGCAGCAATCTTTGACGAGATGTTACTCAAAAATCATGTCACTTAGAAACATTCCGTCTAAGGCAACGCTATCACGTAGAGTGCTTCTACAATAACCTCTCTCAGTTTTTTATAGCTCTGAGGCATTTGCCCGTGGTGAAAGGTTTTTTGCTGCCCCAAAAATCGTCAGAAGGAGGCAGTGTAAAGTTGCAAAGGGGTGTAACTTTCGTCCTGCTCCTGATGTGACCAAACTGACTGTTCCAACGCGTCCGAATGGGTACATTTATGCTAGGCATGGTCCTATTTCTCACCCAAATATGTCGAAACAGTCAGAGCTACATTGTACCGACGATATCCCTGAAGAGTCCAAAGTGTAAAAAGGCAGCAATCTTTGACGAGATGTTACTCAAAAATTGTGTCACTTAGAAACATTCTGTCTGAGGCAACGCAATCACGTAGAGTACCTCTACAATAACCTCTCTCAGTTTTTTTATAGCTCTGAGGCATTTGCCCGTGGTAAAAGGTTTTCTGCTGCCCCAAAAATCGTCAGAAGGAGGCAGTGTATTAAGTCAGGATGAAAGCCTATTCACTCTAGGCGCCTGTTTTTGACCAAATCACACATGCGCCTTGAACAAGTGATGCTACAAGTGGTGAACAAAATGGGCGCCTTGTCTTATGATAGCTCGAGCATTATCAATCGAATCCTGAAGCTCTTCTTCAACTTTGATGAGCTACCTCTTTTAAGGCGCTCAACTCTGTCTTCAAGGCGCTTTTCTCTAATCTCTGTAACTCTCCAAATCCACTAAGGTGCAAATTTTACCTCTTGGGCTCAAGATATAGGTTCTTCATCCAAGGCACCAGAATGGTCCAAAGGCACATTTCACCTCTAACCTCACCTCTGACCTTACTTTAAGGTGCTAAACCTTTTAACATTTCAAGTAACTTCAAGAGAACTATTTTTCCTTAAGGTGGTTCACTCCTTGCAATTGGATGTATGGTACTTGTAACTCATTTGATTGACTTTGTAATGTTTCTTCTTCTCGCAGAGTAGATAAGGATGATATAAGCTTACTTCATGAATCGGAGTAGAAATCTCTCTTAGACTTGCTAGGTGAAAGGACTTGAACTTGAAGGACTTGAAGTTGGTGAAGTGATCCTTCATGATGGCCTTTGACATTACCTTCTCGGAGTGTAGATGATAACACCTTCCTTGTAGATGGCCTTTGAAGCTTGATGAATCTTGAAGATTGGGTTTCCTCCTACTCCCCTTCTGGGCTCAACTCCATCAAAGGCGTATTTAGTTGTCCAAGGCGCCAACATTCACTCAGGGGCGCCCAAAGAGAAAGTTTACAACTCTAAGGCGCTAAACTCTTATGCAAAAATGGTCATCATCAAAGGCACAAAAATGGGTTTCTGGGCGCCAATCTCTACAAGACATTCCATCTCATTGCTCTCCTCCATTACAAGTGCTCACTTACCTCAATCTTGGGCGCATACCAACATCCCAACATCCAAATCACCTAGGCGCTCAAAACCTTCAAGACTCAAGGCACATTTTATGATCAAACAAGGTATCTCCTGAACAAGGCGCTCATAGTCTCATCAGGGCGTTAATCATCATCATGAGTGCTCATATTGTTCTAGGCGCACAGTTATCTCTGGAATGCTCAAGGCACACATATCCTTCTCTAGGCTAGTTTACACTTATTCAAGGTGCTCATTCCAAACTTACATGAACTCCTCATTACAAGACACACAAACTAGATGATCCTAGGGCATAAGGGCACTCAAACTAGATCTTTGCAAAAACTCCCCAAGCATTCAAAATTTTAAGGCACCAAAAGTGGTCTTTTCTACAACTTCTCTAGCCATATGCCTTGGGTGCTCAAACCTTCCTTGAACTCCAATTATTCAATCCAGGGCGCTCAACTACCTCCTCAAGGCGCTCTATCTCAAGTATCATTACTCTTCTTAAAGACCTAGGCGCACATTGTGGGGTATTCTACTCAACAAGACCTAGGCGCTCATTATGAAGACTCCAATTATCAAGGTTCACTTCAACTTTCAAAGGCACATTTTGGACTCCAAAGGCGTTAGGTTAAAGCCACTAGGGCGCTAGATACCAAAGGGGGCAAGGTGTCAGAACCTCCTTTAAGATGTAAGAAAATCTCCTCAAGGCACGGCTAAAGGCACTCCAAACCATACCAAGGCGCTAATATCCTCATCCAAGGCGCTAAAACACTTAATGCAAGTTCTTCAAGTTCTTCAAGTACTTATCCAACTTGATTCCTCCAACACATGGCGCATATCTTTCTTCATGTCTTCTCTGGGCGCATTTCAAGGTTTGATCTAGATGGTGCAATGTCTACTTGAGTTGGCCCCAGGGTGCTAAGTGAGTACTCTGAGCAAATCTTCTCTGGATGCCCAATCTTGTCCAAGGTGCCAAAACAATACCTCCCACTATAGGCGCTAAATGACTTATCTAATTCCTTGAAAACATTTGAAGTGTTTTACCTTCCAAGGTGATCAATTTCTATCATCTATGGTGCATATTACCCTTAGATATTCAACCTTACTCTCTTCATCAAGACCTCTCCCCATCAAGGCGCCCAAGTCACTTCAACATGCCAAGAATACTCCTTAAATGCCATCCTCTTGAAGGCGCTAGATTGGTTAAGGCATTCATCTCTGGAGACTTTAATCATCAGGGCGCTCTCATTCCATTAGTAAGGCGCTTCTACTCTTAGGCGCAAATTCAACTCAACCAAACCTTTCCTGATGATGGCCTATGCTTCTAGGCGCTCATTTACTCTGAAATGGACCAACCTTAACTCCAAGGCGCATTTCCACTTGATCTTCATCCTGGCGCTAGATGGAAGTTTGAAGTTTGATTTTGATTGACACAAGGCATTCAAGGGGCATGAGTCACTTACCTTTGCTTAGGCGCTACTTCATGCTCTTTGCCACTTCAAAGAGCCCTTTTATCATCCTTCAAGGTGCCAATTCCTCCTAAGGCGCATCATCTTTCTTTATCAACCCATCTAAGGTGCTTCGTCTAGACTCATTACCTTCCTTAGGCGCCAACACCAACTTCAAGGCAACTGAAGGTGCTCAAGTCACTTCAAGGACCAACTCATGGACAATCTAATCCTCCGCATCATTAATATTCAAGACCCTGACAACTTGGAATGAGATTGCATAAATCAATGCAAAGCATCTGAGCTCAAAAAAGAGGGGGTCCCAGTCCGATGGGGTGATGTGTGTTTTGGTCACAATAGGAAGTACCTTGAAGACTTAGATTAAGATGGAATTCACCTCCAGAATGTTAGGTGCTTGATAGAAGATAAAGGCGCTAGGGTAAAAGAGCTTCAAAAGTTTGATGTCAAGTGTGAATTGAGATAATAGGTGCTGATACCAGTTGACATTACTCCAAACATGCATCTAAGAGAGATGCAAGTCCCCAAGACCAATTTTGGAACAAGACACTCCATCAGAGGGTAAGATGATAATCCTTGGAAGTCAAGTGTTTCAAAGATTCTTTGAGAAATTGACAAGTTGTAACCTAGGTGCCAAAACCCCTGAGAATCCTCCTATCTAGCGCCTAGTTAGAAGAACACTAATATTGCGCCTAAGTGAATTTGAGTGTCAATATAGAGTCATCAAACCCCACCAGATGTTCATCCATGTCTCTACCACCTCAAGGAAGTGCCCAGCTTAGGATGGCGCCTAGTCTGGTCTCTACTACCTTCAGTTGGCGCCTAACCCTAAGAGTCTTGCAACTATGACGTTCATCCATGCAACAAGCAAGGTGATGCTCCCTTATGATATTGTGAGGTGTTGACATTCAATTGACATCATTGAGTTTGATTGAGTTGATCAAGTGTAGACGCCATTGTAAACATCAAGGCTTCAAGGCCTTTCTTTTGTATCTCCATTGAATAAGTTGTAACTTCATGCTATTGAAAGCATTATCCATGTAATAAGACATTGCAAGTTGATTGAGTCAAATAACTAGACAAGTACCCAACTCTAAGGTTGATTCATTCAAGTAGTTATCTTTGATGTATATCTTTGTGTTGTTGAAGTAGTTAATGAATTGATAGCAAGTAAAATTGTTTAAGTAAGGAAAAATTTTCGTAGAACTAGTTGGGTATCTTACACCATGCCTATCCATCAAACATCACAATGCAATCAAAATCCTAACAACATGCCCATGATCCAAGATCAAGTGCAATCATGCAAAGATATTATCAATCACAAGCCTATTAAGAATGAACTAGAGTCTTCTAGTACCATACTTTTCCATCAAACACCATCATGTAATCCATGGCCTATCAAGCCTATCAAAGAAAATGCAAACATCCTATGTAATACAATCAGACTTTAAATATTTGAAGTAGCCATCTACAAATATCCATTCAAAAGTGGATTTATAATGCAAGTATGGACGCCATCAATAAAAAAGATTTGTATTAACCAAATATCCATATAGGCATACATCAATATCTGTCGATATAAGTATAACATATATACAAAATAGCCATATAGGCTTACAAGAATGCCATATAGGCATATAATGTCAACTATGTACAATACAAAATATATGTCCACAAATGCCATATAGGCATACAACAAAGGAACACAATAAAAGTCATTCCCCTCTGGCTGGTGAAGAGAATAAATCACGAGCAGCCTTTGATCTTCTAGGGGATGGAGACATGCATGTGGGTGGTCTACTACGAACCCAAGGGCTACTCCTCCTATTTAGTTCTTCCTGCACCTTTACCTGTTACAAAAAAAAGTATAGACATTAATATATAGAAATTACATGTTATAAAAAAATGAAACATTTAACAAAATAATCACTTACCGCTAACATATAATATGTCTCCTCGCTTGTCTCAGTAGCAGGAATAGGCCCTGGTGATGTCATGTCCTATAGAAACCATCCAGATAGAAATTAAACTTCAAATCAATAATCTTTTGATTTTTCAAAAATAGACAACTATAACAATGAATGTAAATTGAAATTTACTAATCTGCCTCATACCCCTGTCAATGCCATAGAGCTATGAATCGCAGAGGCCACACCCTGCTCCATTGCCCTATGAACATGGGGAGGTGTCTCCGCAGCTTGCATCATCTGGAAATAAAACAACATTATTCAATTACGAAAACTATAATAGTGATGCAAATCATGGCTCCTAACATACACACACGTTCATATAAACATGGAAGTACACACATTAAAACACACAAATCACATACAAAAATTTAGTAAGTACAATTCATTCATTAAACTATTCATTTTATTACCTCTGTAAAGCTTTGAAGTCCACCACCGCTGGCAGGTGTTGCCATGAAATCTACAGTATTAACCTATTCAACATCCAAAATCAAAAATTAGAATACCATTCATATAACGATGCTATTCACATGTAATATTTATAATTGTTTACTAGTTACATACCTCGACAGTAGATGATCTAGTGAAAAATGTAGGTGGAGAACCACTGAAAACTGCATCAACGCTATGACCCTGAAATTTCATTAAAATCATCAATTTAAATTAGTTAATATTGTATTTCAAAAATGAAATTTAATAAATTAAATTCAATGAACTTGCTAATATTTACCTGAGTATCAAGGCCGAAAGTCTTACTCAGGAGGGTATCTGTCATCACCATCTGCTCAGCTACAGATGTAGCCTGTGCACCTGCGTCCTGACTGTCCATGGGGTCATAACCACAAGCTGACCCGCAAGCCTGGCAAGTATGTGGTGGGACCCTACTCCTCGCACTATCTCCCAACCCACTCTGTGTTGCAGGATCGACATGCTCTATGATGCTCTGGGTCAAGGCACTAATCGACCTCAGTGTATCGACCTCAACACTCTCCTTCACAATGGAAGGGATAGAAACATGCTCGTGGGCTGGTCTGCTAATTACTCGTCTCACTACCCGCTGTGGGTCAAGACGTGCCCCTGGTCTATCCTGTGCTGAGCCCCCACCTCTACCCTGGAAGTCCCGCATATCAAAATAGTTTGGCACTTTATTGAGGACAAACTCACAGTAGAGTTTCCTCAAAAAGTATTGCGGGACCTCATTATTATTGCATGGAGGATGGTCAAAAACCATCCACGACCTCTGCCCGAAATTGTCCCTTATCGCTTGGTTGTTGCACCAATGGATAGGGAACCTCTTGCATGTAATGGGTGGAGGTTGATTTGTTTGTGGGTTTGTAAAAATTGAACACAAGTCTAATTTTGTAATTTGTAATTTTTTGACATCTTGGTATGATAATTTATCTGCATAGTAATCTCTAAACTCTCTCTTTTTATCGGTCCAACTAGTTATTTGCTTGCTAATTGAATTTACATTTGTTAACATAGACTCAAGAGATTCGGCAAGCGTGGACCTATGCAAGGTTGAAGTGGAAGGATCTTTCAACCTTGCAATTATATCTTCAATTTGTTTTTTGTTGTTTTCAATTTGCCCTATTATATTATCTTGTGTTCCAGGGGCATGTCGAGGAATGAATAGAGGAGGTTGTTGTTCTGCAGGTATTTCCTCCTCAGGATTTTGTGGATTTTGAGGAGGAGGAGGAGGAGGAGGTGCATTAACATTTCCTGACAATTAACGAAATATACATCAAAAATCAACAAAAACCAACCTATATAGAAAGAAATTCAAAGAAAAAAACAAAGATAACTCACCTCTTTGGCGTGCTCGACGTCGCGGCAGCATTTTGGCGATGAATTGACAAGATTTTTGTGTTGATTGGCATTTTGCAGAACGCGAGCGCGTTTTTGAGGGTTTGGAGGCCGCGGGCAGAGGAGAAGATGGGAGTGAAATGAAATTGACTTGCTTTTTTTTTTTATTTATAGTTTGCCATAACGCGAGCGTGTTATAACGCGCTCGCGTTATGGCTCGGTAATGACGAGCCTGTGGCTTGTCATTACCAAGCCATAACGCGAGCGCGTTATGACTTAAATCTTTTTGAAATTATTTTGGCCACTTTTTGGCCCCCCATCTTTTTGCACTTACCCTTGGGATCATAGGTATTCTTGGTGAATCCATGTTTGAGGAGATGTTCATTGATCTTCATGTACCAAGCTTTGGGAGCCTATTTCATTTATGTACACACTTTTTTTTGCTACCCAGGTGTAGTACATCCCTCAGGTTGAGTCATATAGACTTTTTCTTTGAGATATCCATTGAGGAATAATATTCTCAACATCCATCTAATGAACCATCCAACTAACTATGCTATAATTTCCAAAACCATTTTGATAGTCTTAATCTTTATAGTGGATCTAAAGGTTTCTTCATAGTCAATGCCTTCTTTCTGAGCATAGCCCTTAGCCACAAGTTGGCCTTTGTACTTACCAATGCTATTGTATATTTTTTATTTGATTTTTAAAACCCACTTGCATCCAATATCTTTCTTCCCTAGTGGAAGATCAAGTTCCCAAGTATTGTTCCTCATTAATGCCTAATATTATGCATCTATAGCATATTTACAATGTTGTGACTCAAGAACCTACTCTACTATTTCTAGTTCTAAATTTTGAATGGTTGTGTATATAAGATCCAAATGTAACTCTTTGGCCTAGAGTTAGACATATCTCCAACTACATTTTCCTTCATATCTTTCATGGTGGTATAATACCACTTCGATATTTTGTGCATAGGGGATAAGGATTGAGGTGTAGATGTTAGAAATGAAGGTAAACAACTATAAATGAAAATCTGATTACAACTGTAATACAGATATTTAACTGTGTAGAACTAAAATGGAGATAGTGTGAAATTAACACAAAGAAATAATAGAATAGAAGATCAAACACATAACAAAGTGTTTACATAGAGAAACCCTTAAAAAAAACTCCACACAATAAGAGATGCACCATTCTGTATTAACTTCAATAGAGTTTACAATACAATACTATCAATATCCTCTTTTATCTTCAATCCAACAACACCTATTTTTTGGTGCAGTCATGGCTAGAGGGTTCACAGTTTTGAACTGTCCAAACCATGCAGCTAGAGTAAACACAACAAAAAACAACACAATCATAGAATGCAATGGCAAATTCATAAATTTAGAATATCAAATAATTACAATACTCATATGTCGGCAACATGCGGGCTACAATCAAAGGGCTCACATGATTGCTTTCCGAGCTATAATAGATATGCAAGATATGGTATTGAAGTGCTTTCCCGAAAAGAATCTAACTATCTATCTTATGAAATCAACTAACTGACTCCCTAATGCATATAAGAGATGTATTTGTATCATCTTCAAGCTCATAGAATCCTTTGCATCGGCCACAAGAGTTTACAATCTCTAATGAAAGATGTAACATGTAGAAATAAGTAGGTCGGCCTACATCATCTGGTATTGCTCCGCAAATGCATGAAACTTTGTATGGACCTCAAGGAAGGTCTATCTGATCCATATGTGTTGTGTATGATGTTTCATTAGCCTCTATAAGTCACAAAAGTGCTCCGCAAACCTTCTCCTTCAACTGACTATCTGGATGCTCTATTCTGTGAGAGTTGGTGATCTTCTAATAGCTATAACTTTTAGCAGCCAAGTCCAAATGACCTAAAATTTGAATATGATGTAGATGACACTATGTAGATGCTAAGTCCTACTCCGCAAGCTCTGACATGAAGATGTAGTGAAATGTGGTAAAAAATGTTGAAACTGTAAATGACTGAACTAAACTGAAAATGAAAGAAAACAAATAATGCAAATATTTTTGGTTGATGCAAGATTACTCTACAACTTGGGATGCTCCTACATCAGACACCCAGGGTTGTTGAAAAAGTGAGTCCCTCACTTTGCTAGGGCTGGAGGAAAACCAAGGTAGTCTACCTTAAGCTGAGAAATCTATGTTGAATCTTCTTCAGATCTGCCTTTCGACTTAACCAATTATTCTTTGTACTGCTTGCCTCTAGTACTACGTCCAACTCTACTATCCAAGATGTCCTCTATCTGCTCTGATTGTTGTTATGGTAACTGATCCTTCAATCCTTCTCCAATGCTATCACTTGTCTCTCCTTCATGATACTGATATAGGGCTACAATGTTGAATATAAGTGATATACCCAATGTCTCTAGTAGCTCCACTTCATATGCATTTCCTGAATCAAACTTACTAAGAATCTTACATGGTCCAAACTTCATCTTCATCTTGTTGTATGTTCCTACTGGAAATCTCTTCTTTCTTAGATATACCATTACTTCATCTCCAACTGAAAATTCTTTATGTCTCCTCTTCTCATCTGCTTGCTCCTCATACTTACTGTTCATCTCCTCCAAATGGTTCTTGACCTGATTGTGTAGTGTCTCCATATATCCTACAAATTCTTCTTCCTATGCACTTAGCTTATTCTCCATACTAATGTCTCAATTCTACAACTCCTCTAGGTTTCACTCTAGTCACAATCTCAAATGGTGTCTTCCTTGTAATCTTATTCACTGAATTATTGTATGCAAACTCTGTTTGGAGTAGAATTAGATCCCAATTTCCTACCTTATCTCCTACTAAACATCTCAAAAAGTTACCCAAACTCCTATTTACCACTTATGTTTGTCCATCTGTCTATGGGTAAAATGTTGAACTAAACTTTAGGTATGTCTTCATCTTCTTCCACAATATCCTCCAAAAATATCCAATGAATCTTGTATCCCTGTCTGAAACTATACTCTTAGGTGATCCGTGCAATTTTACATTCTCCTTGAAAAATAGGTCAACAACATGCACTACATCATTTGTCTTCTTACAAGGAATGAAATGTGACACCTTTGAGAATTTGTCCACCACTACAAATATAGAATCACATTCCCTCTGTGTTCTTGGCAAACCTATTATGAAATCCATGCTTATATCTTCCCAAGGTCTCTCTGATACTGTCAAAGATTTATACAATCTAGTATTCTGACTACTTCCTTTTGCAACTTGACAATTTCTACAACTCTGAACAAACTTCCTTACATCCTTATATATCTGAGGCCAAGTTGTACATACACAATTGATTTCCTTTGAACAACATATCCTCCAGAATGAAATAATGTAACCACTTACTTCTATCTATCATAATAGGTTCCTTACATGCTTTCCATGCTTCTGCAAAATCAAGATACTCTTCATACATATGCTTCAGTTCCTCAAATCCTAATACTTCTACTTTCATCTATGTCATCAAATTCCTTCTTCTACTCAACACATTTGCAACTTTGTTTGACTTACCACTCCTATGCTTCAATACAAATGTGTAACTCTGCATGAAATCTACCCATCTCATATGTCTCTGATTCAACTTTCCTTAACTATTCAAATACTACAAAGCTTGGTGATTAGTGTACAACATAAATTCTTGAGGTAACAAGTAATATCTCCACTTCTTCAAGGCTTGAATTATGGCATAGAACTCCTGATCATAAACTGAATATCTTCTCCTTGCATCATTCAACTTCTCACTAAAATATGCTACTGGTCTCCCTTCTTGACTTAACAATGCTCCTATTGTATTTCCACTGGCATCACAATCAACTTGAAATACTTTGCTGAAATATGGTAATGCTAACACTGGTTGCTCTATCACTTTCTACTTCAATAATTCAAAACTCTTATCTGCTCCAGATGTCCATTTGAAATCCTTCATGTCACCTCTCATTGTCAATGTCATTGGTGTGCATACTGAATTGAAATTTCTAATGAACTTCCGGTAGAAACTTTATAATCCATGAAATGATATTACCTCTCCAATGCTCTCCAATGTTGGCCACTCAACAATTGCTCTAACCTTCTCAGGGTCCATCTTCAATCCTTCTGCAGAATCACAAACCCCAAATATACCAACTCTTCCTTCATGAAACTATATTTCTTGATGCTTATCAACAATTTCTTCTCTCTCAATCTTTGCAATACTTGTCTAATATGCCACAAATGTTCTTCTTTTGTCTTACTGAAAATTAGAATATCATCCAAGTATAGAATGAAAAACTTACCCTAGAATTTCTTCAAAACCTCATTCATCAATCTCATGAAAGTACTCGGTGCATTAGTCAATACAAAAGGCATCACTAACCATTCATACAATCCCTCATTTGTCTTGAATGCAGTCTTCTACTCTTCAAGTCTATCTTTGTGAAATACTTTGCTCCACTCAAATAGTCCATGGTGTCATCCATCCTAGGCAATGATATCTATACTTAACTGTGATCTTGTTGTTTTCTCTAGAGTCTATACACATCCTCCATTCTCCATCTTTCTTAGGTTCTAGTAATGTAGGTACCACACATGGGCTTAAACTTTCTCTGATCAACCCTTTCCTCAACAATTCCTGTATCTGTCTATTTAGCTCCACATTCTCTACTAGTGTCATTCGGTGGGCTTCTTTGTTTTCTCTAGAGTCTATACACATCCTCCATTCTCCATCTTTCTTAGGTTCTAGTAATGTAGGTACCACACATGGGCTTAAACTTTCTCTGATCAACCCTTTCCTCAATAATTCCTGTATCTGTCTATTTAGCTCCACATTCTCTGCTGGTGTCATTCGGTGGGCTTCTTTGTTAGGCAAACTAGCTCTAAGTATAAGGTCCATAGGATGACTGATACTTCAGATTGGTAGCAATCCTTCAAGTACATTATCTGATATGATGTCTTCATACTCTATCAACAATTCAGTTATCTCCTCTGGCAGTGGTTCTTCTTTTTTTCTGGTAAAAATCTTTGCACTTAGGCTTCTACACTTCTTACGAATCAAAGAAAAACACATAATTTCATGTCTCAATCCATCAAAAAAATTTCTCCCATCAACCAAACAGATTCTAGCATTCCCACATACTTCACTCTTAGGCTCATCTTCCAAAGGTATCAAAATATGTTTCTTCCCATTTGATGTTATAGTATAAGTATTCGTTCTCCCATGATGTATAGTCCTTCTATCATACTGCCATGGTCTACCCAACAATATATGACATACATCCATCGGCATAATATCACACAATACTTCATCATTATAAGATCCTATATGAAATTTCACCAAACATTGTTCACTCACCTGTACCTTGTGTTCATCTTTAATCCATGCTATCTTGTAGGGCTTAGGGTGTTTCAATCTCTCTAGGTTCAACTTAGTCACCATCTCCTTTGAAAACAAATTATTAGTACTGCCACTATCAATGATCACTTTACAACATTTACCTCTTGATTTGCATCTGGTCTGGAACAAACTTTTCCTTTGCAATGGTTCCTCAGTTGTCTCTACTTGGAATAGGGCTCTCCTCATGACTAATGATTCTCCTTTCTCCAGTTTTCCAGCAAAACTAGGTGATCCAACGGGTTCTACCTCCGCATAAGTTGCTCTTGCATTATTTTCTGTTCTCTTGCTTGTACTTCCCTGATGATATTCAAATGCTCTGTGTCCTTCACCTCCACACTTAAAACAAGTTCCTCTGAATGATCTCTTATCAAACCCTCTTTAATCTCTCCTGTATCCTTCATTGTGGTAAGAATTATGATTCCCTCTATTATTGTGGTAGAAACTTCTGTCATCTCTCCGGTATGAATTGTTATCTCTGTCTTCCTTCTTGTATGGACTACTTTCTTTATTCTACTCTTCATATGATCTTTATCCTATGGAATATGTTCTACATCTTTGAAATTTACCTCCTCTACCTCTCTGCCTTTTCTCATGCTTGTTGTTCAACTTATCTTCAACTTTCAATGCAAATTGGTACGCCTCTTATATTGTTGTCATCCTTACTAGACTTAGTTCTTCTTGAATATTCAATATCAAACCATTTATGTATCTTTCCACTCTCTCCTTGCTTGCTTCACTATGTCTAGTCCTTATGATCATCTTATGAAATTCCTCTATATATTCCTTCACTGATTTCTCCTTTTGCCTTTGGTTTTTCAATCTCTTCAACAGTTCCAACTCATAGTCAGCAGGTATGAACTGATTCTTCAACTTTGTCACCATCCTATCCCATTTTATGATCCTCTCTTTTCCTCTCCTATTCCTATCCAACTAAACTTGTTTCCACCAAATAGCAGCATGTCCTTTCAACTTAGTTTTTGCAAATCTCACTCTCTCCAGATCTTCAATTTCTTCATATACAAAGTATTCTTCCAAGTCATTTATCTAATCAATCAATTCATCTGGATTCAAATTGCCAATGTAGTTTGATACATCTACTCTAGGTCTCTTACCAATCTTTGAAATAGCTTTCAACATCTTCTCCTGATCTAATTCTTCTTCTTCTAGGGCTTCTTCATTTTGATCAGCAAATTAAAATTCTTCATCATCAGTTTCAACATCATGTCTAGGGTTTAGTCCTCTTCTTCTATCTTCTTCTACAACATCCAATCAAACTTTCATTGTCCTCATCATCTCAATCATTTCTTCCATTCTTCCAGCAACATTGGCCATAGTAGGAATCCTCAATGACATCTCTTCCTAGGATCCAGTGCAACAACCTTAATTCGGCGATCTCACTACAGGGTAGCAACTAACTCACAATCGGCATTCTGTTGACAAACATAATTAGACTACCTCAGGTCAGAGCCATATTCACCACAAGATCTTATGGAATGCCTTCACTTTCCAAAGGATTCAAAACTTCACTCTGATACCACTTGGTGCAGTCATGGCTGGAGGGTTCACATAATGAACTGTCCAAACCATGCAGCTAGAGTAAACATACCGGAAACAACACAATCATAGAATGTAATGGAATATTCATAAATTCAAAATATCAAAGAATTACAATACTCATATGCTGGCAACATGCAGGCTACAATCAAAGGGATCACAGGCCTCCTTTCTAGGCTACAACAGATATGCAAGAAATGGCATTGAATTGCTTTCATGAAAAGAATCTAACAATCTATCTTATGAAATAAACTAACTAACTCCCTAATGCATCTAAGAGATGTATTTATATCATCTTCAAGCTCATATAATCCTCCACTTCGGCCACAAGAGGTTACAATCTACAATGAAATATGTAACATGTAGAAACAAGTAGGTCAAACTACATCATCTGGTATTGCTCTGCAAATGCATGAAACTTGGTGCGGACCTCAAGGAAGGCCTATCTAATCCATATATGTCATGTATGATGTTTCATTAGGCTCTGCAACTCACAGAAGTTCTCCACAAACCTTCTCCTTCAACTGACTGTCTGGATTCTCTGTTCTATGAGAGATGGTGATCTTCTGATAGTGATAACTTTTAGCAGCCAAATCTAAATGACCTGAATTTGGATATGATGTAGATGATACTATGTAGATGCTAAGTCTTGCTCCCTGAGATTTGATATGAAGATGGGGTGAAATGTGGTACAAAATCCTAAAACTACAAATGACTAAACTGAACTGAGAATGAAAGAAAACAAAGAATGCAAATATTTTTGGTTGATGCAAGATTGTTCTGCAACTTGGGATGCTCCTGCATTATTTTTCTAGTCTCTACTCTCTACTACACCATAGCCTAATAATATCCTCATAAAGGGGTTTCCTTCTAGGATAAGAAAATCCAACATAACCTCTACTGTCAAGTATGTGACCTAATGATGAACGGTCTATATTTACAATAGAAATTTATATATAAAATATGGTTTCCGAGGGCATTGCCCCCGGACCTCCACTAGGGGCGTGGCCCCTAGACCCCCCACCAAGGGGATGAGCCCCCCGGACCCCACAGGGGTACCCCCTGCACCTCCTGAATAACCATCATTCATTAGGTAACGGGATCAAGCATGTGGCTGAAATAAGATCGTTACTTGGTGAATAATTCATCCCTTATGAATGATTTATAAACAATATTAGGAGTAATTAAATACATATTATTTATAAGGTTGATAGCACCTTAATCCTAACAGGAGATAGATGTGGAAATTGTTCCATTGGAAATAAAATCTCTTCTCAAGATCCTTTAGCACAATGAAAATCTTCAAGTTCCTCATTTTCAATCTCAATAATTTGCAGCGTTTGATGGCTTACAAGTAATGGTGAGGGAGATGTGTTACAAAATTTTTCCTTATTAAAAATATATCCCTACTAAAGTACAACTTCTTTGTAGCTAAGTCTAGAAGCCAATATCCCTTCAATTCTTAACTATATCCAAGAAAAATGTATTTCAAGAATTTTTATAGAATTTTTTCCTCTACACCTTGGGAATGTGTATGAAAGTTGTATACACAAACACTCTCAGATATGAAATGGAGGGATTCATTCTAGTCCATTATTCTTCAAGATTAATGTTTTAAATCACTTTGGTGGGTGACTAATTGAACAAGTACATTGTTTTATGAATCACTTATAATACCCAAAATACATGAACTAGATCTACATCCTCTAACATACATTGCACCATTTCCACAATGTATGACTAGGCCTCTTTATAACACTATTTTATTAAGGTGTGTATAATTTGGTTAGCTATCTTTTGATCCCAAGTTGTTGAAGGTAGTTTAAAAAATCCTTATTGGTGAATTCCCCTAGCAATCTGAGTGGATGACCTTGAGGGAGTGACCAAATAACCTTTCTACAAGCGATCAATTTTTTTTGAATTTTTAATATACTTGATCTTTTCTAGTTAAGTAATAGGCCCACTTTTTGGGGTGTACTTATCCACAAAAGTTGAAATTATAGGGCATGACTATGACTAGGTGTCATGGGTCTACATAGATCAATATACACCAAATCCAAGGGACCAGAGGCTCATGTTTCCACAAGAAGAGACGGAGCCTGGGGTTATTTCCCAAAAATACAATTAAAACAAAGAAATTATGTTTTCTATATGGGTGGAAGTCCTTGCACCATGTCTTGTTTACTCAATGCAAGAAGATACCCCAAACTAAGATGACCAACTATTCTACACTAAAGAGTAGTGGATGAATTTGTACTTACTACAACGGTCTTATCTTCATGTGTGACATCAACCAACTAAAAAAAATTAGTAACCCCTAAGGCACGAACAACTTCATCATTATGAATTTTGTCTCGAACGAGACATAGCTCCTCACCACTATATCTATCAAATTCAACTTTTAAGTTGTGCTCTAGCAACTAACCTACTGACATGAGGTTTTTTGTGAACACTAGAATGTAAAAACCTTCAAAATTCAACACTTGTGAGTCTTGAGTGGTATAGAAATGTTCCTAATACATGCACTTCATAGGATGTATCATTACCAAGTGAAACTTGACCATATGAACGTAATGGGATGAGGTTATATAACCACTCCTTTTCTTCTATAATATGTATAGATGCACCAAAATCAAAATACCAAATAAAAATTTTATAAGTGGAGATTTGAGCCTTTGCAACATAAAAAAAACTCTTCATCAAAATCACATGTCAAAACAATATTTCCTTATTGCTTGTTGTTCTTTTTCTGCCAATGGGGATTCTTCTTCTTGCTCCCCTAAATTTTTTTGTAGCTTGTGTTGACTTGATTCACCATTGGCAAAGGAATTGTACCATCATTCTTAGATATTGTGTCCCTTCTTCGCATAAATGAGACACTTCTTTTTGTGTAGATGCATTGTTTTGTTTAGATCTTGATGAGCTTGATGGACCACTTTGACGTTTAAGTTTATTTCCCTTCTACTAGGATGAGAGGGCTTGATCATATGGAGATTTTAAGATCTCATCATGAATTACTTCTTCTTGTTGAAAAGAAATTCACTAACTCCATAATGATGGCTTTCTACTACCCACATTGAGGCATGTGACAAACATGTGAAAGGTAGTAGACAATGCTCTCAAGATGATGGGTACAAGAGAGACATCTAAAATAATATCCCCTAATTCTTATAGTGGTGACCTCAATTCTATAACTCTTCTGAAAAAACTAACTTTTCACTATTTTTTGTTTCAAACAATGTAACTGACTTTGTAAGTGTAATATTTAATTCTATTTTTTTTTTTCATAGATAGTTTTGAATCGGTACCAAGCCTTTTTAACTATTGTTGTTGTTTTTATGTGAGGATGAATCTCATCTAAAACACTAAATAGGATGATCAATTTGGCCTTCTGATTAGCCTTATAAAATTTTCTTTGTTCATGTCCAACTTGTGTTGGTATAGTGACTTTTCAAGAAACAACATCCCATAAATCTTCAAACTCATGTTGAGTTTGTACCTTGGTTTTCCAAGATGAATAATTATCACCTCTTAGAAACTGAGAGTCCAAAGCATTTGTTTGAGCATTTGAAGCCATGTTTTTTAAAAGTGAGGGGTCCTTGTCTTTCTAAAAGATAGGTAATTTTTACACCCTTTGATGTAGTCTAGATATGAGGGTCTTATCAGATGGCCAAATCTAGCATCTAAATACACCAATTTTCACGCAACAATAAAATTCAATTTTATTTTTATTTCATATCATAAACTTATGTTCATTATAGAAAAAAGAGGAGTACAATCTACACAATCTCAATCAATGGATTCTTCTTTAGAGATAGTATTTTCTTCACCTTCAACCAGAAGTAACCAACAGAATACCAAAAAATTCTTTTATACTTCAGATTTGAGGAAGTTAAACTATCACAAGAATTTATAGTTATAGAATTGAATGGGCATATCAAATGTCTAGAGTGAAAATAACACATTTTTGATAATTCATCACTTTTGTTAACCTGTGAACTCCTTCATTGGTGAATTGGCACCTTTGTGAACCTTTGAACTCCTTCTTCAATGAATCGACACCTTTGTGTACCTTTGAACTCCTTTGTTAGCGAATCAATATTTTGGTGAACCTCCAAACTTAATTAGTGAATCAACATTTTAGTGAACCATTGAACTTGTCATCAGGAAATTAGAGCTTTGGTGAACTTTTGAACTTCTTTCTTGGTGAATCAACACTTTAGTGAACCTTTGAAATATTCTTCAACATTTCTCCTAGTTCATGAACTTGGAAATTCACCTAAGCATTTTATGAAAAGTCCTGAAGTGTTCCCGAAACACCTTTCAACAAAGGCAAGGTTTTCCAACAAGCTCTTTCAGTGAAAAGAGGAGTTCTTGAACTTCCAACTTTGCTGAAAGTGCTAAGTAAAAGTGATTTTCAGCAAATTGGTAGGTTCTTGAACTTTTGAATCTATTGAAAACTTAACCAAATTAAACCTGAAAGTACCCATTAAGCCCTTCTACAAGGTGATGTCCTTAACTTGATCAATTTGAATCTAAAAATTCTCTTGAAGCAACTACCAAAAACCAACTGAAATACAACAAAATTGAACTGAATTGAAAATAAAACCTGAAATATTTTTGGTTGATACAGGATTGCTTGTGAGCCTGAATGCTCCTGCATTAAACACGTCAGGTAAAAAGTTTGTGAGGATGGGCTCACAAAAAGGAGTTGTATGATAGAACCACCATTCCAGGTTGTATACAACCTACAACAAACTCCATCACTACAACAGGTACATCAAAATACTTTTCCTTCTCATCTTCTAGCATTTGGCTGAGATAATCTCCATCCTTCACCAAGTTTGTTCTACAATCCTCTTTCCTCTCATGGAATTTGATCCACCATGAACCAACCTCCTCCTCCAATTGAATTTTCCTCTCTTCCCTTCTCTTGTGGGATTCAACCCACTATAATCCATCCACCAAAATATTTCTACAACATTCTCTACAACATCTAAATACAAATATACACTAACAATATCATGGAAATTAAATATTTCCATCATCTCCTTCTTCTTCACACTCTTCTACCTTAATTACCATATTCTCATCCATCTCTTTTGCATGAAAATCAACATCAATTTCATCTTTACAAAATTCAAAAAATAAAATATTATCTTTGCAATCTCTTTCTCCTCTATTGCTGCAACATTTCTCTCATTAGTCTCTATTGCAACATCCTCTCTACTCACTTTCCCTATTGTCAACAACCTCATTCTTCCCCAAGACAAGATGTTGTTGCACTTTCATCTTTCAACACCTTCATGTCCTCTAAAGGACTCATAACTCCTGCAACTTTATTCTCATCTTCACCCTCAGTTGCAACTTCTTTCACCACTTTTTTCATGCCTTCCAAAAGACATGCTTATGTTGCAATCTTCTTCTTTTCTTCTTCACCCTCTTTTCCTACACACAAAGGTTCACCTGCAAACAAATCATCATCAGAAATATAATGGGACTCAGCCTTACCCATATTCTTCTCTTCTTTTCTCTTTTATTTCATTCTACTCTCCTTCAAGACATCTAACCTCCCAAATATTTCTATACATTTATTCTGAATCCTAGCTGAACTCTCTTCCTCTAAAATTCTTTCTCTCTTCTCAATAAATGAAAATTTTAAATCCATATTCAAGGCTAGCCTCATACTCTTCTTATTTAACATCTTCAATCACTCATGTAATCTTTCTCACAATCTACAACCTATACACACACCTACAGGCACAACATCAACTCAAAAAAAGTTTAGCGCCTACGCTCTGTAGTTAAGGTCTCCTCCACTTGCAACAAAACTCACACACACAACCACAACTATCCTCTACCCAAAAAAGATTCTAGAAGATGTATCTCTCAAACCCTCCTCTACCCCACACAGTAGAGGACATTTGTACACATTCTATCCAGCCTTCATCTCTATTGGAGGACAACCAGCATGATCTCACACAAAATTAATTCTCAACTTTCTGTGGTTACAAGACTCTCATATCTACAACAAAAATATTAGAGTTCTCCTCAATATCAACCCAACAACATACCATTTCATGTATCCCAACTCAACACATCTCCCAGTGAGCAACCTTGGGCTATAATACCACTTGATGCAATCTAGATATTGGGGTCTTATCAAACAACCAAATCTAGCATCTAACAACACCAATTTTCATACAACAATAAAATTCAATCTAAGTTTTATTTCATATAAAAAACTTACATTCATTATAGCAACAATGAGGAATAGAAATCTACATAATCTCATTTAGTCGATCCTTCTTCAGAGACAATATTTTCTTCACCTTTGACCAGAAGTAACCAACAAAATACCACAAATTTCTTTTATACTTTAGGTTTGAGGAAGTTAAATCATCACAAGCATTTACAGTTACAGAATTGAATGGGCATTTGAAATGTCTAGAGTGAAAATAACACATTTTTGATAATTCAACACTTTTGTGAACCCTTAAACTCCTTCATTGGTGAATCAACACCTTTGTGAACCTTTGAACTCCTTCGTCGGTGAATCGACACCTTTGTGTACCTTCGAACTCCATCATCGAATCGATATTTTGGTGAACCTCCAAACTTTGTTTCTGAATCAACACTTTAGTGAACCATTGAACTTGTTGTAGGAAAATCAACAGCTTGGTGAACCTTTGAACTTCTTTGTTGGTGAATCAATACTTTAGTGAACCTTTGAACTCTTCTTTGACAAATCAGTACTTGTGTGAACTTTCAAACTCTTCTTCGTTATTTCTCCTAGTTCATGAACTTGGAAATTTGCCGAAGCATTTTATGAAAAGTCCTGAAGTGTTCCCAAAACACCTTTTAGCAAAGGCAAGGTTCACTAAAAAGCTCTTTCGGCAAAAAGAGGGGTTCTTGAACTTCCAACTTTGTTGAAAGTGCTAAGTAAAAGTGATTTTTAGCAAATCGGTAAGTTCTTGAACTTTTGAACCTACCAAAAACTTAACCAAATCTACCCCAAACTTCACCAAATTGAAACTAAAAGTACTTATTAATCCCTTCTACAAGGTGATGTTCTTAACTTGACTGATTTGAATTTGAAAATTCTCCTGAAGCAACTACCAAAAACCAACTGAAACACAAAAAATTGAACTAAAATTAAAAACAAAATCTGAAATATTTTTGGTTAATACAGGATTGCTCGTGAGCCTGGATGCTCCTGCATCACCCTTATTTCTATCCAGCAATTTAGAGGGTTGATGCCACAAACATCATATTTTGAACGTTGGTTTTCTAGGATGAAAATCATCACCTCTTAGTAACTAAGAGTTCAAAAGCATTTGTTTGAGCATTTGAAGCCACTTTTTCTAAAAGTGAGAGGTCCTTATCTCTCTAAAAGACAGGTAATTTGTACACCCTTATTTACGTCCAACAATTTAGAGGGTTGATGCCATATACATCATTGTTGTAGCTTTTTAGGCATTAAATATAGTAATTTGTCATAATAAATTTACTTGTAAATGTGAATTAAAGGCACCATTTATACCAAATGTTACTTGTTTGTTAGGAAATGTACCAAATAATAGCTTGTATTTTTATTATTTCACAATGAAAAATAATTACTTTTAAGTGCAATTAATAAAATTAATATAGTTTTTCCCTCTTTGAACTTCTTCACAAAATAATCCTATGTGTGCATTTGATCTCCTTTGCATCATATTAAACTTTGGCATTTCATAGGCAACAGAAATAGTTATTACTCTAAGACTATAATGAATTTGAGAGAAGCAATGAGCATTAGATTAGTCATTAAAGGAAGATTAAATACAATAAGTGTATTGTCAGTTAGGATAGAACCGATCATGTACACAAAAACTATTAATTTTATTAATAATAAACATTATTATTGTTATTAATATTAATATAATGATGTAATATAACATTATTTATTCATTCTAACAAACTTCACACACTTCTCTTGTCTAAGGTACATTTTGTACCTTATATAGTGCATCCTAGTTTGAAGAATATGTATGCCAACCTACAACAATTATATCATTGGACAAAATTGAGACATGAAATTGTTGATTTTGTTGCTCATTGCCTCAAGTGTTAGAGAGTGAAGGTAGAGCATCGGCATCCTATAGGACTTCTATATCCATATGATGTTCCTAAGTGGAAGTGGAACATTGTATCCATAAATTTTATCACTTATTTACCTATCTTCCTTTCATCATGATGCCATCATGGTGACAATAGACAAACTGACCAAAGTTGCCCACTCTTTACCCATGAGAGCATCATATAATACTTTGTTAGTGGAGCAAGTCTTCATGGAGGATGTTGTTTGCTTGCATAGAGTTCCTTGGGATCATTTTAAGTCATGGTTGTGTATTCATCAATGTCATTACAGCATGAATTGTGTGCTTAGCTCAATTTCAGTTTTGCCTATCACCCCAAGACTGATGGTTAGAATAAGCAAGTGAATCAAGTGTTGGAGGATATTCTCCACATGTATTGGATAGACCAATAGTCTAAGTTGGAGGACTATTTGTACCTTGTTGATTTTCCTTATAAAAACAACCACCATAGCTTTTGGATATGGCACCATTTTAGGTGCTATATAGTCAACCATGTAGGACTCCCTTAAGTTGGGACAAGATCAAGGACAGATTTGTTATTAGTCCTAAGATGCTTTGGGATATGGAGTAGCAGGTAATCCATATTCGAGAGATATTGTTGATTGCATAAAATTTCCAGAAGAAGTAATGTAAATTCCAAGAGATTGGATTAACACTTCTCCATTGATGATAGAGTCTTTTTTGAAATGATGACACTCACTCTATTAACCATTATTAAGCCTAAATGATCTTACCAAAACAAGCTAAACTAGATGTAAGAAAATACCTAAATGAATAAAACCTTAGACCAACACCCCACCAAAGCATAGCTTATGTGGGTGACAATAGATAGGTCCCAACAATGTGTAGCCATATTAGGTACCTGTGTGTCTGTGTGTGTGTGTGTGTGTGTGTGAGAGAGAGAGAGAGAGAGAGAGAGATTCCCCCCATGGAGAAGAACCCCCCAAAGAAGAGAAAGAAATCCACACCTACTCCCCCAACTCCCTGCCCCCCCTACTCCAAGAAAGAGAAGGGTCATGAAATGGCCCCCCTCCAAATGTGTAGCCTCCCACATTAAACTAAATGCTAAAGAAGATTAAATTTGATGGAACAAAATTTCTTCCATTAGGAAGAAATAGGTCCATGGGTGCATATAGAAGGTCTTCATGTTCCATGAAGAATTAAGATGGAAGAAAATGCAAGATATATGTCTCAAGAAACTGTGTATATATCAATGTGTCAATGTTGGGATGTATTGATATCTGATTAGGAAGTGCAAAAGATGACAACTCAAAACCATGTAGGGTGATCCCATAGTAGTGTGTCTAATTTTTGGCCTACGTGGATGCTCAAAATCAACATGTTTTAGCATTTTTCAATTTGTGTCAATTATAGGGAACAAACAATCAAGAATTTAAGCATGATGTGAACTAATGAATTGTGATATTCTCTATGTAGATTCAAGCTATACTTTTAATTTTTTTAAAGAATTGTTTTTATCATTTTTATTTTCAATCAATTTTTATTTTTTCTTATTATTTTTTTATTGAGTGGCATTATTCCATGTCACATAACTTTCACTACAAATAAAAAATTTCCATGATTTCTTGTAATTATGATGCAGGAGCATCCAGGGTGTAAGAACAATCTTGCATCAACCAAAAAAAAATGTTGTTTCTTTTCAATAAGAGCTAAATTTGGTAGGGTTACTATTTTTAGTAAGTTTGCATTTGTGCACAGTTGGATACAAAATCTTACATGGACCTCCAAAATGGTGAATTGAAGCTAATGGTGAAGAAATCACTTCAATATCATTTATCATTTGTGAGATATTAAAATTTCAAATTCCAAAAATCCTATTGAAATATTCAAAGTCAAATTTGAGGCACTTAGAGGCTTCGGATGGGCCCAAAATTTGGTGGGAAACCCAAGCAGTCTACCTTTAGATATTGCATGTGCATAACCGTCTTTTCGAGAGCTTTCCAAAAAGGTATTATAATTGAAAATCCAATGGTCGGATCGAACATTATGGCCCCGCGAAGTTGACCTATTTTTGGAGGGAGATGCAAATTTTGAAATTAAGCTGGTGGCCGCCAAAAAGGGCTATATATGACCATTTTTGGGAACCCTTGGAGTAGTAGACTTATGGGGGAAGGTGTAGAGTCAAGAAAAAGTGGGAAAATAGAAACCTTAGTTGATTTGGGGTTACAGAAGGCTGAAGATTCCAGAGTCTTGAGAGAGGGAGTTGTAATGTGTTGTAGCCTATAGGGGGTTCATCCTTTGATTGTATTTGAGCTTCTATAATGTAATGTTTTTCTTACATTAATAAAATATCATTCTATTTTCTATGTGCAATTTATGTTGTTGTGTGTTTTATGATTTACCCCCTTCATCAACTGGTATTAGAGCTGAGTTTCCTGAGTGTGTAGACAGATCGCTGACCGTGAGGCAGTTTCCACCAGGACCTGAGTTTGTGGGTTTGCTACAAAGATCAAGATGCCTCCACGAAGAAATCGTATTGGGAGGAATGCTTTGATGGAAGAGGGTTTTAGAGCCCTGCAAAGACAAATCGATGCATTGCAAGAGGAGCTGCGAAGAGAGTTTGAGTCGAGAACAAGAGAAGGAAGCGAAGATGAAGCTGAAGAAGAGCTATCTGAGGAAGAACAAGAAGCTGCAGGAGATCCTTCAGAAGTTAGGTTGTTGAGGGCCATTTCTAAGATTGGAAAGAGGCCCAAGATCGAGGTTTCTACATATTTTGGAGATTTGAATTTAGAACAACTTATTGATTGGATCAATGACATGGAGGAGTATTTCGAGTATGAAGACATGGAGGACCCAAATCGAGTCAAGTTTGCAAAAACAAAGTTGAAGGGCCATGCAAATATTTGCTGGAAGGAGGTCTAGTTAAAGAGAACTAGAAGAGGAAAAGCAAAGATTACTAGATGGGATTGGATGGTGGAGAAATTGAAGAAGCAGTTCATTCCTGTGGACTATGAGATGGAGTTGCTGAAGAAGCTACAAAGATTGAAGCAAGGTAACAAGTCTGTTGAGAAGTATACAGAAGATTTTTATAAGATCACTATCAGGAGAGGCCATGGAGAGGCCAACAAGGACAAGGTAGCTCGTGACATTAATGAGTTGAGGCCAAGTATTCAAGAAGAGTTGAGCCTGGTCAGAATGACCACCATAGAAGATGCGTACCAGTTTTCCCTGAAGGTGGAAGAGAAGCTGAATAAGAGATTTGAAAGAAAGCAAAGGGGAAGAGGTCAAGGCGGAAGGACTGGTGGAAGACCCCATGGAGGCTAAAATGAAGATCCAAAGAAAAGTGAAGAAGCTGGAACCAGTCAAAATTAGAGAGGAGATAATACCTACCACCTTCGTGACCAAAATAATGGTGAGCAAAGAGGAAGAGGAAGAGGTAGACCTAGGCAAGGACCTAGAAGAGGAGGTTTCAGAGGAACCTGTTTCCAATGTGGAGAAGAAGGACATCAAACATACGAGTGTCCACAACATCAAGGAAGGACAAATAGAAGACCTGAAGGTAATGCACGAGTTGCACATGTCGATGAAGATGTGCAATCTAAGTGCTCTGAAGATGTAGAAAGGGGAGAAACCCTAGTTGTCAGAAGAACTTTGTTGAATGAGGAGAAAGAACCCAATCAGAGGAAGAGTTTATTCCACACAAGGTACAAATGTGAAGGTAAGTGTTGTGATATTATTATTGACAGTGGAAGTGCTAATAATCTTGTTTCAGAGGAGATGGTTGACAAGTTCAATTTGACAAGAAGAAAGCATCTGCATCCATACCAGATTGCATGGTTGCAAAAGGACCATAGAACTTTGGTCAATGAGCAGTGTTTAGTGAAGTTCAAGATTGGTGACTACCATGATGAGGTGTTGTGTGACATCATACCGATGGATGCATCATATGTTATTGGGGAGGTCGTGACAGTATGATAGGAGTGTTGTCCATGATGGCCATGCAAACACATACTCCCTAATAAAGGATGGATTCTGTCATAAGTTGAATCCCTTGAAGGAGGTGGAAGTAGAGGTATGTAGTACTGCCAGAATTTGCTTGGTAGATGGTAGAAAGTTTTTGGAGGGTATGAAGCATGAGCATCATTACTTTGCATTGATTCCTAAGATTAGTCCAGAGAAATGTGAAGATGTACCAACATAAGTCTCGAAAATGTTGGAAGAATTTCAAGATATTGTCTCTGATAATGTACCAGAAGGTTTACCACCAGTGAGGAAGATAAGTCATCAAATGGATTTGATACCATGAGCCAGTTTGCCAAATAAGGCAGCCCACAGAATGACTCCAGCAGAGAATGAAGAGTTGAACAGACAAGTCCATGAGTTGTTAAGGAAGGGACTGATAAGGGAGAGCTTGAGTCCATGTGCGGTACCTGCAGTACTAGCACCAAAGAAAGATGGAGAGTGGAGAATGTGTACAGATTCTCAATCCATAAATAAGATCACGATCAAGTACAAGTTTCCATTGCCAAGAATGGATGACATAATGGAATGTTTGAGTGGAGCCAAGTACTTCACAAAGATTGACCTAAAGAGAGGGTATCACCAGATTTGAATTAGAGAAGGAGATGAATGGAAGACAGCCTTCAAGACAAAGGAAGGTTTGTATGAGTGGTTAATCATGCCATTTGGGCTAACCAATGCACTGAGCACATTCATACAGCTCATGAACAAGGTACTAAAAGAATTTTTGGGAAGTTTTGTTATTGTTTATTTAGATGATATTTTGATTTTTATTAAGACTTGGGATGAGCATATGATGCATATCAGAAGAGTTTTTGAGAAGCTGAGAGAGGAGAAGTTGCTGATTAATCTGAAGAAATGTAGTTTTGCAAAGGAGTTAGTATACCTAGGATTTGTTGTCTCAGAGGAAGGTCTTAAGATGGACCCAAAGAAGGTGAGAGCTATCCTTGAATGGCCTACGCCAAGGAGTGCCACAGAGGTGAGATCTTTTCATGGTTTGGCAAGTTTCTACAGAAAGTTTATCAAGAATTTTAGTAGAATTTGTACACCCCTAACTGAGACAATGAGAGGGGATAGAAAAGAGTTTAGATGGACTAAAGGAGTAGACAAGAGCTTTGATAGATTGAAGTAGAAATTTGCAGAACAACCTGTTTTGGCACTTCCAGATTTCAATAAGGTATTTTAGGTAGATTGTGATGCTAGTGGTAGTGGTATAGGAGTTGTTCTGAGTCAAGAAGGTAAGCCCATTGCCTATTTTAGTGAGAAGCTTAATGATGCCAAGAAAAAGTATTTTGTTTATGATCAGGAGTTTTATCCAATAGTTCAGGCTTTGAAGAAATGGACACATTATTTTGCAGAGTGTTTTATATACTGATCATCAGGCTTTGCAGTATCTTAATAGTCAAGGAAAGTTGAACCAAAGGCATTTAAAATGAGTTGAGTTTTTGCAGACTTATACTTTTGTTTTGAAGCACAGGAGTGGGAAGTCCAACAGAGTTGTAGTTGCCTTAAGCAGAAGGCAAAATTTGTTGACAGAAATGAAGATAGAGGTTGTTGGGTTCGATGAGCTTAAGAGTTTGTATCCAGAAGATCCAGATTTTGCAGAGGCTTGGAAAGCTTGTTTGGAACCTGTTACTTTGGACAAGACAAAATGGTTAGATTTCATAATCCAAGATGGCATGTTGTTTAGAGGAAGCCAGTTGTGCATTCTGAGGAGTTCCATGAGAGAAAATCTGATTAAGGAGAAGCATAGTGGGGGATTGGCTGAACACTTTGGTCGAGATAAGAGCATTTCTATTGTTGGTGAGAATTATTATTAGCCACAGTTGCAGCAAGATGTGGGGAAATTTGTGTAGAGTTGCAAAGTGTGTCAGATGGCAAAAGGAACAAGTCAGAATATAGGGCTATATCAGCCATTACCTATACCAGAGAAGCCATGGGATGATATTAGTATGGATTTTGTTCTTGCTTTACCAAGGACATAGAGAGGACATGATTCTATTTTTGTGGTGGTGGACAGATTCTCAAAGATGGCCCATTTTATTCCTTGCAAGAACACTAATGATGCTATTCATATTGCAGAGTTATTTTTCAGGGAGGTGGTGAGACTACATGGTCTACCTAAGAGCATAGTTTCAGATTGAGATACCAAGTTTGTCGGTTATTTCTGGAGGACATTGTGGAAGAAGTTGAAGATAGATTTGAAGTTCAGTTCTGTACACCATCCACATACTGATGGACAGACAGAAGTGGTGAATAGGAGTTTGGGTAGCCTACTATGAAGCTTAGTAGGAGATAATCCCAAGGGATGGGATTTGATTTTACCCTAGGCAGAGTTTGCTTACAACAATTCTGTCAATAGGAGTATAGGTAAATCTCCATTCTAGGTTGTGTATGGGAATAGCCCAAGAACTACTTCCGAATTGAGGAGGATGGATAAGGGGGAGAAGAGTAGTGCTGAAGCTGAAAATTTTGCTAAGCACATGAAGAATTTGCATGAAGAGGTAAGAAATCATATCCATAAGATGAATTCTCAGTATAAGGCTAAGGCAGATCAGAAGAAGTGACATAAGGAGTTTTAGGAGGGTGATGAAGTCATGGTTCACTTGAGAAAAGAAAGATTTCTAGTTGGTACATATAATAAGCTGAAGATGAGGAAATTTGGACCATGTAGAATCCTGAAGAAGCATGATTTAGGAAATGCATTTGAGGTAGAGTTGCCTGATGACATCAATATTTCACTAGTGTTCAACATTTCAGATTTGACAGAGTATCATGATGATGGACTTGATAAAGGAACATAGTGGGACATTCCAGCATCTACTTCAAAGAAGGAGGAGATAGAGGGCATTCTGGATAGCCGTGTGGGTAAGAGTACAAGAAATAGGCAGTATACAGAATACTTGGTGAAATGGAAAGGAAGGCTTGTTGAAGATTCATCATGGTTATCTGAGACTAAGGTTAACCATTTTAGTTTTCCTCTAACTCATGAGAAGTGACAGGGTCACTTTTCAAATTACCCTGGGTGTCTGATGTAGGAGCATCTAGGGTGTAAGAGCAATCTTGCATCAACCAAAAAAATAAATAAATGTTGTTTCTTTTCAATAAGGGCTAAATTTGGCAGGGTTACTATTTTTAGTAAGTTTGCATTTGTGCACAGTTGGATACAAAATCTTACACGGACCTCCAAAATCATGAATTGAAGCTAATGGTGAAGAAATAACTTCAATATCATTTGTCATTTGTGAGATTAAAATTTCAAATTCCAAAAATCCTATTGAAATATTCAAAGTCAAATTTGAGGCACTTAGAGGCTCCGGATGGGCCCAAAATGTTGTAGGAAACCCAAGAAGTCTAGCTTTAGGTTTTGCTTGTGCATAACCATCTTTTCGAGAGCTTTCCAAAAAGGTCTTATAATTGAAAATCCAACAGTCGGATTGAAAGTTATGGCCCCACGAAGTTGACCTATTTTTGGAGGAAGATGTAAATTTCAAAATTAAGCTGGTGGCCGCCAAAAAGGGCTATATATGACCATTTTTGGGAACCCTTGGAGTAGTAGACTTACAGGGGAAGGTGTAGAGTCAAGAAAAGGTAGGAAAATAGAAACTCTAGATGATTTGGGGTTACAAAAGGCTGAAGATTCTAGAGTCTTGAGAGAGGGAGATGTAATGTGTTGCAGCCTACAGGGGATTCATCCTCTAATTGTATTTGAGCTTCTGGAATGTAATGTTTTGCTTATATTAATAAAATATCATTCTATTTTTTGTGTGCAATTTCTGTTGTTGTGTGTTTTATGATTTACCCCCCTTCGTCAAATTAGAACATTACTCCAATATCTAATACATGATTTTTTTGGCAATTTTTAATTAAAAATTTTATTTATTATTAATTTTTGAATTACTACTAACAAAAATTTCAAACATATATTATTCTGTGACACAATTTTGTTAGCATATATATCAAAATTATTTTTTTCTTTTTTCATTGAAAGGAGGACACCCTTTCCAACTATGTTTGTTATTTTTCCTAGTGTCTTGAATAGACATCATTGTTTTTTCGTAATGGACCTACATTCATTATAAAATAAAAATATATATAATATGGAAGAAAACATGATAAAAGTTATAATTTTTGTATATATAATACTAAGGGATGTACATAATTATAAAATGTAATTTCCAAATGTTTTCATTTGATCTCCCAAAAGGTGAAGCAAATTTTTTTTTGTCAGTGTTTTGATAGGTGCCATGGAGACTCCATCAAGGGTTTGACTTAAACCTACATCTAGGGGGTTCTATCCAAGGGGATTTGATTTAAGTAGGTTTTATCTAAACCCCTTAATCAAACCCCCTTAGATGAAACCCCTCTAGGCTTAAATCATTAATTTTCTAAAAAAAATGTGATTTCATGCAAAAATCAGCATGCCCCACAAGTGGGACACACTATTATGGGATTAGCCATATGGTAGGAGACAAAATAGGTGCCAAAGAAAATAAATATGTAGTTATGGAAGCACTATCATTAAAGAGGAAAATCAGGTCTTGATTGGTGTTCTCAAGAACCCAAAGAAGAAAATCCACAAATAGATGTGAAATCTCTAGTAGATAGATGTCCCAATTAGGTGGATCAAGAAGAATGATATGAACCTACTCAAAAGAATCACTAGATGCCTTTGTAGAGGTAACACCAGACTCTATAGAAGTAGTAAGAGATGGTGGAATCTCAAATCATGTCTCTAAACATCATGTAATGAAAAGGACTTGAAGGTTAAGATGATTATATTGTACATCCTAAAAAAAATTCACACTTTCCTAAGTATGAACATCAACTAAAGCAACATAAAGAGAAAAATGCGAAAAGGAATCCATTCTAGATTGATCATTTTCCTCCCCAACTACAACAATATAAGTACTTTGTAAATCCCAAATAACCAGTGATAACTTTAAGAAAAGGCCCCTAAAAAATCTTATAAAATCCTAGCGAATCTTTCATTTTTTAGAAAATATATATATATATATTTTAATGTGCCTGGTAAACTTTTTAACATGACTGGTGACGTTGGTGCGACACGCCCTCCAGCTCCACACAACACTTTTTCCCAGAGCTATGAATCGGTGAGGCCACAACACGAGGGACCTCATCCCCAAGCAAGAACACTTCAAACCTGCTAGCTCGTTGGCCCAATGAAGGCATAACACCTTGCAAGCTCGTTGGCCCAGCAGGGGTTTGAACTCTAGTGGCCGCCACTACAACCGAGCGACTTAACCACCAAACCACGCCCTCATCAACATTTTTTAGAAAAAATATTAATTCTTACTATTGAGTCTTTTTTTTTGAAAAAATATTAATTTTATTAGAAAATTTATACACATCACTAAAATTTATAAAAAATCCTAGCAAATATTGGAAAATAATAGGTAAGTACATTAATTACCATGGTAAATATTTCATTTTTTATTTTTTTAAATTACTGTAGGAAAGTAGGGGCCCAGGGGTGGCAGCCACTAGCAGGGTTAAGGGGTAGTGCTCCTTGTGAGGGTTGAAGGGGAAATGCCCCCTCCCAAGGTCAAGGGGAAATGCCCCTTGCAGGGGTCAAGGGGAAGTATTTCAAATCAACACCATATAAATAAAATGTCTATATAAAGGCCCTACCCAAAACTATAAACTTGTCCCTAATCTAACAATATTTACCTTTGCTTTCTAGAAGCTAAAATGTAGTTATGCTTTCAAATGTTCACCAAGCCTGAAATTCCTTTTGGACCATTGATCTCCTCTAATAAAACAATTACCATTACTTTCTAAGAGCTGAAATGTACCATGCTTTCAAGTGTTCATTAGGCCCATAATTCCTTTTGGACTGTTGATCTCAAAAGATCAACAATCTAAAAGGAATTATGGGCCCGATGAACACTTGAAAGCATGGTACATTTTAGCTCCCAGAAAGTAATGTGCACCATTAGATTAGAAACAAAATCAATGCTAGGAAATGAAGATTGGTGATTGTTGGCAAGAGACACATTGGAGCTTCATGATTGTTGTCATTGACGGCAACAAAGTTCATCCCACACATCCGCAGGACATAGTGTACCTATACCGAAAGTCAGATTGAAGAGTGTTGTGGTCCGGTAAGCAAGAACAGAGTGTTGTGGCAAGGTCCGACAGTCAGGTCTGGATCTCTAAGAGGAAGTATCTTTGGAAAGTGTGGACTTGGGGAAGTCAAGAGGAATACCTTGACCGGTCGATTCTAGGATTTGAGCCTCCGATGATGAAAGAGTGAAGAGTTATAAGCATTCAAGTATTGGGGTCCTGTTTGGCAAAGCAGACAGAGGAAGAATTGACCGGCAGAGCATCAGACACTATTCCGAATGAGATTTTGATTGTGATCAAGATTATTAAGGTATCATTCAAAATTGGCTAACTTGTTAGATGACTTCTATAAGTATCTCTTTGATACGCATCACTTGAGAAGTAAGGATTCAGCCGACAGATCAGAATTTGGATAAATATTGACTATTCCGGATGCCGACTAGAAAGTGGATGAAATCCTTGGTGCAAATATATATACCTGATTGATTTCGGTATGAAGGTGTGTTGGTGTAGTGTTGTGTGTGCAAAGAAAAGTAGCAGAGCAGAAGGAAAGCAGTAAGGAAGGTCCGGTATGTGAAAGGATAGCAGCATAATAGAAGAGAAATGATGAAGTGCAGTAGATCAGTATACTGAGCCTAACCGGAACTAAACTCTAGCATGTGTGGATGCTTCTCATCAATTCAAGGATCCTATTATTCTTCTTACAACTTGTAGACAGTGAGTCTCTTGTAGGCAGTGAGCCTCTTGTGAGCAGTGTGCTCAGGCAGTGAGCCCCAATTGGCAAGTGCCATTTTGTAATTCTATTCTTCTGACAAAGAATACAATATTGGGTTAATCACCCCGTGGTTTTCTCCCTTAACAGGGTTTCCACGTCAAAAATATTGTGTCATGTATATTTCCATTTCATGGTTATGTTTTCTTATTTGAATTAATGTTGCATTAATTATTAAGAAAGTTCAGAAAGCTGAAATAATTAAGATAACTGATTCACCCCCCCCCCCCCCCCTACTCTTAGTTATCAAAGTGATATGGCCCTAAAATAAGGAAGAATTATGTAATATCAATTATGAGTCAATTTACATTTTTAATATCAATTATAAACTTTAGGCTAATCAAATCTAATCATGCATCAAATATTGTGGCGAAATAGTTGAATTAAAAGTTTAATAAAACAAATGCTTAGGTGATTTAACCAACACTAAACTAATTTTTTTTTAAATGTGGGAATTTAGGTTGCCTTATAGCTTATACTATTCACCAAAAATTGAGCCCCAATTTTAACTATTTACCATTTTGCAAAAAAATGCCACTAAAAATATCGTTGCAAATAACTACTGAATCTAGTGTAAACTCAACACTCTTACATGTCCCACTATGTTTAATCTAGTTGATGGATAGTATATTAGTTGACAAGGAAGGAATATAAAAGACATCATTTAATGATCCTTTACATATGTCATCAAATCCTCTCCCACATACAGTCATAAAAGTGTTATCAACAATTAGAATATGAGGCATAGAACAAGTATCAAATGAAGAAAACATATCCTATCATGAAGCCATATGATGAGAAGCTCTAAAGTCAATGATCCATCTCCCTAAGCAAGAATATGCAACAATAAGTTCCTTACCCTTATGCTTCCTTGACTTAGAAGAAGATGGTGATGATGATAAACCTTGTGACAAAGTTTAAGATAATTTGATAGTATTCTTTTCTAGAAAATGCTTCGACTGATCAATTTGTTTTCTATACCCTATGTTCATCATGTCCAAGTCCATTAAAATATTCCTATGAGAACCTCTCTTTTTTAGATGAATCTCATTTAGAGGAAATGGGTACAAAATTTACTTTTGAAGCAGATGGTGTGATATCTTTCTATGACTTTTTCTTTGGTTTATTATTTTGCTAATTTTTAGGATAGTCTAATTCTTTATGTCCCTTAGGCTAATTAACCACTAATGCATGTGACTTTAAAGACTTAATGATTCTTATTTTAATGAATTTTACTTTTTCATGAATTAGAAAATCAGAAAATGCATAAAAAATGGGAACAACATATATAACTCCCATAGAAAGCCAAAAACAAAATCTAAATACTCAAGACCAATCTTACATAACACATTTAAATTCAACTATCACTAGTAGAATTTTGGCAAATAAATGACTATGTGACTAAAACTTTTAGTCACGACAACTAAAAATGACTAAATTCTACTATTTTTTTGCAACACAGCTATAAATGACTAAATAAATGATTAATTAATGACTAATTTGATCATCGAGTAAAAAACACAACTAAATAATTAGTCGCACAAATAAAAATGACTAAATAATTAGTCACACAAATAAAAATTAGACAATATATATTAATTTTTTAAAAATAATATATATTACTATTTTTCCACATCTTTTAAATATAACATATTTTGAAAAATACATATTAATTTAACTAAACTATAACATCGAAAAATAATAAAAAAACACTTCCCAATATAATTTTATAATAATTACATCCCACATATTACTTAATATAGCAACTCATAAAAGGGGCAAGTGCAATCGTTTTATTTTGTTTTATTGTAGACTCGAAGAACACCCTATAATCAGGGATTAAATTTGATGGTCAACTTTGCATGTCAAGCAATTTTTAATGATGGTTATCTATTCAAAGATGACCTTAAAATACTATGATATATTTTAGTATAAGTAAAATTTATATATAAACCATATATATATATATATATATATATATATATATATATATATATATATATATCATTATAATTCCATATAAATTTTGATGGTCTATCCAAAATCTCCCCTTTCATGTGATACAATCTCTTTAAAATTTTGATTGTTATTTTACAGCAAAAATGTTTAAATATAGTCATACGGCCATCAAATTTAGGCCCTCCCAGATAATTACTTAAAAATAGGTTTAGTTTGTGGAGGCGGGAAAGAATAGATCAAAAGCTAAAAAGATAAAAGCTCATAAAAATACGGCGAGGCCAAGGCAAATTTCTCACACAGATTTTTTATTCTTTTCATCTCCATTGCTAATTGAATTCATTCTGCACCATGGTTCTTGAGGTATACATCATTCTCACAATTTCAATTTGATATTAAACCATTCAATCCTTGCCCTAGGTAGTTTAATTCAAATCTATTAAGTAATATATATCATGTGTGTTCTGTTAGGCTACTATGATATGCATAGACAATTCAAAGTGGATGAGAAATGGGGGTTACAACCCCTCTAGATTTCAAAAGTAGTCAATCTTATATGTGGGGCAAAAACCTAGGTTTGGTTATTTTCATTACCCCATCTGTTTATATTTTTGGTTCATCATTTGGGCTCTGTTATAAATTGATTTAGAGAAATAAATGTTGGATCTGACATATGTTGGTTTATTTGTGCAGTCAAATCCTGAGAACATAGTGGGCATAATGACCTTGGTTGGGAAGAATGTTTGTGTATTGGTGACATCCACAACTGATCTTGGAAAGTTTCTTGCTTGTATGCATGGTGTGGGTTTTATTTATACCCTTTCTATTCTGTATGTAAAGGACTTCTTTTTGTTGTTTTTTTAACGTCTTGTTTGTTTTACACTTTTAGAAAAATAAAAACATGTCTTGAGATGGCATATACTGTCATGTAGGCTAGGTTGTGAAATTGATACCATGATTGATTTTCAACTGAGGAAAGGTTATTTTTTTAAGTTTTGAACCTTAGCTTAAAATTACTAGGGCACTCATGCTCAAACCTAGGCTGTGGAGAAATTTCTAGCAGGGAGCGCAAACCAATTACCAAAGGGCAGGGAATTCCATTGACTTAAGAATTACTCTATTTCTTCCAATAGTAGGAGCCAAAAAATCTTGCTCTTGCGTACTTGAAAGTGGGTTTTGTGTACTCAGGGCTATATATAGACTGCTCATTAGGTCTCAGAAAAGTGGATTGTTGTTGTGGGAATCAGCTACCATTCATAGGAGTGGAATGATAGGCCTTTTGGTTGATTAGGGAATAGATTAAAGGTAGTTGGATTGTAAGTCTATATTTATGCCTATTGAAGATGAAAAGTAATAACAGTGCTTTCTGCATACTTTGCTATCAAGGATGGCATTGAGAGTGCAAAAGGCATCTTTGATGAGAGTGTAGTACTTTATTCTAACATATACAAGGTATAGCATAGGGAACAAGAAGTAAATAGACAATTTTGGAAAGCTAGGGAAGAACTATTAGGGATAAATATTACATTTTTTTAGACAATTTTGGTGAATAATAAATGTTTTTCCCCTGCCATGTGTTGTATGCTTCTTTACACTGAATACCAAGGAAATCTTTCAAAAGATGCAGGTAATTTTTAGATGTATTGGCTTGGAGATAAACTCTATTCGGACAATTTTGACTAACCCTATGGGAAGATGGCTTGTGCCCGCACTTGTGAAAAAATAGTTATGTATCATTCGAGGCAATGATACTATTCTAGGCTTGGGAAGTATATGTTGGTTTTCCTAGAACATATCTATATAGCATATGGCTTGGCTTCAAGTATTTTCAGTTACAGAATGACATCCATGGGGAGGTACTTTGAAACCATAGATGACTCACACCATCTATCCCAATCAATGTCAAGCTACAATGACTTCCATAAGCAGGTTGTAAATTTAGACCCATTTTCACAAGGCATACAACTTACAATTCCTATAGTAGATCATAAGTCTTAACTAAAACAAGATAATTTATGAATAATCTAGGCCATGTCCATCTCATTTAATAATGAAGTATATAACAAAGTATTCTTACAAGGTCTCCACAAATCACATTAAAGATTCCATCATGAAGCAAAATATAGATTATAGATTATGTATAGTACAACGAGTCCTTTAAGGACAAAGATCTTCCCATAATGTTTTCAACACATTATTTGACTATGTGTACAAGTGTACAGCAACCCATCCTTGTTTGTTAAGTTTGCATGCCATGGCATACATTCGTGCTACTAGAATAGGGGACTCAAAGAAATATTACAATCTTAAGATAGATAGTTATGAACATTTAAATGCAAGGAATTTATTACCCCTTTTCTCCACCTTTAATGGTTTAATTAATAGAAAGAAAGAAAATATATTAATGTCCATGAATAATCAACAATAGATCAAAAGGACTGGAATGTACAATGGGTACAATAGCAAAGAATTAAGGATTTAAAGAAAATGCAATAAAGCAAGAAGAGTAGGAAAAGAAAAAAAACAAACACATAAGGGGTTAACCAGAACCTAAAAAGAGTACCCACCAAACTAGTACAAGTATAAAATTTAAATAGATGTGCAAGGGGAAGACTCCAAAAGGGAGTAGAAGCAAAAGAAGACAACCCAAGGGGGAACCAAAATCTTGAGGTGTCAGTATTCTCATATGGATTGGAGGAGCCATTAATATTATCATTGATCATTGTAGGAGTACCAATTCAGGGTTTGAGAATGCTTGTTGGGGCTAAGGGGGTTGACCTAGACAATCTTAGAAGGTAGTTGATACCTACTAAAATCTTTACTAATAGTCAAAGTTGAAGAACTAGTGGTGCTAGGGAAGAAATTGGTAATGTGAGATTTCCCTTGAGATTGGGTGTGAGAGGGTCCTCAATGTCAAAAAGAGATGGAGCCACAACCATTAGAATGAGTTGGGGTGCCAAGTAGTCTTATCCTTAGTACACCACAAGGTTGAACAGTTCCTCAATGATCTACCTCCATTTGTATGTGAATCAATAGTATCCGAAGAGCATGTAATGCTTCCAATATATGTTATGGGTTGAAAGAAGCAATCAATTTGGTAGATTTGGTATAAACAATAGTACCTCCCCATGGATTTCATAGCTAGGAATTATGTTCTCAAACCACCATAAAGAGAAGCATGATGTCATTAACAAACAAAAGAATCTCAATTAATATATGGATACCTCTACTGTACATGGATGGTCTCTCAAATGTGAATAACTCATTTTTAATGTAGAGTGTAAGGCTAAGCAACATTTCTTTCAATTTCAGGGACAACCCACATTTATAAGGACAACCTTGAGTTCAAAGCTCTATAGGAAAGCAACTCTCTAGTAGAGAATACACATGCCATCTTCATGATCTAGGCCCCTGTTATTAGATATAATACCATAAAGGGTCAACTATCCCTGCAATGTCTAATTGTCTCACATTTTCAAATATGACAAGGACTTCAAGGAGGTTGGAGCCTAAATCCACAGAAGAGATGGAACTATTTTCTTGTAAATGTAAATCCACACCAAATTGAGCTCAATTCTACATATGAGTTGAGGAAATTCTGAATGGCAGAACCTCTAGTGGTATGCTTCTTCTTAGACTCCAAACTGTCCCGACCATTAATGTATCTAGGAATCATCACCTAAGAAAAATTCCTTAGTAACCTAGCCTTTGGCTTCTTGATGTAGAGGTCAAGACAAATGGCATGATCCATCGATGATTTCCCGCTCATGGGGAGTTCTTTTCTATAAGCTGGACTAGCAGTTTCCGAACACATAAGCTCAAGTTGTTTTTTAAGTGTTGCAAGTTCATAATACTCAAACAAAGAGCTCTCACAAATCTTTGTTTCACATTCCATAGAGGACAAGTCATGAAAAATGGTGCACTCAGTAATAGAATGTGAATCTGATCCAATTGTATCCAATATTGCAAAATTATTTCTCATCCAATTGTTGTTGTTGAGAAGGCCTATGTGTGAATTCAAGCTTTGGATGAGGGTATGAACATCCATCAAAATCATATTTGGAAGTGGATTTTTATCAAGTATTATATTTGTAAGTTCCACTTCGGATCACCAAAGCCTTCACAAAAACTTTTGTACAAAATTCAATAATGAAGAATTTATGCACAAATTCTCTTTTGAATGATTTCAAATTGTGATCAATTTATTTGTAGCTTATAATGTGTAGATGAGATTTGACATTCCTTGTAGTTTTGTATTATTAGATCGGGGGAACTTTTGCAAGTTCCCTTCGATATGACTCGGTCTCTTCAATAATCTTTAATGTGGATCATTTTCTTTTTTTCGAAGGGAATCTAAGACTTCTCCTCCCAATGTGCTATAGTCTGCTCAATGATGATCACATTCTTTCATGCACGGTGTTTCATTGGAGGGACATTAAAGTACCTCCCACCGATATAGTATAGCCTCTTCGATGATGATTGTTTTATTGGGGAGACATGAAAGTAGCTCCCACTGATATGGTGCAGTTTCTCCAATATAGTGCTGCTAATGCAAATGTTAAATTTCTTTGCATACATGTCTATCTGACAAAAATCCCCCTTCAATTATGTTATGATGGATGTCCATACCCTATTCCAAAGCTCCCATTTTGGCACAAGCAAGGAGTATGCTGGCAAAGGTTGTTGAATTTGGATTTACACCTGCTAATTTCATTTGCTTGAAAGTTTCTAAAGCCTTTTCAATAAATCCATTTTGTGCATATCATGCAACCATTGCATTCTATGAGATGACATCTCTTTGAGGCATTTTGATAAATAGTTCACATGCCTTGTCAATGCTTCCACATTTTGCATACATGTCTACCAGGGCAGTTGAAACTACAAAATCTGACAAAATTCCTCTATCCATTACTTTTTGATGGATGTCCATACCTTGTTCCAATGCTCCCATTTTGACGCAGGCAGGAAGGATGCTAGCGAAGGTCATGGAATTTGGTTTTACACCTACCAATTGCATTTGCTTGAAAGTTTGTAAATCCTTTCCAACAAATCCATTTTGTGCATATCCAACAATAGTTGTAGTCCAAGAGATGACATCTCTTTGAGGCATTCTGGCCAACTGTAATATCTGACAAAAATCCCCCATCCATTATACTTTGATGGATGCCCATTCCCTATTCTAAAGCTTCCATTTTAGAACAGGCAAGGAGGATTTACACCTGACAATTGCATTTGCTTGAAAGTTTCTAGAGTTTTTTCAAAAAATCCAATTTGTGTGTATCCTACAATCATTGTAGTCCATGAGACCACATTTTTTTGAGGCATTCTATCAAACAATTCATGTGCCTTGTCCATGTTTCCACATGTCTACTAGGACAGTTGTAACTAGAACATCTGACAAAATTCCTCTATCCTTCATGCTTTGATGGATGTCCATACCATGTTCCAAAGCTCCCATTTTGGCATAGGTAGGGAGGATACTGGCAAAGGTTGTGGAGTCTAGCTTTACACCTGCCAATTGCATTTGCTTCAAAGTTTCTAAAGTCTTCTCAAAAAGTTCAATTTGTCCATATCCTACAATCATTGCAATCCATGAGACCACATTTCTTTGAGGCATTTTGTCAAAAAGTTCACGTTCTTTATATATGTTTCCACATTTTGCATTCATGTCTACCAAGGCAGTTGCCACTACAACATCTGACAAAATTTCTCTATCATTTATGCTTTGATGGAAGAAATCATAAGCATTGTATTGATATCTTCCATAGTTTTGTATTGATACCTCTATTTTCTTACAATTGTATGATGCTATATAAAATTTTTATAAAATATTAAGGGGTTTGTAAAAGGATAATAGAGGATCATCAAAAGGGTATCAAAATTATAGTGTGTGGTATCTATTCAAGTCCATCAAATCTTAAGAAGACCTCTCTGTGAACTAGGTTAAGGTCTGCATAGTGAAGTTTCAATGACATACAAGGGTCCCTGTAGGTTGATATGGGACAATGGGTAGTATGTACAAGGAAAAAGAGATTTGGAACTGATGAAGAAGAAAACCTATAGAAGCTATCACAAGGTTGGTAAAGTCATTGCAGATCCTTGAAAGACTATGGGCATAGTGTTCAAACATCACCAAAACTTAGTATAAAGATGCATAGGTTTGTGAACTATGAATGGACTATGAAACCCTAAAAAGCATTAAGGAAGCACTACAATCTTGGATAGGGTCATCACCGTATTCCAAGGCTATATGAGGAGAATTCTCTATCATCAAGAGATCTACAAATGGACAAAGATGGTGACATGGTTATTGAACTCTGCCAATGAAGTTGTCAAGAGTAAAGAACTCTACCAATAGTTTAGGGTTTGCATAGTGAACCTAGAGGTATGTCAACATTGTCAAACACTTGTACAAGTTTAGGAAACCCCACAAAAACCATACCAAAAGACATGAAGGACCCATACATCAATGTCAAACACATTTTGAAACTCTACAAGATATTTAAGGGTTTATGAGGGTATTGTAGAAACCTAATAATAGTAGCAAGATGTAGAGGAAAGAGACATCATGTGTAGTAAGTGGAAGGCTATAATAATTACAAAAAGAATACAAATATGTCTAAGATGTATGAAGGTTCTAAAACTCCTACATAAGATTTGTATAAGTTGAAAGTCTTCATGAGAATCCTAAAGAGTCCAAGAAGCCTACATAAGAGTAAAATAGCATTATCAAGATGGTTTAAAAGTGTTTGTAGGTTTGGAAGTCATTCAAAGTTTGTATAGGTTCTCTCAAGACTTATCAATTCATCTTGGAGGCCCTATATTATAACCTACAGGTCTACATATTTTTAACAGTTGATATGGATTACAGTGAAAGTAGCATCTTGCCTATACACAATGGAGTGATGGAGTATCATAGTGAATGCATAGTAAATGGTATGCCTAACACAATATTCTATCAATGATCAGTGACAATAGTTGGTATGATAGTGACAGTTTACAATTCTCTAACTGTGACAGTTATGGTCTTATACTTCTTGCTTGTGACAGTGAAAAAGTGGCTTGCTAATGACAGTGGTTGCTTGTGACAGTGGTATGCATCTGTATCCTTCTTTGATCATTGGTTACACATCATTGGTGTCAAAGGTAATGGTGTTTGTTGATGCAAGGTAAGTTTAAAAGGTGTTAATAAAAGTTGATGCAAGGTAAGGTACTTATACATATAAGTATGACAGAGTTGTTTCTTGATCATTTAGATATTCAGTGGAAGTGAGTATTGTTATTTATGCTTCAAAAAGCTGCAAGAGGTGTGATTGTATGATTACAAGAGATACAAGGTTGGGACATGTCATGTTTTGATATGATCAAAGGTGAATAGATATGGTCTTTTGAGACAGTTATATTATCAATGCACAGTGAACAATGGCATATTTACTTCATTTTCTTCTAACAGTGGTTACTTGGTTTCAGACATGAATGCTTTTCTCATTGGTTTCAAACATAAGTGTCTTTGTTTGTAGTTGGTTTGTAATGGTAGTGATTACAAAGACAATATATAGATCCATGTGTATTATGCCTCATGTTCCTAATGGCAGCAATTCTTTGATGGTGTGACAATAAGCCTTCTAACTTGATGGTGCCATTTCATGATTTTAGACAGTGCTTCTATATGTTTCTTGTCCTTATATCCCTTCTACTCAGATGATTATTTATGTGTCTCTACTGGTAGTGTTATGACTGTTTGTATAGCACAGTGGAGTGGTATGTGGAGTAGAGTGGAGTATCTCCAAATAATTGTCTAGGTAAAAATTGTGCACCTTTTATTTATTTCAAATTAATAATGTTGGCTCTAGATGGCATTGACAATTGCTCTCTTATTTTTTATGTTAACTTCTTTCATGTCACATAGGCTGCCAAGGAATATTTTGAACAATTGGGTGTAGATTCATGCATCAAGTTGTTTGAACAGTTCAAGTCTTATGAAGGGCTATATTTCTTCTTGGGTGCATATTTGAGCTCAAGGTGATTTGACTGTGGATTGTCATTTGTATCATTTTATCACTGATATTCATTGATCTATTTGAGGAGGTAATATTGTAGTAGCTTGGGAACCTTGTGCTTATATGGTAAACTGTATTTTCAATGTCATTGGCAGTGAGTATCCTGACAATCACTTCAAATACATTGAAGTAGTAGCAAAAACTAGACAAATCAAGGAAGTGGAACATGTAACCAGAGAGTCAAACTTCTATGATGCTGAAAAGACAAAGAACTTTCTTATGGAAGCAAGACTTCTTGATGCTTGTCCACTAATAAATGTTTGTCTCTTAGTCAATTTTAAGCATGAGAAATTAGTCAATTTTAGTTCCTATATGCTCTCCCATGCTTGCGATGAGATATAGGACCCTTAGGCTTCATTTTTCAAGTAATTCTTTCATGTTTTGGAGCTATATAAGCAAAAAATGGAGCATTGTAACTCAGTTTTCTCAGTCACATCACTGAGAAACACACTTTGTAACACATTTTTCAAAGCAAAGGCACATATTTAAGTCTTGTATCTACTATAAGAATACCTTTTCTCAATAAAATTTTAGTATTTTGCCTTCTTAATAACTATTTCATTATGTGCAAATGAATGATTGATTATGTTTTTATATGTTTTATGTTTAAACCTCAAAAGCATTATCTCATTTCTAGTACTTTTAGGTAGAAATCAATGAACAAAATGAATAAATGACTAAAAATGGTTTAGCCATAAATTTGGTTGCGTTATAAATGACCAGAAATAAACTACTAATGGTCACGTGACCAAGCTTAGTAAATAAATATGATTAAATATATGACTAAATCAATGCCTAAATTAACGACTAAATATACTACCAAATTGATCAATCCAAACCACCAATAAATGACTAAAAATAGTTTAGTCATAAATTTGGTCATGTTATAAATGATCGAAAATAAGCTACTAATGGTCACGTGACCATGTTTAGTCATGTATAAGCAGTTTTTAGTAGTTTTTTTAATCATATATTGTTGTTTATGTACTAGTGTATAAATCCTCTTTATCAATGTTTTAATCATTTATATGCGTTCTTAGTTGTTTAACTTTTGAGATGTAGTCCTATATACTACCAAAACTATTAGGATCAAGATTCATCAAATCGTTATACTTGATAACCTCTAATATTATTGGTTTTTTCATATAAAGTGGAAAGAGTGTCCAAAGTCTCCTTAGGTGTTGAAAATTTATCAAGATGAAAGTACAAATCAAAAGACACCAATGAGAAAATGTAACTAAGAGCTCTCTCATGGTTCTCTTAGCACTTCTCCTTTTTATCAACATTAGTAGGTTTAAGCTTTGATATACCTACATATGAAATAACACCCTTTTTTCCTTAGATAATTCCATATTGATTGCTTCCACATGGAATTATGTAGAGTTATAAGTGGAATACTAGGTTTATCCATAGAAAGAACACATAATAGAAAGAACTAAGATCAAGAAGACACAAACATAACCCCCTATTACTAGTTTCAATGATCTCCTAGAAATTACAATGATGGTACATTGTCTTAGTGTGACTATAATACAAAAGGCTAGGTTAGTCTAAGTTTTACATAGTCTAAAATGGACCAAAATTTGAAGAGTATAATATGCCTATAGAATACAAACAAATAAAATACATGAATTTGTAGTATAAAAAAAGAAAATTTAAAAAATAGAGCTATGAAAGGAAGCAAAGTTTGTAAAAACTTTTCCTAAACTAACCTTTGAGGAGAGTATTGTGCAAATTATATGATCTTTACAACTGCAAAGAAAGGAAACAATAAAAACATAAAACACTATACTATAACATGAAGTTTTACGTGGGGAAAACCCTTTTGGAATAAATACCATACAATCCAAAAGCACAACCATTTGTATTATTCAGAAACAAACATAGTTACACTAACAAGGATATACCTCTTACAAGAGTATCACCAACATATAATTTTGGAGTAATTTTGGTAGCATAATGGTACCTATAAAACAACCATATACAACTCCAAATCCAAGCACCAATATATAGGAGAAGCTCAAACTAGAAACATAAATTATTTTATAAAACCATTAGCAAATCCTAAAGAGGTATGGCCCCCAAATGCATGGGTCTTAATTCCAACACCCCTCTTTGTTCTTATTCTTCTTGGTCATTATTAGCATATTCCTTACAACATGCCATATGTCATAAATGTCATATTTGACCATCCAAATTTGGACACCCCAATTTTTCTTCATACCCAATGCATAAATATGCTTTATGAAAAGTCTCCAAACCTATCATTATGTTGATCAAGATTCTAATGTAACCTCACTCTTACATGTTCTTACACATTATAAGAATCTATCATAGGTAACTCACATCATGATGACTCAAGATGCTCTTACACACCTTCTAATATGCTGACACATGGATGAATAATATTGCACCTCAAAATGGGATACCATCTTTCCCATGAGGAAAAAATCACTAAAGATGAAATAGTAAATGGAAACAAGTTAATAAATATGAACATTAGGAATGCAAGGTTGAGACACATTTTCCCAACATTCTCCCACTTGTTAAACACCTTGATAGAGAAAAAGGGAAACCTCCAACACTAAAATCAAACTGCTAGGGACTATGAAGCCCATAGACTCACTACACCATTTAAACTTCTCTATGCTCATAGGCTTCATCAAAGAATCTGAAATATTCATCAAGGTATTAACCTTCACTATCATCACTCTCCCATCCTCTACCATATCATAAAAAAATGTTACTAGACATCAATATGCTTTATCCTTGCATAAAAGGTCAGGTTCTTTGCTAGACATATGGCACTCTGACTGTCACATAAAACTATAATAGCTCCTAGATTTAGCCCCACATCTGAACACAATCACTTAAGCTAGATGATTTCCTTACAAGCATGAGTAGATACCATGTACTCTACTTCTATAGTGGACAAAGAAACCATATCCTGCTTCTTACTCATCCAACTAATAGCACCACCAAACATAGTGAAAACATATCCATTGGTGGATCTCTTGCTAGATCAACATCCCCTACCCTATCTAAATCAACAAATACCAACTGAGTGTCAGTCTCCTATAAAATCAACATGATAATAAATATAGTACTTGGAGGTACCCTAAAAATATCTAAAAACCCTATCCATTGCATCCTAATGAACTCATACAATATTAGCCATAAAATGACTAAGGACTCCCACTGCTCGGGAGATGTATGGTCTCATACAAACCATAGCATACATTAAGTTCCCAATAGCATTAGAATAATGTACTCTATTTATATGCTCCATCTCACTAGGAGAAGTCAAACACTACTCTATTAATAACTTAGTCCCCATTGAAATAGGAACACACACTAGTCTACAAGTTGTATTGAATCTCTCCAACACCAAGTTCACATACTTTCTCTATCCTAACCAAATATTTAATGTGAGCTCTATCTCTTGTATTATCCATCCCCAAGATGAACCTAGCAGGTCCTAAGTATTTCATCTCAAACTAGGTTGAAAGTTGAGACTTCAATTCATAAATCATGTCCTTATCGTTACTAAAAACAACATATCAACATATAATACAATAACAAGGAAAATATCACTGTCCATCTTATAATAAATGGAATGATCCAATTTGAATCTCAAAAATTCCAATCCCAACACAATAGAATCAAACTTTTGATACCACATCCTAGGAGATTGTTTAAGACCATACAAATATTTCAACTTACAAACCAAATTTTCTTTGCCTTTTTCGATGTAGTGCTCTAGTTGTTTCATGTAAATTTCTTCCTCCAGATCACCATGAAGGAAAGTTATCTTTGCATCCATCTACTCAATATTAAGGTCAAAAGTTTTTATAATAGATAATAAGCACTGAATGGATGTCATCTTAGCAACTAGGGAGAAAATCTAACCATAATCATTTCTCAACCTAGGAATATCCCTTCACAGTCAGTCTCACCTTGTACATCTCAACACTACCACATAAACCAATTAATATTTTGAACACACATTTGCATCCAACAAGTTTATGTCCATCAAGAAAAGGTACTAAGTCCCATGTGTCATGTTTCTTCAATATAGCCATCTCCTCATCCATGGCCACTTTCCAAGATTCTGCATAATCCATACCCATAGCCTCCTTCATAATCCTAGGCTTGTCAATTAGTAATCAATAAACAAATACATCTCAACTAGGATTAAAAATGTTTGGTTATTGTATTTGTCAAGTGGAGCTCCTCAATGACTAAGATGGAGGATCTATCTCTTCTTCAAAACCCTTTGAACTATTTGAGTTTCCCTCCTCTTCAAGTCCTTCATGGGTTTCTAGTCTAACTTTCTTAGACTTTAGAGTTAGTTGAACCACATCATTTTTCCCATCCTTTTCTAGTTGGAATACCATGGAAGAAGGCTTGACTTCTCTAAAGATAACACTTCTACTATACCAAACTCTCTCACCCACGGGATCTCAAAGCTTGTACCATTTCACACCAGCACCATAGCTAATGAAGGTACATTTTACAACTTTATTCTCCAACTTGGACTACTTCTCCCTAGGCCCATGTGCATTTGTCTCCCAACCAAAGACTCAAAGATGTCTCAATGAGGGATTTTTTCCTAACCACACCTTCATAGGTGTCTTCTTAACAAGATCTAATGTAGGAGACCTATTAACCAAGTAACAAGTTGTGGCAACTACTTCTGCCCAAAACATTTGTTCCAAGCTAGCCCCACTAAGCATACTCCTAGCCCTCTCCATCAATGTCTTGTTCAATCTTTCTACACTGCATTTTACTAAGGGGTGTATGGATTTGTCTTATGTCTTTCTATCCTATGATCCTTATAGAATCTATCAAAATATATAGATCAAAACTCACTACCATTATTAGTCCTTAAAATCTTAATCATCCCCAATCTGATTCTTAGAACATTAAACTCTTTAAAACAATTGAAGACTTTAGATTTACTTCTAAGGAAATATACCCATGTCCTTATACTATAATCATTAATGAAAGAAACATAATATATATATATATATATATTGAAATCTCAGGAACATTAAAAAGACCAAAAACATCATAATTTATCAAGTCTAATACCCCAAAAAAATTATGATAACTAGAGTAAAACTAAACACGCTTCTATTTTCCATATGCACAATGCTCACAAAAATCAAATTCAAGGTTACAATCATTTAGCCCATAAAAAAGGTTCTTATTTTTTATAGTCCTTAGACCTTTCTCACCTATATGACTCATCATCTAGTACATAACATTATTTTCTCTATTGGTAGCTTAGTCTCCAAAGCATGAACACCCTTAGGTACCTAGAAAGAATGACCATTGGAAGTGGATATAACACTCCTCTTTGCTACTAGTTTCAAAGGTGAAGGTCTAGATTCTATAGATTTATTCACTATAGGAACATAAGAACTATTACACTAAATCGTGCATGCATCCATCTAAAATAGAATGCCTATGTAAACACCCTTAGCAAGCACCATATCCCTTCTTGCCATCTTGCACCCTCCACATAGGAAAACAACCTACACACTTGCATCATTAATTTTACTTATATAAAGTAGGTTCCCTACCAAACCAAAAATTTGTATAACACCATTGATCCCCTTCCATCAAGAAATTGAATCAAGACTCTTCCATAACTAACAGTCTTCAAATAAGAATTATTTCCAAGGTATATCTTTCCACCATAATATTCTTCATAATTTGTGAACCAACCCCAATGTGAGATCATGTGGAAAGAGGAACTAGAAAGATACCAACCATGCACCTTCTAATGCATGTGTATCCAAGTTTGTGAGAAAGACATCACCATCATCCTAGGAGAATTTCTCAGATTCATCATTAAAATTTTTCTTTTTTTCTTCTTTTTCTTCCTACTTGTAATCTCTTATAAAATGTCCAAGCTTTCCATAGTTTCAAAATTTAGCCTTGAACTTACCAAGAGATTTGGATCTCCCATGGGATTTAGATCTAGACTTATCTTGCTTCTTATTCTTCTTCTTGCCTTTCTCTTTTGGTCTACCATTAACTTCTAGGGCCTCCTTAGTAGTTTTAGAAGTTTTTCTTCACATCTCTTCAGAAAGTAATGATTCCACCACCTCCTCCATTTTCAACTTGGTGGTATTATTCCCAATATCCATAACAATGTGGTCCCATTAATCTGACAAAGAACAAAGCAAAGTCATGCAATGATCCTCCTCCTCTATTTTTACTTCAATAGAGTTTAGCTAGGTAACTATCATATTGAAGGCATTCATATGATTAGCTATGGATCCACCATCTTCCATACTAATGGTATGCAACTTATTTCTCAAGAAGAGTTTATTCACCAACAATTTATCCTAATAAGTCTCTCCCAACTTCTTCCAAAGGTTTGTTGCAGTAGTTTCTTCATGAATATTTAGCAACACTAAATCTACCAAACAAAGTCTAACAAGACCCTTCACCTTTCTATCCATCAAGTCCCAATCTTCTTGTTTCATTGTGTAGGCTTGGTTCTAGATATTACATCCCATACATCTTAGACTACAAGCATATCCTCCATCTTAGGCTTCCATAGCTTCAAATTTGTGCCAAAAAATCTCTCCATTTCTATTTTTGATGTTCTTGTCATCCCTTTCTGCAATAAGATTGAAACTCCTTCTACACAATCTCCCACTCAAATAAAGATTAGTATAAAAAACCCTACCCAACACCTAGAGTCTGAGGTGACCAAGCTTTGATACCAAATGAAAGGAAGCAAGGTATGAGGGAAAGCTTCCTAAACTAACCTTAGAGAAGAGTATTGGGAAAATTCTATGTTTATATTTACAAAGAAAGGAAACACATACAAACATAAAACAATATACCATAACATGAGGGTTTACATGGGGAAACTCTTTTGGGATAAAAACCCAACATTCAAAAAGCACAACCACTTGTATTATTCAACAAAAAACCATAGTTACAATACAATGAGGAGACTATGCTTCTTACAAGAGTATCACCAACATATTATTCTAGACTAATTCTAGTAGCATAACGATACCTAGAAAACAACCATAGACAACTCCAACTCCAAGAACTAATATAGGAGAAGCTCAAAATGGAAACCATAAATGGTTTTGGAAAACTATTAGCAAACCCTCAAGAGGTATGGAACCCAAATGTATGGATCAAAATTCCAACACCCCTCTTTGGTCTTAGTCTTCTTGGCTATCATTAGCATATTCCTTATAACATGTCATATTTCATAAATGTCATATTTGACCACTCAAATTTTGGTGCCCCAATTTGTCTTCATTCCCAATGCATAAAGATGCTCCATGACAAGTGTCCAAACCTATCATAATATTAGTCAAGATGTCAATGTAACCTCCTTCTTACATGCTCTTATGAGTCATAAGAATATGTCATATGTCACTCTCATCATGATGACTCAAGATGCTCTTACACACCTTCCAAGATGTTGAAACATGGCCAAGAGTATCATCTCAATGTGGGATACCAACTTCCTCATGTGAGGAAAAAAATCACTAAAGATGAACAATAGTACCACCTCAAAAATGGGATGCCAACTTTCACATGTGAGGACAAAATCACTAAAGATGAAATAGTAAATACAAAAAAATTAATAATTATGAAAATTAAAAATGCTAGGTTGAGACACCTTTTCCCAACAATCTAAAATGAGCTTGTTTATGAAATTATAAGCAATACAAATTCCAAAAAGTGGGATTACTCAACAAGATTCTTGATAAAACTTCAATTCTAGAGATCTAGAGCATCATATTAAAAAAATAACCACATAGGCACATAGCCAATGAAAAATAGCCAAAATCAAGAAAATTTGCACCTAAATAGGCCTTTAGATGACTGAGATATGGCTCCTATAAGTTAGGGTACACAAGAGAAAACTCAAACATTATAGGCCTAGCTCCCTCAAGCTAAATGATGACTTCAGCATGTGCCCTATCAATAAGGAGTTTAGTTAGTGGATGACATGGTGTCCATGTAGGTGGAATTTCCTAGTCCAAGTCACTAGGTGACATGGTAGTCAAAGGTGTTTCCAAAGTAGTCAAATGCTTATGTAGAGGGATCCACATTGCAAATACCTTATAGAATATCAAGGTTAGAAAATTCAAACAAGCCTACAAAAAAGGCCATGGGCTATAAGCCTAATGCCTCCCATGGATGTATTAAGTCCACTAGGAGACTAGGTGTGTGGGACACTCCACATAAGCATATCACCCCCAGAGAATCCATAGTGAAAATAAACCCCACAATTAAACCTCGTGTAGGCCTCAAGTGCTAAGATCCCTCAATATGTATATGCCAAGGAATCTTTGCTCAACGTTCTAGGCATTAAGGCATAGTAACATGTGTTATTACTGGTGCACAAAGTACGAAAGCTAGTGGCTAGAAATAATGTTAATTTTATGCAATATTATTGTGTGAATAAATGATAATTAATTATTGTATGTCATATACTCCTATGAATGTGTTGAGCACTACAACCATGGAAATGTTGTCAAAGAAAAGAAGCTCGTTGATGGAAGGAATATGCAAATTATACTAATAATCATGGATGTTGTTGCAAATAATGAAGTTTTTGGGTTTGGGAGGAGCTTTAAAGGATGACATGGCACTTGAACTAGTCATAGTTATGTACAAGGATCCTTGAGTAGTACACACCACTATCGTAGAAAACGTAAACCTCTAACCACTTGCACCAAAAAATGAAACCTTAAAATTTGAAAAGGAACACATGAGCAAATATTTTTCAAATAATGAGCACTCCATAGAGATCAGAGAAAACTCACAACCCCCCCCCAAAAAAAAATCTCTCCAATATTAACAAATTTATAGTCAATTTTGATTATTTGTGTGCTTCTAGACACAATAGTGCACTCAATTTTTTCCTAGATGTCATGAATTTTGAGCCACTTACAAAACTCAAGCAAATCAAACACAAGGAAAACACCAATGGTAGATCAACTTCCAAGTCTCTAATTTAAGTGAAACAAAACCCTGGATTGACTATCTCAATCCTTCCAAACATGATGGTATAACTATAAATGCTACACAAATTACCAGAAATTAACTCACCCAAAACCAAAAAAATAGTGCTCTCAAAAATAGGAAAGATGGACTAGAGTAGGACATCATGGATCTAATAATGTGTTGGATTTTGTAATAAGAAAGAAAACAACCAAGACCTAATGTTATTGCGATAGCCAAAACAAATACTCAAGACCAAATATTAGGTTTATCAATGTTATTCCCATTAATCAAGAGAGTAAATACATGAAATGAGATTAAAAACAAGGCTAGGTGAATCCATTTATAAGAAATCTAGAGGAGGAAGTTGGGATATGAGAAGACACCACTCACTCGAGTCACCATTATTAACCCTACCTAAGAAAGATAAACTAGGTGTAAGAAAATACCTAAAGGAATAAAAACCTGCACCAATAGACCTTATAGGATTCCTAAGTCCAACAAAGGAAAATACCTAGGAAAAACTCCCCTAGACTACCTTGAGAAGTCTTAGTGGATTGGACTAATAGAATCATGCCAGATGTCCACCAAATTAATTTTTCTTCAAGAAATAATCCTTGAAACCTAGAATCAAAATTTGATTAAGTCAACATTAAATAAACTTTACATCTGTGGGATCCCTTAAGAGAAATTCCTTGTGAATTCTAGAACCAAAAGTTTGAGCAAGTTAGCCTTTAAAAATTCTCAAATCTATAGCAGTCATTTATCTCCATATAGAATAACTTAGATAAGTTTGAGAACATTGAGAAGATAATAAGCTTGAGAAGCCTAAGAAGCCAAGACACTAAACAAATCAGATCATGCAACATGCCTTCTTTGTGGGGCCTAGAGACTTCAAACACTTACAATCTCTCAAAGTCTATTTCCTTTAAGTTTCCCTAGACAATGGAATTTGAAAGTTACCTTGAGAATAAGAGTCAAATATGTAGTTCCTTAGAGTTTGCCACAAGTTAGCCCTAATAACTGCAAAATGATGACACTCATCTACCACCTACATAGACTAGTGTCTAATCAAAGAAAAATTTATGTATCTAAGTGTATGTCCCAAGTTAGAGAAATTAATTCCCTATACCTAAATTTGATTAAGGCAATAGTATAAGAGTTTTATGCCCATAGGATTCTCTGGAGAAATATTGATTCTTGAAATCTATTCAATGGGCCTAAAGTCCTATGAAGACAAAACATAATTAAATCTAGTTGAATTTTTCAAGTTTGGTAAACTATATCTTAAATCTAATGTCAAAATTGCTATAGTTAACCATGATTCAACCATAAAAAAACTTTAATTGTTAATTAAACGTTAAAAAAATAGTTTAATTTTTCAATAGTCCATTTGGAAGGTCATAAATACCTTGAATTGCGTAGTTTTCATAATAACTTTTCTCCTTGTGCCTCCCATGCATCACCAACTATGATATTTTCCAAAAAACCCTTGACCTAAGGTAGAACTCAACCTTCGCACAATAATTGTAAAATACCATACCCTATATAAGGGTCTTCCCATGAATAGTCACACTCCATAGAAACTTTCAATTGTCATTCTCAAAACATCTATTTAGCATCCAAATACAATTTTCAATGTTACATCATCTTCTACACTTAATAATTCACTTGCTTAATTATTTTAGGTTGGTTCATTGCCTTTAAGTCTTTCTATGTACTTGTACCTTGTGAAGGCCTAGCCTAGTGATCTACTTATGCATAGGTGTCACTCTTGGTATGAATATCTACTATCTTAGATGATAACACACCCTACCCAAATGGAGGCCTTCCCTCCTAAAATATTTGGGTTTTCTTCTTGAGAGAATCCCATTACTAGAGTAAATTTGGATAATCCTTAATCATATGATCAACATCATGGTACCCATACATAAGAAATTTTGTGCATATGTGTGATCTGTGTCTAGGTTCCCCACAACTATAATAGTAAATTCCTCTAACTCATCCTCCATATAGTGACCTCCTCTTTTTCCCTTGCATCCCTAATGGTGTCATGTGCTTTGTTGAGGCTACCACTATGACTAGGCTCAAAACTTGTTTACCTCTAGACTCAAGTAGAACTTGTACCACTTTGAAAGTATTGGTGTTATGTGTGACAATATTACATACCTCACAATAATAGGCACAAACTTCTTTCAATTTTGTATAGCAATGGACAAATCAATTTATTTCGACACTTGTAACATATGGTGTAGTCAAGTATGTATGGTGACAAGGGAAATAAATTTTTGCTAACAGTCTAAGATCTCACCATCAAGAAGTTACTAGCTATGTAACCCTTAATGTGTAATTTCATGCACCAAAGTCCACACTAAGATATTATTGATCCTATGATTTTCTCCATTTGTGCATCCATATCTCCAACCTTTTCTTTTATCTAAGTAGTGGAACCATGATTTAGGGGTCCACCCAATGCATCCAATCTAAGTTCAACTTCCAAAGCATACTTCTATGTAATGAGTATGCAATGTATCAACTTGTATTGAATGTGCACTATAAGACTACCAATCAACCAATCCTAAATCTATGCATCAATTATGTGTACAATATTAAATGTTAATTCCATGAACCTTTAGTATTCTTAGTGCATTGTCTTAGCTTATTGTTGTTTTATCTCTTTCAAAGTTTTGATGTTTTGTATGATCCAACTTTGGGTAGTTAAAAACGGCTAGAAACTTTGTCAAATCACTAAGACCATTCTTGATTGCATCAAGACCATAGAATGCATTCTAATGTTACACATGATCACTCAATTTAGTTGGAAATAATCTTACTTTTAAAAATAAAATATAGGCCCAAGGTCTAGATTAATTATTTCACAAAGTTAATCCTAGGATGATGCAATAAGAAGGAAACCAGAATAGTTGAGGTAGATTTAAACATATACACAACAAAAATAGTAAGAAATATTTTATACATTCATATACACAATAAGACCAATCTATTCATATATTCATATCCTATGTTCCATGTATAATGTACATTCCATACCACAAGCATAGATATATAAATCAATGCTTAGGTGATGCTCCTATCTATAATACATTTATATATTTTCTTCCACTTCTCTTCTATTTCTATTCTTTTTTCCTTCTCTTCTCTCCTCTCCTTGTGGTATAGTTCAATACACAGATTGCCTCTAGATATGTAGGCATGTCCTTCTATATATCTTTGTTTCCCATAATCCCTTAAAAGGTATCACATGCCATTAAGTATTGTTGCAATGTCCTTCCTAATGCTTGTGATGACTACAATTTGGTCTATTATATTTCTAATTCATTATCTTTCAACATTCTCTTGTGACCTAAATCATTGTCTCATCCTCAAGAAAACCTACCTCTACTCAAAAAGATATTTCATTGTCTCAAAATATTTGCAACCAATCCTTTACTATCTATCCCAAAACTTTGGCAACATGTTGAGATCCTTGATTAGGGTAACAAATGCTTATATGTGTTCTTGATCTACTCATAGGAGTTTTCCCAACTTAGCATAGTTTGTTAACTACATTGTACCCATACTGAAGTGTAAATGTAAGATCTTTATATATAAATCAAAGTAGTAGATTTTTCCAAAATAGGAATTATATACTTAACATCCTAGAGAAGTTTTGATCATATGGATAGATGAATGTTTACTTCTAACCCTAATTACTTCATTTGTGCAATCAATTGTATTTTGTGTTCATTCATTTGGCTACATTGTGATTAGACGTATCTTAACTGTCAGCATTATGAACCATCTAAATTAGTCATAAGTTTATAATTCCATTATAGTTGTAGAAGATAGATCTCCATGTTATCTATTTCGATCTTCTGTGATATGGCAGTTTGTGACCAATTCATGCAATATTGGTACACATAGATACATCAATGTAAATGTATTCCAACTTCTTGATTGTCTATCTAAATATTTTCAACCATTCCTCCATCTGCTACATTTAACCTAGCTTCAATTTCAAAATCACTAATTATTTGGTCTTTAATTTTTTTTTTTCCAACTCTCGACTACTAATCTATCCTATTAGGATTTCTACTACTCCTAGTTGTGTTGTCACATCTACAAATGAATCAATTTGAAGTTGTGGTTGGTGTTGTTGTATCAACTTGACTATTTTCTCCATGATTTCTTCAAAGTGACATAATTGTTCATCCAATCTTGTTTTGTACTACTTCTGAATGCTTCAATCAAATCTAACTTTTGTAGTCGTAATATTTAAGTGAAGTCATAAGGAATATGTTTGGACTCATTATTACTGTAAGCACCAAAATCACACACAAACTCCACAAGGGCCCCTATGATGACTCACAATCCTTGTCATGCACATATGTGCATGAAATAACATCCTCTTAGCAGCACTTCTCTTGGTGACATGTGTTTTCTTCCTCCTTGTGTTGTTTCCCCTTTGTCATTTTCTCCTTCTCTTTGCTTTTGACACTTTTTGAGACTTGTCGATTTACGTTTCATGTGCTTGCGACCTTGTTCCTAGGCCTTGTATGCATCTTGTAGGTGTGTTTTCACCTTTCCCTAGTGTTTTTCATCCATTCCCACCCCTAGAGGCCTTCTAGAGGTCCTCCCAAGCCATCTCCAACTTTTGGTTTCACTCAACCAATCCAAATCTCCCCCTATTATTTCCAAATCTCCCTAAGGAGATCCTACTTTTGCAAGTGAAGATTTGGTTTTTGACACATGATTGACATGTTTCCGAAGGAAGATTCCTTTCTTTTCACCTCCTCTTCCATATCCCACCATGGACTTTCACCCAGGTGTCGTTTGAGGGTCGCCCATGGGTCGCCCTCGAGCGACCCTAACTGGTAAAAAGGGGTGACCCATGGGTGACCCTAACGTGTTTTCTAGTCGTGAGTTCACTTGAGTTTCTAGCTCAAAATAGCTCTATTTTCACCTATTTTTCTTCCTGTTTGCATGGAATTTTGTACCAAAGATAGAGTTAGCTATTTCATGCACCCACACATGCATATTTAGCTCTTTTTCATCTTTAGTTATCAACTCATGCATTCCCATGCATTCTTGAATGCATTCCTCTTTCTTCACTTCTTCTTGAGTGATAAGATATTATTGAGTAGATCACTCCAATTTTAGCCCAGATCACTCTTGTGTCTTCTAAGTTAACTCTCCAATCAAATTGAGTTTACTCTTTTTTGTCTTCACCTCTCATCCCTTCTTCAAACCTATAAATACCCCCCTCCCTCAAGCACAAAGGGAGGCAATTTCATGTGTTCACATAGTTCTTACAGGTTATTGCTCTCCAAATCAAGCATCCATATGCTCATATAGGACATTAGAGCCTTTTTCTTTTATTTATTATCTCATTTATCTTTCCTAAAAGCATGTTTTACATCCATACACTGCTCACATCACAAGACACAATGCTCATCAAGCTCTCATTGAGTTCAATTCAAAGCTTCTTTTGCTTCTCTTTTCTTATTGTCACCAAGAGGATCACTCCATTGCTGCAAGAGGATTAGAGGTTGTCGATACAAGGATTTCTGAGGGTAGTGGAGGCTCACGTGTCTCCAAATTCCTTCATGCTTTTTCTTCATTTCATAGTAATTAGATAATCAAAACTTTTCTCTTGGGAATAGTAAATACATGTTGTTTTTTCCTTGATAGGCTAAGTAGGTTTGCATTGTTAAATTAGTTTCCCTTTCCAAAGTTCATAGATTAAAAGAAATTTCTCTTTCTTAGATTAAATTAATCCACCTATTTAGACAACAAACAAAAACATAGATTGCATTGCATTAGGTAATCTCATACTGGTTTGCATACATTTTCTAATTCCTAGATTAAGAAAAAGCACTTTGATTTCCAAAAACACAAAAAATCATTTTGCACTCATATAGGCTTGCATGCATACAAAAATAGAAAAGAACAAAAACGTTAGTAGTGTAGAAGGTTTATGAACCCTTGGTCCTAACACAAGGTCAAGTTCAGTCAAAACCCTTAGTTTCATCACAAGGTTAAACAAAATCAACAAAGTTAAACTTTAGGTCACACAAACCCTAATTCAAAACCCTAGGTCAAGTCAAGGTTAGCTTAAGCCATCTCTCTCTTATTTAGGCTCATGAATGTGCCCTGGAATTAGAGGTGAGTGGGTGAAGGCAATCCTTGATGAGATAGAGGAGATCCACCCTAGGCAACGACAAGACCAACTAGTCATTCAACAATAACATGAAATATTTAGAGAACTCCAAATACAACAAGCAGTTATCCAATAACATGAACTACAAGAAAGCATCAACAAGAACAATAATCAACCCACACAATGTTGGAAAATTAGAAACCCAAATAGGAGAATGGTGGCTAGTGACCCTTCGAGTCGTATAGTTATATTTACAAGTACGGTCATAGAACACTGCATTCAAACAAACGCACAATAGCATAAGCCCCAAGACTAGCCAACCCCTCTCCACAAAGTCTAGCTCTCCAATGAGTCAGACCACCCCCATGTCTCACCTCCTCTCAACTGGCTACTTCCACGAGAGTGAGAGTGATGTGGAAGTTTTCCCCATGGTAAGGAGAGAGGATCCGTGTCTGCATCCAAGTTGACTCAATTGCCCCAGGCCATTGAGTCATGATTTTGAGTGTACATATTTTGGTGAACCTGACGTGAAATTACAAATCCTTCTAGGATGAGTAGTTTTTCTTTCCAAACTCTCAAATTCTATTCAAACATCAAACATTTGGCTCTTCAACTTCAAAGGCTTCAAACATTATCACTTTCTTCTTTGTAACTGCCTTCACCACTTCTGCTTTTGTCACATTCACCTTCACTTGTTCCATTTATTCTATGGTGTCTATGGCACCCCTAAATATGACAGAACTAGACTTAAACTTAGGGGTTGTTCCCTCCAAGGAACTAGAAACTCCCTCTTTTGACAGGTATGTGCCACCTAACCCAAATGCACCAATCTCAAATTGCTATGATTATGAAGACTCTAACTATGAGCAAGACCGAAGAGAACCCATGCATTCTCTATCTTTTAACAATCATGCATGGGAGCATAACCCTATCATACTGAACACACCTCACAAAGCCAAAAGAACATAGATGAGATCAGAATTCCACTACTTGGATCAACCATCCACAAGAACCTCAAGTACTCATCTTGATGATGAAGTAAGAAGGTTGGAACGAAACTTACAAGAGGCAAAAGATGCTCAAGAAGCCCAAAAAGTTACCCTATGAGAAGAGCAATGAGAAAATGTTGCACGAGAAGAAACACAAAATCATGACAACATTTGTAGGGAAAACCCTAGAAATGAGGAAGTGCCTAGAGGCCCCACTGCTGCAAACCTAATCGTGACACTAATGCAAAGAATCATAACTCTGGAAGTAGAACAACCTGCTCTAGAAAGAAGACAGAAATCATATGAAAATATCATAATGAACAGGACCAGGGGGCATCTCAGAATCCCCCTTACCTCAACTACTACTCAATAAATGGGAGTAATGGCACATTCCCAAATGGGAACCCCCTATTCAGAACAATCAAGCAATGCTAGGAAGCCAAATAAATCAAACTATGGCATTGGGTTATCAAAACCCTCCTATGGGACTAATGCTATCAACTCCTTAATCATAGATTGCCTTCTTAGGAACATACTTGGAGTACTTAAAAGTGCCACTTGACCTAATCATAAGAAACATTATGTTACCTCAACCATTACCTAATCTCCCAATGTTCAAAGGAGAGGGTGATCCCAACTTGCACATCAAAGATTACACAACTGCAATAAGAGAACTCCTCCCTTGGGATGGGGTTGTCACCAAAATCTTCATGAAGACATTAGAAGGAATAGCTCTAGATTGGTATTATCACCTACTAGAGGCCTCAATACATTCATTCATGCAATTAATCAGAGATTTTGTCATGGCTTTTGACATGAACAAACTCATGACAATGAGGATCCAAAAATTCTTAACCATGAAACAAGAACCAAACAAATCAGTAGCCCACTTTGTCACCCAATGGAGACAAGTTCTCTATTCTTCGACAAGTGCTCCAAACATGGATCATCATGAATTATGTGATCTTTTCTTGCATGCCTTAAACAAGGATATGACAAAAGACATTCAAAAGTTACCTTACAAGTCCTACAAAGAAGCCTTGGAAAGAGCTTTAAGGATCAACCAAGTAGCCATTGATAGTGGTAGGACTTATGGGTCAAATAGAAAACTAATGAGTGAGGATACAAGGAAAAATGCCCCTATTATCAAGATTCTCAAAAACAATAGAAATGCGATGACAGACAAGGTGATATATCAACCCTCAGTTAGGAAAGTGAGGGATGATTCTAACGGAAGATATTACTACCCTCCCAATGTTAATGCAACTGATTGTCATAGAAACAATGTGTAGTGCCCATGGGACAATTATCAAACTTGGAATCGAAATGAAAATGGTAATGATGGAAGATATGAAGGACCCCCTTATGAATATAATCAATTCTATTTTTTTCATAGAACTAGGGGGCATAGGACAAATTCTTGTAGAAAGTATAATAGATTCATAGGAAGATTGCAGGAAGACCAACAATGGTTGTTCATAGAGATGTTATTGAATCCACAAGAGGTCATGCTAGATAACAAGGGGACAAGACAAACCCAAGCCCCGATAGCTCTACAGAACACTAACATAAGAATCTATCAGGACCCATTTCCTAGACACAAAGACATGGAAATGACAAATCAAAGAAACGTAGCCCAAGGTAGCAACACCAATATCTCGTTGCAATTAGGACAAAAAGGAGAAGCTAGGATGTTGGGGTTGGTTGAATATTATAGAATGAAGAAGAGAAAGGAGAGCTTGAAAATGAACAAGAAGGAATACATGAAGGTACAGTCTCTGTGGTTGAGCCAATACCAACATGGATAGGACCTTATGAACTCATTGAAGATCTAAAGAAAACTTATGCACATATTTCATTCTTTGACCTTCTCAAGAACTCTCCTTCACATCACTCAGCACTATTGAAAGCAATAGGATTGAAACACCTCAATCAAATCACACCTCCGCCTAGTGAACAAATCAATCATGTGGATTTTTATGTCAATCCACCAAACTCTGAGCTTAAAGACCCAGGTTTCTTCTTTGATCTAAAGAAAATGTCGTATGAGGCATAGTTAACTAAGAGAGGAGATCCTCCATTATACTTGCAAGTGTGGATCTATGACACCTACATCAAGAGAACGCTAATTGACGATGGGGCATCAATGAACATAGTTCCATTTTCTCTCTTGGAAAGAATGGGTTACGGGCACACGAACATCACCACTTCTAGAGACATGTTGAGTGGGTACGATAATTTAAAGTATTAGGAAAGATCACACTTCCTGTGACTTTAGGGTCAAAAACAATCCCAACCACGTTTTATGTCATTAATAAGGACACGGGATACAATCTACTTCTTGGAAGACCCTGGATACACAGAATGAAAGTTGTGCCATCTGCGTTATTCTATGAGACTCAATTCTTACATCTTGGGAAGGTGTGTGTCACAAAAGGGGATCCAAAGCCTTTTAGCATGATAAAATCAAACACAACAAATAAAAGGATAGGCATCCCCATAGCTTATGAACTTCCTACAAATAAGCTTGATGTTCCTAGTCCTATGCCATAATCAATATGTATCAAGAGGACAAAAATCCCTGAAAAGACTATATACAATGCAGAGATGAAAGCCTTGGAAAATGAGGCTCCACCAAAATAGAAAGGTTTTCCCCAAGGAAAAGATGATAAAAATCATGGAATGGATAGAGAAGGATGGACCTCTCCAATTTCCTTTGGAAATACTTATGATCAATGTGCAACAGGCCTACAAACTCTTTCCTTGCATAGGGGAAAAGCCTCATAGAATTGAAGGACCAATATTCGAAACAACTACGTTAGATTTGAGAAATGCAGACCCTCATGCTTTCTTAGATCCTAAAGAAGACATGACAAAAAGTTACACTCCTTTGTCACCATTGAGTGAGTCATGTGTCCCTGAGACACGAGAAGAGAGTGAGTCATATGAACTGTTGTCTTATTTTTTTCCAGGCCAAAATAACCCAAACAAATCCCTTCTTCCATAAAAAATAACCAATTTGAGACACCTAAAATGGAAGAAGTTTCCCTTAGCAAAAAACCAAGAAAATATCCCCAAAAAATTCCAAGTTTTTTTCCCTTTCTTTGCCTTAGTCAGCAAATTTTCAATTTGGCGAATTGCAGATTCACCGATTCACTGATTTTCTAACTAAAGGGCAAATTGGAAAAGCTAAAACAATATAGAGTAAAGGGAAAGAAGACAAAAGGGCATGCTTTGTTGGCAACATTGAAGGTTCGTAAACTTCACAGTTCGTTGATCGACAGTTTTGTCAATGGACATTTTTCTGACTAAAAGTATAAAGCAAGGCAACAAGGATCTCTTCATTAAAATCCAAGAAAGGCTAAGGCATGAAAGTTAAAGGCTATCGGCAAATTGATAAGATGTCTAACTTGCTAAGTGGTTCAAAAATTTGAATCTTCGTTGATAAGGCGATAAGAGAACCAAAAGCAAAGAAAAGGTTGAAGACATTGCTTTGAAAAATGTGTTTTTGCCAATAAGGCAAAAAGAGGCAAGGACAGGTAGAGTTTGAGAAAGTAAGGAATTGTCAATATAAAGGGAAAAGTGGCTGGAGGAAAAAGAAAAGTAAAGGCTTTGTCGGAAGATCAGAGGAAATCCAAACTCACTGCATGGTTTGGGTTTTTGAAGGTTCGCCAATAGGGTGATTCCCTGAATTAAGGAAGGGGAAGATAAAGGGAAAAGCAAGACAAAGATTGAAAAATAGGCTAAGGCAAGGGAGGTTCACGAAAAGTAAAATTCACCTATAAGGCAAAAAAAGTGGTAAAGCTTAGCTAGTTAGGAAACCGATGAAAGGGAGAACTTGTGAACAAGTTCATGATTTTCAAAAATCACCGATAAGGCAACATAGGGGCTCGGAAAAGAAGATAGATAAAAATCAAAGGCAAATCTTGGTTCGTGAAATGCAAAATTTGTTTATAAGGTGAAAATGAGCCAAATAGAAAAAGTTCACAAAATTGTAAATTTGTCGGTAAGGCAAAAATGAAAGAAGCCCGAGTTTTGAAAAGAGATTTTGTTGACAACGAAAAAAATGAAAATAGCTAAGTTCATGGAAGTGGAAGTTTTCCAATAAGGCAAAAAGGGAGAAGAAATTCAGAGGCATGCCTAGTTCTAAAAATAGAGATTTTGCCGATAAGGTAAAATGGGGAGGAAAGCTGCCAAGTTAGAAAGGATGAGATTTCGCTAACAAAGGGTCGGAAGTTCAGGAAATGAAGAAATCACTGACTAAAACAAAGAGAGAGCCTAGTTCTAAAAAATGAGGATTTTGTTGATAAGGCAAAAGGAGACTAAATAGTTCTCAAAAGTGGGATTTTGTTGATAAGGCAAAATAATAGGCTAGAAAATTGAAAATCAATGTAATATTAAAGCATGACTACAATGTAGTTCTTTAAAATATTTTAAAATAAGTTTAAAATATTTTAAAGTGTTGTAAAATCTTTTAAAATGCATGATTTTTTTGGGTGCCTGAAAATGTACTTCGAGGTGACACCATCATTGCAGGCTGGGTCATCCAGGTAGCTAGAACGGTGGAAAACTTTAATGAAAAAGGACCAGAAATGGACGAGGAGGATGAAGTCCCTCTACAACCATGCTTCTACAGGTTCTTCCAAGGACACATCAGTGCACAAGATATGGGCGGCCTTCCAGGCCGTGGATTCTTAAATATGCCAAGCATGGGCACTCCTCAATTTGCATATTTTCTGATAGATTTCCTAGGCCCAAAATAAAGTAGCATGGGCGACTGGGCACGATTTGTTGACCAATTTCCAATGCCTAGAGTTGTACCTATAGTTGCACATTGGACTAAAAGATATATACATATGGAAAAGATGCATTGGGGGTTGGTTGGCTGTGCTGGGTCATTTCAGAGGCAGAAAGTTCCTTGTAGGTCTGAATTTATGGTTTTCTCCAGAACTGGGTAGATTTGATGGATTGTGCTCTTTTGTTGAGCCTCTCATGTCTTTGTACTAGTTCACCAATGAAGGAGACTCTATCATTTTATGTCCATTTCATGTTTATGATGAATTTTTATTCCTTTGTAATGGCTTTTTATCATCTATGATTAATATAAACTGAATTTTGTCTCTCTCATTATTCTTGCATTGTGTTTATTTGATAGATGTAAGTTGTGTATTGTGGATAAAACATTCTTTTTCACATTTTCATCTCTCTACCTTAACCTCTTTTTGAATATGTGTGAATCCCTTTTACCTTTGAGATCATTATTGTGTTATGTCAGTTGCATCCGAACACCCTAAATCTTGGTGTATCATCGTTTTCTTTTCTGCATTCCTTCTACCCCTTTTCCATAGTGTTCATCAACGTAGGTTTAGTTGAATTCTCTGGACCTTAAGTCCAAAAAGAGGAACCAGCCTTCTCTAGAGGTCTGATCTCATTTGCAAGGTCCCACACCTTGAGATCAGTCCCATTGTTTCATTGGAATGCTTGAACAGGCTTCAAGTAGGGTGCAATTCCACATGATAACATGAACCTCTTGCACCATTAGAATATTCATATAGACCATTAACACCAATGCAAGACGTAAATTCTATTAACAATGAATCAACCAACATAATAGGAGTTCTCCCAAGGATGTTAATGGTATCTCAACCACTAGTGCAACCCACCACTTCTACCTCCATGTAGTCAAATGAGCTTGATGAATGGGAAGTACCCTTAGTGAAAATTGAAATGGTTGAGAGACTCCTAGACAAAGATGAAGAAAGCAAATGAATGTTTCATAAAGAATGGAAAATGCATGTCTCAGTCGAATCTGATGACCCCATCATCTTTGAGTTGCCAGGAAGCTACATTGGATATTCTATTGATTAGAGACCTAAGCCCAATAGAAGGATGAGTATAATCTTTGCCCCTCCTGATGGGAAAAGGGAACCTCAAACTCCCTTTGAATTATTCCAATTTTTACAAAACATTCAAGGTAGGCAAGATGTAAAGATTTACATGCAAGAGCAATTCGACATGCTAATGAAATTGCGAAGGTGCAATGGAGTCTTGTATTGGACCCCTTCTTATCAACAAGCTTTCCAAGATTTGCTCCATCTCACATTACCAAGGGAAACCACTAAGCTAGAAAATATATAACCAGATGATGTCACAAAATCCTACATGATAGGAGAGCTCGTCCTAAGAAGAGGTAACATGAAAAACAAAAAGAGAAGATGAAAGAGAACATTCACAAAGGACTGGAAAGGTCCTTATATGGCCAAAGAGGATATCAGAAATGGTACCTATCTCTTGTACACAATGGAGGGAGAGGAATTTGGTGAAACAATCAATGCCTTTCACCTCAAGAAATACTATGTCTGAACAATCATAAAACATAAAACTACAAAAAAATCAAATATTCCAAAAATACAAAAAAATTATAAAAATCAAAAATGTCAAAAAGAATTTTATTTCTTGCATTTCAATATCATTCTGTTCATCTTACATTATAGTGAATGACTCGCTCTTGTATTATTTTATTTTTAGTAAAGGAGTATAAGTTTGCCTAGGTATACATGATCCTTTTAGGTCCTGAGATTCTCCATTTTCACAATCACCATTCTCCCCCTTCATTCCTAGTGATTCTACTCAAAGCCTAGCTCTTATCTTTACACTGATCCGAATCTTAATGAGCCAATATGTTAGGTCTAAGCAAAGTCAGTATTCAAACCTACAGTTTTCAAAGGAAGCTTGCAAGTAGACCTTCCCAATTCTTCCCTAGTAGAAAAGAAGACCAACTGGATTATGAAAACATTTGGTGGCGCTCATCCCCTTATCTTCCCTAGCTAAAAATGTCAGGAGGATCAAAACTCTGAAGGCAGCAATCTAAAATATGAGTGAATAAAAAATGAGTGATCAAAATAAGAGTGTTGAGAAAGGTGAGAATTGAGAGATCAAACCATCGCATATCAAAAGTTTCAAAAGCATTCATTTTCATAAAGGTCAAAAAATCCAAAAAAATGAGAAAATCAAGTGAGGCATTCTAGAAAATACAAAAAAAAAGAAAAAAGGCAAAAAAAAGAGAGTTACAAAAAAAAGTGAAAGACAAGATTTCTGAGTGTCCGTACTCTTGGGTGGAGATTAGTCTAAGCTTGAAGCCTCAAGGGTGACATTCTACCAGAGAAAATAAAAGAGAAAGGTAAAAACTACACACATGCACTAGCTTAGAAAAGCTAAGAGTCTAGTAGTCTTTAGGATCATTTTCTATCTGGGGACCCTTGTTCTTTCCCATTTATCCTTTACCCTAGGTCTATCTTGCTTACCATCTATGACATAAGTCTAGCAAACGTCAATAAAATTTGTTACTTGTCTAAGTTAAAATCTTGTCAGATTGTCTTATCTAGATAAGGATTAGTGTTTAACCTTTAGCAATGCCCAAATTTAGAACCACTCCATCTCCTTCCCGCTCCCCACTCGAGTTCAAAATCCCTATCTCACAAGCTTGATTAGGTCTCTTATACCAGAATAACTTACAATCCCTTGGATTGAAAATCATACTAAAGAGTAGTCATATTGTTTGTTCCATGATGCATTCATACCAAAATCAGAAAAAAAGAGTTCCAAAGAAATAAAGTCAATGTCATAACTCATGGCATTCCATAGAAGTAAAATTTTCATTTCAGCATCACTTGTGTTCTTGCATCTGCATATCATCACTTGTATTTCATATATATTCCAAAAAAGCTACAAAAACATGTCATCATCACCATACTTGCATTCTTAGAGTTAAAGGTCTAAACATAATCAAAGAGTTCTTAAACTTCCAAAGTGCACCAGAGATGAGTACTCATACGATAGTAAAACAACCATAAAAAGACAACTTTTCATTGATATATCAGAAGTTTACATTTACAAAGAGAAGAAGAGCTAAGACAAAATGCTCTTAAAGGAAAGTAAGGCTCCCCATGCAAGGGGACACAATTTCAAAAGGAAAAAATAAAACAAGCTCAAGGGCGGTTCCCTCCAAAGGAACCCTCAGGACTCCTACTCCTCTATCTATGTGTAGCACTTGTCTCTCTATGAGAACTATGTGAGTGAGGTGCCTTGCTCTGAGTACGAGAATGTGAAGGTCCCTCAATACTAGACTCTCACTGTCGAATCCCTGTTATGTCAAAAATTATCCTCCTAAATGGAATGGTACAATTTCCCATGGTTTACCTCCTCTCCTTTGGTGACCTTTCAACCTAGTTTCTTTTAGACCTTCCCGAACCCTGATTAACCTAGGTCTAACTAGAAGAATGTCATATTTTAGAGTAACTGAAGACTGAGGGTGAAAAGTAAACTTAGATGCGGGATCCCCTAACCTCCTTGAGGTAGTCCTGAGTGAGAAATTAGGGCTTGGACTTGGGTGCTAGCACCCTTGTCCTACCCTATTTCCTGGGGTCCTAAATTTTGGAGGGATGTCGGCTCTTGTCATGCATTCTGGGATTCTGTTTTCAAATTGTTGTTTTTTGCACGATGTTGACATATTATTTCAAATTTTGAAATTCCTAAGGTTAGATATTTAAATACATTTGAAAATCATTTTATGAGACACAATCTATATGTAAGCTTTATGCCAAAACTCTACCAAAATTGCCATTGAAGTTCAGTAATTTGTTGAAGCTCTTTGAAGTTATTTGAATTTTCTAGCATGGAGACAATGGATGGAGATTAGGAATCAAGATCTTGAGACTATCTTACTCTTCCTAGGGTTTGTATACCTTTTGCATGATCAAGAGAAGGGTTGAAGCCTCCAACATCGAGCTTGGAGATCCTCTGCGAACATTGCTAATTTGCCTTCTTGTTCATGCAAGTTTTCATTGTTTTCATCTCCTTGAAGTGAAGTTGTGTTTGTTCATTGAGTGAAGCAAATTGTTGATCTTTCCTTGATTCTTGAGTCATCTAGGTTTTTATGTTTATGCATACACATTTGTTAGATGAACACACACATCTGCAAATCTTTATCCTGGGCTATTATTAAGGTAGGAATACTGAAAACAGGGCTTGACTGAGGCAAGATCCTATATAACCACAACCATCTTTCTCCTCCTTTTGCATGTTTAGGTTGCATTTGTCAAGATCTGACAGAAAAGAGTGACAGGAAGATGGATATCATAGACACAGTCATCACAAAATTTGGATTTCAAGATTCTAAGACTTTCAGGACACTACCAATAGCGTCCTAGTCTAACTGGGTGATTTTTCTAGGATCCAAAATCCTCTGGAGATTATAGAGTAGCTATTGCATAGAATCTTGACATTCAAAAACTTATGAGACATTGCCACTAGCGCCCTAGTCCAACTGCTCCTCAGTTTTCTAGTACACTGTCTTTGATCTGTTTACTCTGTATTTCTATAATCACTTCATTCGTATTTGTGTTGGAAGTTAAGTTATTACAGTCTGATTTGCAAATTAGGGTTTCATAGTTAGAGAAAGATACTAGCTTGTAAAACCTAATTCAAATAGTCACACAAACATATTTAATAGGAAAAGGGAACATTGGAAATCAGTAGTTTATCCTTAAACTTATCCTTTGCTTCCCTAATGTTTTAGTGCATGAAAGTGTGGGAATTGAAGTATTCTATCTTGCTTTCACAATCTCACCACTAAACATTTTGGTGAACCCGCCCTCTAAAGAATTAGCATCCTTTTAAACATCAGATCTAAGTTAGTTTGTTGTCCTAAAACATATTTAGATTGCAAACCCTCTTTTATGAAAGTGTATGCATTGAAACTTGAGTGATTTCCTTTATCCTTTCATTAAAAGAGTTTTGAAGTTACAACTTTGTGTTTTGCATAGTGTTGTTCTATTTCATTTTCACAAAGTTCATGATATAGAATTTTACATTTAAGTCTTGGGTTAATTTGAGCATGTCATAATGTCAAATTACTTTTTACAAGACTTTCATGTATATGATGAGTTGTTTAGTTGTGATGACTTCAATATGTTAGATGAAGCCCTTGAGGACTTTATCTCTATTAAACATTCCACTACGACTCCTAAACCATTGTTATTTCAAAGATTAGTAAATGCAATTTATGTTTCTAAACCCCAAGAAGAACCTGTGAAACCAAAAATAATGGTCACTTTGTGTTTAGATTCGGTTCAACCTCCTTCCAAACTAGTGCTCACTGTTAGAGGTCTCTCACCTTCTTCTCGACCTTCGAATTACATTTATAACTATGCTAAATAGATAACACACCGAAATTTACAACAACCTAATCATACTATGGTTGCTCATACATACAATACTCGAAATAACAAAAAAATAAAACAATAATCGAGAATTCTGATATCTTTACCAGCTTCTCAACCTATGCTTCCTCAAGCACCTCATTTAACACATAAGGTTGGTTAAGATTATGATCTTGTTGAGCAACTTCATGCTACTCCTGCTAAGATATCTCTTTGGGAACTTATACAAACTTCACCTACATACCATGGAATGCTCCAAGAAGCTTTACAAAAGGTTATTGTACCACTACCTGTAAAACCTAATGATGTAGCAGCTCTTTTAGATTGTATGCATGCGACAAAAATAGATATTATGTTTCAACAACACAAGTTGCCATCCCTTGAAGTTCAAAATTAGTATGATCCTTTGATTATATTCATTACAATAAACAAGAAACTGATTAAATGAGTTATGATTGATAATGGGTCGACTCTTAATGTTTGTGGCATCAATTTATTACATAGGATTAAAGTTGATACATCTTTGAGTAAACTGGATAAGATAATTATCTGTGGCTTTGATAATGTTGGAAGACAATCCATAGGCATAATAACTTTACCTATACAAGTTCGGCCTGTAACATTACCTACCCTGATTCATGTCATGCCTTGTTTTTTATCTTACAACATGATTCTTGGTAGACCGTAGATTCATGCACTAAGGGCTGTTCCTTCTAGCCTTCACCATTCAATCAAGTTTGTTTATAAAGATAAATTCCATACTATTCATGTTGATCCTGAACCAAATCTTTGTTTACAAATTGAATCACAAAAGCACATTATTCAACATAAGATCTTAAACAATCTAAAAGTTGACTTGTCAACCCCTCTTACTACAAATAATGTTGTGCAAGAGTCAAAACAATCAAATGCATTTCTTGGTGACGATTGGGGTTTGTTAGATTTTACATCTCCCTCTACAGGTGAATATAAAATTAACAACTTTGCTCCTAAGACATCAAGTATTGCATCAATCTCATCTCATTTCTCAAATACTAAAGTCTCTTTGCTAACAAATATAGATAATACTCTTACTTACACTACAGATTATGAGACTTATGAATCCCCACCTTCTTCTAAAGAAATGGCTTCTCTCTATGGTTGAGGATTTCAGATCCTTTATAAGAATTGTGATTATGTAGGTAATGGTTGCGGTATTAATCAATAAGGAATTCATGTACCTATAGAATCTACTTCGCGACATTACTCAAGTGGCATTGGATTAACCCTTTTAGGGAATCTAAAGCCCACAGATGTCCTACTCTTAATGTGAATACAATATCCACGCTTAATTTGATCCTCTCTGAGATTATTGACACTAATTATTCTCCAGGAGAGATCCCCTTAGATGTCTTTTCAACAGACGAAGTGATAATTGAATTCTTAAGCTCTTATGACAATATTCCCCATTACCATCATAAACACAGATTGCCTTATTGTTTGAATAGTGCTGCATATTTTGGAAAGTTTGTTAGCATGATAAATACTACTCTGAAATCTGAAGAAGAATCTGAAGAGTTACCACAATCACCCAATCTCCTAGACCATAGTACTCTACTTTATGGAAAAACTATTGATGTTTTCATGGAGAAAGATAACACTGAAAAAGTTATCCCTATAGGTGATTTCTTAAGTGAAGAAGAAAAAGAAGACATGAAAAAATTGTTACACGAATTTTCTGAATTGTTTGCTTGGAAATATTCAAATATGTATGGTATTGATCCTCAGATTGTAACACATAATATTGTATTGAAACCATGTGCTAAGCTATTTAAACAAAAGATTCGTAAGATTAATCCTAAAATCATGTTACTTGTCAAGGCTGAGATAGAAAAGCTTTTACAAGATGACTTTATTTGCCCTATTGACTATTCACCTTGGATTTTGAATATAGTGGCTATCACTAAACCCAATGGTCATATTCACATGTGTACCGATTTTAGAGACTTGAATCTTGCATCTCTAAAAGATGATCTCCCACTTACTCTCATTGATATGATTGTTGATTCAATAGCCAGCCATGAACTACTTTCCTTCATGGATGGATTTTAAGGATATAATCAGATTTTCATAAACCCTCATGATCAATATAAAACAACTTTTATAACACCATGGGGAACATTTTGTTGGGCAGTCATGCCATTTGGACTTAAGAATGCTGGAGCAACTTACCAACGTGCCATGACTCTTATCTTTCATGATTACATGCATAGTATCTTAGAGGACTATGTCGATGACATCTTGGCGAAGTCTATTCATTGCCAAGATCATGCCATGACTCTTCGACAAATCTTTGAGCAAATAAAGAAATACAACATGCGATTAAATCCCCATAAGTACATATTTGGTGTAGATAGTGGGAAACTGTTGGGATTCATAGTTTCAAATCGAGGTATTGAAGTAGATATGAAAAAGATTGATGCGATTGTTAACATGCCACAACCTAAAAACATATCTCAACTTCATAGTTCACAAGAGAAGATACAAGCCATTCGTCGATTTGTCTCACCACTCGCAGATAGGACTCACCCTTTTACTCAACTACTGAAGAAGGATTCAAAATTTCAGTGGAATTTAGAATGTTAGAAGGCTTTTGAGGACTTAAAAGTTACCTAGCTAAACCTCATGTTTTACAACCTATTGTTTCTGATAAACCTTTTATACTTTACACCTCAGCATCTAATAATGCTCTTGCAGCCTTATTAGTGCAACATGATACTGAAGGCAAGGAGCGTACTATGTATTACATTAGTCAAACATTGCTCAATTAGGAAGTGCAATATACTGTCATTGAGAAACAATGCTTAGCTCTTGTTTTCGCAACACAAAAGCTTAGGCATTATCTCTTAAATGCTGAGATACATGTAATAGTAAAATTTGACCCTTTGAAACATCTATTTGCTAAAATAGATCTTTCTAGTCACCTTGCTAAATGGGTTATGTTGTTAATTGAATTCGATCTCAAATTTATATCTCAGAAAGCAATTAAAGGACAATCATTAACCGACCATTTAGCTGAGGTACCCTCTCCTTTTGCTATACAAAATCAGGAGATTTCCCTTGATAATCAAATATTAGCTATTGATAAAGAAAATAAATGGGAATTATATTTTGATGGATCAAGATGTCGAACCAGCTCTGGTGCTAGTGTCATACTAGTACCCCATGTAGGTAAGTCGATTCCTATGTCTTACCGGCTAAACTTCTCATGCATAAACAACATTTCTAAGTACGAAGCTCTTATTGTAGGAATTCGTGCCACTTTGGCTTTAAACATCAAAAACCTCAATATATATGGTGATTCACAACTAATTGTAAGACAAATAAATGGATCATATCAAGCTAAACAAGACAAATTATCTCAATATCATGATTTTGCTTTATCTTTATTAAAGCGATTTACATTCTTTTCAATCAATACTATTCCAAGGAAAGACAATTGACATGCGGATGCAATGGAAAGTGTAGCTTCCCTTATATCCCCTAATGATTATCTTGATGAATTTACCTTTATTATTCATAATCTCAAAACACTAGTCATAGAAGATCTTGTATTTGCAAGTCTCGATCTCTGTTGTGATATCAATTATGATGAATGGTTCTCCCATGTATTCAACTATCTATGCGATGGAACCATCCCTAATTCGACGTCTAAAAACACTCAAGTTCACCTACATAAACTTGCAATGTGATAGATCATCTTATCTAATGTCTTATATAGACGAAGTTATAACGATGTTCTTCTATGATGCCTTAGTAATTCAGAGATTTGGATAGCTTTAGAAGAAACTCACTCTGGCGCTTGTGAAGTACATTTTGGAGGAAAATCATTGGTACAAAAATAAATATGTATGGGATATTATTGGCAACAGATGGAACAAGATTTCTTTGCTTATGTCAAGAAGTGTCTGCAATGTCAATAACATCAACATTTAATCCGAGCACCTGCCCAGGAACTTCATGCCCAAGTGTTACCTTAGCCATTCTCTATTTGGGACTTGGATCTAATTGGTAAATTCTCTCCACCTTCCTCTCAAGGACATACATTTATTATCAGTGCTACTGATTACTTCATAAAGTGGGTCAAAGCTGTCCCTTTACGATCTACGACTGCTGACGTAATTTGTCATTTTATACAAGATAACATAATCTCTCGATTTGGTATACCTTCCTCCTTGGTCTCTAAAAATGGCACACCATTCAAGAACAAGGATGTGAATAAATTTCTAGAAACATATCACATTCAACATCTCTTCTCTATGCCTTATTATCCTCAATCAAATGGCTAAGCAGAAGCTTCAAACAAGGTTATAGGACAAATTATATGAAAACTGTTAACAAGCATCAGAAAGACTGGCATACTCAATAGTCCTATGCATTATGGGCTTATAGAACAAGCATTTGTATGGCTACTGGAAATACCCCATATAATCTTGTTTATTGGGCTAATGCGGTAATGCCCTTAGAACTCGAGATTCCTTCATTGAGAGTCGACTTGAGAGATGTTATTGATGATGACATGGAAAGAGAAAAGAGATTACAACAACTTGAGATGTTGGATGAACAACGTATTAACACTCTTGAGCATCTTAAAGCCCATCAAAAGAGTATACAACGATCGTACAATGAATGCGTCATACACCATTCATTCAACGTTGGAGACTTGGTACTTTATGAGAATCAACGCAATGTGAATGCACCTCCTGGAGAAAAAGGAAAATTCAGCCCTAATTGGCTCAGACCATATGTCGTTATTGAAGCCTTTGGATCAAGAGTGTATAAATTAGCTGATGAACAAGGTATGCCACTTAAAGAACTTATTAATATTGTGCACCTCAAGAAATTTTATGCTTAAGATTATATGTTAGATGCTACTTTAAAAAGAAAAACTTATTAGTTAGTTTAGCTTCAATTTCGACAAGATATGATTATTTTGTCTTAATTCATTTAACATATCATCTTTTATGGTTAAGCATTGTTGCATCTTGTTTAAACATGTTTTAATAGAACTCACCTTTGTATTAACTGAGTTAAGCATAAAATAATGGTTATGTGTGATTTATTCATTAATCATTGTGCTTTTTACTTTATATTCTACAAAGAATCATTTAAGAATCACATTAGTATTAATCACATTTCCACATGACCATTTAACATTTATCACTAGTTGCATTTTACATAAATCACATGTGATAGATTAGACAACACTAGAAATAGTAATAAGAAAACATTTCATATATATATCATCATCAATTTCAAATATACATCCGAGTCGACTATCCCGTATATCAAAATGGGATACCGTAGTACATAATATATACATCACATAGCTAAACTTCAATCACCTATAACCTCAAAACCTAATGTTATGCACATGACAGAGGCCTGACCATGTGTGGCTATGGATCGTGAATGACTCCTAGAGACACTCTACAATCATAACCCCCTGATCTCTCCTCTTAGTCTTAACACCTCGTCATGTGACTCCTAGTATATCTGTTGATACTGGTCTCTCTCAGAGATGGCTCTCTCTAGCTTCACCCAAATCATGTCCCTATTAGCTCTCATCTAGCATAACTCTAGAAGTAAGATCTCACTGGTGATAGGATCTCCCTCAGGTGCGGGTGCTGCTATAGCTTGCTCTCATGGAGTCTGGAGCTCCGCCTCTGCATGCTCGGCTCTCTGAAGTAACTCCTCTCTCTCCTGTGAAGAGTGATATAGAATGGACTCCACTGATAACCTATATCTCACAAAAGGCATAAAGATCTCTGCATACAGCTCTGTGGACAGCTATGGTGAATATCCCATATGCACGAGATGCTCAGCCACATCGATTGGAACTATCTCAGCTATGACATGACTCACCAAGTCACGCCATGCGTCTGTCCCAACTATAAAAAGGAAACAAAATAGATATCAGTACCTCATATAAACAACATAAATAAATAATAAAAAATAACTGCATCTATACATAAAAAGCATCCTACCTGGATCTCCATCTCGCCAAGATGGATCTTAGATAGCTAATGGTGTGATTAGCTCTGCATCCACCTCTGTAGCTAGGGGCATATGACTACTAGTCTCCCCTCACTCATGTCAGATTGATCTCCTCACATCCGCAAGGGCTGGACCATGAGCTCTCAACTGTGATTGAGACTTGGCCTTCTCATCGTTGTCTGCCTCCTATTGATCTCACCTTGGTCTCACCCTAAAGACATACCATGATAGGACCTCCTCATCATCGTCATCATCATCTAGATCATAGTATCCTGCGAAGTCACTAATGTCATCCTCTATCCCTGTGTCACTCACGTGGCCAACCTAAGGTCGAGGATGTTGGCAGATGGTTAGTGCTCCTTGTGGGATTTGTGACATGGACCAACTGGCTCCCGTGGATTCATTAACTCTGGCGCTTGTATCAGAAATTGATAGGTCAACTTTTTGGTTTAATGACAATCGTGGGCCAACAATTGGTATCAGAGTGAAAGGTCATGGGTTTGAATCCCCCCAGGTAATGCTAGGGGGGAGTTTATTGGCAAATGGTCAGTGCTCCCCATGGGATCCGTGACATGGACTAACTGCCTCCCATGGATTCATTAACTTTGGCACTTGTATCAGAAATTGACAAGTCAACCCTTTGGTTTAATGACAATCATGGGCCAATAGAGGATCACCTGTGGGGTGACCAAGAAGATAGATATGAGTAGGTCATGCTATCTGCCACAAGATCTGATATGCTCAGGTAACTCCTACATCATCTACATCATATATTAGCTCTGTATCCTCTGGACCATCATCATCACTAACTACCACATCTGCTAATGTCAGTCATCGGGCGCTATTCACCCTAACTACGCTACATACAGAGTGCACGTAGCTCAGATGCATCATAGGTACATCCTATCAGCATCTGAACTATCTCGCTACCTGATCAAACAAAAACTAGACAACAATGTGACCGAGGTGACCGACCATCAGCTGATCCCTCAGTATCCTCATTAACTGTCTCTGCTGACCTGGCCATGCTATATAGCTATGATATGGTCTCCAGATGATATCACTGGGCTGCAATCTATCAAACACAATCCTCCAGTATAGTAGATCACCATGTCTCCATCATCTAATAAGAGGATAGGCATGGACTCATGGATAGGTAAATGTTGGCTCTATGGGAAAACCTATAGGTCGTGTGCATCTGATATGCTCAAAGGTCCAGACCTGTAGTAATGTGCAACACATCAAGCCCTATGCCTCATAATGGACATACCGTCCCAACTCATGATAGAGGTGCACAAGCATACTGTGCCCCCATGTGTAGACTATCCCCTACTCCTCCATCGCCTTGATAGTATGAACAAGGCCCCTGTGAAGGTGAGTGCCTTGTCCATCTGGTACGACTACTAATGCTATTGTAACAATCATAATCTTCTGAATTAGAGGGATGTCAGTGCATCCCTGCTCTAGTAACCGAAGCTAAATGTGCCCATACTCTGCCTGAGTGACTGTGTAGCCTAGACAATACATCTGACTCTCCCGTGTATACTCCGCTAAGCGACAATCTATGACCCTCACTATTTCCCCATGTATAGGTAGGCGCAGGAGCCAGTAGACATCCTCTAGTGTGATAGTCATCTCCCCTATAGGCAGATGGAACATAGAAGTATCTGTATTCCACCTCTCTATTAGTGCCATCAACATACTAGAGTAAAATCTAATTGTGGGCATATCAAACAACCACCAGATCCCTAGTGACTGTAAGTGGCCTCTCTCTACATTGGTTATGGTACTTATGTGATCTTGAAGTAGCAACATTAGGCAACTGCCTGTATGCTCTCACATCCCTGAAACAACCTGCATGATAAAAACAACGAGAATTTCAATCCATTTACAAGCATAAAATCATCATCTAATGCATACAATAGCAATTAGTGCCCTGTCCCTGGGGCCCTTGTCCTTTCTAGACTTGGGTGCCCCAGGTGGACTAGGGCACCTTGAGTGGACTTGGGTGCCCCTGATAGGGACCCTTGTCTAGAATATCCTAATTGGCACTGAAAACAACAAAATTTAAAAGGAACAAAATGAATGATAGTACAAGTAAGGATTAGGAATCTACCTCAGCCTCAAAACGTCTCTCTGCCACTCAGAATCAGAGAATCTCTAGTCGCGGAAGCTGGTATGGACGTTGGGTTGGCATCACCAATCTCTTCCTCCTTCTCCTTCTCTCCTCTACACAATGACAAGTAAAAATGAATAGTGAAAAGTGACAACTCCCCTTACATATAGTAAGTGGATGAGAATTCCTATCACTATCTAGGTGCAAAATTGAACAGTTTTAGTCTTAAGCCTCTACCTTGAGCTGTCAAACTCAAATTTTTGCATTGTCTGTTGCATTGGAATCCTGGTTCCACTCTCTATCCTACCCAATGTGTTGTGTTTGGGTGTTGTTTGTCCAAAAAACCCTCACAATGCATTTCTCATCAAGTTTCCCTAAAATCGACGCGTGTAGATATCTCCTTGTTTCTACTTTTTAGACTAAGCAAGCAGAAACAAGGTGGGGCATATATCTCCCTCAATTTCCTCCCTCATCATGTATATAATGTCCCAACTGAAAATTAATTAATAAATATAGATATGAAAATGAATTTGGACAACTCCACAAAATCTGCATCAAATTTGAGTAGACTAGCTAGCTAGTCTTACACAGAAATCACACCCAAAAGCATGAAACTTCTCCAAAACACTTTCACATTGAATTTATGATATAATAACATGTAAGATGGTATGAGACACTAAATTACAACAACAACAAACAATATGAGTTCATACAACAAATTTTATGCTAAACCCACAAAAACTAGGAACACCGAATAACACCCAAAATCACTACAACTCCAAAAGTGAATTTATTTGATTTTTTCTATAATAAACACCTGATAACAGGTTTAATACAGCATATAAATGCTACATCAAACTTATGGGAAAAACCCACAACACCAAACTACAAACTGCTCAAAACCCCAGCTCTAGCATACACTGAAATTGCTCCAAACTCACAAAGACAACACTATATCTTACTATAGATGGCCACATGAATCAATAATGATGTATCAATAGTAAACAAATATAAAACCATGAATTCCACACCTGAAAACACTTACAATACTTCAAATTCTTCAAGAACATCAAACTGCATACTCCAAACACTGCAACAACACACCAACTGAAACTACACTGAACAAAGCTCTGAATCAACCTCTGTAGCTGAACCAAGAGGATCTAACAAGAATAGAACATCTGAAACATATCTTCTACAGAAACCATAACACACACACAAATCATAAATATAATCTCCCTAATGCTGCTATCAAAACCTGCAAAACACATATAAACTGAACTAGCTGAAATTACAACTGCGTGAAGCTCCAATGCAACCTCTATATGAGATTACCCTCATGTACCAAAGGGGTTTCATCCTTTGATACATGTAACCAATGGGTTTTCATCCACTAATCACCAATCTCCAATGGGTTTTCGTTCACCTTGCAAATATATAGAGGAACAAATCCAAACAACCCATTATTGGAAAAATAAATAAAATAATATCATTCCCATCAATTTCCCTCCAAAATAGATCCTATAAAGATTTTTCATAACCTCCACTTGATTTGCGGCTAAAAATAGTTAATAACTCCCTCTTGCAAGTTGTCATAAAATCTGTCATAGAATATTCTAAAATTAGGGGCAACATGATCTTTGAAATTATTAATTGCACCACAAGATACTCTACACCCCACTTTGAATTACCAACACAAATTAAAATTATAAAATATTTAATATTTAATTGGCCCCGACTAAGTAGCTTGAAAATATAAATTAATTGTCGGTCCAAAATATTAAATATTAAATAAATTATTTTCCAATCTCCTTCCTCAACCCATAATATAAAATATTGGAATGAGCATCTTTCCCATGAAATTGAATTAATAAAAAATTGGGACATGACAAGTCCCCCCTCCTCAAGATTGCTTGTCCTCAAGTAATGCAAACCAAGATGCTTCAAAATCTTCATGCCAAAATAAATTAAGTTATACTACACAGAAAGCCTTGATCCTGTACCTGAGAGATGTTGCAATTTCTGCCATAAGACACTATGGGAACCTGAAAACATAAATTCCTCAATGCAATGTACCAAACCAAAATATCCATATAATATTAAATTTATTATATGTAAATCTTGGATGCATTCTTTCCAATACTCCAACTAATCTTCACCCTTCCACAGAGATTTGTTAAACTTGCCAAATGCACTAGCATGAGATAAGATAAACCTGAAACTCCTAAAACTTCTCCCAATGATACACATATAATTTTTGTTGCTTGTAGGACTGATAAAAGATTCAATGCACTCTCCATTACATAAAATATCAAATTGGGAAATAGTTCCTTCTCCTACCTCCACAGTACTAAAATATACATTGCATGAATGTGAAACAAAAAGCTCATACATTACCTTAACTTGAGAGATATTACTTTCAGCTTCATGGACTGATCTATAGCAGCCAAAGATCAATAGAGGAATGTAAAATAGCATCATACAATAGCAACATATACAACACAATTCTCCAAAGACTGAACCAAAACTCCAATTCACACAATACTGCCAACACTGTTCTGCTCCAAGCTAAACAACTAAAACCACAACTTCTAAAGCTGATATGAATGGAGAAAATACCAATATAAAATGGTATGCATTAGCATCAAACTGATCTACAGCAGCAGTATACTCCATCATACATAACACACACAACTTCATTGAAAATCTGCAAACAACACACATGATGTAATAATTGCAAAGATGGAAAACCTGTGCAACACTCTTCCATGTGATCAATGAGAATTTGATGGGCAGCCATGTAAGGACTAATGATCTCTCCAAATAAATCTTCTTGATGCTAGGAACATTGAATCCATCTCGTGCTATCACATCCTTCCTGAATTCTCCATACATCCAAGAGTAACAAACCCATATGTAACTTGAAATATCACCTAGTTCTCATACTCTTATGTACACACATTTTTGAATTCTTTCACTCTCCATATAATGATTCCCAAAACAAAATTTCATTGATAAAGTACCAAGCATCAAATCTCCATTAGAATTCCATAATATATAATCATGAAGGTAATCAAATTTCTTACCATATGTTGTTGTTCTAAATTTTTTTGCAAGCTAAAAACCAACATTAATATCTAGTAAAGCATCCTTTTCATGTGCATTTTTCTCAATAATATTATCATGAAACTCCTCCTCATAAAAACATAGTTCAGCAAATGATAAGAATGAATACTTAATGTAGCCCTTGCACCCTCTGAAAAATAACTTATGCATTTGTTCCTTGCCAACATAAATATGATGATAGTCACTTCTCCCCTCAATCTTTGAAAAATGATGTGAGATGATGGCATACTCATAAACTGAATAAAACTCTAAGGCATACTGAAATATTCTATATGATAATGATCTTGGAGACATATTTTTGAAAACCATTCCATGTTGAATAGGAAGTAGCTGAATATAAAAATTAAGACTATGTTGCTTACCAAAAGATAAAATGATTTGCATGCTCTCCTTCATTAAGAAACTTGCTACACAAACAACTTGTCATTTATGAGAAGTCCTCTTAGCTATGACATCCTCTCCTTTAGTGGTCAACTTAGGCTCCTTAATTCTATGATCATGTACAAGCTTCCCAATGAAATGTATACATCCTCCATTCATAACCATGTTAGTTCTCACAACATAGAATTCGTTGTATACATAATTCTCACCCATGGATATAATAAGTTGTCTACTTATCTTCTTGTATCGGGTGGTGTGTCTATTTGTACATGTGATATCATGCCCATTAAAATTTCCAGCCTTCATGTGTCTTAGCTTATTACCTGGATCCCATATTCTTATGTATAAACAACTTTGAATTTTAGAAAAATAATCGATTTACCCTTTGCTACAAGTGGTATCCTTCCTCCTTCCTCCTTTCCTTTGATACTTTTCATGATGACAAAAATTTTGTAGTGACATAGAAGGAAATAAATCTAAAATATTTTCATACCTTGGGCTGCAAATAAAGTGCTCATCCACCATTGTCAAAAGAGGCATTGTTGAGATATCCTCAACACTTCCATCCATGTGGCTCAACTTGTTTGTGCTAGGTCTGACCACAATGATCTTCCCAAGTGTATATCCATCCATAATGATATTTTGAGCATCAATTCTGAACTCATTCCCAACAACAACATGCCCAGTGTGCTCTTCAACTGAAGCTTCTAACATGATAGTCTAAAAATCTTCTTTATCCACTTTCTTCTTTTCATCTGCTACTCTTGTAATTTATTTCTCTTTGACTTCATTGATATTTTCCTGACATATACAATCATTAGAAGTCAATAAAGCATTTTCAGTGAACAATGATTTTTTACCTTCAACCTCTATGGCTCAGAGTGCCTTTGGTTCATCTCTTTCCTCCTTCTGCAAGAAAAATTTCTTTGGTTCATGTTCGGTGATTTTTTCTGTAGTAACTTGGTGTGTGTCAGGTGTATTAACCATTATCTCTTGCTCTATTATCCTCTTTTCTACCTCTCTTGATCCTTCTTCTATATTCCTCTCTTCAGTTCTCCCACATCTATTACTTGGCTCCCAAGGTTCTTTGCATGTAAAGCAAAGCTCCTTTCTCCTGAGTTCAGTATTGGTGTCTTCTTCCATCTTCTTTGTAACAATTGGACGTGTCTTATTTTGTGGCTTCTTCTAGAATCCTCCCTTAAACTAATTATTCATCTCTCCATTTCCTTGAATCTGGTAATGCTCTTGACCTCTTTTATGGGGTTCACTCTTCCTTACAACATGCTCATACTTTTTATGAGACAATTTCAATTTTGCTTCTTCCACCTTCCAATCTTGATATTTTTTTCCTTTGCTCCTTACCAAAAATTTCTAGAAGTCTTTGAAATGAAATAGCTGATTTGTAGGCTTCAGATTACTTGGAATATTCTTCAAACCATTTTGATATCTCAGCATCTTCAGCCATGATTTGCACTTCTCCAAATTTGGAATCAATTGCTAATTTTCTTTTCTCTCTTCTCAAAGCTCTGACTCTCTTTCACTAAGAAGAATGAATTAAACAACCCTATAGGCTGGAAAGATCATGCTCTGATACCACTATAAAGTCCCAACTAAAAATTAATCAATAAATATAGATATGAAAATGAATTTGGACAACTCCACAAAATCTGCATCAAATTTGAGTAGACTAGCTAGCTAGTCTTACACAGAAATCACACCCAAAAGCATGAAACTTCTCCAAAACACTTTTGCATTGAAATTATGATATAATAACATGTAATCTAGTCTAAGACACTAAATTACAACAACAAAAACAAACAATATGAGTTTATACAACAAATTTTATGCTAAACCCACAAAAACTAGGAACGTCAAATAACACCCAAAATCACTACAACTCCAAAAGTGAATTTATTTGATTTTTTATGTCATAAACATATGATAATAGGTTTAATACAACATAGAAATTCTACAGAAAACTTATGGGAAAAATCCACAACACCAAACTACAAACTGCTCAAAACCTCGGCTTCGGCATACACTGAAACTGCTCCAAACTCACAAAGACAACACCAGATCTTACTATAGATGGCCACAAGCATCAATACTAATGTAGAAATAGTAAACACATAGAAAACCATAAATTCCACACCTGAAAACACTTACAATACTTCAAATGCTCCAAGAACATCAAACTGCATACTCCAAACACTGCAACAACACACCAACCGAAACTACACTGAACAAAGCTTTGAAGCAACCTCTGTAGCTGAACCAAGAGGATCTAATAAGAATAGAACATGTAAAACATAGCTTCTACATAAATCATAACACACACACAAATCATAAATATAATCTCCCCAATGCTGCTATCAAAACTTGCAAAACACATATAAATTGAACTAGCTGAAATTGCAACTGCGTGAAGCTCCAATGCAACCTCTATATGAGATTACCCTCATGTACCAAAGGGGTTTCATCCTCTGATACCTGTAACTAATGGGTTTCCATCCACTGATCACCAATCTCCAATGGGTTTTCATCCATAGAAGATTATTTGTTGAACACCAATGTCCAAACAATTTTTGACAGAGTTTTTGTATGATAAAATGAGATGCCTGGAAAGTGAAATTGCTTCCAAATATATAGAGGAACAAATCCAAACGACCTATTATTGGAAAAATAAATAAAATAATATCATTCCCATCAATTTCCCCCCAAAATAGGTCACATAAAGATTTTTCATAACCTCCACTTGATTTCTGGCTAAAAATAGGCAATAACTCCCTCTTGCAAGTTGTCATAAAATCTATCATAGAATACTCTAAAATTTGGGGCAACATGATCTTTGAAATTGTCAGTTGCACCACAAGATACTCTACACCCCACTTTAGATTACCAACACAAATTAAAATTATAAAATATTTAATATTTAATTGGCCCCGATTAAGTAGCTTAAAAATATAAATTAATCGTCGATCCAAAATATTAAATATTAAATAAATTATTTTCCAATCTCCTTCCTCAACCAATAATATAAAATGTTGGAATGAGCATCTTTCCCATGAAATTGAATTAATAAAAATTTGGGACATGACAATGTCTCATCACTCAACCCCCTTAGTGTTTCAAACTAACTTATTGGTGGTGGTTGCAGGTTGATTTGATTTTTGATTTTCTGACAAGTGTTCCTTTGCAAGTTGCAGTTCCTAACTTTGTTGTCTTGCAGGATTGTAGACTTGGATGCTTCTTCCTCTCTTGCAACAACACTTCAGAATCATCTATAGTATCCTTTTGGGTATCCTTTTCATGATTAATGTATTTACTTTCCTTTAGTTGCATATGCACGTAGTGTCATATGGCCACTAAAGTGGGGGCTAAATGTTATGTCAGAAATTGTCCTCCTATATGGAATAGTACAATTTACCATAGTTTATCTCCTCTCCTTTGGTGACCTTTCAACCTAGTTTCTTTCAGACCTTCCTGAACCCTGACTGACCTAGGTCTAACTCAAAGAATGTCGTATTTTAGAGTAACTGAAGAGAGGGTGAAAATAAACTTGGATTTGGGATTCCCTAACCTCCTTGAGGTAGTCATGAGCATAAAATCAAGGCTTGGATTTGGGCGCTAGCTCCCTTGTCCTACCCTATTTCCTGAGATCCTAAATTTTGAAGGGATGTCAACTCTTGTCGTGCATTCTGGGATTCTGTTTTCAAATTTTTGTTTTTCACGTGATGTCGACATATTATTTCAAAATTTGAAATTCCTAAGGTTAGATATTTAAATACATTTGAAAATCATTTTATGAGACACAATCTATATGCAAGATTTATGCCAAAACTCTGCCAAAATTGCCATTGAAGTTGAATAATTTGTTAAAGCCCTTTGAAGTTATTTGAATTTACTATCATGGAGACAATGGATGGAGATTAGGAATCAAGATCTTGAGACTATCTTGCTCTTCCTATGGTTTGTACACCTTTTGCATGATCAAGAGAAGGGTTGAAGCCTCCAACATTGAGCTTGGAGATCCTCTGCGGACATTGCTGATTCACCTTCTTGTTCATGCAAGTCTTCATTGTTTTCATCTCCTTGAGATGAAGTTGTGTTTGTTCATTGAGTGGAGAAAATTGTTGATCTCTCCTTGATGCTTGAGTCATCTAGGGTTTTATGTTTATGCATGCACATTTGTTAGATGAACACACACATCTGCAGATCTTTATCTTAGGCTATTATTGAGGTAGAATATTGAAAAGGGGGCTTGACTGAGGCAAGCTCCTATATAGCCACAACCATCTTTCTCCTCCTTTTGCATGTGCAAGTTGCATTTGTCGAGATCTAGTGGAAAAGAGCAACAAGAAGATGGATATCTCAGACACAGTCATCACAGAATTTGGATTTTGAGATTCTGAGACTTTCGAGACACTATCACTGGCGCCCTAGTCCAACTAGGTGATTTTTCTGAGATCTGAAAGCCTCTGGAGATTGTAGAGCAGCTGTTGCAGAAAATGTTGATATTCAGAAACTTACGAGACATTGCCAGTAGCGCCCTAGTCCAACTGCTCCTTAGTTTCTGGGTACACTGTCTCTGATATGTTTACTCTATATTTATGTAATCACTTCATTTGTATCTATGTCAGCAGTTAAGTTGTTACAGTCTGATTTGTAAATCAAGGTTTCATAGTTAGAGAAAGATACTAGCTTGTAAAACCTGATTCAAAGAGTCACACAAACATAATTATCAGAAAAAGGGAACATTGGAAATCAATAGTTTATCCTTAAACGTATCCTTTGCTTCCCTAATTTTTTAATGCATGAAAGTGTGGGACTTGAAGTCTTCTATCTTGCTTTCACATTTTCACCACTAAACAATCCCAAGGCAATCCATCTCACAAAGAACTTGATTCTCACCCCTAAGGATGAGATTCTCGGCCTTCAACGCAACACTCTCCTAACACCCATGATAGGCAAGAGTGAAGACATTAGTGTGTCACCTAGCTCTAGAAGGAACACTAGGATAAACCAAAAGCATCTCTTGAGTCAGCCTAGTGAAGGGACTAGCCAAACCAATGTTGACCTCGTGAATGAAGTCCCTCCACTCCTTAGCACTACCTGCAAAGCAAAGCAAAGACAAAAGATGTGATGATTCTTAACATAAAGGAAAGAAAAGAAAGGACAGTGTGAAACCAGTAAAAAAAAGTAGACTTATGAGGGTCGCCAGGCTACGAGGTAGGATCAAGTTACTGCATCACCTCATCAAAGTGAGGAGTAATAGGCACTATGGAGGAACCCTCAGGTATATCATCCTCATCAGAATATATCTCTTATGCATCCCCTGTTGGTCCCTCATCAGATAGGTCATCCTTGTCATGAACATAGTCCTCGTTGGTAGAATCAGAGTCATCCATGACAACAAGTCCATGGGAAGGAGCTCCTCACCCTCCCCTCTGTCCCCTTATCAAGGTCTTAGAAGATCTGGTAATCAAAACCCCACGAGTCAAAGGGGTCCAAATGAAAGTCCTCTGTCCAATCTCATCCATCTCCTAGACAAATCGGTAACAAGTAGGCACAGGGGGCAAGTCCTCTAGGAATTCCTCACCAAACTATTGTAGGACACACTCCACACAATGAGCCTCGACAAGACCATTACAATCCAAAAGCTCTAATATGCTAAGACAATGCGATATGGCCATCATGAGACCATGCACCCTCCAAATCTGTGTAAGGTTTAGAGATCATATTTGTATCTATAAGAGTAGCCACCATGTGTAACGAAGTATCAAAGTGGCCCACATGAGCCCACCTAGCAGTTCTCGATAGTCACCGATCAAGAAGAGGAATCTACTTCTGATATGGCCTGACATTCTCAAATATCCAAGTCATGATCTGGAGAGGAGTGGCTAAAAGCAACAGCCCCATGCCGTGAAATGCAATAGAAGTCTCTGTAGACCATAGCCAGGACGTATGGATCCCAAGTGAAAATGGTACCCTACTCAATTCTTTGGATAATTGGTGCCCAACACCATCTCAAGAGAGTCGAGGCCTTGTCTCTAGATAGCCTCGATGTGATCAAGCCAATCAAGGACTTCCTCAAGTGAGGAAGGCGGAGTTAGGTACTTAAGTAAGATAAAAACCAATCTAATCCTCAAGGTGACTCACGCCCATAATATATGCCCAAGATGTCTTGTCCTCCAAGGACTCACTAGTTGGTATAACAAGTGGGTGTCCTCTCACAAGAACCCCTAGAATGTGATACACATCGTAAAGAGTGATGGTCCACTCTCCTAAAACTTGTAGAAACCTAAATGTGTTCATGTTTTCATCCCAGTAAGTCAAAATGCCACAACAAATGTGTGCTACAGGATGTACGATTGGTACATGGCAGATCCTAGCCAAGCATGCTCTCCTCAGGATAGCATGATCATCAGTAGATAACGAAGCATACATTTCTGAGAGCCATAACTACTCATGATTGGCATTCTAGTGAATGCGCATATCCTACAAATCAAAAAATAACTTTAGATTAGATCTCGTCAACTCAGAAAATCTGTAAAAATCATATGAACTTGCAAAAAATTCACAAAAAAGCATATAAACCTTCAAAATTGCAATAAATAGATGAATTCAGTGTTCAAGTTAGACCGAAACAGAGTGAAGTAAACATTAGTAAACATGAAATTTCAATCAGAATTGATATGTCAAGGTCGCCCCTTTCATCAAATCGGATCTCCCTTGGGCGACCCAGATGTTCAACAAGATCTCCCCCAAGCAACCCTAGGTAGATCTCCACCGAGAAACCCAATTGCTCATCCAGATCTCCCTAGGTGACCTGACTGGCACAAGGGGTGACCCTATGTAGCTATCCCTCGAACTAAAAATGCTCTAAAAACCTCATTTCTTAGCTGATTTTGACAAACAAAAGACCAATCTTACTCTAAACAGCGAAACAAGGACAATGCAACAGAAAGAATCACCAAAAACAAACAATTTTAAGTGATTTTTCACAAATTATAACCTAGGGTTTAGAGAAGGGTTTTTTACTATTTACGTACCTAACTCTTAGTGGCAGAAGAAGAGGCAACCATCTTTGTGATCTCGGCAATATCTACCCAATGACTACTCACATGATCGATTTCGTTGTTGATTCACTCAAAGTTCACTAATTTGCTCACTCTTTGTCTCTCTTAGCTTAGTTTACCTTATGCATCTCTCATGCATTCATTTTGTGTGTATTCATTCCTACAGGCCTCACCAACAAAGGCAAACAACTAGTCAAACTCACATGATCTATGGTACTTTCATCATTTCAGTTTTCCTTATTCATTTTTATATATTCAGATGTCGGACTAATACTAGTTATTGCAGGTACAATTATAGGAAAATCGACAATAGGTAAGGCCTATGTCATGTCTCGTTTTTATGGACTATATTATTATTCTAGATTAGTGATCATTTACCATGATTATTTTACTTTGAGTAAGTTCCACATGTGTGAAGGCAATTATCATGAAGTTATATTTGAGTAAATTTGAAAAGTTGATTTAAATGCTAAATATTATCAATGTAATTATAATGATTTGCTTCGGCTATGTTTTTAGAGACACTAACCTATTGACATCGAGTTAAGTGCAAGTGAATGGAGGTACTCGTCGAAGATGAGAACATGGTTGAGGTAGAGGTGTTCTAGCCACATTGCAAGAATTGATGGGATGGTTAACCCTGATGCAATCACACACTCATGTAGTTTCATGTTACATTTTGAATGGTTTATTATGCATCATTGTGTGGATAATAGCTATGATTGATGGTTTGATATTTAGAAAATTATTGTGTTTTTAATTGTTATGAAAATTTCTTTTCGAATGCATGATTTGATTATAAGAATAAAATGTCTTTTCAAATTATATTTTAATTGGTGCATTATAGTTTTAAATAATATATATATGGTTGTAGTTTATATATGTATTATATAAATAATAATAAATGTTTTCTATAGATGTTTGGAAGACAATATGTAAAATAAATTTAAATAATTATATTAAATTATAATAGATATATATGGATACATATATGTATATATTGTTTTATTATTTCATTTCTTGATTTATTAAAATAATTGTGTTTTAGTAAAAATAGTTAAACAATGTTAATAATAGTTCTATTATAATTAGAATTTTAAATAAAAAGAATTAAAAAGAAACTTACTATCATGCATGCGACAGTAAGCTAAATAAAAGATATTATTTTAAATAAAATAGAAATTTAGAGCTTTTTATTATTGCATTTCTCATGCAAACGAATGGAGAGCTCCAGTTAACTGAAAAAGGTAGTGTTTTTACCTAAAATGGGACGCTAAAAATAAGAGGGATTTTTTATAAAAAAAGAGAAACAGAAGAGTATTGGATACCATACATTTTTCCAGTAGTAAGAAAGTGATTTTTCTGTGTATTATTCTGGGCGTTGAAGGTAGAGAAGACCTTAATCTTGGAGTGACAGGAAGCTAGAGAAAAGCAATGACTAGGAAGGCATAATCGACCTCTAGTTGCAGGTAGATAATTTTGAGTATTTCTCTTGTTTTGTGTATAATAATAAATGGTTGATTGTGACTATTTAAAAACTAGTTAACCAAAATCCTCAGATGCTGATAAAATATTCTCTATCAAACATAGATGATACAGCTGTTATTTTTCTTTATGCTGTTAGAAATCAGTTCTTGTTAAAGAATCAACCTTGTCTTATTTAATAAAAAAATGAGGAAATGAACTCTTAAACATAGGTGAAAATAAGAGATTCCTGTAGCTGACCGTCCTTTATTATTTTTTGTCCACAACTTTATTTTTATAAACATTATCAGTGAATGACAGTAAAAGATTTTACTCTTTGTTCTTTTGTTTTTATTTTCTGCAACAGTTCCTATCACAGTTTCAATAGGAAGGTTGTTTATATGGTTCTATAGTTACTGTCGTAGTTTCGACATGAAGTTTGTTTTATGTTTTCTAGAGTTCCTATCACATATTTGACAATAAGAATATTAAGTAGCTTAGATTGCTTATAATATTGAGGAACTATAACTGAAATATGGACTTGGTGATTATATCAACTTGATAGCTTTATGGATGCAATTGTATGTAATGAATGATGAATTATTGCTTGGAAAGTGTATTTTCTTGATTGGTGTTTTGGGAAAGGGATATTAATGATTTATTGATGAGCTTTGATCCTTTTATTTAATTATTTATTTACTTGCTTCTTGGGAAAAGAAGTAGTTTTTATTTAGGAATGTTATTGGGTTACTTTCTGGGATAGGATGCCAAATGTGGATTTTCAGAAATAGCTTTTCCTCTTTTTAGGAATTGAACTAGGTTACTATTTTAAAGGATTAGATCTAATTGAGCTGACATTGAAAAATATTTTTATTTTGTCTAGTAAACTTATTTATATATATTTCTGCCACATCCTATTGTGATACAATCTACTTTCCATTATTTAGAATTGCACATTCAGATATCAGGGTTGCATCAGGTGTTCCCTCCTGCCAGTTGTTTCCAGGTAGCTAGACATTCCATGTAGGGCTGGGTTTCCTTCATTTCATGAAGGGATCTGGAGAAGTGTAATTACTTCATGGTTGGGTGTAAAATTACCTGGGCCATGTTCCCATCTCTCAGCTTGCAGGTGCTGGACCACTTGGTTCGTACAACTGATGAGCATATTGATTTATTTATTCTTGTTGTACATGATTGTTGTAACTTGAAATTGGATATAATATGGCGTGAATGCCCATGGATTTTGTATATTATTTATAGTGGTTTACCTAGATTGAGCATGTGATTTTGTAAGATTTAATGACATTTTCATTCATATTTATGAGATTGCTCATCTTATCCTGTGATATCGTAATTAAGCAGATTAATTACACCTTTTTAGTTTGGATATTGTGATGTTGTATTTAAGTGGATTATTTACTTCATTTACTTTTGTGATGAAATTGAGGGCTTTATATTTGGTATTAGAGCTCTAGGTTAAACACTACGGCCTCTATTTTCTTTTTGGAACTATTGTGCTAAGTTGCAAACTTGATACAGATCATCCATCATGGATACTAGAAACACTAATCAAAGTGAAAGATCAGGAAGTGATCAAAATAGAGGAAACCATGGAGTTGCACGTGGAGGTGCTCATTGTGGTTGAAATGCAGGGGATTGTGGAGATGCTAGTAATGATCAAGATAGAAGATTGGACCATATTCTTTCTCTCTTGATCCAATAGGACACACAGATGAATGCTCTTGAGTAGGAGATCAGAGGAAATCCTAGAGGGTAGAATGCTAATGAAAACCCAAGGGTTGAGGTACAAAATGAGAATCCAAAGATAGAAGTACAAGTTCCTGAGGTTGGAGTTAAGAGTTGGGGAAAGACCTTGAGAAAGTGTCACCACCAAAATTTGATGGAAAGACAATTAGAGATGGAGCTGAAGCATGGATAATATAAATAGAGAAATACTTTGGGCTCCAAAACCTTTTAGATCACACAAAAGCAATGTGGGGATCTTACCAGTTGACTGGTGAAGCAGCAACATGGTGGGATAATGAAAAGGAAGATAAGAAGTTGTTACCTGGTGAAATAACTTGGGAGATTTTCCTGCAACTATTTAGGAAAAGATGGTTACCACAACTATTCTTTGACAAGAAGATGATAAAGTTTCAGAATTTGGTTCAAGGAGGTATGTCCGTAACCAGTTATTGGGAGAGGTTCTTGCATCTACTTAAGTATGTTCAACAGTATCAAACAGATGAGAGATTTTAGATTAGGAAGTTTATTTTGAGATTAAGGCCCTAAATTGGAGTGGAGGTAGACATTCATAATCCACTCACTATGGATGTCATTTTTGAGAAGGCAATTAAACAAGAGCAGAAGTTGCAACAAGTAGCCAGTTACTATAAGGAAAGAGATGCGAAGTATACCAATAAGAGACCTTAGAATAATCAACAGAACTATCAATAGAATAACAATCAAGGTAATAATAGGTAGATTAGGAATCTAAAGAAAGGTAATGACTCTTAAGATGGAAAAGGTGGAAACAAAAGAGGTGGCTATAACAACAAAAACAACAATTAGAGGGAAAGAGTTGAAGGACCGAGAGCACCTAAGGGTGGATGCTATAATTGTGGAGAAGAGCATTATGCAAATGTGTGTCAACATAAAAGGGGAAACATAAATCAACAAGGAGCACCTCAACATCAAATTCATGCCGCAGTGGACAATCAACAAACAGATTTTCAGGCAGCACCTTTTCTATTTCAAGGTAAGCTCTATGGACTACCTGTTTCTATTTTAATTGATATTGGTGCCACAAAATTTTTTGTAGATCCTATAGTAGTATCTAAGTTATCTATTAGACCTAGACATATGGAGAACTCTTGGATGGTGCAATATGGCAATAGAGCAGAAAAGAGAGTAGACTCATGTCTAGCATGCAGTGAGTTAGAGCTTCCTAGTTTTTAGACGCAAGTAAATTTGTATGTAGCACCTTTGGGCTCTTATGATGTAATTTTGGGAATCAACTGGTTCTAGCTGAACATAAGTCTCTAGTAAACTATGAAGATAAAGTTGTTAGATGTTTGGATGACCTAGGAAATCAAGTGGAGATTAATGGATCTAAGACCTTTAGAACTCAAACCAATCTCAGCTATGCAATTGAAGAAGTCCAAGAGGAAAGGGTGTGCCATCTATGTCATCCAAGTAAAGGACCTTGACAAAGAAGAACCAGTGTTCAATGGCTACCCAATCCTTAGAGATTTCAGAGATGTATTCCCTGTAGAGTTGACAGAGTTACCACTGAAGAGAGAATTTGACTTCTCAATTGATTTGCTACCAGGGACTGAGCCTCAATCTAAGGCACCCTATAGGATGACTACTATAGAATTGTATGAGATTAAAGCACAATTGTAGGAGTTGCTTAATCAAGGGTTCATCAGACCTAGTGTGTCACCATGGGGCTCATCAATTATCTTTGTAAAGAAGAAGGATGGTACTTTGAGACTATGCATTGATTATAGGATGCTTAACAAAGCTACTATAAAGAATAAGTACCCACTCCCAAGAATAGATGAGCTCTTTGATTAGATGAAAGGAGCTACAATGTTCTTGAAGATAGACCTTAGATCTGGCTATCACCAACTACGGATTAAGGATGAGGACATCTCTAAAACATCTTTTAGGACTCAATATGGTCACTATGAGTTCACAGTGGTACCATTTGGGTTGACTAATGCTCTAGCAGCTTTCATGAATTTGATGAATAACATTTTCAGAGATTGTTTACATGATTTTGTGTTGATCTTCCTTGATGGCATATTGATATACTCTAAATTAGTGGAAGAGCACAAAAGGCATTTGAGGATAGTTTTGCAGTGCTTGACAGAGAAAAAGATTTATGCTAAATTATCTAAGTGTACATTCTTTAAAGATAAAGTGCACTATCTTGGTCATGTGATCTCGACATAAGGGATTACAGTTGATCCTGTGAAGATAAAAGCAATAATGGAATGGCCTGCACTACAAAGTGTGATAGAAGTTAGAAGTTTTATGGGAATTGCATGCTACTATAGAAAGTTTGTGGAAGGTTTCTCAACTATAGCAGCACCGATTACCTTGCTTCAAAAGAAGGGTAAGAAGTTTGAATGTATAGAAAGGTGTGAGCAAGATTTCCAAGTGCTAAAGGAAAAACTCACAACTACTCCTATCTTGACCATACCAGATCCTAATGGTCACTTTACCATTATAAGTGATGCTTCGGGAGAAGGAGTAGGAGGAGTCTTAATGCAGAATGAGCAAGTGGTTGCTTATGAGTCAAGAAAGTTAAAGCAACATGAGTTCAACTATGCACCGCATGATCTTGAGTTAGTTGCCATAGTTCATGCACTTCAGATGTGGAGACATTACCTTCTAGGTAAGCCCTTTGAGTTAAAGATAGAATACTTAGGGCTCAAGTATATATTTACTCAACCTAACCTTAATGCATGATAGAGAAGGTGGTTAGAATTCCTTAGTGAGTATGATTTTTGAATTGAGTATATAAAAAGAAAAGAGAATAGGGTAGCAGATGCTCTTAGTAGAAGAAGATATTTGGCTACCATGGTTACAACAAGATCCAATTTGAAGCAGAAAGTAATTCAAAATCTTCAAGGGGACAAGCATTATGAAAGAGTTAAGCAAGCTTTGGAAGTAGACCCCTTAGATCATAGGTTTGATGGTTATGTAATCGAATCAAATGGAATTTTGAGATTTCAGGGAAGAATGTATATTCCTAACTCAAGAGAGTTGAGCAAGTTAGTGCTTGAGGATATCCACAATGCACCATATTCTTGATTGGTGTGCTTTACAGGTTCATGATCCAGGAGTGGTGTTGGTGGAGCCCACTCAAATTTTGGAGAATCGCAACATTAAGTTGTGTAGCAGAGATGTGGTGCAATATAAGGTCCAATGCGATCAGTATTCATAGGACAATGCCACATGGGAGGATGTGGAGGAGATTGATAGATCTTTTCCTCATTTAAGGATATAGCATAGATTTCTTGTTCCTGCATGGATTATGATACTTTAAGTTTGGTTATTGTTTTTGATACTTTGAGTTGATGTTATTGTTTTATGATACTTTGATACTTTATTGGTGGTTGATTGATACCTTATTTTTTTGATGTGTAATAAGACATCGGGATGATGTCTCTTCCAAGTGGGGAAGGATGTCACGTCTCATTTTTATGGACTATATTATTATTCTAGATTAGTGAACATTTACCATGATTATTTTACTTTGAGTAAGTTCCACATGTGTGAAGGTAATTATCATGAAGTTATTATTACTAAAATTTGTTCACACCTAATTTAGTTGGACCTAATTTGTAGTTGTTTCAAAAGGAGTAAAAGAAAACTTTTAAGTTATTGCAATTAGTGAATGTTTGATGTCCTGACAAGAGGAAAAACAATGATCAGTTGTCATGATAATCCAACAGTCCAATCAGGACTGTCAAACCATCATGACAAGTGAGTGTCCAATGTCAAGATACCAGACAGTCAATGAAAGATAGTTGGTCTAACTAGTTTTATTTTTCAAGTTATAAAACAATGTGATTATTCAAGTGATCATATTTTAGTGTGAAATAAAGGCATTCATTTGAACTGTCATTTCATATCATATGTGGAACATACATTCAGTTTCAGTTACTTTATCCTATGCATTGATTGAAAAAGAAACATACATAAATCAATTGCATAAGGTAAATTAACTGATCATGTTTAAAAGAAATGTTTAAATGTGTCCCACACAAGCCGTGGGAGTGACTAAACTGAGCAATGTAGACATATGCAAGCTATAGATCTGATGATAAAAGGAAATGGAAAAGAACATATGAGAATATCAAATATCCATCATTGTCTTTTGTTTGAAGGTTAATGCCCTTTGTTGGTGGCTGGTCTTCATGTCATATCTTCAAACTCCAATCATGACAGTGTACTTGCAAAAAATTGGGGAAGGCCTTGTTAGAAGCTCTGGATATTTAAAATTATCATATGCTTTTATCAACAGACATATCAACTGGAAAGGTAAACTTCTGAGTAGTGCTGGTAAATTGCAACTTCTTCGGGCCTCTCTTCAAGGTATTCCCACTTACTTTCTATCTCTCTTTAAAATGCCCAAGTATATAGTTGACAAACTGGAACAAATCCAAAAAACTTTCTTATGGACAGGTGTGGAAGAGAAGAAGAGAATATCCCTGGTCAAATGGGAGAAGATCTGCCTTCCCAAAACTCATGGTGGTCTAAATATCAGAGATATAAAAATTTTGAATAAAGCCCTTTTATCCAAAATCAATTGGAATCTTATCCGCAACAATAAAGAATGGGGGATAATTATGCAAGCTAAGTATTTATAGGGTGTTGATAATTATAACTTCCTTTATCAAGAGGGTCTCCCTCAAGGGTTAGTGATTTGGAACAAAATGATCAAATCTAGAAGCCTAATCAAAAAGGGGCTAAAGTGGAAACTGGGGGATGGTAACCTCATAAATTTTTTGGGAGGATCCATGGGTGGCTGACAAGGCCCTTTCTGTCCAAGAGGGTAATGAGGTTATTGTTGAGATTTCCAAACATTATTTTGGTACTAAAGTTTGTCAGTATATCCAACAAGGGAATGGAGTTAGACATTGGAAAAATCTTCTTGAGTGTTGTACCAATCATCCTGAGCTTCTCCCTCTAATGAATTCTATTTAGCAGATGTTGTTGAGAACTAGACTTCTTCTCTTTCCTAGAACAGATGAGTTACTTTGGACTACAGATAAAAGAGGTCTCTTCTCTGTCAAATCTGCTTACCATCTGCTGATTTCAGATGATCATAGTGATGAGCTTTGGAGGAAAGTTTGGAACCACAAACTTATTCCTAAAGTTAATATGTTCTGGTGGACTGTGGCCCATAATAAGATTTTAACTCAAGATAATCTTCAAAGAAGGGGTTTTTCTCTGGTTAATAGATGTGTTTTGTGCCTTAAGGAAGAGGAAACTATTCCTCATTTGATTCTGCATTGTGAGTTTGCCAAAGAAATATGGAGTAGAGTGCTTCTAAACTTTGGATTGCAGTGGGTCTGTAATAAAGTCATTACTAACTGGGTTCCTACATTTTCTCAACCCTGGTTAGTAGAGATTTGGAATCAAACCCTTCCCTTTATTGGTTGGACATTATGGAAGGAAAGGAATAACAAAATTTTTAGAGAATCTGTCAAAGATTGTTCTCAAGTTTACCAGTCTTTCTCTAAGAGCCTTATTGAAATTGTTACCAATTCTAATTTCAAAACTGCTGACAAACCTCTCACCCAACAAGAGGAAAGTATGGCTGCTAATTGGGGGATACTTAATCAAATCCCTGCCTTTGACAATTCAAAGCAGCTCCTAAGGTTAAATACTAGGTGGACCCCCCCCCGCCCCCCGAAGTCTGGTTGGCTCAAATTAAATTTTGATGGGGCTTCAAAATCTGATGGTAAGGCTAGTGGTGGTGGGGTTATCAGGAATGGCAGAGGGGAGTTTGTTGCTGCCTATGCTAGAGGATTAGGTCTTCAATGTAATAACTTTGTTGAGGCATCAACACTTTTATGGGGTATTAAACTGCCAATCACGTTTGAAATATAAAATTTGCATAGAGAGGGAGACTCTAAACTTGTAATTGATGTTGTTACCAAGGTTTCGGTGTGTGGATGGCGGCTTAAGGATATTATTTCTGATATACAAATTCTTATTCAGAGTATTACCTAGGTGGATTTCTCTCACATCTACAGAGAGGGGAATGAAGTTGCTAATGCACTTGCTAATCATGGTCAGCAGTTTGAAAATTGGCAATGTTGGTGCCAACGCAATAATATCAACTATGTTATAGGGGAGTTAATTCAAAAAGAGATGACTTTTCAATGATGCCACATCACATTGTGAATGCCAACTTGGCACAACCGATCTCTTGTGGCAAGATGACATGGCTGATAAAGGACATTGTAATTATGACGAAGCGTACTTTTCTGACAAATGCCAATTCGGCACTGATGATCTTCTGCGATAAGTTGAGTTGGTTGTTTGATGTTGATAGGAAGTTTAAATGTATGATTCTGGAGCATGGAAAGGACTTGCAGCGATTGGAGAATGAGGTGGCGTATCTAAGTAATCATGACTTAAGGACACCAAATAATTTCCTCATTTATTTCATTTCATGCTTCTTTATGCCTGTAGAGTTAATACTCAAGGGTACTTTGAAGAAAGAAGAAGACGCAACAATTTTCCTATGTGCTATTATCCTCTGCTCTGTGGGTTTGAAGGAAAGGTGATCATGGGGGGGAAAAAATTCACACTGAACCCATCTCTTGCAATGAATTCAAGGATAATGATGTTGTGTGGCACTATTGTAAAGAAAGAGGCATTATTCCTTTCCTCGAATGACTCAATGGTTATGACGAAAACCTATCTGTGCAGTGTGCCCTGTCGTGGGATAACCATAGAGTTAAAATTGGCAAGATAGGGTTTGAAATTTCTGAGGAAGTCATCGCGATGGCTACTTGCCTTTCTATGAAAGGCACAAAACTAAAGAAAAAGGCTAAGGTTACTGACCACCACAGTTAGAAGCTTTTTCTGGGTGAGGGGGAGGAACATGTCCCATATCAAGGAGGGTTTGATTGTGCAAATCTCCCAAAGCCATGGGATGAGATGTGCTACCTTCTAATGAAATATTTCACCCTGGAAGGATGTTTTACCAGGTTCTATAATTATCACCCTCCCCTTCTTAACTATTTTAGGAGAAATGCTCTTATTAGCTTTCCTTTTTTATTTGATGACTTATTTGGAACACTCTATTCACCATGTGAAAGCTAAATTGGATAAGAAACCCTCAAAGCATCCAGTTCCCCTTCACCAAGGCCTTATCCATCATTTGTATAAGTTTCATCTTGCCTTGGACCCACCAAAACCAATTCAACCCACAATTGTTGAAATCCTTGTGGATATTCCCCCAGTGCTGCTATATCTTCTAAGGAGCCCTGTCATTCTACCCCAACAACTAGAAATTGAAAGGGGTTTCCTTTTCTAAATCCCTGGAGGAGAATACTGTGAAGGACATTCATACTCCTACCTCTAAAGGAAGTGTGAAAGGGAGGAAACAGAAATTTAAGGAGTTGGTTTCTACTGTGAAGGTTACTGAAGTAGAGGATATAATGGGAGCCCATAAAGATAGTGACCACTAAAAAAAGACAGCTAAAACTATGGTCAAAGCTAAGAATGTGTGTTACTCTTCATGTGTTAGAAGGTCTGGCAGAATTGCTGGCAAACTGACCCCTTAGGGAAAACTAATTGATTATTTTGAAAATGACTCTAGGTCTTCTACTCAGGGAGATGAGTAGTCTAAAGGTGATGACATTGAGGTTCAAGAGATCTCGGAGGAGACTGAAGGGGTGAAGGAAAAGGAGACGCAAGCTGAGGATACCGATGGAGAGGATTTTGGACCTACTGATAATGCTCAAGAGGAGGAGAGGGTAACTATGGAGGAGGCTGAAGAGGTTGCTAATGAAGAAGGTGATGGTTAGGAGGATGAAATTGCTATTCTCAGAGGCCATGTGGAATCCTTGGAGAAAAAGGTTCTTTCTATGAGAGGTTTTATCAACAGTATGCTTTGCCGCTCGGCTATGCTCAACTTGTCCCTACTGCAGGAGCATGACACCCTGGCCCATGGCGTGGATAAAGAGAAAGTTAAAGAGTTTGACAAGATTTATGAATTTCTGGCTAAAGGCTGGGAGGATGTTTCTCCCTAGCTTTGTTTATTTGTTTTCTATTTATTTGTTGTTACACTACTACTTTTACTATCTGTTGTTTATCGGCTGTTAATGTTTTTTATGTTGTAGTTGGGTATGGTGGCTCCTTTTGTTTTTAAGCCTTTGTTGTTCCTTTTTGGGCTTCTGTTGTAAGGGTTCAGCCCCTGGTTTTACCACCTTATAATATCAAAAATAGACATATCAACTTGCAAACAGTATGCATTTCATGTGAAGGGATCAAATCAGACATGTGCAATAAATCAGATCATCACGAGAAAGATCAATCAACTTCATAAGGTATGTTTTTATGCTAACTTGTTTGTTCATTGTGCAAGTATAGGGAAAGTAAGGTTGCTAATTTGAAGACATTAAAACATGTGGAGAAAATGTGGCTCCCACAAGGGTTGAGCCTAGCATGTTTTCCTTTTCTATTTCATTTGAAAAGGGTATCAGATTGTAAAATATAGGATGCATCATTCAAGATAATATTATGCATCATAGCAGTCAATTTGAAAAAGAGTGAATTTATCATGATGAAGATGAAAAGAGGTAGCTACTCCTATAAACTATGCCCACTTGACAAACAGATTGATTAAGTCAGATCAAACGTATTCAAAATGCCTCATTACAGATTATAAAGGAAGCAGTGATTCTGAATAGGGCTTGTCAAATTACTGAACATAGGAGTACAGTCATGTTAAGGTACTTTTCTTTATTTCTATCATGATTGAAATGTCTTACTGTTGTTCATATGAATGCTATATACATGATAGTCATCTAGGTAGGTCAAGCATCGTAAAAATAGACCTCAAATGTCATAGAAATATAACCTGGTGTTTAGTAAAGAATCAACTGAGAAAGAGATGCCAAGACTATTATGGAAATGATCGAATAACAGCATCATGAAGTATAGATTTACATTAAGTAAAGGCTACAAGAGCCATTGTGAAATGACAAACTGTCATGTATATCTCAGTATGCAAAAGGTACAGTGTCTTTGTTTACATAGAGTATTAATGATGAAGCATGTCATGTTACAATCAAATCATAATTCATCTTTATTCTTTGTGTAAAGTTGTGTGCAAGACAAGTTATAACAGTTAACAAGAGATAGCTGAAATGAATAAGTGACAGTCGTATTATGCTACAATATTGAAACATCTTTCATACCAAGAAGATATGTTCAGGCTCCAATGACAAAGACATTTCAATATTAAGAAACTGAATGTCACTTTGGACCATAAAAGTCAAAGATCAAACTATTTAAAGAGCATCTGACAATGACAACTATAAAAAAGGAGATATCAAATTCATTTCATATAATAAAGAATAGAACAACAATACTTGACAGGAGCAGATGACAGTCATAGCTACAAGAGGTAGCACAGAAGATATAAACATCTAAATGTTCATCTAATAGTGAGTCAAAAGAAAAGGAGAAAGATGCCTCAAGATTATTGCAAGAAAGTGTACAAGTTTAAAGAAAGTGTCATAACTGTGCCTGAAAAGGTTTCTTGTTCTCATAAAATTTTAAAACCCTCATTGCATTCTTTCAAAGAACCTTATGAAGAGTGGTATTTACAGTCAAAAGATATATAGAAGATAACAAGAATATGCTATGGTCGTGCCAGGAAGGAGCATTTCTGTACAAAAAATGTAATACCCATGTCAAATTTTTTGAAACCCTCATTTCAAATTTTGCATATAGTCAAAGTAAGTGCTACAGAATGGAGCTAGTGGTATAGTCGTTACAGGAAGGGTATTTATATCTGAAAAATTTGCAAACCTTTGTTGTAAATTTTGAAACCCTAGTGACATTTTTATCTGCAAAATCAAGAAATGCATAGGAAAGAGAAAATGGAGTTGCCATGTCTATAAAGGGTTTTGTGCTTAAAAATGTATGAAACTTTGTTACAATTTTTTTAAACCCTCTTTCTTTTTGTAATCTACAGTCAAGAAAAATATATATACATGCACAGCTACAAAAGAGAGGTCATTTTTTTCAAGGAAATACAATACCCATATCACTTTTTTAGAAAACCCTTATCATTTTTTTAGTCACAGTGAAATGTGGGAAATACAAGAAGGACGAACCAGGAAAATTACCTCATTGATGGATGTAGAGTTATAACTGGCTGCGGCCTCCTCTTTTGTTTAAAATCTCAGAGACCAAAGGCAAAAAACCAGAGAAGGAAACATAGAAGCAAAGAAAGATTATTAGAAGTTGTAATGTATACTCAACCTACATGGCCATGACCATACAAAAGAAGAAAAGCCACAGAGGTAACACAAAATCACAGTCAAATCTCAAGTATATACTCACCTTCTTCCTGCATGTAATTACCATTGAAAACACTTAAAGATTCGACCAAAGAAGACCAGATGGAGAGTGAAAGAACCAGAGGAATGTGTTTGTGTTATCCAAACCCTAGTGGTGGTCAAATGAGTTACAGAGCCGAATATAGTGGAAAGAAAAATACATAATGAAGTAGCTTTTAGGGTTACTTGTTTTGTTCGGTGCATTTTGCATCTTCTTTTTCCCATTTGTTTTGACTTTGCAATAAAAAAAACAAATCATTGCCTTATCCATAGGGGTCAAGACTTTAGTCTTGAAAATACCTAGTCATCATGCCAAGAAGGGGCCATGGGCCGACAACATGTTTCTTTTTGCATTTGAATTTGATAGAGTCAAAGGGGTCGATATCATTGTGAGATAAGGCTCATTGCCTTATGATTTTTAAAACCCTTTATTTCTATATGGTCGACTAATGATGTGGTCAAAATCCCTCATGAGAAAATCATGGTTGAAGACACCTTGAAATCATATGCAACATGGCCAAGAGTTAAAGATTCCTCTCACATGCATGGAGACCAAGTGTGGTCAACAAAGGAACATCATTTGAAGACAAGGTAATGTAAGCCAGTTTAGAACCCTACAGACTAGTCAAACCACTACCTGTCTAGGAATAATTCTCACTATCCATCCTCCTGGTATAAAAGTCTATCCCCTGGCATTTCTCTAGGACACTGGCACAGATATCAATATCACCAGATATAATTGTTTTCCTAAAGATCTCTGGATTGAAGCTAAAACAAATATTGAATTTCGAAAAGGTAAATATGAATCCAAACTCATATGTAAGGAAGAAATAGTTAGATACATTTCTGGAAGTTTTAAAAATAGTGAAGTTAATTATCACAGCACTCATAAGGAAATTCTTGCCATCATTAATACCCTAAAAGCATTTCAAATGTTTGTTGCTGATAAAAGATTTCTAATAAAAAGTGATCTCTAGAACCTGAAAGGATTCTTTAAAAAGGAATCAAAAGATAAAGTGGTCAGAGGATGTCTACTCAAATGGGCTCAATTCCTAAATACATTTGATTTTGACATTGCTCATCTTCTTGGTCCTTCTAACATCTTTGCAGACTTCCTTTCTAGAGAAGGACATGTCTCCCTTGAATCTCCATTACAGGCCAAAGGACATGTCAATGTCATTAAGGTTCGAGAACATCGGTGGTATGAAACCAGTTGTATGGAATGGAGTACAAATCCCTTACCAATGAGGGATAGACACAATTTTTATATGGCTAATGATTTTCTCCATGACAGGTTTCGTTGTCTGATTGCAGCTCAACAACTTACTACAGTAGGCCTCTGGACTAATCATCCTTTCTTTGAAATGTCGGCTCAAGCTGAAGCTATTGACTCGGAGGTCAATTCTATTCTTCAAAATTGGTGTGAAGATGATACACAAATGCCAATTAGATTCTGTAACCCTCATGTAATCAGAACTGATTGTTGGCTAGATCATGAAGGCAGAAAAAATCTCATTCAGGATTTATTCCAAGGTCCCCGCAAAGCTGCCAATGATGTGGATGTCTCTAGCACGTCATCTTATTCAGGATGTGTTTTTAAACTAACACATGAAGCCCCCTCAGATGAACTCATCAATTCCAATAGGTATGGAACAATTAAAAATCTTATCAGTAGATACATGGTGCAAACATATGGTCCTACCGAGCTTGGATCTCGGTTCTGCTTCTAGAATACACCCAACACGCAGTGACATTTGTAGTCCACTCAAATGCCTGTGTGGATCCATACTAAAACCTATCGAATTGATCAAGTGAACCATACGTCAATCAATCATGGAATGTATGGGCCCCATAAGCTTAAGATGCTCAGCGTAATATGGAAAGAAGAGCCACCTATAATATTCACTTCACTAGATCAAGATCAACCATCAACCTCTCATGCAACCATACTCGAAGACAAACAAGCTCCTGAGTGTACTCATCCCATCAATCAAATCTGTGAAGGATGCCTTGGCTATGCAAGACAATGATCTAGTAGCTCTAAAGAATATTCTAGCTAATGGATGTGGCTTGTCATCCATTGAAGATACTTATCTCTTCATGTCAAAAGATAAGCGTGGGCCCTTCCATGGTAAAAGGGGAAAGCATACGTGCCTACAGTATGCATGGGTTATCCTTCCCGTGACCAAAAAGATGACTTGTAAGTTTGTCAGTTCCCTCTTATCTTATTCATAGACTAATTGGTCCCACCAGAGGAATCTTATCCTCACATGGGTAGTCCTTCGGATAAGGGTTGCACATGTCACCTTGGTATGGTCATATTTCAAATCCAGATTTGAGAAGAAAGGTTAAAGATCCACCTCTCGTAAGATCTATAAATGCCCGAGAGGCCGCCTCATTCTTCATTCAAGTCTTGGCAAGCGAAGTCTCCAAGGAAGGTCTAGAGAGTCTTAAGGTTTTAAGTATTTAAGTTAGAGTGTTAGGAAAGCTCAAAAGCCAGAGAAGTATGCTCTTTTTGCCTTTGGTAGAAATCAGAAACTCAGAAGCCAGAAAGCTTCATAAGAGTCTAGTCAATTAGTTTGTCTAGTCTAGTAGTTTGTGCTATACAGCGCGCAAAGAATATGAGAATAATGTAATCATCTTTCGTCTTCCACCACTGTTAATATATGCAGCAGTTTGAATTATACTATATCTGTTCCAATTCGGTGTTGTTGAATTCTTATTTGCAGCTGTCCCAAAAGTTTACTGAACTATTTTTTCTTCTTCTTTTTATAATACGTCTCATCTTTATCAAAGTATTTTTTCTTGGAAGAAGATTTACAATTTTTACATTCATCTTTTAGAAAAGAAGGCATTAGCTGGTAACAAATAGAAGAAGAGATTAAAGGCTTTACTCTTTTGATTTCCTTTTTCTTCTGTGTGTCTTGACACACTTCTTCATTAATTTCAGTTAGAAATTGTACTAACTGAGGAAAGGTGAGTTCCTTCATTTTTGTTCCTTCTGCTACAAGATTTTCTAGAACTCTTTTGTGGTAGAATTCTCCTACCTCATTTCCAAAGCTTTTGAGGAATGTGGTGAACATGAATTCATGATTCTGCTCACGACCTGACTGATAGAAGTTCTTATACTGCTCATCACAGTATTCCTTAAAGTATTTCAAATTTTTACACTTGCCTCTAATGTACTTGTTGTAGGCAAGTTTTTCTGTTGTATCTATTTTTCCTACAAATAGACGGGTTAACTGTGCACACACCTGATCAGTGCCATGATTAATCAGGTTTTCTCTATAGGTATCTTCTAACCTATCCCATACATTCCTTGCAACTCCAGTCATGGAATTAAGGGCTTGCTTTATAATCTGAGCTTCATCAGCTCTTGCATTAGTAGACATATAATTGGTAATCCATGCCCACATGGCATCAATTCCCCTCATATTCTCTACATCCTCAAAATTATCAAAATTTACAAGAGGAGGTGTATCAACTTTAAAAGACTGGATATTCTTAAATGGATCAACTAGTCGAGAACCATTGGGATCAAATCCGTTACCACGAGCCATTTGTAAACTACCAGATGCTTTTTCTAAATCAGTGGTATCTCTGAGGTTACCAGTTGTGGGATCATATACCTTTTCTATTACAGGCTGCTTAGGATGAACTAACAACTTGGGTCTTGCATATTGAGCCTGCAAACATCCTTTGGCACTGGATGGGAAATTCAACACTTTAGTCTGCTGGGACTGAGACTGTATCTGAACAGTAATTAAAGATTTGATCTCTGATGATTCTTGAATAATAGAATCTTTTAACAAAAGACTATTACTGTTTACATGTTGAATTTCTCGATGAAGATCTTGTTGAACAAGATCAATCTTATCCTCTGTGTGTTTTAACTATATACAGTAGTTTACCAATTGGGAACTTAACACATCATTATCAAGTTTATTTTCTACTCTAACCTACTGCAATTTTTCTCTGTGTACCTCTGCAACTATATGAAGAGCAACCCACCACACTTCAACATGTGTTTTAAACTAGGTATAAGAGGTCTGAAGTTCATGAACCTCATCTTTGAGTTGCTGGACTAGCTCCTTTTCTAGTCATTCAAGGGAAGCAACTACAGTGTGCATATTCTCCTGGAGGGAGAGCAACTATTTTTCCAGATGAGATCACAGATTTTGTCCTGTGTCTTCTTTTCATGAAGTAACAGTAAATGTTTATGGATGCATAGATTTGTCCAATTTAACAACTTACTTTGGCTGAACCCTTGGATTTCTCCGACGGGTGTGACATGCAAAGGCCAAAAATCAGCTTGATAAAGACCTGAAAGGTCTTTAAGCATGAAGTCCCAAAAAGGAGGAATAGTACTAGGTACAACACATGGTCCAGAAGGCGTAGCAATAGCCTTTTCACTGGTTTCTTTAATGTCCTATTCTGGGATGGAAGCTGATCTTCTAGATATCATAGTAACACGACCAGAAGAGGGACGTGACTCTGGAATGGATGGTACGGTTCCAGACATAGGACCAGTGGGAGGATGGAAAACAAATGAACAAACTTCACATTTAAATAATCCATTATCCAGAACAAAATACTAGTTATGCGGACATGGATTTGAGACAGGTGCCTTGGAAGAGCTAGCACCAAGAGCCTGTTGTACTACTTTTTTCACAACAGGAATTTTAAACAAATCTTCAAAACCCTGTGTGGATTGAAGACACACACTCTATGATCTAGGTAACACAGATGAGGAAGGGTTATTATAGGTAAATGTTTGTTCCTTTCTTGTGGACGGAGTACGCCTAGAGGAGAAGTGAATAACTGCTTGATCATCTATTTCCTCAAGAGTTACACCACGTAACTGAGAAGGTTTTTGTTCAGGAATTTGACAGTCCTTATCCCATAAACTGATTGCCCATTCATTAGGTAACTTAATATCTTTATGTTTTACTCTTCATTGTCAAGACCAGCATCTCTAGCTATTCTGACTTTACCTTTATTTCTTTATTTATTTCTGTCAGGGCATTTATTTGCATAATGTTTTCCCTTAAAGATATAACAGGTTGGTTCCCATTTCTTGCCAGAGCCTTTTCTGTATTTGTCCCTTTTTCCTAGGATATTTACTGAACTGTTTTTCCTTCTTCTTTTTATAATACGTCTCATCTTTATCAAAGTATTTTTTCTTGGAAGAAGATTTACAATTTTTGCATTCATCTTTTAGAAAAGAAGGCATTAGCTGGTAACAAACAGAAGAAGAGATTAAAGGCTATACTCTTTTGATTTCCTTTTTCTTCTGTGTGTCTTGACACACTTCTTCATTAATTTTAGTCAGAAATTGTACTAACTGAGGAAAGGTGAGTTCCTTCATTTATGTTCCTTCTGCTACAAGATTTTCTAGAACTCTTTTGTGGTAGAATTCTCCTACCTCATTTCCAAAGCTTTTGAGGAATGTGGTGAACATGAATTCATGATTATGCTCACGACCTGACTGATAGAAGTTCTTATACTACTCATCGCAGTATTCCTTAAAGTATTTCAAATTTTTACACTTGCCTCTAATGTACTTGTTGTAGGCAAGTTTTTCTCTTGTATCTATTTTTCCTACAAATAGATAGGTTAACTGTGCACACACCTGATCAGTGCCATGATTAATTAGGTACCTATCCCATACATTCCTTTTACAAGTCATCTTTTTGGTCACGGGAAGAATAACCCGTGCATACTGTAGGCACGTATGTTTTCCCCTTTTACCATGGAAGGGCCCACGCTTATCTTTTGACACGAAGAGATAAGTATCTTCGATGGATGACAAGCCACATCCATTAGCTGGAATATTCTTCAGAGCTACTAGATCGTTGTCTTGCATAGCCAAGGCATCCTTCACAGATTTGATTGATGGGATGAGTACAGTTAGGATCTCGTCTGTCTTCGAGTATGGTTGCATGAGAGGTTGATGGTTGATCTGGATTTGGTGAAGCAAATATTACAGGTGGCTCTTCTTTCCATATTATGCTGAGCACCTTAAGCTTATGGGGCCCATACATTCCATGATTGATTGACCTATGGTGCGCTTGATCAATTCGATAGGTTTTAGTATGGATCCACACAGGCATTTGAGTGGAATACAAATGTCACTGTGTGTTGGGTGTATTCCAGAAGCAGAACTGAAATCCAAGCCCGGTAGGACCGTATGTTTGCACCATGTATCTACTGATAAGATTTTCAATTGTTCCATACCTATTAGAATTGATGAGTTCATCTGAGGAGGCTTCATGTGTTAGTTTAAAAACACATCCTGAATAAGATGATGTGCCAGAGAAATCCACATCATTGGCAACTTTGTGGGGACCTTGGAATAAATCACAAATGAAATTTTTTCCACCTTCATGATCTAGCCAACGATCAGTTCTGATTACATGAGGGTTACAGAATCTAATTGGCATTTGTGTATCATCTTCACACCAATTTTGAAGAATAGATTTGACCTCTGGGTCAATAGCTTTAGCTTGAGCTGACATTTCAAAGAAAGGACGATTAGTCCAGAGGCCTGCTGTAGTAAGTTGTTGAGCTGCAATCAGACAACGAAACCTGTCATGGAGAGAATCATTAGCCATATAAAAATTGTGTCTATCCCTCATTGGTAAGGGATTTGTACTCCATTCCATACAACTGGTTTCATACCACCGATGTTCTTGAACCTTAATGACATTGACATGTCCTTTGGCCTGCACAGGAGATTTAGGGGAGACATGCCCTTCTCTGGAAAGGAAGTCTACAAAGATGTTAGAGGAACCAGGAAGATGAGCAATGTCAAAATCAAATGTATTTAGGAATTGAGCCCGTCTGAGTAGACATCCTCTGACCACTTTATCTTTTGATTCCTTTTTAAAGAATCCTTTCAGGTTCTGGAGATCACTTTTGATTAGAAATCTTTTATCAGCAACAAACATTTGAAATGCTTTTAGGGTATTAATGACGGCAAGAATTTCCTTATGAGTGTTGTGATAATTAACTTCACTATTTTTAAAACTTCCGGAAATGTATCTAACTATTTCTTCCTTACCATTTGCTACCTTTTCTTTGAGGACTTATTTGCTCTCTGTAAAGTTCATATCGTCACTCTGTGTTGTAAGTCCTTGTCATAAGTCCCGCTGTTTTCTGTGTTTGGCATTTTGGGCATTTTGAGGCTGTTATCTGGTATTTCGAGCACAGATTCGAGCACCAATTGGAGCACATACAGTAGGGATTAGGCTTCTACATCTGGAGCTGAGATGGCACCTGAAGATTATACTCAGGCACGTAGTGAATAGGTTAGTTTCACAAACTTCTTCCCAAACTCTGAACAGACTTTCTCATTACCAGCTGAAAGTAGTAATGTTTTAGATGAAGTCTCTTCTAGTAATCAATTTTTAGATAAAGAATTTAAAATCCCTGTGATCAAGCCTTCTGAGATTTATTGTGATATCCCTGATGGAGTTCTCTCCATGATAAAGAAATCTAAAGGTCTCAAGAACTTCTTTGGATACACTTCCTGGCAAAAATGTCATGTTGTTGATCTACAGCACGTAGTAACAGGAGGATCTGAAGGAAAGTTAAAATTGTTCAGTGATAAACAAGTAAAGAAATTTAGAGATCAAGCCTTAGCCAGTCCCAAGAATCCACAATTCATGCATCTGTCCTATGTCTGTATAGGAATAGCAAGTCATTATCAGAAGGGTCTTCCTATAATTATTATGATGATGTTAAAAGATGCTCAGTTCTTTAAATTATCTCATGCTATGTTAGGTTGTGCTTGTGATTCCATGTCTGAGGGATCTTTATACATTGATTATTTATTAGACTTCCCTGTTAGTCTGAAAGATGGTCATCTAGACGACGTCTTAACATATGAATTTAAGACAATGAATCTGTTTATGAAAAAGAATTATGTCGACCATTCCTTGGTTTTCCTTATTCATTACCATCTGTACAATAAAATTATTCCTCTAATGATGAACCCCAGAAAAGCCCAAGGAATTGAAGGTTTGTCCACCATCTGGAAGTCCACCTCAGAAAATACACAGCTTCTTGCCCCTAAGATTGTAAAACATAAAGATATTAAGTTACCTAATGAATGGGCAATCAGTTTATGGGATAAGGACTGTCAAATTCCTAAACAAAAACCTCCTCAGTTACGTGGTGTAACTCTTGAGGAAATAGATGATCAAGCAGTTATTCGCTTCTCCTCTAGGCGTACTCCATCCACGAGAAAGGAACAAACATTTACCTATAATAACCCTTCCTCATCTATGTTACCCAGATCACAGAGTGTGCGTCTTCAACCCACACAGGGTTTTGAAGATTTGTTTAAAATTCCTATTGTGAAAAAAGCAGTACAACAAGCTCTTGGTGCTAGCTCTTCCAAGGCACCTGTCTCAAATCCATGTCCGCATAACCAGTATTCTTCTCTAGACAATGGATTATTTAAATGTGAACTTTGTTCGTTTGTTTTCCATCCACCCACTAGTCCTATGTCTGGAACCGTACCATCCATTCCAGAGTTGCATCCCTCTTCTAGTCGTGTTACTATGCTATCTCGAAGATCAGCTTCCATCCCAGAACAAGACATTAAAGAAACCAGTGAAAAGGCTATTTGCTACGCCTTCTAGACCATGTGTCGTACCTGGTACTATTCCTCCTTTTCAGGACTTCATGCTTAAGGACCTTTCAGGTCTTTATCAAGATGATTTATGGCCTTTGCATGTCACACCCATTAGAGAAGTCCAAGGGTCCAGCCAAAGTAAGCTATTAAACTGGACAAATCTTTGCATCCGTAAACATTTACTGTTACTTCATGAAAAGAAGACACATGACAAAATCTGTGATCTTCGTCTGGAAAAATAGTTGCTCTCCCTCCAGGAGAATATGCACACTGTAGTTGCTTCCCTTGAATGACTAGAAAAGGAGCTAGTCCAGCAACTCAAAGATGAGGTTCATGAACTTCAGACCTCTTATACCCAGTTTAAAACACATGCTGAAGCATGGTGGGTTGCTCTTCATACAGCTGCAGAGGTACACAGAAAAATTGCAGCAGGTTAGAGTAGAAAATAAACTTGATAATGATGTGTTAAGTTCCCAATTGGTAAACTGTCGTATACAGTTAAAACACACAGAGGATAAGATCGATCTTGTTCAACAAGATCTTCATCAAGAAATTCAACATGTAAATAGTAATAGTCTTTTGTTAAAAGATTCTGTTATTCAAGAATCATCAGAGATCAAGTCTTTAATTACTGTTCAGATACAGTCTCAGTCCCAGCAGACTAAAGTGTTGAATTTCCCATCCAGTGCCAAAGGATGTTTGCAAGCTCAATACGCAGGACCCAAGTTGTTAGTTCATCCTAAGTAGACTATAATAGAAAAGGTATATGATCCCACAACTGGTAACCTCAGAGATACCACTGATTTAGAAAAAGCATCTGGTAGTTTACAGATGGCTCGTGGTAACGGATCTGATCCCAATGGTTCTCGACCAGTTGATCCATTTAAGAATATCCAGTCTTTTAAAGCTGATACACCTCCTCTTGTAAATTTTGATAATTTTGAGGATGTAGAGAATATGAGGGGAATTGATGCCATGCATGCATGGATTACCAATTATATGTCTACTAATGCAAGAGCTGATGAAGCTCAGATTATAAAGCAAGCCCTTAATTCCATGACTGGAGTTAAAAGGAATGTATGGGATAGGTTAGAAGATACCTATAGAGAAAACCTGATTAATCATGGCACTGATCAGGTGTGTGCACAGTTAACCCATCTATTTGTAGGAAAAATAGATACAAGAGAAAAACTTGCCTACAACAAGTACATTAGAGGCAAGTGTAAAAATTTGAAATACTTTAAGGAATACTGCGATGAGCAGTATAAGAACTTCTATCAGTCAGGTCGTGAGCAGAATCATGAATTCATGTTCACCACATTCCTCAAAAGCTTTGGAAATGAGGTTGGAGAATTCTACCACAAAAGAGTTCTAGAAAATCTTGTAGTAGAAGGAACAGAAATGAAGGAACTCACCTTTCCCCAGTTAGTACAATTTCTAACTGAAATTAATGAAGAAGTGTGTCAAGACACACAGAAGAAAAAGGAAATCAAAAGAGTAAAGCCTTTAATCTCTTCTTCTATTTGTTACTAGCTAATGCCTTCTTTTCTAAAAGATGAATGCAAAAATTGTAAATCTTCTTCCAAGAAAAAGTACTTTGATAAAGATGAGACGTATTATAAAAAGAAGAAGAAAAAATAGTTTAGTAAATATCCTAGGAAAAAGGGATATTTTAGAAAAAGGGACAAATACAGAAAAGGCTCTGGCAAGAAATGGGAACCAACCTGTTATATCTATAAGGGAAAACATTATGCAAATAAATGCCCTGATAGAAATAAACAAAGAAATAAAGGTAAAGTCAGAATAGCTAGAGATGCTGGTCTTGACAATGAAGAATATGAATTCTTCAATGAATATCCCTCAGATTCCGAAGACATTATTCTTTCTAATTTATCAAAAGAAGTGGAATCTGATGAGGCTGAGTTTGTGTCTGCTCCAGAGCAAGAAAATGTACATTTTCTGACTGGACACCCAGAAGGATTAGATTCAACTGATTCTAAAAATTCATTTTTTTGTATGATGCTAAGAAGAAACACTAGAGCTGAATTGGACAAGGTAATTGATGAAATTGTCCAAATTGAACAAAGGCTTAGTGAAATGAATATGGGACCTGAAACTTGGAAAAAGTTGACAAGAAAACTTGAGCAGTTGAGATCTAAAAAATATTTCCTGCTAAAAGAGAATGAACCCAGGCAGACCATCAGGAGAACTGCTGTCCTTGACTATTCTCCTCAACTAGTAACCAGAGTGCCAGTAGTTACTGAATCTAGAGCTCCTATAGCTCAACGCAGCCTTTCAGAAGCCCCTGCAGTTGGCAGTATGGCCTGCTGTCTGTGGAGACGACAGAGAAAGATTTTTCTTGAAAAAGTTATTCAACAGGCTCACTCTAAAATTGCAGAGATTGATGAAGAAGAAAATATCAATCTAGTTGAAGAAATGGAAAAATCCCCTGAACTAGATACCTATATAAATCAATACAATGCCTCTTCTGTAGTGCAATTACCTCAGCAAGTTTCCTCCTGAGAAAATGAACTTTTTTGCTCTCAGAAGTCTTTCAGTCCTATTATCCAATCTTCAGAAATTGAGCCCATTCCTTCTAGTCCCGAGCTCATTTCTAATGTCTCTTCTTACCTAGAAGAAGGAAGTAGTAGCGGTTTTAGTCCAAGCTAGTTCAAAACCCTACAAACTGGTCAAACCACTACCTGTCCAGGAATAATTCTCACTATCCATCCTCCTGGTATAAAAGTCTATCCCCTGGCATTTCTCTAGGACACTGGCGCAGATATCAATATCACCAGATATAATTATTTTCCTAAAGATCTCTGGATTGAAGCTAAAATAGATATTGAATTTGGAAAAGGTAAATATGAGTCCAAACTCATATGCAAAGTTCCTATTTAGCTAGGAACATGTATAATCGATGAACTTACCTTTGTCCATTATGAAGTAAATGGATATGATGGAGTCATAGGTAGCAAAACAATGCAATCATGGGAACTCGTTATCATGGATTCTATGTTCATCACTCTGCTAGGGACATATCAAATGCTCGTCTTCATCAAAACATGGCATTAACTCAGTAGATAGAAATCCAGAAGCAAAAGAAACAAAAGAAGGAAAACAAGGTATGGCTCACACAACAGCTTGAAGCAGCAGCTCAAGATCTGACATAGATCAAAACGGCTTTTGCCCAAACTATAATGACAAAGGATCTGAAGAAGCATCAAAGGAACCTGACATGCTCTCTACCTCTCAAACAAGATGCTTCAGGTAATGAAATTATTCCAAAGGCAAAGGTAAATTATTTTCTGATGAGTATGCATGAAACAAAAATTTGTCGTAAAGAAATTTCTGAATTACTTTCTTTAGTTCTGATCAGACATTCCTGTTGGATCTAGGGCATACAATTGAGAGGGGGGGTGAATCAATTGTATACAAACTTGCTTTCTATTTCAAACACTTGATTCGTCTTGTTAGTTAATAGCATATCAATTAATCATCCATGAAAGTAAAATGCACAAACACAAGAGCAGATAAACATCAACACAATGAACACCAAGATTTTGACGTGGAAAACCCTGTTAAGGGAAAAACCACGAGGTGATTAACCCAAGGATTATTCTCTGTTAAAAGAATAAGAAAAAGAATGGCACTTGCCAATTAGGGCTCACTGCCCGAGCACACTGCTCACAAAGAGGCCCACTGCCTACAAGGAGACACACTGTCTACAAAGTGATAAGAATCACGGTCTTGAACTGGAGAATGACATCTTTACCATGTCTGGATCAGTTCCATTTAAGCCCAAAAACCTCTGCTCTGCCTTCCGCACTTCTCTTCGCTACACCACTCTCATCCACACAATCCACACTACAAAATGAACTCACAAACCTTTATTTATACAAGACATCGACTTAGGAACAATCATCTAAGTTGGTAATCAACCATAAGAATATCCGCAAGATGAATAACACATCCGGTCGGCCACCACAAGAACATTCGCAGGATGAACAACTCATCCGGTCGGCTAAATAGAGCAAGAACTTCATCCGGAAGATTATCTTCAATTCTGGGCTCTACCATCAATGTGGACCAACAACACAACCTAAACATGATCCATGGACATTTCCAAGCCTGCCTAAATGACCAGGTACATCCACACTTCCTCTACTTACTGGAATCTCTTCTCTTCCTTATCCGGAACTTCAAGAACACAGTATGTCGCCACTGTCATAATGCAAAAGGTACTTCCGAACCTCCAAATCATACACAACTTGAGATGACACATCACAAGGACATCCCAAACACTCCTTCCAATCTGTAGATTAGGATTATACAATTCTGGACCTCACCGGACCTTTCTGTGATCCTCTGTCACCTCTGAACACTTGCTGGAACAGGTTCCACACCGACAGCCACAACTCCTTCAGATCTTCATGCGGACCTCTGAAATCTTAACTGAAGCATCTCAAGACTCATATATACAAACCCTTTAATCCACATCCTCCAGTTCGCATCCTATACAATACATTTGCCTTCTTCTCATCACTGTTCCTCACTGTTCCTGACTGAGGCTAATTTTCTCAATATCCTCAGCACACTGCTCATCGAATCCCTCTTGTCAATGCAATATGAGTATGTTGACATCAATGACAACACTGGTTCACCTCATACTTGCAACAATTCCAGTTCTCCATTTTGTTGCCATGCAATGTATGTACCAAAGTTTGATGAAAATGGAGTTGAACTATCTGAAAAGAGGTTAGTTGTAAATTATAAACCTCTCAATGAATGTCTTGTGGATAATCAACATCCCTTGCCCAGCAAGGATCATATATGGCAGGCTATCCAAGGCAGTAAAATTTATTCTAAATTTGATCTCACAAAAGGTTTCTAGCAGATCAAGATGAAAAAGGAAGATATCCATAAAACTACGTTTTTTGTCCCTCAAGGGTTGTTTGAATGGAATGTACTACCCTTTGGCATCAAAACAGCACCCTCTATCTTCCAATAAGCCATGGATAAGATATTTTATGCTTTTGCCAAATTTATTCAGCCATATATTGATGATATCTTGATTTTTAGTCAGGATATGAAGAAACATTTGGAGCATTTACAGATCTTCCTCCAGATATGTCAACAACATGGTCTCTCCATCAATGCTACTAAATCTCACTTTGCTCAATGCGAGATTATTTTTATTGGCATCAAGCTTCTCCCAGGGGGGAAAATGGAAGCACAACCTCACATTTTGACCCGCATCTAGAATCTTCAAGTAACCACTGTCAAAGAACTTCAAAGGTTTCTAGGCCTTGTGAATTATATTGTTGGAATCTATTACAAGTTAGCTGAAGATCGCATTGAATTAAATAAGCTACTTAGAAAGGATCCACCTGTTTGGTCAGAAAAGCATGATGCCCTAATTCTTAGAATCAAGAGAAAATGTTCTGATTTGCCACCTTTAAGACTCCTAGGTAATGGGTTTAAAACAATAGCAATAGACGCCAGTGAACATGCATGGGCCGGAGTCCTCAAAGAAAAGGTAGCAAATGGTAAGGAAGAAATAGTTAGATACATTTCTGGAAGTTTTAAAAATAGTGAAGTTAATTATCACAGCACTCATAAGGAAATTCTTCCCATCATTAATACCCTAAAAGCATTTCAAATGTTTGTTGCTGATAAAAGATTTCTAATCAAAAGTGATCTCCAGAACCTGAAAGGATTCTTTAAAAAGGAATCAAAAGATAAAGTGGTCAAAGGATGTCTCCTTAAATGGGCTCAATTCCTAAATATATTTGATTTCAACATTGCTCATCTTCCTGGTTCCTCTAACATCTTTGCAGACTTCCTTTCCAGAGAAGGACATGTCTCCCCTGAATCTCCTGTGCAGGCCAAAGGACATGTCAATGTCATTAAGGTTCGAGAACATCGGTGGTATGAAACCAGTTGTATGGAATGGAGTACAAATCCCTTACTAATGAGGGATAGACACAATTTTTATATGGCTAATGATTTTCTCCATGACAGGTTTCGTTGTCTGATTGCAGCTCAACAACTTACTATAGCAGGCCTCTGGACTAATCATCCTTTCTTTGAAATGTCAGCTCAAGCTGAAGCTATTGACCCGAAGGTCAAATCTATTCTTCAAAATTGATGTGAAGATGATGTACAAATGCCAATTAGATTCTGTAACCCTCATGTAATCAGAACTGATCGTTGGCTAGATCATGAAGGCGGAAAAAATCTCATTCGAGATTTATTCCAAGGTCCCTACAAAGCTGCCAATGATGTGGATTTCTCTGGCACATCATCTTATTTAGGATGTGTTTTTAAACTAACACATGAAGCCCCCTCAGATGAACTCATCAATTCCAATAGGTATGGAACAAGTGAAAATCTTATCAGTAGATACATGGTGCAAACATACGGTTCTACCGGGCTTGGATCTCAGTTCTGCTTCTGGAATACACCCAACACACAGTGACATTTGCATTCCACTCAAATGCCTATGTGGATCCATACTAAAACCTATCAAATTGATCAAGCGAACCATACATCAATCAATCATGGAATGTATGGGCCCCATAAGCTTAAGGTGCTCAGCGTAATATGGAAAGAAGAGCCACCTGTAATATTCGCTTCACCAGATCCAGATCAACCATCAACCTCTCATGCAACCATACTCAAAGACAGATGAGCTCCTGACTGTACTCATCCCATCAATCAAATCTATGAAGGATGCCTTGGCTATGCAAGACAACGATCTAGTAGCTCTGAAGAATATTCCAGCTAATGGATGTGGCTTGTCATCCATCGAAGACACTTATCTCTTCATGTCAAAAGATAAGCGTGGGCCCTTCCACGGTAAAAGGGGGAAGCATACGTGCCTACAGTATGCACGGGTTATCCTTCTCGTGACCAAAAAGATGACTTGTAAGTTTGTGGGTTCCCTCTTATCTTGTTCACAGACTAATTGGTCCCACCAGAGGAATCTTATCCTCACATGGGTAGTCCTTCGGATAAGGGTTGCACGTGTCACCTTGGTATGGTCAGATTTCAAATCCATTTTTGAGAAGAAAGGTTAAAGATCCGCCTCTCGTAAGATCTATAAATGCCCAAGAGGCCGCCTCATTCTTCATTCAAGTCTTGGCAAGCGAAGTCTCCAAGCAAGGTCTAGAGAGTCTTAAGGTTTTAAGTATTTAAGTCAGAGTGTTAGGAAAGCTCAAAGGCCAGAGAAGTATGCTCTTTCTGACTCTGGTAGAAATTAGAAACTTAGAAGCCAGAAAGCTTCATAAGAGTCTAGTCAATTAGTTTGTCTAGTCTAGTAGTTTGTGCTATACAACGCGCAAAGAATATGAGAATAATGTAATCAGCTTTCATCTTCCGCCACTGTTAATATATGCAGCAGTTTGAATTATACTATATCTGTTCCAATTTGGTGTTGTTGAATTCTTATTTGCAGCTGTCCCAAAAGTTGTACCCTTATCCGAAGGACTACCCATGTAAGGATAAGATTCCTCTGGTGGGACCAATTAGTCCATGAACAAGATAAGAGGGAACCGACAAACTTACAAGTCATCTTTTTGGTCATGAGAAGGATAACCCGTGCATACTGTAGGCACGTATGCTTTCCCTTTTTACTGTGGAAGGGCCCACACTTATCTTTTGACATGAAGAGATAAGTATCTTCGATGGATGACAAGCCACATCCATTAGCTGGAATATTCTTCAGAGCTACTAGATCATTGTCTTGCATAGCCAAGGCATCCTTCACAGATTTGATTGATGGGATGAGTACAGTCAGGAGCTCATCTATCTTCAAGTATGGTTGCATGAGAGGTTGATGGTTGATCTAGATCTGGTGAAGCGAATATTACAGGTGGCTTTTCTTTCCATATTACGCTGAGCACCTTAAGCTTATGGGGACCATACATTCCATGATTGATTGACGTATGGTTCACTTGATCAATTTGATAGGTTTTAGTATGGATCCACACAGGCATTTGAGTGGAATACAAATGTCGATGTGTGTTGGGTGTATTCCAGAAGCAGAACCGAGATCCAAGCCTGGTAGGACCATATGTTTGCACCATGTATCTACTAATAAGATTTTCAATTGTTCCATACCTATTGGAATTGATGAGTTCATCTGAGGGGGCTTCATGTGTTAGTTTAAAAACACATCCTAAATAAGATGATGTGCCAAAGAAATCCACATCATTGGCAGCTTTGTTGGGACCTTGGAATAAATCCTGAATGAGATTTTTTCTGCCTTCATGATCTAGCCAACGATTAGTTCTAATTACATGAGGGTTATAGAATCTAATTGGCATTTGTGTATCATCTTCACACCAATTTTGAAGAATAGATTTGACCTCCGGGTCAATAGCTTTAGCTTGAGCTGACATTTCAAAGAATGGACGATTAGTCCAGAGGCCTGCTATAGTAAGTTGTTGAGCTGCAATCAGACAGCGAAACCTGTCATGGAGAAAATCATTAGCCATATAAAAATTGTGTCTATCCCTCATTGGTAAGGGATTTGTACTCCATTCCATACAACTGGTTTCATACCACCGATGTTCTCGAACCTTAATGACATTGACATGTCCTTTGGCCTACACAGGAGATTCAGGGGAGAGATGTCCTCTGCAAAGGAAGTCTACAAAGATGTTAGAGGAACTAGGAAGATGAGCAATGTTGAAATCAAATGTATTTAGGAATTGAGCCCATCTGAGTAGATGTCCTCTGACCACTTTATCTTTTGATTCCTTTTTAAAGAATCCTTTCAGGTTCTGGAGATCACTTTTGATTAGAAATCTTTTATCAACAACAAACATTTGAAATGCTTTTAGGGTATTAATGACGGCAAGAATTTCCTTATGAGTGCTGTGATAATTAACTTCACTATTTTTAAAACTTCCAGAAATGTATCTAACTATTTCTTGCTTACCATTTGCTACCTTTTCTTTGAGGACTCCGGCCCATGCATGTTCCCGGCGTCTGTTTCTATTGTTTTAAACCCATTACTTGGGAGTCTTAAAGGTGGCAAGTCAGAACATTTTCTCTTGATTCTAAGAATTAGGGCATCATGCTTTTCTGACCAAACAGATGGATCCTTTCTGAGCAGCTTATTTAATTCAATGCGATCTTCAGCTAACTTTTAATAGAATCCAGCAATATAATTCACAAGGCCCAGAAACCTTTGAAGTTCTTTGACAGTGGTTACTTGAAGATTCTGGATGCGGGTCAGAATGTGAGGTTGTGCTTCATGGTGGTATTTGTATGGTGAGACAAAGATATTTGCATGAAGATTTTGAAGACAATGCATGTAGATACAATTAGGAGATTATTTATTGCATGGAGATATAAGGGGATTTTATTTTCTCTCTCACATATTAAGTCCTAATTTTGGCACCAAATCATGCAAATTTGTGCAAATTAGGCAAGTGTAATTGGAGTGATAAGGTGTTTGTTTTCTTTTCATCTATCATACATGACTTTACAACTAAAATCAATGTAAGTAAATAATAAAGTAATATTTTACAAATTACTTTATTATTTTTCACAAGTTGTAAAATCATAGAATTAGTACAAGATGTAACTAATAGTAGAGTAATTAAACACCTAATTACTTTATTCTTTACTCACATCAATTTTTGCAATGTAAAATCATGCAAAATAGATGAGTTGAGTTAGGTGAGGCTATTTGGAGACTTTTGCATGATTTGGAGGGCAATTTGGAGAATTTTGGTCAACTTCTTGGTCAAACGCATGGAGAGGATCAATTTAGAGCTTTTTTCCCATTTTGAGGTAGTTTTGACCCTTATTTTTAAGGATTTCTTGGTTTTCTCGTGGATCACTTTTGAGAGCTTATTTTTAGAGGCAGTTAGCTGCAGTTATATTTTTCATGCCTCTTAGAGAGAGCAAACTATATATTGTAAAGCAGAACTTAGTTTTTGCTAGTTCTTGCCTTTTTGCTCTTTACACTTTGAAAGAGAAGGAGGTTTTGTAACTCATTTCTTACATATTTTATAGAGATTACAGCATGTTACAGGTTCCATTTTCTTGTCTTTTATGCAATATTTTCCCTTATTTTTCATTGGAATCAAGTGTTTGCCTTTCCATTAATGCTACTTGTATGAGTGATTTTGATGAAATTTTATTGTGTTTAGTAATCAAAACCTTTAAAATTATTGTCTCATTCTTACTTGCAAGTGTTAAAGCATAGTGATATCACAGGTCTTAGGTCATGCTATTGAAGTTTATTTTCCTTTATGTTGTGAAAAATCCTTTTTCCTTCATAAAGAAGATAATTTCCAGCCTTCCTTAGAAACATTTTTGTGATTACATTGCCAAAAGTGGATTGTGTGAATAGATTGCTAAGATCTACTGTGAAGTCAGTTTTACAAGTTTTTCATCAAAATTAGGTGCATCATCGCATTTACAGCTTCAGTTTTAGTAATTCCATTAGATCTTTTTTACCCTTTTCCTGCAAAATATAATATTTTATCAAGGGAACTAGCCCATCTGGAGGTTCAAGTTCACCATAGGTCACCCACAGCATGAACTTGATCCCATGTTTCGAAGGATTGCAGAGTTTTCACAGCTTTGCATAACGGTGCAATCCTAATCGACAACAGTTATATTTGAGTAAATTTAGAAAGTTGATTTAAATGTTCAATATTATCGATGTAATTATAATGATTTGCTTCAACTATGTTTTTGGAGACACTAACCTATTGACGTCGAGTTGAGTGCAAGTGAATGGAGGTACTCGTCGAATACGAGAACATGGTCAAGGTAGAGGTGCTAGCCAATTGGCAAGAACTGATGGGATAGTTAACCCTGATGCAATCACACACTCACGTAGTTTCATGTTGCATTTTGAATGGTTTATTATGCATCATTGTGTGGATAATAATTGTGATTGATGGTTTGATATTTAAAAAATTATTGTGTTTTAAATTGTTATGAAAATTCCTTTTCAAATGCATGATTCGATTATAAGAATTAAATGTCTTTTCGAATTATATTTTAATTGGTGTATTATATTTTTAAATAGTAAATATATATGGTTGTATTTTATATATGTATTAAATAAATAATAATAAATGTTTTCTATAGATGTTTGGAAGATAATATGTAAAATAGATTTAAATAATTATATTAAATTATAATAGATATATATGGATACATATATGTATATATTGTTTTATTATTTCACTTCTTGATTTATTAAAATAATTGTGTTTTAGTAAAAATAGTTAAACAATGTTAATAATAGTGCTATTATAATTAGAATTTTAACTAAAAAGAATTAAAAAGCAACTTACTATCATGCATGTGACATTAAGCTAAATAAAAGATATTATTTTAAATAAAATAGAAATTTAGAGCTTTTTATTATTTCATTTCTCATGCAAATGAATGGAGAGCTCCAATTAACTGAAAAAGGCAGTGCTTTTACCTAAAATGGGATGCTAAAAATAAGAGATTTTTGATAAAAGAAGAGAAACGACAAAGTATTGGATACCATATGTTTTTGTAGTAGTAAGAAAGTGATTTTTCTGTGTATTATTCTGGGCATTGAAGGCAGAGAAGACTTTAATCTTGGAGCGATAGGAAGTTGGAGAAAAGCAGTGACTAGGAAGGCAGAATCAACCTCTGGTTGCAGGCAGATAATTTTGGGTATTTCTCTTGTTTTGTGTATAACAATAAATGGCTAATTGTGACTGTTTCAAAACTAGTTAACCAAAATCCCCAGATACTGATAAAATATTCTATGCCAGATGTAGAGGATAGAACTGTTGTTTTTCTTTATGTTGTTAGAAATCAGTTCTTGTTCAAGAATTGACCTCGTCTTATTTAATAAAAAAATGAGGAAATGAACTCTTAAACATAGGTGAAAATAAGAGATTCATGTAGCTGACCGTTCTTTATTGTTTGATCTCCAAAACTTTATTTTTATAAACATTATCAGTGAGTGATAGTAAAAGATTTTACTCTCTGTTCTTTTGTTTTTATTTTCTGCAACAGTTCCTGTCACAATTTCGGCAGGAAGGTTGTTTATATGGTTCTATAGTTACTATCATAGTTTTGACAAGAAGTTTGTTTTATGTTTTTTGGAGTTCTTGTCACAGATTTGATAGTAAGAATATTAAGTATCTTAGACTGCTTATATAATATTGAGGAACTATAATTGAAATATGGACTTGGTGATTATATCAACTTGATAGCTTTATGGATGCAATTGTATGTAACGAATGATGAATTATTGCTTGGAAAGTGTATTTTCTTGATTGGTGTTTTGGGAAAGGGATATTAATGATTTATTGATAAACTTTGATCCTTTTATTTAATTATTTATTTACTTTCTTTTTGGGAAAAGAAGTAGTTTTTATTTAGGAATGTTATTTGGTTACTTTCTGGGCTAGGATGTTGAATGTGCATTTTCAGAGATGGCTTTTCCTCTTTTCAAGAATTGAACTAGATTACTATTTTAAAGGATTAGATCTAATCAAGTTGACATTGAAAAAGATGTTTATTTTGTCTACAAAACTTATTTATATATATCTCTGCCACATCATGTTGTGAGACAATCTACTTTTCATTATTTAGAATTGCACATTCAGACATCAGGGTTACATCGGGTGTTCCCTCTTTCCAGTTGTTTCCAGGTAACTAGACATTTCATGCAGGGTTGGGTTTCCTTCATTTCATGAAGCGATTCAAGGAAGTGTAATTACTTCATGGTTGGGTGGAAAAGCACCCGGGCCATGTTCCTGTCTCTCGGCTTGCATGTGGTGGACCACTTGGTTCGTGCGACTGATGAGCGTATTGATTTATTTATTCTTGTTGTACATGATTGTTGTAACTTGAAATCGGATATAATATGACATGAATGCCCATGGATTTGAGCATGTGATTTTGTAAGATTTGATGACATTTTGATTCATATTTATGAGACTGCTCATTTTATCTTGTGATATTGTAATTAAGCAAATTAATTATACCTTTTTACTTTGGATATTGTGATGTTGTATTTAAGTGGATTATTTCATTCATTTACTTTTGTGATGAAATTGAGGGCTTTATAGCCTAGTTCAGGAACGGCACCTACCTTTCATGTAGACTACCATCCCCAAGGAGGCAAATATGTAAGCACCAAAATCATGCACAGCCTCCATGAGCACCCCTATGATGACTCACAATCCTTGTCACATACATGTAATCGTGAAATAACATCCTCTCAACAATAATTCTCTTAGTGACGTGTGTTTTCTTCCTTGTGTTGTTTCCCCTTTGTCATTTTCTCCCTCTCTTCACTTTTGACACATTTTGACACTTGTCAATTTGCATTTCATGTGGTTACGGCCTCATTCCTAAGCCTTGTATGTGTCTTGTAGGTTTGTTTTCACCTTTCCCCGGTGTTTTTCATCCATTCCCACCCCTAGAGGCCTTCTAGAGGTGCTCCCAAGCTGTCTCCAACTTTCAATTTTCAGTTTCACTCAACCAATCCAAATCTCTCCCTATTATTTCCAGATCTCCCTCGAGAGATCCTACTTTTGCAAGTAGAGATTTGGTTTTTGACACATGATTGACTTGTTTCTAGAGGCAGATCACTTTCTTTTCACCTCCTCTTCCATCTCCCACCATGGACTTTCACCCAGGTGCCCTCTGAGGGTCGCCCATGGTTCACCCTCGGGCAACCCTGACCGGTGAAAGGGGTGACCCATGGGCGACTCTATCATGTTTTCCAGCCATGAGTTCACTTGAGTTTCTAGCTCAAAATAGCTCTATTTTTGCCTATTTTTCTTCCTGTTTGCATGGAATTTCATTTCAAATATAGAGTTAACTATTTCATGCACCCACACATGCATATTTAGCTCTTTTTCATCTTTAGTTATCAACTCATACATTCTCATGCATTCCTCTTTCTTCACTTGTTCTTGAGTGATAAGCTATTACTAGGTAGATCACTCCAATTTTAGCTCAAATCACTCTTGTGTCTTCTAAGTTAACTCTCTAATCAAATTGAGTTAAGTCTTCTTCTTCACCTCTCATCCCTTCATCAAACCTATAAATATCCCCTCCCTCAAGCATAAAGGGATGCAATTTCATTTGTGCACATAGTTCTTGTAGGTTATTACTCTCCAAATCAAGCATCCATATGTTCATACAGGACATTAGAGCCTTTTGCTTTTATTTGCTATCTCATTTAGCTTTCTTAAAAGCTCATTTTGTATCCATACACTGCTCACATCACAAGCCACAGTGCTCATCAAGCTCTCATTGAGCTCAATTTAAAGCTTCAAATATTATTTTGCTTCTCTTATTGTCGCCAAGAGGATCACCCCACTGTTGCAAGAGGATTAGAGGTTGTCAATACAAGGATTTCTGAGGGTAGTTGAGGCTCATGTGTCTTTAGGTTCCTTCATGCTTTTTTTTCATTTCATAGTAATTAGATAATAAAAACTTTTCTCTTGGGAGTAGTAAATACATGTTGCTTTTTCCTTGATAGGCTAAGTAGGTTTGCATTGTTTAATTAGTTTCCCTTTCCAAAGTTCATAGATTAAAAGAAAATTCTCTTTCTTAGATTAAATCGATCCACCTATTTAGAAAACAAACAAAAAGATAGATTACATTGCATTAGGTAATCTCATACTAGTTTGCATACATTTTCTAATTCCTAGATTAAGAAAAAGTACTTTAATTTTCAAAAACACAAAAAAGCACAAAAAAATGTTTTACACTCATATAGGCTTGCATGCATACAAAAATAGAAAAGAACAAAAACATTAGCAGCGCAGAAGGTTTGCAAACCCTTGGTCCTAACACAAGGTCAAGTTTAGTCAAAACCCTTGGTTTCATCACAAGGTTAAACAAAATCAACAAAGTCAAACTTTAGGTCACACAAACCCTAAGTTGAAACCCTAGGTCAAGTCAAGGTTAGCTTAAACCATCTCTCTCTTGTTTAGGCTCATGAATGTGCCCTGGACTTAGAGGTGAGTGGGTGAAGGAAATCCTTGATGAGATAGAGGAGATCCACCCTAGACAACAACAAGACCAACTAGTCATTCAACAATAGGAAAGATTCATAGAACTCCAAATACAACAAATAGTCATCCAACAACACAAACTATAACAAAGCATCAATGAGAACAACAGTCAACCCACACAACGTTGGAACATCAAAAACCCAAACAGGAGAACGGTGACTAGTGACCCTTCAGGTCATATAGTTATCTTTACAACTACAGTCACAGAACACCACATTCAAACAAATGCACAACACAAGCCCCAGGATTGGTCGACCCCTCTCCATGAAGTCCATCTCTCCAACTAGCCAAACCACCCCCATGTCTCACCTCCTCTCGACTGGCTACTTCCACGAGAGTGAGAGTGATGTGGAGGTTTGCCCTATGGTAAGGAGAGAGGATCCATGTGTGCACCAAAGCCAAATCAACTGCCCCAAGCCACCGAGTCATGATTTTGAGTGCATAGTTACAACTAGAGTTATCTATTTTTATTGGCCCATATATTCCTTTATTTTTCTTATAGGATCACTACTTGGTTGTCTTACTGGAGTGACCAACTTTCTTGTGGCATCTTTTGCCTCCTTCTCTACCTCTTTTTCCTTTTCCACCTATTCTACCTTTACCTACTCAGTTTCTTTTTGAATACTGTCCTTAGTCTGAGTATCATGTTTTTCTAATGGGTGTTTCAATTGTACTATATGGTCATCCACTCTTTTTTATTCCTAGCTTCCTAACAAAATTTCTTCTTCTACAATTGTTTGTTCAAGTGTATCCTATGTATGTGGTGGAAATGGTCATGAATGGCATCCTTGGGCTCTTCTTACAATTGCCTAGTCTAAATGAATGCAGTGTACGCATGTTGAGCTACTACAACTGCCTCTTCATATAACTTCTATTTTAACTTATCATTTTTTAGATTCATGGATAAAGTATCTACCTATTGTTTTGTTCTTAGATCCTAATCTTGAAGAGATTGTACTTCGATTAATTTTGGTGAGAGAAGTAGGTCAGTTTCTACCACTTCTATTGCTTTATTTTTGAGTTACATGTCTATCTAACATATTTCTTCCCTTTGTGTAGACATCTAATTTTATAGTTTTATCTTTAATTCAACTAGAAATACTTTAGTGATTGGTCTATGGAAGCCCATCATTGCTTCAGTGATTTTGGTGAATTTAAGTTGTATCTAAAATGGTGTCATGTGTTTTCCTTTCTTTCCTCTGCCACTTGGCATCTTATCATTCTCTTTTTGGTATATTTATTATAGGAGTATTATTAGATGTTTCCTCTTCTTTTGATGCTCTATCATATTGCACCAATCTTTTGTGTACCTTTTTCTTTTGCTTCTTCAGATTCCTTTTTTTCTTTTGCTTCCTTTTTCTTCTCAAATATCATCTACAACAAAGTTTCTATAGTTTCCTTCAATTTTATTTTTCTTCATGAAGGAGTGACTTCAATTTTTATTATCTCTTCTTCTATTTTTTTCCTTTTCTTTTCTTTCCCTTCTTTTCATATTGTGATGTATCTTTTTATAGTTTCTCTTTTGCTACTTGTTTAGTAGTTTTTCTACCCAATTCTCATTTTCCTATGGCTACTCCAACTAGTAGACCCTAGGCATATAGATCTCCTCTTGGCCTATTTTTCCCCTATTGAATGCTTTGTTGTTCAATGATATCAATAATTGTAGCAAGAGGACCTTGTTTCATCTTAGCTTCATTATGTTCTCCTTTTTCTTGTCAATCTTCTTTTGGGCATCCTTTTTTTAGGAAAGGTTTCTCAACCTTGTTCCTATGTTAAGATTACAAAAAAATATGATTTTCAACCATAGAATAGAAAAAATCAATTTCTAGGCTATAATGTCATTTTTGGCCAAAATAAATATTTCAAGTTGTTCAACATCAATTCTCACATGCCCAACACATAGAACTCTTCGAGATCTATAATTTAAAAAAAATGGCCCAATCAGCCTCATGGATCAAAAGTTATGGCCTCCAAAATCTGGGACTCCCACATTAGAAATATAAAATATCTATGACACAAAAGAGTTGTAATATGGAGTTACACTTGACCAATTGATGCAATCACGATAGGAGGGTCCAAGAAAGGACTATCCAAATGTGCAGCCCATAATAATAACTTAACCACAAATCACTACAACACACAAGAATTCATATGAAACACCACATATCATTGAATAGATAGCTTGTAAGATTATCACTTAGTTGTAATGGGGCCCCTTCCATGATAGGCCACAATCATGGGCTTATACAAGGTTAACAATATTACACAAATGGAACTAACTATGGAGCACCACCTCCAAACTTATTATAAGTGACCACACAATGATTTCTAGTACAATATAACCTCAAAATTTTATATATTTGTTGCAAAGGTTACATCATGACTCAAACACAAGTACCTAAACAATGCTCACCACCAAAAAACATTCCTACATGCCACATTGAATACCTTCAGATTGTATCCCACATTAGATTACCAGTTACCAAACTCTATCACTCAGATATTACTCCCTAATTGCTAAACTTAGCTTCTACACCTATACTCCATCCTGGTCTTCTTAGCTTACTTTCAACCAAATAAAAACCTCTTATTTATATCATCCTCAAGCTCCTCACATGATCTACATTGGCCTAAAGATGTTGCAAAGCCCAAAACTACATGAAACATGTCGCTGACTAAATGTAATAAACTTAAAAATTACAATGGTCAAACGAAGGAGAATCTCCACACGGTACACCACAAACCTTCACAATGGTTACAAAACATCGAGCTCAAATATTTTTCTTTGGCACAAACATAAAATAAACCTTTTGCAAATAGAAACTATTTCAACTGAACACACTACCAACCCATAGACATTCTATGAACCAAATTATCAACCTCTACATATCCAATCAACATCAAATTTCAATTAAACATGAACAAAACACACACAGAACTACCACCACAACCACATAAGATAATTCCTCAATGTAGTGAAATACTAACATTTACCACCACAAACTTTTAACCACAAATTTACACACATAAACTTTTAGATTAAACCATAAATTCCACCTCCTTATACATGATACCAAATTTTTAGGATTCCAAGGATGTGCCAGCATCAGACTCATAGGGTAAATTAAAAAAAATAGTCCCATCATTTTCTAGGACAATATACTACTCCTACCTAGAGATTCCACTTTGTTGCTTCTTTAACTCACTCCTTCCACCTCCTCAGGTATGCCTTGAATGATCCACCCTAAGTACTACTTTATCCCACATTATTTGTCACACTACTCCACCCATCATCCTCCATGTTATTTTAATTTGGCTTCTACTTAGTCACAACCCATTTGCCTTTGTCAAAAACTAGTCCCTCACATCTATCAGCTTCTTTCCTAGATGCCACATACCCTTTTGTTATGCTTTCATCTACCACATGTTCCTCAATACAAATCCTCATCCTCTTGTTCATATATCATGCCCTTGGCATGGTCTCCTTTCTGTCATCCTCATTCTCATAGCCTCTCCTTTGCATTACCTCTTTTGCATTTGCAATGTTACCACCCATTCCAACAATGCCACACATCTTTCCAATTAACACATATCATCCCTCCCCAATGCACACACCAATGTGGTAAAACTATCTTACACTTACCCTCAACGGAATTAACTTATGTTTTTGTCCATCCTTCTAGATCACATATGTGTTGGCTCCCCCTTCATACACCACTTCCTAGACAAGATTTCATGTTTATCCCAAAAGAAGGTGGCACACATCCATTAGCACAATGTCTCACAACACCTAATCATGGTATGTCCCTATGTTGAACATCACCTAGCATTATTCCTCCACTAAAATCTAATCTCCTTGCTACAACCAACCTAGCTAGTATGGATGTAGATGTTTCATCCTTCTCAGTCCCAACTTGTCAACCATCTCAACTAACACCAAATTATCTAATTTACCACTACCACCACCATCTCATAACATTTATCACCTACCTTACATCTAGTCTAGAATAGACTATTTCTTTATGTTGGATCATCCTTCCTATTGTACATCAAATCTCTCCATGAAACCAATGAATCCCCACACTCAAGATCCCTTTTTAAAGTGGGTAACCTCTCATCAACAAATTCATCTCTTGTGTTGTCTTCCACCCTCTTTTATTGGCACTCAAATGCTTTATGTCCTTTTCCAAACCTAAAATAGGTTCCCATGAAGGATTTCTACCTTTTCCTCTCATATTCTCTTCGGCCTTGTTGATAATACCCTCCATGCTCCTCTCGAGCCTCTCTATGATGAGTATTTTCTACTCTTTCATCTATTTGGTAGCTTCCACCACCCTCTCTACCTTTCTGGTATCTGCTACAATCCTCCCTATTGTCTTAATATCTCCTATCATCTTCTTTCTCTCTATGGTTGGAACTTCAACCTTCTATTTCATTACAGTATTGGTCACCTCTTCCTTGACCCATTCGGATTACTCCCCTATCATTGCATCTCATCCTATTTTTTTGGTTCTTCTCTTCTCTTCCTCTCTAGAAGTTTTACTTTTCCTCTTTTCGGTTTAGTTTCTTCTCTGTGATGAGAGCCAACTGGTAGGCCTCCTCAACTATCTGGATATTCCACATATCCAACTCCCCTTGGATGGATTCCCTCAATCCATTAACATATTTGGCTACTTTCTCAACATGTTCCTCATGATGTCTTGACTTAATTTTGAGCCTATAGTATTCCTCAGTGTACTTCACATTCATATCTCCCTACCACAAATTGTGTAGTTCCTTCAATAATTCCAACTAGTAATTTGTTGAAAAGAACTTTGATTTCATCTTTTCCATCATCTAGTCCTACTTTGTAATGCAAGGATTCTCTTTTCTATTTCTCTCTATTTGGATTTCCTTCCACTATATCACCACATGACCTTTTAGCTTGGTCTTGGCAAACTTCACCCTATCTAGGTTTGCAATGTCCTCATAATCAAAATGTTCCACTTGATCAATGATTCAATCAATCAACTCCTAAAGATCCAAGTTCCTAAAATAGTTTGAAATGTCTACTCTAGCCATCTTGCTAATGTCAGTTATATCCTTCAACATCCTCTCTTCCTTGTCCTCTTCACTTCCACTTTATTCCATAAGATCTACCTCCTACTCTTCATCACTTCCCTCATCCCTAGGGTTAGTGTTCCTCTGACGGTTCTGATCCAGTGCATCCATCTAATTCTACATGGTCTTTAATATCTCATGCTTCTCCTCCATTAGACCTACAATATTGATCATACCTCACCCTATCTTTGGTGGCATCTTTAGGTCAAAGATTTGTCCATAATCACCCCCATGGACTACCACAAACCTAAACTTTATTTAATTCCTACAAAGTACAAACATCTAATTTGGCATGCCTCTATGACTTACACCTTCATTTACCTATCAGCACAACTTATTACACCTACATGACATCACCATCATAGCTTATGTTTTTTCAAACTCGCATGCTCAAAATGTGACTAGGTGTGCTCACATCTACACTAGTCCTAGTCCCTTGATCAAACCATACTCTAATACCACTTGATGCAATCATGGTAGGATGGTCCATGAAAGGAATATCTAGCTATGTAGCACACAATAATAAATCAACCATAAATCATCACAACACACAAGAATTCATATGAAACACCACATATAATTAAATAGACAACTTGTAAGATTATCTTTAAGTTGCAACCACAAGTTTTTCGCAATGGCCTCCTTACATGCTAGGCCATAGTAATGGACTTAAATGACATTAAAAAGATTACACAAATGGAACTAACTATGGAGCTCCACCTCCAAACTTATTACAAGTGACCACACAATGATTTCTAGTATAATATAACCTCACAATTTTATAGACTTGTCGCAAGGGTTACATAATGACAAACACAATCATCTTTAATCCTTACCACCAAAAAACATTCCTACATGCCACATTAGATACCTTTAGATTGTATCCCACAGTATATTACCATTTACCACACTATATCACTCAAATTGCACTCCCTTGTTGTTGAACTTACCTTCTAGCCTCAACATCATCCTAATCTTCTTTGCTTTCTTTCAACTAATTCAAAACTTCTTGTTTATGTCATGTCCCCACCAAATTGATCACTTTCATCCCAATTAAAGATTGGAATGATAGAGTAAAGAACAGGAAAGATAATGTTAGGAAGAACCGAGCAAGGAAAAATGCTTAGAATGATCGGCTCATAACCAAGACAAGTGAACAATCAATGAATTCATACCCATGATGTCATCATAATTTAGCACCAATCATATAAGGAAGGGAGAATTCAAGTGTTAATCGCCAAAGTGTTCTTTTGAATCCTACATGGAATAAAGGACAAATCAGAATAAGACAAAGACATTAAAAGACAAGATTGGCACCCACTTCCCATAAGCAATCATGACTTAAGGAAAACAAACAATTATTAAACTCCCAATTATCCTAAGAGATGAGATTGGATGGTAGCAACTCTCAAAAGCACCGATGAAAGGAATATAAGGAGGTTGATCAAGCATATCGAGGGATCATCTCACACATTTTCATCTTTTGAAGGCATCAACATAGCATAGCATACATCTAGAAGCAGCATTACATCTCTCATTCAAGGAAATCACATTATAACACATTAAATATAATATTCTTATCATCATTCATACTCAGCAGCATCTAATTATAGAAGATCGGTGTCTTCCTACAGCAATAAGAAGTTTAATATACTTGGACAGCGAACATCTACATTCATCACTCATACGAGGTATGTTACTTACCTTAAGTTAGTATATCTCATGGTAATGAACTTATGAATGATTTCATCTAAGTCAGTCATAATAGAATAAGATTGTTATAGCATAATAAAATGAGAGTATTGATGAATGATGATAAGCATAATAGGATAAGTATGCATATGTCATAATAATAATGAATTGTATAACATTACAATGATAAATGTAAAGAAAGAATGCTATTAAAGAATGATGTATGCAATGCTATCATAATGATAAGAATGATAAATGAATATGTGGAATGTTTTTATGATGGACAAGGTCTAAGGAATAATAAATGTGTGATATCATAATGATGAATACCATATTTATATATACTTAACCATCACATGAGATGGTACAATGATGAGTTCTAATAGAGGAACAATGTGATCAAATATACTATCTCGTGATCCACAGGGATAACGACATGGTAAGGATAAACTCCTATAAGATATGATTCATAATTCTAACTATGGTATATGCAGACGAGAGTAGGTAGCGTCACTGTTAATCTATCTATCACCCTATGAGTATGGTGGTGAGTTAGTGAAGGGTCGTTTAGGATCTAGCACCTAGGTGACTCTCAAGAGGTTGAAGCATCATCAGATGTATAGCGTGAAGCCCCTTGAGCCAAGAGGTGAAGTATCACAAGCTGTATAGCGTGAAGCCCTTGGGCCTATGGTTGTGTAGACCTAATTATTATTATAATGGCTTAACGGTAGGTGACTCTCAAGAGGGTGAAGTATCGCTGGATGTATAGCGTGAAGCCCCTTAAGCCAAGAGGTGAAGAATTTCTAGATGTAGCAATGAAACCCTTTGGCCTATGGCAGTGGGTCTCGTTATACCAATGCCCTAATATAACCATACTCATATGGGGTGGGTGAAGTAGAGTAGATTGACGATCAGGCACTAGAAAGACTCTCCTAAGGTATATCATGGAAATCTCTATATGATAGAAATGAGAAAATGTGAAATGCATATATGTAATGAACTTTGATATTGATTATGATTATGTGGCTACTAACCCTAATTGCAATATGATGATGTTATAAGGATTTATTGGTTACTAATGTTCTCTTTAAGAAGTTAAAATTGTGTGCAAGGTTAAGATATTTTGAATTTCCTAAAGGGGACATTACAAGTGGTATCAAAGAAGCTATCCTGCCATCATGTGACACAAATTAATGCAAGCCTACTCTAGAAGGAACCAAAACCGCAAAAACAACATGGAGGCACAAGACATGAGGGCCTTCATGGAGATGACCACTAAAGCAATGATGGACCAAAATGAGAAAACCCAACTAAGAGGAGAAAATGTGACAACCAAGAGCAAGTGTCTATAGCGGCTATATCCAAAATATCAAAGTACCATCCCTTTAGACTTAGGTGCAATCTTAAGGGTAAAAAGGTAACAGCCCTAGTAGATAGTGGAGCCACCCATAACTTCATAGAAAAAGCATTGTCCAAACAAATTAAACTTGACACCCAAGACTTTGAGGGCTTTAATGTATCTTCAGTCGATGGGTCTATGACTAGTTTCTCTAAAAAGTTAGCACAATTAAATCTGACCCTAGGAAAACATCCCATCCAAGATGACTTTTATGTGGTTAATATGGGTGACACAGATGTGATCTTAGGCATACCATGGCTACATTAATTAGGTCATCTTAGCTTGGACTTTTCTAAATTAGAACTTAACTTTGAACACCAAGGGAAGAGAGTTACCTTACACGGCTTGTCCGATGGATCACCTTGAATGATCTCATCTAAAAGAATGGAAAGAACCTTCCGGCATAACCAAGTAGAATGGGAAGCACAGTGCATGATATTAGATAAATCAACCCCGTTGGAAAAGCCATACATGTAGACATCCAACCAATTCTTAAGAAACACAAAAAGGTGTTTGAAGAAATACCCCCCGACCTAGCCCCAAAATGAGGTTTTGAACATATTATAGAACTTGAGAAAGGTGCCAAGCCCGTAATTACAACACCATATAGGTATCCTAAAAAATTTAAAGAGGAGATAGAAAAAACCATAAATGAGCTCCTAGAGATGGGTCACATTTAGCCTAGCTCTAGCCCCTTTGTATCGTCGGTAGTCCTAGTAAAGAAAAAAGATGGCACTATGAGAATGTGCATCGACTACCGAGCCCTGAACAAACAAACAATAAAGAACTACTATCCTATTCCTAGGGTGGATGAACTTATTGATGAACTACACGGAGCCAAGTTCTTCTCAAAGATTGATCTATGATCTGGATATCACCAAATATGGATGAGAGAGGAAGACATCCCCAAAATGGCCTTTAGGTGTCACTGTGGCCATTTTGAGTTCTTAGTCCTGCCTTTCAGACTAACCAACACTCCAGCAACATTTCAATCATGTATGAACCACACTTTCTAGAAGCAGGGAAGGAAGTTCCTATTGATATTTTTTGATGATATCTTGATTTATAGTAAAACCTGGGAAGAACACTTAAAGCATATTGATGAAGTCTTATCCATCCTCGAACAAGAATCATTCTATGTGAAGGTCTCCAAATGTGAACTTGGGATGGAATAAATTCTATACTTGCGGCATAAAATCAGTGCCGAAGGTGTGAGGTAGATGAGAAGAAGATTAAGGCCATAAGAGAGTGGCCTAGGCCAAAAGCACTAACCCACTTAAGAGGATTCTTGGGGCTATGCAACTACTATCGGAGCTTTATCAAGTACTTCTCCAAGATTATGGCTCCTCTCACCAACCTAACTAAGAAAGGACTATTCCATTAGGATGATGCAGCACAAAGAGCCTTCAAGGAATTGAAAGAGGTAATGAGTACTTGTTCGGTGCTAGCTATTCCTGATTTCTCATTACCATTCGAGCTAGAGTGTGATGCATCTAGTGAAGGCATTGGAGCGGTTCTCATGCAAAATAAGCACCCTATAGCCTTTGAGAGCCACAAGTTGGCAGTAGCCGAGAGACTCTATTCAACATATGATAAAGAGATGCTAGCCATTATGCACGCCCTAGCAAAATTTAGGCAATACCTTATGTGTGGAAAGTTCTCAGTCAAGATCGACCATAATAGTTTGCAATTCTTCCTTAAACAAAGAGATTTGAATGATAGGAAATAGAAATGGGTAAGCAAACTTCAAGCATATAATTTTGACATAGCTTATGTGAAAGGAAAGAATAATGTGGTGGTCGATGCCTTATCCCGAAGGCCACATCTATGTGCCATGTCAAGTATATCACCAGATTGGAAGAGTTCCATCATAGCTGAATATGTCAAGGATCCCTACACTAACGATGTAGTGGAAGGAAACATAAAAGATGAAGGATATATCGTGAAAGAAGACCTCATCTTCTACAAGGATAGAGTGTATTTGGTAGCATGTTCCAAATGAAGGAACGAGCAATCAAAGAGTTCCATGACAACCCCCTTGCAGGACACCAAGGGTACTGTAAGACATACAAGAAGGTAAGAAAGGTTTGCATGGAAAGGGCTTAAGAAGGGCATACTTAAGTATGTCCAAGAATGCACCATATGCCAAAGGAACAAGGTGGAACACTCACATCCGGCGGGATTATTACAACCATTACCCATACCTGAACAAAAGTGGAGCAGCATTTCAATGGACTTCATTACCGGTCTCCCTAAGGTGCAAGGAAGAGATTGCATGTACGTGGTGGTAGAAAAACTCACAAAGTATGCACACTTCATGGCTAACTCATTTGAGTATGAAGCCCCTCAAGTTGCTGAGTTATTCTTCAAAGAGATCTTCAGACTTCATGGGCTAATAAAAAGCATAGTCAGTGATAGAGATATTCTCTTTATGAGTCTATTTTGGCAAGAATTATTTTGATTGTCCGAAACAGAGCTTACACCAAGTAAAAGCTATCATCCTCAAACTGATGGACAAACAAAAATAGTGAATAAATGGATTCAGGGATACTTAAGGAACTATGTTACTGGGCAACAAAAAGCATGGATAAAGTGGCTACACATGGGAGAATATTGCTATAACATGACTCATCATATGTCCATTGGGATGAGTCCATTTTAGGCCCTATATGAATATGAAGCCACATCATTTGGGAGTTTGCTTCTTCAAGATAGTAGGGTACCCAAAACCATAGACTTCCTTCAACAACATGAGGACATCATGAGAGTCCTTAAGGACAACTTGCATCATGCCCAAAACTAGCAAAAGATATATGCGGATAGGAAGCGAGTTGAGAGAGCCTTTGAAGTTGGATACATGGTGTTCTTGAGGTTGCAACCATATAAACAAACTTCTATTAAGGTTAGCGGATCCGAAAAGCTGAAGCCTCAATTTTATGGGCCATACAAGGTTTTGAGAAGGATTGGCGATGTTGCTTACGATTTGGATCTCCTTGGCAATAGTAAGATTCACAATGTATTTCATGTCTCCTGACTTAAGAAAGTGCTTGGACAAAAGATCACCTCGTGTGAAGAACTACCCCCTCTTGATGATGAGGGACAATTAGTCCTTGAACCAGAAAGAATACTTAGTACAAAAGAAAGAAGATTGAGGAATCATCTCTGAATACCTCATTAAATGGAAAAGTCTACCTAAGGACGATGCTACATGGGAAGGAGCTGAGATGCTCACACATCCAAATTTGAGCATTGCTTGAGGACAAGCAATCTTTAGAGGGGAGGCATGTCATGTCCCCACCAAATCGATCACTTTCATCCCAAGTAAATATTGGAATGATAGAGTAAAGAACAACAAAGACAATGTTAGGAAGAATCGAGCAAGGAAAAATGCTTAGAATGATTGGCTTATAACCAAGACAAGTGAACAATCAATGAATTCATACCCATGATGCCATCGTAATTTAGCACCAATCATATGAGGAAGGGATGTTAATCACCAAAGTGTTGTTTTGAATCCTACATGGAATAAAGGACAAATCAGAATAAGATAAAGACACTAAAATACAAGATTGGTGCCCACTTCCCATAAATGATCATGACTTAAGGAAAATAAACAATTATTAAACTCCCGATTATCCTAAGAGATGTGATTGGATGGTAGCGAATCTCTCAAAAGCACCAATGAAAGGAATATAAGGAGGTTGATCAAGCATATCGAGGGATCATCTATCATTAGATCATCTCACACATTTTCATCTTTCAAAGGCATCAACACAACATAACATACATAGAAGCAACATTACATCTCTCATTTGAGGCAATCACCTCATAAATGTGTGATATCATAATAATGAATACCATATTTATATATACTTAACCATCACATGAGATGGTACAATGATGAGTTCCAGTAGAGGAACAATGTGATCAAATATACTTTCTCATGATCCATGGGGATCACGAGATGGTAAGGATAAACTCCTATAAGATATGATTCATAATTCTAACCATGGTATACGCAGATGAGAGTAGGTAGCCTCACCGTTAATCTATCTATCACCCTATGAGTATGGTGGTGAGTTAGGGAAGGGTAGTTTAGGATCTAGCACCTAGGTGACTCTCAAGAGGGTGAAGCATCATCAGATGTATAGCATGAAGCTCCTTGACCAAAGAGGTGAAGTATCACAAGCTGTATAGCATGAAGCCCTTGGGCCTATGGTTGTGTAGACCTAATTATTATTATAATGGCTTAATAGTAGGTGACTCTCAAGAGGGTAAAGTATCACCGGATGTATAGCGTGAAGCCCCTTGAGCCAAGAGGTGAAGAATTTATAGATGTAGCAATGAAACCCTTGGGCCTATGGCAGTGGGTCTTGTTATACCAGTGCCCTAACGTAACCGTACTCATATGGGGTGGGTGAAGTAGAGTAGATTAATTATCAGGCACTAGAAAGACTCTCCCGAGGTATATCATGGAAATCTCTATATGATAGAAATGAGAAAATATGAAATACATATATGTAATGAACTTTGATATTGATTATGATTATGTGGCTACTAACCCTAATTGCAATATGATGATGTTATAAGGATTTATTGGTTACTAATGTTCTCTTTAAGAAGTTAAAATTGTGTGCAAGGTTAAGAAATTTTGAATTTCCTAAAGGGGATATTACAATTTATATCATCCTCAAGCTCCTCACATGATTCATGTTGATTTCAAGATGACACAAAGCTTGAAACCACATGAAATATGTCTCTAACTAAATATAACAAACTTAAAAATTACAACAGTCAAATAGTAGAGAATCTCCACGTAGTACACCATAGACCTTCACAATGATTACTAAACACCTCTCAAATATTCATCTTTGGAACAAACCCAAAATAAACCTACCATAAATAGAAATAGTTCCAATTGAACACAATGTTAACCTGCAAACACTCTACAAACCAAATTATCAACCTTGACTTATCAAATCAACACCAAATTTCAACTAAAGATCAACAAACCACACACACAACTACCACCACAACTGCATAAGCTAATTCCTCAATGTGGTGAAATGGACTAACTTTTACCACCACAAACTATTAACCATAAATTTACATACACATAAACTATTAGATTAAACCACAATTTCCACCTTCATAGACATGATACCACATTTTTAGGATGCCCAAGAATACACCTACATCACCAAATTATGGTGCATGTTATGGCATGTCATAAGAAATCTTTTGAATGGAGATGATGGAGCCAAAATAGAGCACCTAAGTTGCTAAGTGGATTATGATGATCTTATCGCAAGTGGAAAGAATATGCTATTTTTAGCCTATGGACTCATCTTGGAATTTGTTTTTATTTTTCTAACTAGGGATTTGGGCACCACATTTTGGGTGGTTTTAGTTCATGGTTTCCTAATTACTATTTTATGGTTTCATGTATTACATCTCCCATTTATTGGGTGCTTGATATGGAGGTTTTGATAGTAAGTTTTGTAGGTTTTGTTACTGCTACCAAAATTAGTCCAAATCTCTAGTTGGTGATACTCTTATAAAGGCTTAGACTTTGCAAGTGTATTGCAACTTCTGATTACTAAATAATGCATTAACTTGCTTTGGAGTGTGGTATTTCTCTCCTGAAATGGTTTTCCTAGTGTGAATCATTATGTTATGGTATATTCCTTTGGTGTTTATTTCCTTGTAACAATATGATTGGTTTAATTTTTGCACATATCTCCTCTCATAGATTAGTGTAGGAAGCAAATTCCACACCTCTGCTTCCTTTCGTTTGGTATCAGAGCTTGATCACCTCAATTCTAGGTGTTAGGAACAAGGGTTTTTTGTACTAATTTTAGATTGAGTGGGAGCTTCTGCAAAAAAAAGATCTTGTTGCAGGAAAAATAGAAAGTGCATCAAGGATAGAAATGGAGTTCTAAAAAACAAACATTGAGCTTTGGAAGCTTAAGATGGAGGATATGCTCATAGATATACATCGATGGGATATAGTATCTAGATCCAAACCTATTGCTATGTCACAATAAGACTAACACAAAATAGATAGAAAAGTGGAGGATCTTATAAGGCTCTACTTGGAAGACTCTATTGTTGGCAAGAGACACTACTTTGATGAATGTTGAATTTTGTCATTGATGGCAACAAGGCAAAGGGTTTCTACTGGCATGGCAAAGAGACTTTACTCTGGAAGAATAAATGACTAAGTATGGGTAGTATACATTATACAAAGCAAGTGACAGTGCCTAAGATGATATGCCTTCACAGTTAAAGGCATTTGTATACGGTTCAGGTATGTTGGTCATAGCCACCTAGTGATCACATGTTTCAATGTTCAAGTCCTAACATCCTTTGGAAGTCATATGGTGAAATATCTAAGTCTGGGTGAATAGAGTTAAGTCAGGAACAGTGCACAGTACCAGAGTAAAAGGGTCCGCATTCCTCCATTGTGGCATATTTTGTCTTGTGGTTCTAAGGTAACAAAGATAGATATCATGACTACCTAAATCTAGAGTTATAGCTTCTGAAGTTCCTTTGATCATATTCTACAAGTTGTTCTTTATCGGTTTCTAGTTTGACAGTATTTCATTGTGATAGAGCAACAATTCCAAGATCCGCATTTTTCTATAAAGGACTATTATGTCCTACGGTTCTGAAAGTATGTTAAGAAGTCCATAATGAATGTTGTCCATGATTTTGAAATTCTCATATGGTCCACATTGGAAGTTTTGGTATGATAGTTGAATTGGTCGAGTATGTACTTAAGAGATAAGCCGACAGGAAAGTTGATCTATCGGCAGTAAGGATATATTGTTTGAAGAATTTATCCAAGTGGATCAATGATTGATGCTGACCTATATGAAGACTATTGTATGTTTGTTTGGGTCTGCATTCATGTTTGTGCACAAGATCAAGCTGACAAGGTATAACACTTGTATACACGTTTCATGTCTGGGTTATCGACCTGATTGTGAAATGAATCTTATTGCAGATATATATATTTGATGGATTTTAGTGTTGGATATATACATAGAGATGTGGGAAAAGAGTACAAATTTTATATGTGTATAATCTAGGGTAGTTTGCAGAGAAGAAAGGATAATAAGGTCAAAAAATAGAAGTATATGTGAAGCAGAGTAGAAAAGCACGGCAGATAGTATGAAGTCCTTTGAATTAGTATACTGAGCAAATTGATACTACACCTCAGCATTTTGTAGATGCACCTGTAGTAGTCATCTCTTGGTAGTGAGCCAATCCTTCTTCTCTCTTCTCTTCTATTTGGCAGTGAGCGCTTTTTGCAGTGAGCACTTCTTGGACAGTGAGTCCGCAGGCAGTGAGCCTTCATGTAATTCAGTATTTCTATCATAATATATTGTGAGCTAACACTCACTGTGGTTTTTCCCTTTTTGTGTTTTCCACGTAAAATCCTAGTGTCTATGTGTTATGAATTTGTGGCTGCTCTTCTTGTGCTTACTTTGCTTTCATGTTATTGAATTTGGTAAATCGATTAATAAATGTGTGAATGAAAAGTTTTTCAAAATATTGATTCACCCCCCCCTCTTAGTATTATTTATATTCAACATCTATATTTTTGAATGTACATGAATAAGCCAACACTGCAGATCTCTAGAAGAGGTTGGGTGATATTTATCAGGATAAATCCCTCCTAAATTGTTAGTGTAAATAAGGACATTATACAACTGGTTATCTTTTAAAGCCTATCTAGGAGAGTCTTATGCACACTTATTAATTCCAAACTTAGGGATTTTTTTCTTTTTGTTTCACCTCATAGGAACTTTACACATGTCCTCACACTTGTCACAGGTGTTCCAACATGTGTCACTTTTGGAGAGCTAGTCAGTGGTTTACTCCTTCCTTCCTTCTATCTCCTTGTCCTAAATATGCAAGGATCTCATTATATTATTTGATTCACTTTTTATGATAGATTTTTGGCTTATTGTACTCATAATTCATTTGTGAAAGTTATTGGATTTTGCATTCAAATCTTGGCTGCTCTAACATGGTATTAGAGGTATGAATTGCAAGTCCCTTCCCATTTTCTATTGGGTCCCGCACATAGCCCTATCAAAGGTGTCTCATGCAGCCAAATGGACATCACTGTTAAGTTGAGAAGGCTCAAATTATCTATGATTACATGTTTCATCAAATTTTGACACAAGTGAAATTTAAAAAACAAATCCCCCTATACCCATGTACCGCAATTTCAGTTTGGAAGGCAATTTTTTTAAATCAGCACTTTTTTCTAGCACCTAGTTTGATTTGGCAAAATTTTTAAAGTAGATCTAGGCGAGATAATCTCTGGTTCGTGGTCAAAGTGAAGATTTTGAACATTTGTTTGGCCTCTCAACCTCTGTGTGCTCCATTATTACCATGCAGAGCCATCAAGGTTAGGAGGCAATACTATCTAGGCTCCACTTGCATTGTAAATCTTCCATTATGTATTCCTAGTTCAAACTAACATTTTCTAGTTTGAGAGTAACTAGGGTTTGAAACTCATTTCAAATCATAAGTATTGTTTATTATTTATTTTGGAGTTTCTTGGAACCATGTTCAAGGTTTATCGACCACTTGTAATCAATCCTCCATCATTGTTTCAACTAGACTAGAAGCAATCTTCCTCACCATTAAAGGTCATTGTATCCACCAAATTTTCCAATCGAAGCCATCTCCTAGTTGCAGATCCAACAATGCCTTCAAAGTCAAACTCAAACACCTTTTGTCACCATGAGGTCCTATCTTCAAGTCACATATACCTTCCTTGGTCATCATTCTTTCATTGTCATTGTTCCCTCTATCTTCCTAGTTGCTTGCAAGTTGCTTTCAAACTGTCGCCTAGCTTGCAATCAATGTAATTGTCAATAGTTTATGTGACATTCTTTGCTAGCTATTGTGGTTAATATTATTCATAGCATTTTTAGTCACAGTTTATGTTACATTTTAGGCTATTTTTTATGTTACTATTAACTATAACATAATATATTGTGGTTTTAAAACCACCAACATTACACACTAACAGTAACATTTAATGTTAGTCTTTTTATAACTATAGCATCTTATATTAACTACTAGCGATTACAGTTAGCTATCATTTTATGTTACATCCCATAAATCTTAAACCATTTCCCAAGTGTTTGAAAAGGGAGTACATTTTCTTTTCACTATAACTTGCAATCTGAGAGTCAGATATTTGCAAATTTATAGTCAACAGAAATTTGGTTCCATCCACTACACTATGGTGGAATTATTTTTCCTAAATTGTGCTATTTTTTACTATTTTTAAGCCTCCAAAGTTAATTTTTTGTATTATATTTTGATAGGGCATAACTTTCACCCTATCTATCATAATTTTGCAAATTCCTTTTTGAAATTTATCTACAAAAGATAAGAATCATATTTATACTACTAAAAAATAGTCAATTCAAGCCTATTTTTTTAGAAATTGTAAAAAACACTCTGAATTATAAATGGTTGATTTAGGCTTGCATCTTGAACAAAACACAAGCATTGATCCTTGTAACTTGTTGGGGGGATTATTTTGATAGTATCAAGGGGTTCTCTTACGTTTTCTTGCATTTTTCTACAAAATGGGTATAATTCTAACTCCATATAATTACTATAAGTAGAAACATCACATCAAAATTCAACTCAAGAAATTGAGATTAGATTGGGTCACAATAGGTATGGAACTTAAACCGACTTTAGATACTAAGAAAATAAAATGGTACAATAGATGTGATGAAGCCTATGACACTTTGTGTATGTCTATTTCTCCTAATCTTCTCTTTCACAATGAATTTACCACTACACCTAATGAAATATGGACTATATTAGAAAATCTCTTTGGCAAGCAGGATATAATGAGAGGTCATCAATTGGAGAATGAACTAATCAATATCAATCCAAGTGACTTTGACAAAATTTAGGATTTCTTCACGAAAATGAATTTGCTAAGGTTCAAATTGAAACAATGTGGAATAGAAAAGCAAGATGAACAATTGGTCTTAAGCATTCTATCTAAGCTAGGTCAGGTAATTATTCAATGTATGTTTCTACTTTTCATGCTACAAAGAGTGCTCTTGGTAGTGTTGGTGTGAATGGGATATATTACCTAACTGGTTCCACATTAGGTCCTATTCACACTTGTCTAGTTAAGTTTACTTAGGACATACTTAGGGTACTCTTATGATAGTTATATTTTTGTGTCTCAAGTCATATTATTAAGACACTTGTCATAATCCTATGTTGTCCTATGTTTCACCTTGGCCTATATAACCAAGGACTTATCATTGTAATTCACATTCATGTATAATAATGTATATTGTGTATTTGCATCGATTGATAGAATAAAATCATTCTTTCATCTTGTGTCTCTCTTGTGATTTCATTAAAGCTCCTAGATCTTAGGTGGCTACCTTCATAGCCAACTCTTACATGTAGGCATTTCCCTATGTCATCAATTGATGAATTCATTGTTTAGCTGGCAAAAGAACAAGATAAACTCATTCAAATGGCTAATCTGAAGGATATAAAACCACAAGCTCTTATTTCTAATCATAGGACAAAAGAACAAAAGGCTTTTAATAACAAGGAAAAGAAACAAAACAAGGATCTAGATAAGGGAACAACATCACAAGCTAATCCTCAAGCATCTTCCTCTTCTAAAGGTGAAATACCTAGGAAGGAGAAACCCACATGTTGGTATTGCAAGAAACTTGAGCATGAAGAACACCAATGTTATAAAAAAGAAATTGATGAGTTGAAGAATATTCTATAGAAGAATAATATCAAATTTCATTCAGTAAGGACAAGTGGCTCTTCTTCTTCTTCTCCTTCACCATCAACATCAAATTTAGATACAAATAAGAAAAATTCCATGGTACTTTTTTCTTCTAAAAACCCTTAGACACAAAATTGGTTTCTTGATTCTGAAGCTTCACATCACATGGTTGTATCATGAGAGTTGTTCTCTTCATTTGAGATTTTTCATTCCCACCTATCCTAATGGGTAAGAACTCCTACATGTTATCTTATGGAAAAGGTACTATTGATATAGGAGAAGGCATATTTAATGATGTACTTTATGTTCCTTCTTTGTCAAGCAATCTCCTTTCCATTTATCAAATTACACATAGTGGGATAGGGTAAATAGTTGAGTTCACACCTAATTCAGTGATCATAATGGATTTGCAAAGTATATATTATTTCTATTGGATATGTTGATCATGATTATAGATTATATACTCATTTTCCTTCTTTGCTTCTACTAATTTCGATGATTCTTTGATTGATGATGACATTGATATTGCATAAGGAGATTCAATTTGGTCATTTGAACTTTGGAGTTATTTCCTTCACATTAGTTCTAGAGACTTGTGCTAAGATCATATCTTATTCATTTACTACTATTTTACAATTCAGTATTACCACATGTATGTTATCCACTAATTCAGGATAGGAAGATTTACACATTTATGTCCTTGATGTAGTTCCATGGGATGAGTACTTAACAGGTATAGTAGACATGATTTGTGAATCCCATATTGCAGAGTTGGAAGACATAATTGATGACAACCACATCATTGTTGTTATCTCACCATCCACATCTTTGGAGATAGTTTTATCTCAACTTCCATTTGGATCCTAATTTTCTTATGGCACATTTTGGTATGAGTATTGGAGCATTTGAGTAGTTTCAATTGGCTACATCATTGTCTTAAGATCATGTATAAAATTCAAAGACATACATTCTTCTTCCCACATATTCCTATCTAGAATGGGAAGATTTCATGCACATATATGGAGCTCTATTTCTTCCTAAGGGGAGGAATGTTGTTCAACTTTCATGGACCACCTTCTGCATTCTTCTTCAAGCATCAACCAGCACTACAGGATCACACATCTTCTAGGGGGCTTTTTTTCTCTCCTATGTGGGGAACATTTATTGTGTATTTTTGCTAGAAGTAGTCCTTGGGGGGTCATGTTAAGCCCTTTCTTCTTCACCTATACATTTTTATACATTTTTTCTATTTTGGAGAGGAATTTTATTTCCCGCTGGGTTTTCTCCTTTACTCTGTTTGTCAGAAATTGTTTGTACATGGGTACCTAACATGGCCTCGTAGATAGGACCCATCTTTATTTATCTATTCTCCCTAAGTTGCACTTAAGTGGGGTGGTAGTGTAAATAAGGACATTATACAACTAGTTAGTTTTTATCCTATCTAGGAGAGTCCTATTCACACTTGCTAAGTCCACACTTAGGGACATTTTACTTTTTGTTTCACCTCATAGGGACTTTACACATGACCTCACACTTGTCCCAAGTGTTCCAAATTGTGTCACACTTTGGAGGGTTAGTCAATGGTTTACTTCTACCTTCCTTCTATCTCCTTGTCCTACATATACAATGAGCTCATTGTATTAGTTGATTCAATTTTTATGATAGATATTTGGCTTATTGTGCTCATAATTCATGTGTGGAAGTTATTGTATTTTGTATTCAAATATTGGTTGCTCCAACATAAATAAAATTTTCATGAGAAACAAGTTTTATACCCTCAAGATGGAGGATGGTGGTTCTATGGCCAAGCACTTAAATACTCTCAACATGATTTCTACCTAGTTGCACTATGTTGGAGTGAAGATAGAGGAGGAGGATCATTGTATGATTTTGTTATCTTCTTTTCTAACCTCATTGGATTACTTGGTGATGAAAATTAGGAGTACTACCTCTAAATTCAAAATGGATGCATCGATGCTTTTAGAGGATATGAAGAGAAATACATTTAAATTAGCTAAGGAGGCCCTAGCTATTCATGGAAGATCAAAAGAGAAAGGTAACAAGGACAAGAAGAAAGACAAGTCTAGGTCTAAATCCTATGGGAGATCCAAATCTCCTAGAAAGACCAAGGTTGTGTTAGAATAATAGCAAGTATATGCATTTTAGAATAGACTATAAGGAGGAGAAAAATAATAAGAGGAATGATTTTGATGATGAGTTTGAAAAGTCCTCTTAGGATGAAAGAGGTGTAAAATGGAGTTACACTTATTGACCAACTTATTACACATGTTATGATACATCATTAGGCATGTTTGAATGGCAATAATGGAGCCAAAATAGAGTGCCCAAGTTGGTGAGTGGATTATGACGAGCTTATGACAGGTGGAAGGAATATTCTATTTTTAGTCTATGGATTCATCTTAGGATTCAAGTGTTGATTTTCCAACTAGGGATTTGGGCACCACATTTTGGGTGGTTTTATCTCATGGTTTTCTAATTATCATTTGATAGTTTCGTGTATTGCATCTATGATTTGTTGGGTGCTTGAGATGGAGGTTTTGATAGTGACTTTTATAGGTATTGTTATGTTGTCAACTTACTCTATAGATCTAGTTGGTGATATCCTATAAAGGCTTAGACTCTATAAGTATTCTATAACATTTGATTACTGAATAGTACATTAATTCTCTATGGAGTGTGAGGTTTTTCTCTCGAAAGGGTTTTTCCCATGTAAATCACTGAGTTATGGTGTATTGCTTTTATGTTTACTTCCTTGTAACTCTATGATTGGTTTAATTTTTTGCACATAGTTCCTCTCATGGATTAGTGTTGGAAGTGTATTTTACACCTCTACTTACTTCCATTTTTAGCCTTCTTGTCAATATACTCCTACCATTTTTTAAAGTTGATTGTTTGCTTTGTATGGAAGCAATGGAACTAAGAAAGTGCAGGGCTCCATGGATTCTAGATGAATGTAGCCTTTATATATGATAAAGACCACATTATTATCCATTTTCTGTGCAACTATATCACTCAATATTTGTAATGTCCCCTTCCTGAATGTGCCCTACAATTATGATTGCGACATCTTAGGGTTAGGATCACCACTTTTTAATATAAATATTTCTTTGAATAATGTAATTCTGAATTGGAATCCTACAATCAAACACAGTAACAACATATACAAAATACATATATTCATCTATAATCACTAGGGTTAGTTGCATCATGATTATAATCAATAATAATAATCAAGAATATAATGTTGTTTGCGAGTGCATATATTCAATTGTATTTCTACATACTTTAACATACTTATACTTTGACATGTCTTATGCCTCATGATATACTTTGGGAATGGTGAACGTCGAGCCTGGTCGTTAATCTAGCCCAATCATCTACCCTAGCAGAGGAGGGGAAAACATTACGTTAAGGCACTAGATAACTATTCCCCACTGCCATGGGCCCAAGGGTTTCATGAACGCCCATCAATACCACCACTTGGCCCAAAGGTGTCACAAATGCCTATTGATACCACCATTTGGGAGTCACCCATTGTGTGATACATTAATAACAAACTAATCTCCATTGCCATAGGCCCAAGGGTTTCATGCTCACCCGGTAATACCACCACTTGGCCCAAAGGTGTCACGAATGCCTGTCGATACCACCATTTGGGAGTCACCTACCATGTGAGACATTAATAACAAATGTACCGCACTTCCCTAACAACCCAAACATCCCCATAGGGGCAAAGGTGAAAGATGAAAGACATGGCAAGTCATGCTCATCCCTCATATATCATGAGTTAGACCAAGTATAAATGTTTAAACTATAGATAGTCATATAGGTTAGAGATATCATACCAATACGTGATTCTTCTCCTTAGATGATTTGGAGATGCACAAGTGATCCTATGATCACTAATATAATAATTACCTTGATTTCTCACAAGGCTGCTATAACATATAAATATTCAAAGTCTTCTTTATTTTCTGTTGTTCCTATAATAGGAACTGAATTTATTTTATGTATCTATAGGCTAATGTATCTTTATCTATATGAGATCTGAATTCAGAAAATATCTTTTAAACTACTCAATAGAACTTCCTTTGTATTCATTGCTCTTATATTCAGAAAATGCATATATATAATTCCTTTTATATATTCCTCCTTGACCCCTATTGAATTATCTTGCATTTTCTTTTATACCTCATGTCATTATGTAGGGGTTTGTCTTTTATTAAAAGTGGTGTCCTTCCCAATGGACATGACCCATAGTCAAGGCTAATCGCTACCTTGTGAAGAATCATTAATACTTCAATTGCAACTTATGGACAATTCTTCTTAATCACTGTTGATATTGTTTTGTATGCAGTCTATGGAATATATTCGATGTTCTATATCAACGGATCCTAATCCTTTCTTAACATTCACTTTTCTTATGTGGACTTGGTTGATTGTCTTAAGGCAGGCCTAGTATGTTATAATTTATGATTTACATTTATGAAAATATGTTTATTAATATGTCATAATAATAATTAAATTAGTATTAATATATTTATATTTATTATCATATATTGATATTATATAATATCTTATTTTAATATTTATATTTATATTAATAATTATAATTGCTATTTATATTTAATAATATATTATATATTATATTTATATTAATTTATAATATTGCTTTTAAGGATTTATATAATATTTATTATTCAAATATATTTAATCTATATTATTTAATCGATTTGCAATATTTTAATGTCATTCATATCTTCAATTTGAATGACTAATACATAATCGATTCAATTATAATAGGGACATGAAAATATTTCTCTTTCCTACATTCTTGCTTGGAATTTGGAGAATAATGACTCATAACCATATCTACAAATAGTTGCATTTGAGAATCCATCAATGTTCTTGATTTGGTTTACAATGGAGGTATTTGACCTCCATGTGTACTTGCTAATCCCATTTAATTTTCTTAGAAAATATAATACTAAACAAATTATCAATGATCCATACCTAAATTCACGGTGGATTTTCTTTGTTTTCTTTAAATTATCCATTAGCAACTCCCTTAGGGTTTTACAAAGATCATATTATTTTCCATTGGTAACCATCTCATATGCAACATGAATACAAGTTGTTGGAGAAAAATGTTCTCTTCTAGTATGACAATTTTATAAGCAATACATTTTATGGCATACCTTAGTCCAGGGTCACAGATTTTTCTAATGACTAGGAATCACTCATTGAATATCACTCCTATCAATTCCATGATAGATTTATTGTTTACTTTATTGAATTTTCTCCTAAATGTCACATAGCCATGGTATCCTTTTGATTTCCTCTTTGGTGATCACAAATGGATTATCAAGATACATGAATTCTCCATGGACGTGGCTCAACACTAACAAGATCTATTTGTGGTCATTGCTAAAATTTGGGGAATTTTCTAAATATCTAGTTTGAGCTTCCTAATAGTTTTATTTGGTGCCAAGAATTTGCATGTTAGATGATTTATAAGAGCTTGACTTTCTTTCCCAAACTTTGCATGATCAACCTTTGTAAGTTTGATATGAAAATATTTGTGAATGTCTTTAGCGTATATGACACTAGTAGGTTGTTTGAGAATGCCCCTTCTAAGTCATTCTCCATGGCTTTCTATGGAAATAGATTATACACTAGTCTCTTGATATCCTTAGTGGACCAATGAGTTGTGGTATTGATATGCTTTCCATGGCTTGATTTTATTTGAATCTATTCTTCTATTCTTTAAACTTATAGCATCAACCTACTACTTAACTTCTATGCAAATAACTTATGCACTTTTTCTTTGTGAGTTTTGCACTACCCTTCGCCTCCTTTTATAGTTTTTCTGACCATCTTAATGATGTCATAACATAAGTCATCATTGTTTCACCTTTGACTACTTTATATTACTTTTTGATAGTTAACTTACTTTATAAATTAAGTACTTTTTATAATTCATTATGGTATACAATGTATAATGTATCCTTAGTCTTTTGACTTGTAATTTGATTTTCTTCATAGTAAGGCTTCAATCAAGATCTATTAACATACCCATCTAATAGTTCATTTTTCAAAGTTTTCAATTTTACCACTTGGATACATTTGTATATGGTCTATGCAATAAGGTCCCAACCACTGCATCTTCAATTTACCTAGTTTCTTGAACTTAATTTTATATAGTAATATTGTCTCTTTGTAGTCATGCCATACCTTTTTGCTTTATCTTTTCTTGCATTTGGTTCTATGTTGCAATTAACTATTATCACTTAGTTTCTCTAATTCTATTAACCTTTCTTTGAGAGATTCTTCCTCATTCAATCTTGTGGTTATTACCAATCTTAAATTAGGGACTATCTATTGTATTAACAATGTTGTATCTAATACATAAACTAACTAAAATGGATAATACTTTGTTAACATTTTATATGTTGTGCGGTAGGACCATAATATTGCAAGAACTTCTAGTCCTACTGTGATGTCTCATCATTACAAAAACAATTATATTACCCAAGATATTATTAAATGATTCACTTTCTCAAATTTCTTGTGGATGGTAAGGTGTAGTTCTGCTATGATTGATCATAAATATTTCTAGTAGTTCTTTAATTTTTATATTGATAGAATGTTTTCTTTGATCACTTTTAATGTTCAAGGGGCATCCAAACCTTGTAATAATATTCTCATATATAAACTTTCTTGTAGTTTGAGTAATCAAATCCTTTGTTGCTTCTACTTCTTCCCATCTAGTCAAATATTCAATACTAGTTATAATAAAGTGTATGTAGGTCTTTCCAGTAGTGGTGTTGATTGGACCTATGAAATCAATAGCCCATTTTTCAAATGGTTCCATAGCCAATACCAATTGTAAAGGTATTTTATCTCTTATGATTCGATTGTCAGTTATTTGACAAACATCACATTTTTTAGTATTCTTATTAGCATCTTTAAATAATGTAGGCCACCAAAGTTTGACTAGTAAAACCTTCCTTCCTATAATATCACTATAATTATGTCCACAAAAAATACCTTCATGAGCTTCTTGTGTGATGCCTTCTCTTTCATGGTCCATGACCACACTTCTCAAATTTTATCTTTTTCTAAAATATACAATTCTCTACTAATTATAGTGTATGGGAGGGATTTTGCAATTAGCCTCTTTTTTTCTTGTTTACTATAGTTTTCTAGATTATTACTAGTGGATAATAACTCCGCAATATCTTTCAATTTATTTAGTACTATATTTATTCTCAATAAATGTGCTCCTAAAAAATCATCTTCAATTTGACCACCCTCTTCTCCATTTTCAATCCTAGATAGATAATTTAGTCCTTGATTATCTTTACTTAGTTTGACCATGATTTTAAAATTGAATATATGACCATGTATAGTTGTCTATTCACTAATTATTTAAGCAGTTCATGATTGGTATAGAAAATAAATAGTTTTTCCAAAAGATAGTATCCAAATTTTTGTAGAGCAAAAACTATTTCTAGTGCTTCTCTCTCTGTTATAGTATAATTTCTCTTAGCTACCACAAGCCTACTACTTGAAAATGCAACTAGATGATCTTTCCTTCCTCTTGGTTGTGTTAATACTACACCTATTGATGTATCTGATGCATCTACATGCATTTGAAATGGTTGTGTCCAATTTGGAAATATCAAAATGGGATCTCCTACTATTTTATTTTCTAGTATATCAAATAATTGTTGACACTTATTTGTCCACTCAAATTTCTTATTATTTTCTTCTTTATAAGTTTTTCAATTAGTCCAAAAATAGATACATAGTTTCTAAGGAATTTGTGGTAGTAACTAGTATATCCCAAAAATGTTTTTATTTTTTAACATTCTTTAGAGGGGGTAAATTCAAAATTATGGTAATTTTAAGGGAGTCCACCATCATCCATTTTTCACAAATAATATGTCCCATTAAAGTACCAAATGGGGTAGCAAATATGCATTTATTTAAATTTAGTGTAATTCTAAGACTAACATCTTTTAAACGTCAACCTCAATGTCTAGATATGATCCTTCAACATTTAGTAAACTATCCAATCATCTAAATATACTTCTAAGAAGTCATGAAGTTTCTAAAATTTTGCTAAAAATTATAAGTGCATTCTTTAGTCCAAATGGTATTACTATGTACATGAAGGATCCCCATTTAGTGGCAATATAGCCATAAGCTGGTCTTCTTCCTTTATCTTCACCTAGTGATACCCTAAGAATCCATCAACAAATTAGTATACTTCTCTACCAACAACATTTTCAATACTTATTCTATAAAGGGGGTTAGAAATGGATCATGAATGTATGCTTTGTTAAGTTCCCGAAAGTCTACACATATCCTTATCTCTCCAATGTTTTTATTCTATACGACCATGGGACTAATACATTATGCATTTTCTACTAATTTAATAATTCCTTTAGCAATTATTTTATCTATTTCATTTTTTACTTTTACTTTTAGATTTAGATTTAACTAGTAAGGTCTTAAATACTTTTACAATTTGGCATTATGCTATAATTAAATCCTCATTACTCCAACTTCTTCTTTCATGCCTTTTAATTCTATAAAATTTATTGGAAATAGATCTTCATATTCCTTTAGTATTTCTGCTATTTTAGTACTTTTTCACCCCAATAGTCTACAATTTTAGCCTTTTTTGTTCATCTTCCTTAACTACATTTTCTTCTTTTATTTTTAATGGTTAATAAAAATATTGACTTTTATCTTCATTTTTATCTACTACCCCTCTCATCTTCACCTATTTGAACATCTAGATTCTTAGGGTCATCTTATTCTTCTAAGGGATCTTTTCCTCCTTTCTTGACTAAATAGCATCATCTCTATGGTACCACAATTGTCTATGGCATCCATTCAATCATCTTTTTTTTTCTACCTCCTTGTGAGCTACCATTAATTCCTTTTTCCTCTCAAAATTTATTCTCACCTATTATGTCGATAAGGTTATTATTTCTTTAATTTTTCTTAATATATTATTTATATTATAATTTGGGTCCCAAAACTTAAAATTTTCATAAAAACTAGTTTTGATAACGTCCTAATATCTATTATTTTCCCTTAGATCTTGATGTATATACCACGCTCTTGCAATAGGGGTTGAATTTCAATAAAATAATTATATTACTAATCTTTTCTCTATATCTCCTATTGTATCCCAAATTTGTTAACAACTATTTATATATTTTTTTGGATCTCTAGTTCCATCATACTTATAATTTTCACCAATATCTCCTTCTTCCACATATCTATTCTTAATTAGAATTATTAAGGCTTTCCAAGTTGATATGTTTGGTTATGAGTATTCCACCACCTTGCAATGCTTAACACTAATGTATCATCTAATGCTTTCATTCTAAAATCTTCGTTACAAATGTTTTTTCCATGGTTTAGAGATAATTCAACAACTCCTCAAAACCCATCATTTATTATGACCCTAGTTTGGAACTAGTTAGAATCTTCATTGAAAAACAACCCTCGGGTTCTCCCTCATATAGGTTGAGCACCACTACTTCTAAGCCTCTCCTTTTCCACTACATCTACAATTTCTTCCATCTGAAGTTGTAAGTCATTCATACTTGTCAATCCCTCATATTCTTTTAACTGTTTCATTATTTTTGTCAAAAATTCTTTTGCAGTTTGAATTAGGGTTATGGAGCACTCCGGTTCTTCAATATTAATGAGTGTCATGGCCATTGAGCATCCTACTACCTCTATTCTAAGGGTTTCTTCAATTGCAACTCTCCTATTGTGCTTTATAACTGACTCTCACATCTTTTCTATCATTTTCTAGTACCTTTCTTCTCTTTCCTAGGTCTATTTAGCCCTTGTTTCATCTTATTTATTCTTCTCAACCATGATCATTTTCTAGCTCTCTTCTGATCCCATCTCAATTTTAGCAACAAGTTCTCTAACTTTCTTGTTATCTCCCTTTGCCATAAAATTTTTAATTGATTCTTATTCATCCTTAATATCTTTTTATCCATCTCAAGAGTCAAACTAAATTTGTCCTAGTCGTCATGTTCTTTTCTATCTCCCCCCATTCCATTGTCAGCCCCTAGATGCCTAACCCTCACCAAGGGTTAGCACCTAGTATGCACTACAACACATCTCAATTACTACAGTAATTGTCATTAATACTTCTTTCCTTGATAGTATTCTTTACTGCAAAGTTGTTTCCTTATTTGTGTATTTTTCTTCCTGTGCACCCACAAACTAGTGTCCCAACAATAAAACTAAATGTTTAAAATAAAATATAGGCCCAAGGTCTAGATTAATTATGTTAGAAAGTTAAACCCAGAGTGATGTAATAAGAAGAAAACCAAAATAGTTATGGTAGATAACCATATACACAACACAAAGATTAAGAAATATTCTATACATTCATATACACCATAAGACCAATGTATTCATCTATTCATGTCATATGTTCTTTATACAATGTACATTTTGCAAGCATAGATATATGCATCACATATGCTTAATTGATACTCCTATCTTGTTACATTCATATTTTTTCTACTTCTCTTCCATTTCTATTTTTTTGTCTCTCTTTTCTCATTTCATTGCATTATAATTGGATGCTCATATATAGCCTCTAGATATGTAAAGACATGTCCTTCTGTATATCTTTGTGTCTCAAGTATTTCCACAATGTCTTTCTTTATGCCTACTATGACTATAATTTGTTTTGTTCTATTTCTGGTTTCTTGTCTGCCAACACTTATCTTATAATCATCATCATTGATGTTATTTACTTGCCATGTAATTTTGCATGCCTTCTAGTGGCATGTGGCATTTTTATCTCCTATAAAATTCTTAACCAATGTAAGCATAAACTCATATACTATGATGAGATTTTGCATCTTGTCTTATTCTTACCATGCTTCCTTATCTAGTTGATCAATTAGACAATCCCAATATACACCACTTATTTATACAAAATGTCTAAATTCATACACAATTCTATCAAAAGTATGATTGAATTTCCTATCAAATATGTCCTCTACACTAATGTTGTCCTCCCTAATTCATTGCTTAAGAGTATGTTCTACAAAACCCCTCTAAATCCACATTATGACTTAATTAATTTTTCTATAAAAGCATATGCATGCAAGGTGGTACAGTAAGCACATAACTAGGCTCATCCCCATATGAGAGCACATATTCTACTTTAGTAGCTTTCATGGTAGGCTCAAAAATTAATTGTTGATCCTACAATACTCCTACCTACCTCCATTCACACTCAATCCTATTAGCACCATCTAGCACCTCTACATGATTTCCAATATCATCACTTCCTCTATGTGTAGTGTGACTTCCTAGATCAATTCACTTTAGTGTAACATGCCTCATTTTTAGTTTCTTTGTGAGTCTATGATGTTCTAATTTTGTGATAAAATTAGATAAGCTCTATTAACTTATGTTAAGGGTAAAGTTTTAATTAAACACATTTTGTGTATAATATGTGATTACAATACCATGGTTAATTATTAAAGGTTATTATATGGTTATATATTGTTCCTAACAATTCTACTAAGGTATGTGTGGCAAGATTATGTTGTGTGACAAGTATAGGTATTGGGGAAGGTGAACTAGGTCTTGGTGTTGAAGTATTCCAAGATAATCCATTTGTGTGGACAATTAATAATTAAACTAGATTAAAATAATTAATTAAAAGGAAATAAATAATTATTGATGTTTAATTATTTATTTGGTGATTAAAAACTAAATAACTAATAATAGTAAATAATTGTAGTGATGAATTATTTATTAATACATAGATTTGCATTTATTAATTATTTGTCTAGAAGGATAATTATATTTATTTCATTGTTGGAAAAAGAAGATAATATAAAGATTTATTATCTTTAGTTGTACAGAGAAAAGCATTTTTTAATTTCTAATATTTAATTATTAGGAATGTACATAATAGAAAAATATTATTTAATTGTGTTTTTTTATTTAGTTGAAATAATTATTTTTTAAAATAAGATTATCGTATTATCATAGATATTTTATGAGATAAGATTGAGAAAAGAAAAGGAAGAATCATTAAAAAGAAAAGAATTAATTTTATTTTAGATTCTTTTAGCTATCATTTTTTTATTATGAAATTTAGAAGAAGAAGATAGATTATTGAAGCTTCAAGATTTGCAAGAGCTTTCCATAAGGAATTGAAGAATTGTTATTGTGTTTTGATTATTTTCAAGTGCATCTTCATTGATTGTCAAATTGCTACAAGGATTGAGGTAGGATCCTTAACATGGAAGGCTATTTACTTTGGCTAATCAATGAATCTAGGATATTTTGATGAACATGAAGTTGTTCTTGATCATTATATAATTTTAAAGAAAAAATAATAGAGAAGTTTGAAGCAAAACAATTAGATTTCAGATTGTTCAAACTAGAAAGAAACTAGTTGTTGTAGATTGAAAGCTAGGGTTGCAAACCTAGTAAAATTTAGAACAATCCTATAATTTATGAAATTAAAACATAGATATGATTTTGGATTGAACCTATATGTTAGGATGAATCAAAATATATTTTTCATGATGAGTCTTCTATTATTGAAACTCTATTTTAAAATGATTTTTTAGAAGAAGTCATAAGCAGTGAAACTATGATGAGGAGAAAAACTACTCCATTGCGTTTTTAATAAATTTTGTTTTAGGAACTGAGTTTCTTCAAAAAAAAATTATTGAATATGCGCAAATTAGTTTTCTAAATCCTCACAAGAAATAAGTTATACCCAGATTCTCTATTATGAGATATGTATGAATTAGTGACTATCTATTTGTGTTGTTGTTTTGGGAATTATGTTTCTCATGTGATTATATTATTTTTTTAGAAAATTGTATTAAATGGAATTATTATTAAAATATTTATGGGATTTGTAGATATCTATGTTACCTTTCTAACACATTTTAAAAGTCAGAAAAAGGATATATTTTAAGAAAGTAATAACTTTTTTAATGAAAACTATTTTATGCAATTTAGATACAAATTGCTAGCATGAAAGTAATGATTCTAGTGTATGTGATCTCCCAATAGGGTTTGGTGAGTTTATACTTTTGTTGAAGTATGTTAAGTGTTATTTTATGTTGATATTATTTATGAGAGTGTGAGCATGAGTGTTTACACTTAAGTATAGTGACCTTGTCTTTGAGATCCTCTAGTGGATTTGTGTATGACAATTTTGATGTCATGGTTGCAATGTTTAACTTAAAATGTTATTTTGTATGGTTTCCTAACTTAACTTGGGTAGAGATAATCCCTATTATGTCGTAAAATGTCCCCCTAGGACTTTTACCTCCTAAGTTTAGCTCTCAGGTCCCTTGTTTTTCATCATGCATGTTAGAATTTACTCCCGAGACAAAATGGCCTGAAACCCATATCAAATGGGGCTTGAGGGACATTGTTGAGCCTTAACCCTAATCCAAAATAGGTCCTGGGGCAATGGCGTTCATACCATTGTCCTACCCTATTTTGGCAGGGTCCTGAATTTGAATGTCAGTTTTGTGACCATTAAAAGGTTTCTTTGCTAACATCTTAAGTTTGAATTACCAAATTTGTAGCGGGAATGCATATATAAGCATGTTTAGGACTTTATTTATAAAATAGATGGATAATGCGAACTTGTGATCTTATGTTAAGGATATTCAAGGCTTTCATGGTGCTACAGAGCAGACTTGTGTTGTTATTGTGTTTGTTTGTTGTAAATTTGGCTTCATCAATCCATCTCCTCATGGCATGAAGGAGTTTCATCTCCATGAGAGCTACACCTCTGAGGTGATATCTATTTGTGTTTGAATCAATTATTTATCAATTTATTTTTGTCTCTCTCTTGCAAAGATACACTTTCTTTATCAAACAACAGTGTTGGAAGGCTTGAATGCCATTCCGGGGCTTGACTGAGGCAAGCTCCTAAACACCACAACCCCCAACCCCTCTCCTTTTGATTGTAGGTGACAGGTATCAAATTGCAAAGAGTGGAGTTGTAGATGAGTGTTGCAGAGGATAAGGATTTCGAGTCTGACAAAAAGAAGAAGAAAAGAGCATAGTCAGAGCTTGGGTGCTAGTCCCTTTGCCCTTTGGGTTTGTAGAAGAAAAAATATCTAGAACAAGGATAATCAGTGGAAGGAGTCTAGAAACCCCCAAATAAAATATTGCATTGGGCTTGGGCACGAGTCCCTTTTCCCCCGACATTTTAGGATTCCAAACTTTGAAATCTAGTGTTTATTTGATCTTCATTTACCTTCTCTGTGTGTGAGCATTTGTTGGAATTTGTCTGTTTGTTTACAATTTTGCATAATTAAGGTTTTAAGCATAATTGGGCTTAAAATTAACAAGTTCCAAATTTTCCTATCATTACAAGTGACAACCAACTTGTAGGTGAATCCTCTTGTAGAAGTTGTGATTCAACTTGGTTAACTATCCTTGAATGTGTGTAGTGAAAGGAGGATTTAGGCATATCATTCATTAAACCCTCATCCCCCTTTTTCATATAAAACAATCCCTTTATTGGGATAGTGTTACTATGATGTACACTCTTTAATTAGGTGATGTACCTATTATCTTATGAGGTGTTGTATATGTAAGCATAAGTGGAAGTGTTTTATGTGCTTCACTACACCTAATGGTCTTGATTTATACTATGTATATCTTAGTTAGTATGTAAGTACCATGATTAGTATGGATTGAGAGAATGTAAGATGTCATGTGGGTGATTCCATCTTACATCATTTTCTCTAATCCTTGTCCAACACATTTTTAGACCTTCTCCCTTTAAGTATGACCATAAGAGATTAGCAGATGCTCTTCTCACCATAAACACATCACATTCATTCTAGTGCTCTAGATGGGCGAAGGGTTTCATAGGTTGTGCGGATGCACATGGTAAAAATGCACTAATTATGTTTCCCATTTCATCACTAGAGCTAGGAGATCTCTAATTAAGACCTATGACCCAACCAGAGATTTTTTTAGTGGCAAATATTCACCAATTGGCGAATATCGTAGATCGGCCAAGTTAGAATTGGCAAATAAATCACATCCAATAGGATGGTCAAATTGCCTAGATTTTACATATTATCAGTTGTATCCATATCCATTCACCATTGATTTATTTTATGAGAATCAGTGAAGTAAGATTTCGCCATAACAAACTACACATTTCAAATGGGCCGACTAATATTTTCTCTTGGAATCTCGGAAGCAAGTACTAAATCACCTATATATTTGCCAATACTATTAAAACAACATTGTGTATCGGGACACGTTTCTCCAACTCCATTAAACGGTCAATGCACGTGAGGACCCATTTCACCAACCCCATTAAATGGTCACTGTACGTGAGATCCCATTTCACCAATTAAAATTTACAAGTAGTTGATTATCAGGGGCCATTTCACCAATTTTCATGACACCTCTGTGCTAATCGTAGGGCCATATTCGCCTTGGAAATTACAATGTATGTAGTCCATCGAGGTTTGATTCGCCAACACTTAAATGTATTCCTTATATAATCACGCAGGATTCGCCAAATTTTTTAACATACCGTATAGAATTCCCGTGGAATTCACCAAATATGGATTGATTTAACTACAATCGAAACTTTGATTTATTCTTACACATTTTGTTCAGTTCTAAACTTGTGAGCTCTGGATTCAGATTTTAGAAGTTGGAGTTAGAACCTTGAAGTTGAATGTAGGCAAAGTTACAAACTTACAACACAAGCATTCCTGCATTAACGAATAGCAAGTCAGTGAAAACCTAAACTTATTTAAGGTGAGTAATCATTTCTTCATAGTATTAGTGTTATAAGATTTCTTTATCTCTTGTCCATTCTTGATTCAATCTTAAAGAAGATATTTAGTAGGGAATGGGATCTATATTCTATGAGTATGTCCTTCTTAAACAAGAAGACATTTTTTTCTATCTTTTATTCGAAGTGATAGATCAAGATGTCGAGCTGCAAGTGCGACAAGGGTAAGACTTCTTAGGGTGGTGAAGGGATTGGGAGGCCATCAAAACACTGAAAATGTGGAGTTAGTATATAGTCTTACTTTGGAACTGGCAATGTTTCTGATCCATCAAATCAAGATGGAGCTACATCATCAACTCTTGCACCAAATATTAATGAAGAATCCATTTGTAATACCTCGTGCCACCACCAAAAGGTGGGATTGCCATTGAGTCAAATGAGGATGGAAATACCATAGAAGATGTTCCAAGGGATACCCTAGTTATCCAAAATGAGGATGGCAATACCGCAGAAAATGTTCCAAGGGATACCCTGGTTAGCTAGAATGAGGATGGCAATACCACAGAAGATGTTCCAAGGGAAACCCTGGTTAGCCAGAATGAGGATGGCAATACCGCAAAAGATGTTCCAAGGGATACCCTGGTTAGCCAGATTGAGATAATTGACTTGGATGAAAAAGAAAATGCTAGCGCTATAGATGATATTGGCAAGAAGAAAAGAAAAGGCAAATCAAAAGATTCAAAACTAGGGTGCGAGTGGGAAATGTCAAAGAATTTTTAGCTTGATTGGGTGTCAAAGTACCCATTCATTGAACTAGTGGAGAAAGAAAACAAAGATGAACAACCAACAGAATGCAAGTGTATGATTTGTAGTTGGAAATGTAAAAGAGACAAGAAATTGCAGCTAAAGCTTGACACTATGGAAAAGCATATAGGTAAAGTTTATGAAAAACAAATCATAGACAAAAAGGAAACATCAGTAGTAAGATGGAAATTAAAGGAAGAATGTCATGTGAAGTATGCCGTGGAATATGATGAGCATAAGAAAAGAATGACGAAGCTTGCTCCAAGTGGAGGTACAATCAAGGCTCAATTTTGAAAAGCAATGGAAGGAGCACAACTGGCAAAAACTATTCAGATAAGTGTTGTTTTTCATATTTTGTCCAGAAAGCGTCCTATGACAGAATACCTAGAGTATAATAATTTATTATCTTTTTTGAGTGTTCTTCACTATCCTAGCACACATTGGTCAATAAAGGCTGGATGGGAATGGGCAAACTATCTCACTATGGTGGAAAGCAAGATTTAAAGGAGAATGTAAAAGAGTCAAACTTCATTGCATTATCTTTAGATGAAGTTACTGCGATAGATAATACTTCTTGGGTCTATATGCATGTGTATACTATAAAAGAACATGTCCTCCAAGCTCATCTACTCTATGTTCATAAAATGAAGGACAGTTCAACATCACAAAATCTGTTTGAACTAGTTAAGAAGTCTTTGAATGAAATTGCAGGTATGGATGACTTGACAATTGCAAAAAAGTTGGTGTGTAGGAGTTGATGGAGCTGCAGTAATGCAAGGTCATAGGACTGGTCTTCGCACAAATTACAAACTACTTGTGCACCATACATTATTGTCATTCACTGCATGGCCCACAGAATGAATTTAGCATTTAAAATTGTAAGCAAGTTTCCTATAGTATCAAAAGTTGAAAATCTAGTCCATGAGCTCCACGCATATTTCTGCAGAAGTCCCAAACATTTTGCGTAATTTCAAAATTTTGTTGAGCCTAGAATAACAGTAGGAAACAAGCTTCTAAAGGATGTTGATACCAGATGGATCTCCTTGCATGGACTAGCACAACGAGTTCTTTCAAAATATCCATCCTTGATTGGAATAATGTACGAGCATCACAACATAGTAGACAAAGATCCTGACCTATTACATAGGTTAAGCAATATAGAGACACTCTTAACTTTAGCTAGTCTTCTCCCCATGCTAGATGAAATGAACAATCTTGTGAAGAAAGCCCAAGATAGAACTATGTATATCTATGAGTATACCAAACTACGTAGAATGACATGCATGACCCTCGATAATCTATATCTAGATCTAACTTTTCAAAGCCCAAATTTTTTTAGGTGGCAGATAATTACAGATTTGAATCATCCTAAAAATTATTTACAGTTTAATGCAAGTGGGGAGTTATGTGCCTTTGTACGTGGATTTGAGATACCAATGCATAGTTGTAAGATGGTCACACGCTCTATCAAAGAAGTGCCTGTTAGAAAGGAAGATTTTGATGACATTGTTGAATCTGTTAGTAACAATTTGAAGGAAATTGCAAGCAATCTTTCAACAGAGATTTATAATCGATTCCCTCGAGAAGAAATACTTGATGCCATGTCTATTGTGTATCCTCAATTTTGGGTTCAAGGCCACCGAGATAGCCCAAGATTTTTTCATCAAAAAGTAACTACCTTGACTGCATACTTTTCAAAAAGTGCAGAATGCAATGGATAGACAATAGAAGGAATTATAGATGGAAATAAGCTTAGAGGACAATGTAGTCAGTTTGCAAGAAGTATGATAGACTAGTTTAATGCCATGGAGAATCCCTTCGAAGCGGGATCAATAACAAAGGCTTGGAAAAACTTGGGTCAGAGTGAAATATTGCATGATTTGATATCAGAATATTTCAAACTTGTTGATTTATGTCAAACAATGATATTGGGTTCGGTGGAAGATGAGAGAGTTTTCAGTGCATTGGGGTTTTTGAAATCAAAGATAACAAAAAAACTAGACAAGAATTTGGAAAATTTCTTGAGGATGTTAGGAAGTGCATCTAATGTCAAAAATTTTCCTTATGAAAGGGCACTTACAATCTGGAAGTCCATATGTGAAAGAAGAGGGTTGTGCAACACTTCAAGTTCAAACGCTGGTGGTGGTGGGACAAATGATAGTGACACAATGACTGATGAATTTGACTTTGAGACTCAGAATCAAGATGAAGAAAATGAAGACCAGACTCAGAATCAAGATGACTCTTTTTCTTTATCTGAACGTCAGTTTGAGGACCCTGACTCGATTTGGGAAATGGAAGTGAATTAGTAGTTTTTAGGTATTTATACTACATTTCATGAATCATATTCCAAAACTGTAGTTGATGATATTTTATATTCTATTCCTTGAAATTGTGAATCAAATTGAATACATTAACATATTATTAATTGTTTCATATTTTAATTGTGTCATACTGATAAGTTTTACATGTACTCAGTGATTCATCATTCAACTCAATGCTTAATATTTCCTTGCTAAAGTTGATTCGTGCATAAAACATAAAAAAAATTGCAATAAAGTAGAATTTTGGTTTTTGATTTGATATGTGATTCTGCATCATTTTTCACAGTTTATGAATTATTTTGATCAGTGCCTTATCTGCAACTGAGTTATAAAATGAAATATACTCCTACAACATACCATTCGATCTACTGGTTTAGGGTTTTTCTTCATTTCATACATAAACCTTGTTGGGTTTTTTCCAACTGATAGTTCCTAAGTTCCCCTACAAGGTAGCCATCTCTTATCAATAGGGTTCTCAAGCCAGAGGCCAACCATACAAGAGACAGACTCTAAATATCTCCTCTCCTTCTTCAGGCTCTACAAAACCTAGGGGGTATTCCCTATTCAATACCTATGAGATAAATCCTTGACTATAATTAGATATTGATACAAAGAAGATGAATCCTTTTTTATGAAGGCCAAAACTATAAGAAAAATGTAAAGGAGCTAGCTTTGGACCCTACTCCAGTTGTGCACCAAAGGATTTTGAACCTAATGTTGAATTAGGTCCAGACAATTGAGAGGGGGGGTGAATCCGTTGTCACACAATTTAATAATTTATTCTTCTTAATCTTCCTTTACAACTTAAAATCAAATCAATGATGTAAACATTTCAACATTAATCAATAACACATGAGCAGAAACATAAATAGTACACTTGACACCAAGATTTTTTATGTGGAAACCTGGTTAAGGGAAAAACCACGGTGGGGGTTAACCCACAAGGATTATACTCTATTAAAAGTATTACAATGGGGAATACACATGCATTCGGGCTCACTACCTACAAGAAAGAAGAGTTACAATAATTTTAAACTGATATTTGGTATCTATCAATGCTGGAGTTCAGTTCCAGTTAAGCATAGAAAATTGACTTGATACACTTCATCCTTACTGTCCTCCTCTTACCGCTCTGCTAGCATCTGAACTTTGATCTCTGCTTCTTTTCGCAATTACTCCATAGTCATAACACACACACCAAAATCATCCAATTACATCAGGTATATATATCCACAAAATGATCTACAATCATTTTACCAGTCGGCTTCAAGACCATTTACAACTTTGTAGAGTACTTTGCTCTGTCGGCTAGATCCATACATAATATGAGATGTGGATCAAAACTTGTACTCACAAATCATTAACCATGTCGGATACCATCACTGATTATAACACATTGCCCAATAAGCAACTTCTATACATCTGAAAATAGGATCATTCACAAGGTCAGCCAGTTCTTCTTCTGTTTGTTCTGTCAAACTAAAACCTAATACTCATAAGCTAATATCTTTTGAGTCCTTTATCTGCGGAGGACGAAACTCTAGATTTAGAGTGTCTTGACAATGCTTACAACTACCTCAGATCCACAGCAGACCATGCCTTTCAACCAGATAGATCCAAACCAAGATACCAGACCCTGTCACCTGCTCTGTTCCTCACTTAGACACATTCTGATTCTAACTTCTGGTGTGAACAAATTGTGTTATGCGATGATTGGGATGATCTTAGTTTCCATTAATGACAACACCTATCATGCCTAGCAGTGTCTCTTGCCAACAATCTCCCCCTTTGGCATTGATGGAAACACTTAGTGAAAAATGACTAAGTGTTGGAATAGCTCCCCCTTAGCTTGTGTTCCATACTGTTGTTCACACTACTTTCCGGTATTGTCCCTTAGCTGGATTCATCATTTTCACTGATCTTTACTCCCCCTTTGACATCAATGGCAAAGGGTGGGGTCCGCAAGCCAAAATTCTCCAAAAATTTGTATATAGGTCCTCATATGTACAACTAATCATTAATTTCTATTCACTTGAACTTGAGAATATCTGCAAAATTATTTTTCAATTGCACAAGTTCAAAGGCCCAAGTTCCCTTTATTCCATCCAAAATTGAGATGTGTCCACTCAACAAAAATGCATATGCTTCTGCCTTTGTCAGATCTGAAGGATTACTTGTCTGAAGTGCAATCTGAGCTTCTGATAAGGCTTTAAACATGGTTTCTAACTTGGGGGAAATCAATTCCCGGAGCTCACATATTCTCTTCATAATGTTAATTTTTTCTTTACCAAGCCTCTTTATCTCATATGTCAAGCTAATTACTTGGCATTCCTTACTTATAGGCGAAACTGTTAGAGGATCAAAAATTTGAGAAAGATTTGACAATTTATGTTCTTGCTCCTTTACCTTCTTCTCAATATCCTCACTAATTTTAGGCCATGATAGACATAATTTATACATATCTCTTCCATCATTTAAGGCATTCTGAATACTCCTTATGCTAATTCTGAGTATCGTCCTATCATTTCCTATTAGATTTTGTACTTCACTAAATTTATTATCCAGAAACTCTTTCCACACCTTTGCCTCTACAAATTTTTCAAAGGATTCAAAATGAGTATTTACAGAACTTACCAGATTTTTTAGATGTCCAGAGGGGGAAACAAATGGACTCTTCTGGTAGGAAGGCATTAACTTCTCCAAAATCTTGGTTGCAAGCCCCAGTAGCTCATTATCCTCCATATGGGATTTTAATAATTTTTCTCTAGCCTTTACTTGGGTGAATGATGTTATTTTCATCAATTGAATGGGAGAGAGGGCATCTTGATTGGTTAGACTTTGGAGTAGTTCAAGCTCATCAAGCTCAATCATCTCTTTTTCAAGAAGACTTTTCACTACATCTGCAGTGTCTCTTGCAATATTTTATGAATCATTCATTTGTTCATCAAAATTTTTAGCATCTATTTTAGGTGCTTCAACATTTGCACCATCTTCTTTTGCTTTGTCTTCTTGGTTTTCTTTCTTCTCTTCCTCTGCTTTATCATTTCTTGTATCACTTGCAAGTGAAATCTTTTCTCTGTCTTCACCACTCATTGCCTAATCTAGAGGGGTCTATATAGCAGCAATATCCTCTTCTTTTCTGGAAAGATCAGGTGGAAGAGTTTCTTCTGCATCAATTATTTTGTCTGTCATTTCTATGTCCTCTTGACTGACTTGTTCCTCTTCTGGAACAAAGGCTTCACAAAACTCAGATTGCTGCTTAGTGATGTTCTTTTCCTGAACTTCTCCAACATTCATATTTGATGAATCAAATCCAACATTAGTCTCTTTATAGATTAACTTAGGAGGATCTAAATTAACGCCTTGGTCAACAATTTCCTTGTTAATCTCTTCTTCTTCTTCAACTTGTTTCTCTGAAAAAATATAATATTTATTCTTGTCTAGGGCCTTTCTCAAAATTTAGTCTATTTCTTTTGTAATTTCCTCAGTTTTACCAAGAATTGGCTTGTTCATCTAAACCCTGCTTCTAAATTTTTCTTTAACTTCTCTAAGGATTTCATCTGCTTCTCTTCTAGTCATTACAAGACACAAAGTAGAAAGGACATACTCTCTGAATTCTAGATCTTTAGCCTTGGTTGTTTCTTTCCTCATTTCTAGTAACTTCCTTAAACCTTTAGGAAGTTCTTGTAAAATTTCCAATAGGGCTCTATTTAATTTGTTCAAGTATATGATAATGGCATCTTCCAAAATTTTCTTATTTGCTTGATCAAAATTATCATAGTAAATTCTCATAGGCTTTAAGTTTCCATGAACAGTGATTGTTTTTACAATTTCATCAATAGTCATTGCGACCTTAGCAGCTACTTGCTTTTTACCGGTCTTGATGCTTCCAGAAGGTTGGTCTTCAAAAGTCTTCGAAGTTCTGGCTTTCTTGGATTTTATTTCTTTGACTTCTTCATCTATCTCTGTATCCTCATCATCTTTTGTGCCCACACTCATTCTTATGGCTTTTGTTTTCTTTCTCTTACTTGCTTCACCGGATGGTCTGACTTTTGGTTTTGTAGTTTTAGGAGGAATAGAAGCAGCAGTAGAGCTTCTAGTAGTCCTTGAGGTGAAGGATGGTTCCACTAGAGCATCTTCTTGTTTCTTGTCATGTTTTTTTTATTTTTTAGCTTTCTCAATTCTTTCTCTATTCTGTTTCACTGCTAACTTGGTTAGGCCAATGCTCTCAACATACTTTTGAACTTGCCTCTACACTTTCCTCTTAGTCTCCAGTTGTCTGAGTTCCACATGCAATTTTAGACTCAGTTCCTTATAAGTTCCAAACCTTTCCACAGAGGTATCTTTAGGTGTGCTCAGAAGATACTGAGCATACATATCTAAAACTCTTTCATCCACCTCATAACCCATAGGCATTATCCAAACTGTCCTTGGTTCTACAGCTTCCATCAAGCACTGATCTATGTCAACCATGAAGCATGTCATTTTCATACTTCTCCACAATTGTTTTAGGGATTCTCTCCCTTGCTTGCATTAAACTTTGGAAGTTTTTGAAGTAGCCCCAAATGGTAGTCTTTTGGGCTTGAGAGTCACCAAGACTGAGAAGGTGATCTCTTATTTTCCATGCTATAGGCCTGTCAATTGTCTAATGCACACCTTGCATTCCAGGTACTTCATTCATAAAATAGAAGAACAAACATATAATCAAGGAACCATATTTGAAGGAATTTTTCCTATCTTTCTTTATTTTGCTCAGATTCTCAATCAATTGATTCTATAGTAGTTTGCAAAGTTAGTAATCAACATTCTCCTTTACTATTTGATAGGCTGCATATATTGCAGTTCCAGAGATAGAATTTTCCCTGCTGGAATGGTAAATCTTGTACCCAATCACCATGGAGGAAAATTTAACATCAGGTTCTATGATATCATTGATGGTCATTTCCCTTTTGTCAAACTTGGCACTGGTAGCTTTAGTCATTGTCTGGTTTTTCACAGCTTTCAGCATGGGTAATCCGCTGGAGGAATTTAACCCAGTTACAGTCTTGGTAACATCCTTTGTAATCTTAAATGGTTTCAATAGCCACATGAACTCATTATGTATTCAGCTTAATACATACCAAACCCATTCATTTTCATCAAATATTAGAAACCTAATGACTTGCAGAAAGTGTTTTCTTTCTAGGGCTTTGTATTCCGGTTTCAATTTATGGCTATCATCAGTTAAGTAGTTGTTGAGCAAATCCAAGAGTTTCAGGTTTCCAAATTCATCCATGTTACAGTGGATGTATGCCCTAATGTCTTCAACATGTAAAACCCCATATGGAACACCCAAAAAAGCACCTAGCGGTTTGACTTCAACAGATTTGTAAGGATGCTTCTTAAATTTGGGACGGGGCCTTTTAGTGACATCAACTACGAAAAGTTTAGCCATTTGCAGAGATTAAGAATTCAAGAGGTTTTGCAGAAAATAGAAATACCTTGTTCCGCAAGTTAGGGTTTTGCTTGAGGATCCTCTTCGCGCTTCAATTCTTGAGAATTCTCATCTTAGAGCTCATTCACTCCTTCACTTCTTGCTTTCTCCTGATGCAAAGTGATCTGTCTGGGGAATGAATGATCCTTTTATGCTCCACAACGCTTAATTTGTCTTTGTAATAAATGCTCTGCCCTAGTACATCCAGTTACTCTATTTGTTGAACAGTTTCTCATGAATTATTCCACAATTTTCCATATCCACCTTTTTTCTTTCAGAAATCCTTCCAAATGATCTGAAACAATCCAAGATCTCTTTTCTCACTATGCCAGATTCAAGCACTTACTGGCTGGGGGATTTTGATTTTTATTGCAGCTCCCCCTAAGCCAGAGCTCCTAATTTAATTCCCTGAGGAATTATCTACACCGGATTCCAGTACAAACCCATCACTATGGTTCACAATTGTTTTATTGACCCATGTCTCACTTGTTTCATTCTGGATCTCATTCTCTTCAATTTTTCTTTTACCTTTATCTTGTCTTTGCTCATCCAGTTTTCTATTCACCAGACCTCTTCTTTCATTAGTTCTACTTCTGTAGAATCTTGCAAAATGACTGGATCAGTTACAATGGAAGCACACAAATTTCTTTGCCCATTTGATTGATTTCCTCTTGATCTGTACTGATTGGCCATATGTCCAAATCTATGGCATGCAAAGCATTTGTCATTGAAAGAATTCCTATTTCCTCTATTTGATGAGTTATTCATTATCATACTTCTACATTCATTAGATTTATGACCATACCTCTTACAATTGAAGCATTGTCTGGAGAAGGATGGATTATTTTGATTTACTCTACTTCTGCATTGAGTGGCTTTATGACCAAATTTATTGCACTTGAAACAATTTCCATTGAAATATGGATACCTTTAAGCATTAGATTGTCTTATTGGAGTTCTTCTAGGTCTGTTTCTCTCATTCCTTGGTTGAGAGTTTCTTTGTCCAGATCCAGAGCTTTCACCTTTCTCTTTTCCAAGACCATTCTTGTCTTTAGCCCTTTTATGACCCTCAAGTATTGCTTCAAGTTTAGTTGAACTTATCTTAAACTTCTCCTTGTATTCATTTGCAACTTCTAGATCATGTCTGAGAATGACAATTTGTCTTTCAAGATCTCTTTCATTGTCTTTGCTTTCTTGTAGATTGGATTTTAGATGACCAACAATATTTGTAGCATTCATCAGTTCTTTCTCTTAGAGTTTGATTCAAATCTTCTTCAATCTTCTTCCTTTGCTTAATTTCTTTGGTAAACCTCATTGCCCCATATTCCATCTCAACTTTTAGAACAGCAACTTCTTTTGATAGCTTCTCACACTCCTTTGTCTTTTCTTCCAAGGCTTCATTCATGCCATTTTCTTCAGTTAAACTGGATAATTGTAGAAGTAGCTCCTTATTCCTTCCCAAAGACTTATTTAATTTATCTTTTAACATTTCAATGGTATCATCAGCATCCTTGATTTCATCTTTCAGATTAGATATTTCTTCTTTGGACTTATCAAGATCTTGTAGAGCCAACTGAAGTTGATCTTTGAGTGAACCCATTGAAAACTCTTTCCAAGATCTTTCCTCAAGCTATTAAGCTTCTTTTAAGAAACCTTGCTCTAATACCAATTGTTGAATTAGGTCTAGACAACTGAGAGAGGGGGGTGAATCAGTTGTCACACAATTTAACAATTTCTTTCTCTTAATCTTCCTTTACAACTTATAATCAAATCAATGATGTAAACATTTCAAAATTAATCAATAACACATGAGCAGAAACATAAATAGTACACTTGACACCAATATTTTTGACGTGGAAACCCAATTAAGGGAAAAACCATGGTGGGGGTTAACCCACAAAGATTTTACTCTATTAAAAGTATTAAAATGGGGAATGCACATGCATTCGGGCTCACTACCCAGAGTTCACTACTCAAAACAAGGCTCACTGCCTACAAGAAAGAAGAGTTACAATAATTTTGAACTAATATTTGGCATCTATCAATGCTAGAGTTTAGTTCCAGTTAAGCATAGAAAACTGACTTGATACACTTCATCCTTACTCTCCTCCTCTTACCGCTCTACTAGCATCTAAACTTTGATCTCTGCTTCTTTTTGCAGCTACTCCATAGTTGCAACACACACCAAAATCATCCAATTACATTGGGTATATATATCCACAAAATGATCTACAATCATTTTACTAGTCGGCTTCAAGAACATTTACAACTTTGTAGAGTACTCTGCTCTGTCGGCTAGATCCATACATAATATGAGATGTGGATCAAAACTTGCACTCACAAATCATTAATCATGTTGGCTACCATCACTGATTATCACACATTGCCCAATAAGCAACTTCTATACATCCAAAAATAGGATCATTCACAAGGTCAGCCAATTCTTCTTCTGTTTCTGTCAAACTAAAACCTGATACTCAGAAGCTAATATCTTTTGAGTCTTTCATCTGTGGAGGATGAAACTCTGGATTTAGTGTGTCTTGACAATGCTTACAACTACCTCGGATCGTAGCAGACCATGTCTTTCCACCGGATAGATCTGGACCAAGATAACGGACCCTATCACCTGCTCTATTCCTGACTACCTTGACTTAGACACATTATGATTTTAACTTTCGGTGTGAACAAATTGTGTTATACGAATGATTGGGATGATCTTAGTTACCATCAATGACAACACCTATCATGCCTAGCAGTGCTATCATGCCTAGTAGTGTCTCTTGCCAACACCTAAACTACTCCTAAAATCCTAAATGTTTATAAATGTTGTTCATTTTTTGTTTTATGCTTGGCTGCAAGACTTGGGTTTTAAATCATAAACTCAATACCAAATCTGACCGGTGCTTATCTCAGGGCATGGAGTCACATTGACGTATATGTGTGAATGACTTGCATAAACTAAACTAATAATCAAATTTCAAGGGGGTAATCAGTATCTGCCTTACAGATACCTCCCAAAATAGAGTATCATGTTAACTCTACTTACATATATCCCTACTGCAATACATTCTTCCCCATACTTAACCTAGAACATTTAATCTATCCCTTGAATAGAAGTAAAAGATTAAGCATGCAATATAAAACCTATATTCTAGAATCTTAGATAACCCTTAGTCATTAGATTCAAAAGAAGAACACATACAACCATGGAGACAGTTAACAGAATACATGCAAGAAGCATTTCTCATTTGTAATCAACATGAAACTAATAAAACTAAATGCAAAAATACATTCAACACATAACTCATAGACTTACAAGACAATAAATGAGACAACCCAACAGAACTTGTATTTTATTTACTCACCAAGAGTTTCCAAAATCTTCAACAACAACAAAAAAATGAGTAACACAGTTCTTTTAGAGACTAAGAACGTGTACTCAACATTAATTACAAAGTCACTTCATAGAATGTTCACTAGTAGAAAAATAGGAATAAATGACTAAAAAAACTACCAAAAATTGGTCATGTGACCATTAGTTTGGTCACATGACCATTGGTAGTTTATTGCCGGTCATTTATCTCGCAAGCAAATTTATGACTAAACATTAATTTAGTCATTAATTTGGTAGTATATTTAGTCATCAATTTGGTAGTATATTTAATCACCAATTTGGTAGTATATTTGGTAATTTGGTAATATATTTAGTCATCAATTTGGTAGTATATTTAGTCATTAATTTAGTCATTGATTGTTGTTAACTGGTCATTGATTAAAAAAATAATAAATGACTAAAAAAACTACTAAAAATTGTAGTCATTTATTTAGTTATGGTAGTCATTTATTTAGTCATTGTACTCATTTATTTAGTCATTGTAGTCATTTATTTTAGTCATGGTAGTCATTTATTTAGTCATTGTAGTCATTTATTTTAGTCACGGTAGTCATTTATTTAGTCATGGTTTAGTCATTTTTTTGGGTGAATTAGTGATTCAAGTTACAAATCAAATCTAACTTAATTAATCCTCAAAAATTTATGCATATAAACTTCAAGTCTCATAGATATTCAAATGTTGAGATAAGCACCATGAAATGAAGACTAAAATGCTTGAACAAATATTCTAAAAATTTATTTCATTAAGTCTCAATGGTTACATTCAATGTCTCACTGGCAAAGCAAAACCTCACTGGCTAAGTAGAAATCTCACTGATTTCAGCTTCACTAGCATCACTGGCAACTTGTCTCATTGACTGTCTTACATCATTTATTGAACATTCATCTCAGCTCATTTACATCATTTATTAAACATTTATAAAATGTGTTTATCCTTATTCAAAAAAACATTATCTCAGCTCATGCACTGTTAAACAGTGAATTTGTATAAGAGCATTTCACATTCAAACTCTTCCTTGCTGGTATTCACCTTTCACCTTCCAAGCTTCATCCTTTTGTGAATTTGATACATTTTGTGTACCATCAAAAGCCTACAAATCAAAAAAAGGTGAAAAAACAATAACACCATTAGGTAGTTTAATTTCTTTTATTTGTCAAAAATGCAAAATTACAAGGGTAAACGACAAGTTCTAGCTAAATTTTTATCTGAGGGAAAAACAAAGTTCCAGTAATGACTTCAGTGATGAACACATAAAAAATTAAAAGAGATAAACAAGGAGTTTGTGTACAGTCCTTAGAGACTATTTTTCTTTAGGAAAAGTTTTGAAAACATAGAAACTCAAAAGCTCTTGATAGATATTTTGAAGCATTCCAAAGTATCCAAACCATACTTATTCCTGTATAAAGCATATTTCCCAGATTTTTGTTTTTAAATGTGGCTTTTCCTACATCTTTTATTTTTTTCTCCATACCTATCACTACTGGTAGTGGGAACCATGTTAGGAATAGTAACTTTTTTAGAACAATTTTTTGATTAACAACATTCAAATTCAATCCAATGAAAACATGGAAATTGGAACCTCATATCATAATAATCCCCAAAAAGCCTAGTAACCCATTCGTTCTATGTTAACTCTGAATTTGACCTATTCAAACATAGACACTCTCCACTTTGTAAAGATGGACATCTGACAGCATTATTACCCTTGTATTTAATTTTTTTTGTAATTGGTTTAGTGCATTCAAACAATGCATCCTTTGTCATTCACTTCTTCTTGAATAAAGTCAAAAAGAATAGCCCATTCATCCAATAATATCCAAAGCTTCAAAACTCACAAAGGACACAAATTATAGAGGAAGTGCATAGACAACTGTAATAGTGCTCTTGTTCCTAATGCTTTGTGTGTTGATTTTGATAACTTCTTTCAAATTTGCATTGCACTACCAATGAGAATTTTTTAGCAGAGCAATCTCCTGTCTGTCTTTTGTCACATATGGAGGTTCTATTTGTGGCTACCGGTTAAAACAATACTCCATATCTGAATCATATAAAGGTGTTATTTGGAAGAAAAGTAAAAATGAACATACTCTCTTAAAAATGGTTTGTATCAATTTTTATTTGGATTAAGTTGCAGGATATGTTTCAAGACTCTCTAACATGGGGCCTATTGGAAAATTCTCTACTAGTTGACATTCACCAAAAATTGTGAAGAAGGGTAAAACAAAATTATGTAAGCCAATTTGGATAAGGGTCTTCCAGAAATAATTCATCAACATAGCTAACTATAAGCACTGCCATACAAAATTATAATTCTCACTAGGCAAGGACCCAACAAAGCTAAAGATGGGAAAGTATGACTCATCCTCACAATGAAAAAAATTAGAGGATATATATTCTTTAAAAATAAGATATTTCTCATTACATAAAAATTCCACTTAATATACATCAAAATGAACATAATATGGAGCAAAAAGGGAACTACTATTGTAATTAGGATATGTTCACAGCTACACTTCTCCAATTTGCTTATTTTCAATAAAAAATTACATAAATACTATTCTCCACATAGTAGATTCCTTAAGAAAATGCTCACCATTTTCTAATGATAAAATGTATAGTATGTTAACAAATTCACCACAATTTACAAATATTATTAGCACATACTATATTCTTCCTCAAGTATTAACCTAAAATACATTTATTACTATTTTTAAATGGAAATCCTCATGTACTATTCTACACTAATAGAAAAGTTTTATCAGTTAAGATTTTATCGTACTATAATAGACCGCACGTGTCAATTGAAAAGTAACTCATGAATCTCAGACATAGATACATGCTTATCAACATCTCATCTAGGTTGTCATGGCTTATCAACAAATTGAGAGCTTAAGCTCACCCACTTGCTGTAATTTGATACATGACCCAGAAAGTACCAGAACTAAATTCTTAGGAAAAAAGAGAAGCCGAGAATGATAAGAGTAAGAAAATAATAAGGAGATGAAACAAAATAGGTTAAGGTTTTGAGCCTTTCTGAGTTAGGGTCTACCTTTAGGGTTTCAACAAGAAGTAACACATGCATACAATCACTCACATGCTGCACTATGATGAAATTTTAAATGCCCCACATGCTACAGTACGATGAAATTTTAAGCGCCTCGTTCTACTCCAATCATTCACAACAAAAAAGAGAAGCTGGGACTGATAAGAGTAAGAAAATAAAAAGGAAATGAAACAAAATAGGTTAGGGTTTTGAGGGAGCTCTCCAGATCTGAGCGAATCTAACAACCAAAACCAAATTGGATAACTCATAAATTTTCACTAGTAAAGAGTATAATAAATGGTTTTCAAGTGAGTTGTGATCCAAATTACTTGAAGAAGAGTTGCAGTGCCTCCATTTGGATCTCCAGTGCCAAAAGTCCATGCATCACGATGGTTACCCAGCAAAACATACCTGCTTCTTACCAAATTTAGACTTTGCTTGTTTATAAGAACCCCCAATTTTGTGAAAATTAGTCCACTGCTCAAATCAAAAAATGAATTTGACATACCTGTCAGGCTCCTCTAAACCTTTGATGATATCGAACACATTTCAAATTGGGGCAATGGTATGATTCAACTGTTACAAACACACAAATAGTTCAAATTGGGGGAAATTTGCGGATGTTGAAATGGAAGCCAAACGAATGTTGATGTTTTACCTTGTAGTGAAGATTCAGAATGGCAGGTCCTCCACCAAGGTAATAAGCCGGCACATCTAGAACACCATGCCAATTGGGAGGAGCAAGTGGGCCATTTAGGGATTCCATTCCATCTGGTTCTAGCAAGCATCATAAAGCCTCCCCTTCCTGCCCGATTCGATTCCAGGTCTCGGGGAACAACTGACCGAGTTAGGGTTTGCCTTTAGGGTTTCAACAAGAAGCAACACATGGACGCCAAAAGTGAAATGAAAATTTTGGTGCCCATATAGTTAAAATAGGTTAGGGTGAAATGAATTTGGCGCCCATATTATGAAATATATTATAATATTATATTATTATATATTTAATATAAATATTATATTATAATATTTATATTAAATATATAATAATATTATATTATATTATAAATGCTATATTATATTATAATATAAATATTATATTGTATTATAATATTATATTATATTATAATATAATATTATATAATATATATTATATTATATAATAATATAATATTATATAATGCTATAATATTAAATATATTATTATATAATATCAAATACATTATAATATAAATATAATATTGTAATATTATTAATATACTATTATATAATATAATATTATATAATAAATATATTATATTGTATTGTATTGTAATATAATATATTATTATGATATTATATTATAATACAACCCACTCCTTCAATTCAAAATGTTTTTTAAATTATCCACTTTAATATCATATTGTCTAATTTTTATTTGTGTGACTAATTATTTAGTCATTTTTATTTGTGTATAAGTTATAAATTATACAACTTAAGTTATTAAATTATATAATTTAAATTAATTTAACTTAAATTATACTTGTGCATACTGGACTTGCAAAATTAAATAATTTATCAATATTATAGTATATTTAAAATTTTTATAATTAATAATTTTGTCTTTATTTTATTTGTATCTATCGAGTTTGTTTATTTTCTTGTCTTATTTTTAAATTTTTTTTGTATATTTCCTATTGTATGATTTGTCTTTTTTCTTCTTAGCCCTTTGTTCAATCCTTTCTCTCCCTTTATTCCTTTGGTCTAAGAGGACATTTATTCCCTTGCCTTGTATTGTCTTTGAATTCATGGATTATGATCAAATTGGAAAGAAGAAAGAATAGAGGAGTAATAGTCATTTATTTAGTCATTTTTATTTGTCTGACCAATTATTTAGTTGTGTTTTTTGCTCGATAACCAAATTAGTCATTTATAGCTATGTTGCAAAAAATTAGTAGAATTTTGGTCACGTGACTAAAAGTTTTAGTCACTTGGTCATTTATTTGCCATATTTCTACTAGTGGTTTGATACAATGCACCACCCTCTTTGGTTTTGGGAATATTTACTACAATAGAGAGAAGAAGAGAAAAAGTAGATAGACTTGGAGGATGTGCAACCACTTGAAGGAGATTTGCCTCATTAATGCAGGGGAGGTGGTGGTTGGCCTTTCCTTTCAATCATGCAGGCCCATACTTTTCTGTCCATTCATTCTATGTCTTTTCATATGGCCACTAGAATGAGATTATCTCTACAATTCTGCCATTATGACTGATGTATCGGACATCCAACAAAATCTTCACTTACAAAATATTTCAAATTTTATCTCAACTATATGCAACTTGTCAAGTGCTAAACTCAAAATCTTCATAGTTGGATCGCCATCAATACAACAAGTAGGAATTACTTGGTAGGCATTTTCTTTTATTTATGTTTTCCACTTGTCTAAGTCTTTAGTTTGCCCATCACCTTCCAAAATATTTGGCACCCACTTTGTATCCATTTTTTCTATAGCTTGCTTCTTATCTACCAAAACTTTGTCCAGTCTTAATTGAAAGTTGGAAACATCCTCACAATGCTTCAACATATCTACTACCATTTTTAGCTCAAGAAGTGCCTGTGCATCAAACCTTGAGCAACTAAGGAGATCCTTGACTTCTCCAGTTTTTGGCAACCATCTTGTTTTCACAACTGAAAGCCTCTCCTTATCTGATTCATGCTTTTCATGCCAAGAGTTTGGTCACCCTGTTATGTATCAAATTTGTGACCATGTCCTTCACTGTACTCTTTTTCTCCTCCTCTAATTTCTTCACCTCTTCCTTCAGCTCTCTAATTTCAGTCAATAGAGGCTTTGTATCAAATGGGAAGGACTCTGCTGTTGGAATCACTAGTGGGGGAGCTGAAGTGCTAGCCCCTAATGACAATTGCTACTTTAGCCTGCTTATCTCTGCAACTGCCTGGGCATAATTGAGCTCTAGCTCATTGTGATCTTTCTACAACTTGTTGGTGACTGCTTCTGCAAATTGTGTAGTCTGGACATTCAAGCTTGTATCTTGGGGGGCAAGGGTGTCATATACCCTCTTTATTATCACATCTCCTACCAATCCCTCCAATTCAACCCTAGGCTTGTTATTGTTTGGGGCTAGAGCCCATATAGCCAATGTTTCAAACCTAGGATTGAAGGCTACACCAGAGAGAGCCTTATCTATCTATTCACTTATTATATCAGAATCTTCTCTGGTAATTGTGTCAAATGCAATTGCATCTAACAAGGTCCAATGAGGAAGAAGAAAGATGTTACTCTTTGCAACCAATGCCCTCCCCTCCTCTGGAGTCATTGCACTAATGGATTGATTGACTTCTTTTAAGACCCTTTGTGTTATGGCCTCATATTCAGTAGGGTCTACTCCACTCTTAGCATCTTCAATCCTTTTCTGAAACTCTTCACTTCTTAGTTTTAATACATAACTCCTAAATTCAGGAGTATTTATAAATTCATCATCCTCTAAAAATTTGTTGCAATCCATTACTCTAACATCTTCAATGTCTACAGTTTGGATTCTCATTGTTCTGATTGCCCTATTTTCAGGGGATGAATAGGGTCTTACTCTATTAGGTGAATTCACCTGATGGGTAGCTTCTTGTACATGTTCCCCTACCTCCCCTTCTAAATCTACCACTTCAAGTTCTTCAGGGCTTTCCAAATCAATAATTTTTGCTTTCTTGGCAGGGGAGGGGTCAATTGACTCCCTCTTGCCTGTATAACCTCTGCTAGAGCTGCTAGGTTGATATGTTGGTCTTTCTTCTCCTACAGGGGCAATAGCAATTAATCACTATGCATTTTCTAGCATCTTCTCAATTCTCTAAATGGGGTCTTGCACTTCTGAGATGGCACCTTGATATGCTACATTTATATTTTTTTCTCATTCTCTCACCTGCAATTATGGTATCCCACTTGATTCTCAAGTGATGGACCTCATCCATTGTAAAGCAGTTCTTGACAAGATCCTCATTCAAGTCAACTTGATGAGTATACCTTGGCCTTCCTTTGTTGACCCTTACCCTATTGATGAAGCCTTCAGGGTCAAAAATCCTTGGATGCTCTAAATACATCCCAAAACACTGCATTACTGAATAGATCTAATCGAGCCCACTCTTGTCAGTAATCAAAAAATCACTAAATCTGAGGGAAGAGGAAAAGAATGGGCCCTTCTTATGATGCCTCAGGTGCTCCTTGTCTAAATCATTCAATTGTCTAATGATTTCTAAGAATGCCACTCTTTTAGGCACATATTTAGGCAAGATATGGGGTGGGGTCTAACATCCATAGACCCTAATACAAGTAGTGTGCTCATGAAAGAACTAGTCACCCCAATTGTGGTCAATCCCCAAATGAGGGGTCCTATCCAAAGGCCTTAGGAAATCCAGTACATCTGGGTGTAACCTCTCACCCTCTTGCTACAGGAAACCAAGTATCCTTCTCACAAAATACTCTTCAAAAATTACATAATCTGTGGTAGTGCAATGCATATCTAGCATACAAGTCCATACCTGCATTGGCAACATATTTCCCTAAGCATCTGTCATTTTGACATGCAAGTTATGGTACCACATCCCAGATAAAGAAAATAGAAGCATGTGACATAGCATGGAGTACCATGTGAATTCAACATGGACATCCGGCTTAGACAGATTGTTCTTAATTTCTGTCATCTGTTTGTGCATCTTGTCAACAATGTAAGTGGCATTATCATATGGCTCTTTGGGATCCTGACTTTGAATGTCTACTTCCATCATCATTAGAGCAATGGGCATATTATTCAAGGCATCCTTGCCCAATACCTAGCACAAACTATGATAAGTCCTGACAAAGTAATCCATGAACATGCTACAATGAAAAGGCTCTTGTTCACTGGCTGAAATCTTCACTAATTTGTCATCTACACCCTTTGGCCTGTGCTTGGCCAGGTTATACTCCCTATAAACATGTTTGACAGTTTGATATTTCTTCTTCAAAGAAGCTAGGTCAATTGGCTTCTTAGCCACAAGGTCCAAGTTGAATACAGAGGCAATGTATCCTTTGGTCTCAAGTTTAATCATTTTTGTGCCATTTCCTGCTATGATCATCCTTTTAGCAAGATCATATCTCATTGCTATTACCCTAACTAGGTCAGGGTTAGGGAAAACATTGGAGAAAATAAGCTTGGCTAGATCAAATTGTCAGGCATGACAGACGAGAGCCTTATAATCCATTCTTCTATGCCAATGTTTAAACATGATCCAACCAGGAATAGGCAGAATAGCATCTCTACAGTTGTAGCAATAATCAAGAAATTTATCATCGGGCCCACCTGGACCATGAAGATTTAAAGCTCTTCTAGTAGAACCTGGAAGCTAGATCATAAGATCCTCATCTAAGTCATGCTTAGAAGTGGAGGGCTGGCTAGCTTGACTCATTTTTTCAAACTTATTCTAGCAAGCTAGGGGTTTGTTTACAAACAATTATCTACCTCCTTAATCAAGAAGACAACTTAAAAATATGCAGAAAGAATGAACTTATTGGTTTGAAACTTGCAGAATCCTAAATTTTTGCTCTTCACCCACTTGAGAATTCTCCGTGCACCTGAAATTTGTATGTGCTTGAAGAACTAATGTGCAAAGCCCTAACTTTTCTTCCTTTTTAAGATTCACAACATAGCTTCTACTGCATTAATGGAGGTAACCTCGGCTATTACCTTTCGTTTGTGCCACAGGGTGCCTTCAATATTCACCATAAAAGTTTAAACCTACATCGTTGATTTGAATTCATTCCTACAAGATCCATGGCCATCATTCACCCGCGAGATTTGAAAATCTTGATCATCATGTTTGAAAAGTCTTCGACCAATCAGGATGAGCCACATAGGATGTACATTCATTGTTGACCGCATGACCTCTTATCCTTGCCTGGACGCGTGGCACCACCCCGTGGCATCGCAGTTGACAGTGGGCCACCACTTTACCTACCTTACACGGGCACAATAAAGCCCACACGCATCCCTCTTTTATTCACCTCTGAACTCCTTCGTAAAACAGGGCCACGTGTTGCCATCTCATGACCGCGCGGTGAAGAGTCCTTCCTGCAAGATGACAAAGTGCAACCGTTAAATCAAGACTTTCCCTCAGACCAGTTTTATAAATACATCTGGCAACATATGGTTGGCAAGCGCAAGATTCCTAATGCAATGGGACGTAAGCATAGATTCTTATGACAGGTGTCTCCATGTTGCGGCTGCATAGCAGGGTGGTGACATCAATAATGATGCACTGTGATGTTGCGATTTTCACTTTATTAAACTTTATAACTTACGGGAAACTTAAGATATAGATTTAATTTTTCACGGGCCATAGAAGGTACAACCTAGAACATGGGGCTGGTCACCTAACAAGTATAAAGGTTTAAAGTCATAACTTAAGGGACCAGAAACCTACCACAAGCAGTCAACAGAGAATTAGGAATAAAGTGCATGAGATTAGCGATCTAGGTTCAATAGATTTCTTCAAAGGGAAAAGACTTATAATTTTTCAAACCTAAAACCCTAAACCCTAAGGGGACCACCAAACCTAACCTTTTAGCCTTTTGCGTTATAATTTTAAGTTGACTTGTTACCATTGGTTACCGGTCATCCAAGTTCACACTTAAGCCATCAAACCCGTCATGTATTTAAGGGAAAATGGGGAAAAATACATGAAGAATAGGCTTAAAACCCTAAACTTAAGCAGGTGCCACCACAGTGATTCATCTCTCAACTCAATGGCAATGCTTAATAACATATTAACAATAGTAGCATATACAACAATTAACATCAAGAATCATTGAATGTGTATCTAGTAGTTGAAACCAGAGTTTTTATTCAATTGATAAAATAAATAATATAAATAATTGAACATCAACACATTACTGAATTTGAGTTTTCTATTGATTTTCAAATGAAGGAATACATAGAGGCAATGTAAAATCTTGCTCAAAGACAACTCTGCACAGAGCTGAGTTGGAACTTGGAAACTCATATTATCAATATCAAATCATTGTAACAACTTTTTTAGCAAATTCCATTGTTCAGGTGGTGGAATTGTCATTTCTTCTAGTTGATGTTGTCTGACTTGAATTTTTGTTAACAATGTATGATCAAATTTCAATTTGGATCCTGACTTGAATGTTTCAGCCAAAGGTACATTCAAGATTATCAGTGGTTTGATGCAATCCAAAAAGTTTGCCTCATCTAGGTTATGAGGAAACTAGTCCAAATTAATCTTCCTCACACCCTCCATCTTCTTTCTGAAATTATCCTTTCCAATGAATCGCTCATTTGTGTCAAAATCCTATGGAAAACCAAGCTTTGTCAAGTTCCTTACCTTTTCATCCTCCTTAATCTTTATTGCGGCCTCAATCACAAATTCTGTTGTTTCACACATTTTTGAACACTTTTGAATGATAGATGTCACCTTCATTGAATCTTCAATCTGATTAGTAATGCCTTTTTAAATCAATTCATTGTCACTGGCTTTGTAGAATGTTTCTAGAACTTGATTTATAGATTTCTCTTCTGCCTACAGTTGCACATTTTTGTTGTCCATTAAATATTTGTTTAGCTTATTATGATGTAGTCTCATGGCATCAAGCAATTGAAACAATTCACACAAATGATCAATCCTCTGCATTATTTCCTCCCAGATCTTTTGTTTCATGTGCTTCATTGTTTGTCTACAAAATTCAGTTAACTTATTTTGACAAGATTTTACTTCATTTTTTGCTTCCATAAGCTCTGCGGCCAATGTTTCATTTTTTTCTTTCTTTCTCTAATTTTTGTTCCTACTGTTCATTTGCTTTCCCAATGCTTTGTCTTAATTTTTCTGTAGTGGATTTTTCCTCATCATATTTCTTTTTGCTCTCATCTAACCTTTGCTTCAATCCATTCAATTCCACCTCTGTTTGTTTATCCTCTTTGCTTGTTGATGTAGAGGCGGATTTTTTTATTCTTTTTTCTAATTCATTGCTCTTGTTATCTATTGCTTTCCTCTTTGCTTTCTCATTTGCTAAGTCTACCTATAATTTTTCTATTTGATTCTGCAACTTTTTTTCTCTCTCTATCATGCTTTAGCAATGATGTGTACACCAATTCATTGTTCTTCTTTGATATATTAATTTTGTCAATATTTTTTAATCCAGAAAAATCAAATTGCAAACTGTTCACCTGAAATTTAGATCAATCCATCTGATTTTCTGGTTTATTTTGAATTTTGGGAACAACAATTGTGTACTCCATGATTTCTGAATTTGTGTCAAATGTGGGTAATATCATGGTTGTTGTAGGCTCTGAAGTTACAACAGACACACTCTCCATCAGTTGCTTCTTTTCTTTTTTATACAATTCTGATTTCTTTTTAAACTCTTGAATGTAATCAAAACTTGGGGACGCGGGAATAAGGGAATGCTTGAATGGTGAAGGAATAGGAGTACTTGCAATTTCTATTGCAGCCACACTAACTGGGGGAGTGCCTAGAAATAATTCCTTTGTAGTGGAACTGGTAGTTGGACTTGGACCTGTCGTAATCCTTTGTCTTTTCTATATCCCTTGATCATTAAGTGTTTGTGTGGTATCTTGTATTGGTTTCCTCTTGTGTGTAATTTGTTGTTGGACCTGTTGTTGTAGCTCATGTTGACTAAGTTCTCCACCAGTGGTAGTGTCAGTCATACTAGGTTCTCCACCATGGGCATGTCCAAGTTGTGATTGCATCTAACCATGAGGATTAGGATTTGAAGTTGTAACAAAATGAATTCTTTCAATTGTACTTGTATGCCCTTGGTCTATTTTATCAACTGATTCAGTTCCAAGGCCTCGTTCATCAACTGGTTTTCTGGTGACTACATCTATTGGGTTCTAAATGTCTTGTCCTTGGGACCCCAAACCACCACCTTGATAACCCATATTTTCAGCTATGGCTGCTCTTGAAATATATGTTTCTTTTTGTGGCCTAACTTAAACCAAGTTTGAAATTACTTTGTTCATCCCTATCATCATCAGGTTCATCATCACTATCAGTTTCTTCATCTTCATGTTCATTGGGATGCTCTATATTCCACAATTTGCAAAACTCTTCATCTTCATCAATTTTTCCATACTTTGCAACAGTTCTTGGTTCACCTAGCTCCTTCCTCATAGACCAAAATGCAGTAATTTTTTATTTTGACCAATATTTGTTTGTAACAGACTCATCTCGAGAATCTAGCATTTTTTCTCTAATAAATGGTTTATCACTTTTTCCATAAAAATTGTTGTACCTCCTTATTTCATTCTTTGCTAGTGCTCCTATATTTTGGTGCAATGCCATAATTTCTACTGACAATTGTTTAAAAGAAATACCTTTCTCAATAGTAGTTTTCTCCATTGTTATTTTGACCTCATCCTAGGAATCCTTGTTTCTCAAGTTTTCAAGCAAGGGTTTACTTTGATGTTGAATTCTACTTGTAGCATTCCTATTGGCCACAATCATTGTTTTAATGGTGTCACATGGATCATACTGCCAGTAACAGATGGTATCAAAATTAAAATATTTCAAAAAATCAAGTGCCACCTTAAATGATTTTCTCTCCAATGGGAACCCTCCACATGAAACAGGTAAATAAGGAAATAAGGTCTTCTATTGCTAACCGGCAAAGTGTAGTTCATCAATACTCTGCATTTGACTTACATATTCCAATGCAAAAACCCTTTTTGTCACATGTTTTAGAAGTTTGTATGGCTCTACTCCTAATCCATAAAATCTTAGCACATTGTATTCTTCTAATAAGTACCAATCATCCAATTGTATTTCTTTTCCTAGTTGAATGAAATCTCTACATGATATAGGCAATCTAGGCATTGGACTATTTGTAATTGCTTGATGCAATGGAGCCAAAAAGTAGTCTACAAAATGATTGTAGTTCCTTAGAGAATCATGCATCCTTATCTTAGTGGTCCAATCATATATTGGAGCCATTTTATTTTCCTCAGCATTACTACAAGGCTGAATCTGAAGCTTGTTCGTCTGAAACATTCCACTAAATTTGAATAGAAAAACATAGCACAAGTAGGTTGTGAACCTAAATATCTTGGTGGAACCTCCTTTAATCATTAAAAATTGTTTATGCATGGATTCTACAATGCGCTCAATAAATTTATATTTGACATGTACACCAATACCATAATAGATATTATATACCATTTCAAGGAGGCTTGCATCCACTTCCCAATTGCTATCCAGTCCGAGGCAAAACGCTAGCATGGAAATAGTATCCTGAGCCCATGATTTAAAAATTTGCAAAGGATAAGGAGGCTTATGGTTACTTTTCAACTTGTTTTTTTCTTCAACTATTTTATTTAGGAAAACATTTTTGTCCCTTTCATCCGCTACTTCATAATCACTAGCAAGCTTTTCTAGGTCAATGTGGACGTCTCCATATTTTTCGGTTGTAAACCCCAACACTTTTCCAAATTCTTTTGCATTAATGGATAAAATTTCTACTTTGATATCCTTATTTACAATTGTTCTTTTGTTATCATCATAATTGTGGGCACATACCATGATAAATTCTGGGCAAGGGAAAACCTCATGTAACATCATGTGCCCTAATCCAGTTACCCACGGTGCATTGATACTATTAACTTGCTTTTTCTTAGCAGCCTTATTCTCACATGAAAATCTAAGTTTTGAAGTAAGTTTACCATAGATGTTACGATCATAAATATCATGGTATTCATCAGTCAAACCTGAGGTTTTAAGCAATTCAAAATAATCTATTTTTCTATCAGAACTTACTCTGCCTTTCCCAAAAACTTTGTCTGGTCTGCTAGTGGTGGTAGACATGCTTATACAATGTGAAATTGTGAATTACCGCTTACGTCCTCCTTAATTTTTCTTAAGTCTCTCAACCCTAAACCCAAAGTTTGACAAAATAAGATTTTAAGAAACAATGAAACATAGCCTGGGAATTCAGTCTTTTGTCTTACCAGCTTTGTTCTTGTTGGAAGTGGCACTGCAATGAGCAATCTGAAATCTCCCTGGTGCACTGTAATTAGCAATTTGAAATCTCCTCATGTACTGACCCTCTCACTTAAAAATAAAATCACTTATCAATAGAAAGTTTGTTTTTTTTATAAAGTAAAAAAACATTAAAGTGAATGAAATGTCAAGTCATTGTGTTGTTTCTGGACTACACAATTAGTACATGGCTGACAGTTGTCTTGCATTGACAGCTCATAGTAATTTCTAAACCGTTGATCTTTGTAAATCTAATGATTATAGGGTTATTTCAGAGATTTAAGCTCGAAAGCCTAGCACTCTGTGCATTTCATTTCGTAATGCAACTACAACCATCCATCAAATGTTCATCGAACGGTCGAGTAATTTATGATATAAACAATTTATAATGTAATTTGTCAATTTGCTAGCAACTTTCTTTTTTCATTTGTATTGATTTATTTTTAAAATCTGCATGCAAATATTTTTATGTTTTAAATCTGCAAAGTGGCCTTCAAGCGAGTATTCAATTGATATTAATTCAAAAAATTCTTATAGTTGGGGGATAGCTACACCGCTAGCATATTCTTACAAAAATTCCCATGTATTACATATATTACATCAAAATTACATAGCAAAAATAAAAAAACTGGCTAAGGGAAACCATAGGAATCATCAGTTTCCACCAGGTCTGTGAAGTACAACACCCATTTCATATTCAGCTCCATGTTGAGAGCTCGAGTGCGCCTTAGAAAATTCTGACCGATGGTGGCCGAGTAACGATGGTAGGTGAGGGCCCCATCTGTCATGTTGAGAAGAAAGGGAAGCCGAAGAACCACCACACCCATCTCTACCCCAAAACCACCAATGATAGGTTAGAAGACCGCAAAATCCCCACACCCATCTCTACCCCAATTACCACCTCCAAATCATTACCCAAAAAATTTGGCTTGAAAATTTCTCGCAACAGAACGAGAATATCCACCTTCACACCTCCAAGGTCTAGTAATGATGCCAAAAACCAAGAAGCTATGTCAAAATTCACTCTGTATATGTTCCTATCTATTAAGAAATCCCTCCCAAGCACCATTTTCATAGCTTCCAACTCCAGGAAGCGCAAACGGGCATTTCTGTGAGGCTTCGTTATCGCTTTAAGCCTCGGGTTTGTGATGAAACCCAAGAAAGCAATTTGCCTTTGCAGCACTATAAGGCAAATTGGCATATCCATTTTCTTTGTTAAGCTAGCTTCAATCTTTGGTATGATAAAGTGTTGTTGGGCTCCATTGGCGCTCAACTTCAAAGCTTTAGCATATCTTTCCAAGCATGCCAATATTTAAGTGATATGATATCCATTCAAGTGAATTTAATCTGCATGCAAATATTTATACTTGATTTGACTTAAGTCTATAGAGTTTCCAAACTATGTTCCACATATGCAATATCGTGGTACCTTTATGTTCCACGTATGCAATCTAGTTTAGGGTTTTAGGTCCATAAAATTGCAAGTCTTTACCTTTATAAGCCTAAGTCCCTAGGTCTCATGTGCTTTATCTTTTAAATCCCTGTTGAACGCTTGTAGTAAGTCCTCGGTTACTTAAGTTATAACTTGACGCATTTATGTTTGTTAGATGATCGGCCCCATGTCCTAAGTTTACCCTTTATAACCCGTGAAATATTAAATCTATGTCCTAAGTCTTCGTAAGGGTATAAAGTGTTATGTAGAGTATTTCGCAACATCACAGTGCATCATAGATGACATCATCATCTCTTTGTGCGACTGCGACAAGGCGACACCTGTCAAGGGCTTACAACCCCTTGATCAAAGATCCCAGACCGATGAACCGTATGCTGCCAGGTGTCAACCTAAGAAGTCATCTGCAGGGAGCTTAAATCTAACGGTTGCGCAAGCTCACAAGGGAATCTTGCCAGAAAGGAATCTTTGTTGCGCGGTCATGAGATAGCGACACGTGGCCTCATCTTAATAAAGAGATGAAAAGAAAATGAAAAGGAGACGCATGGAGGCTTTAGCGCACCTGCGCAAGGTAGGTAAGTGGTGGGCCATTTTTGGTTGCGATGTCGTGAAATGATGCCACGTGTCTATATTAGACAAAAGATGATGCAGTCAGCTAGCTTTAATCTTTAGTATGAGAAAGCATTGTTGGGCTCCATTAAATAAAGCCAGGCTTCATTAATGGCACTCCACTTCAAAGCTTTGAGATATCTTTCCAAGCGTGCTAATATTTAAGTGATATGATGTATCTGTTCAAGTGAATTTAATCTGCATGCAAATATTTATACTTGATTTGACTTAAGTATATAGATAATATTTGATTTGACTTAAGTCTCTTAGGGCTACTTCAAAATATTTGCTAAAGCATTTAAAAAGTGGACCTTGCTAGGTTAACTCGTTCCCCACCAAGTGGTGACCGACAAGTCTAGGTAAACAACACAATTTTGATGGCTCAGGTTTCAACTTAGATAACCGACAACCGGAGATAGCAAGTCAACATAAGATTATGCAGAGGGTTTCTCATATGAAATGTCACCCATTGATATTTGGAAATCTAATGGTTCAAGTGTTATTCCAGAGGTTTGAAGTTGAAGGTCTAATGTTTCAGACATTTTCTTTCGGAATGCAACTACAGTCGTCCATCAAAAATTCATCGAACGATCGTCTATTATATTAATTTGTGCTGACATCTTGCTTTAGACATAATAAATATGTTGACACTTGTCCCCATTCCGGACACTTTATGAAGAAATTTGGATGTGTGGAAAATTTGTCCTGGAATAGAACAATATGTAACATTTGATATTTTTGCCACACTGTATGATTTTTTATTGGCATAACAATTTATTTCGCCAATTAATTTTTTATTGGTTTGAAACTATATTTAATTCACCAATGATTTTTTTAATTGGTTTAAAAATTGGTTTAATTTTCCAATGAAAATATATTTTTTGGTTTGAAATTAGATTTTAATCGCCAGCAAAAATATTTTTTTATTTAGAAAACAGGTTTAATTCACCCACAAAAATATTTTACTGGTTTGAAAATAGGTTTTAATTCACCAGTAAAAATATTTAATTGATTTGAAAATAGGTTTTAATTGCCAATGAAAATATTTTATTGGTTTTTAAAAAATTACAATTCACCAGGATTTTCCATAGACCTCTAGCGATTACAAAAGATTTGCCAAATAAGATTATTTTTTTTCCGGAAAAACAAAAAAATTGCCAATAAAATTAATATTTTTCTCGGGAAGTATACACGAATCGCTAGGTTTATACACCTTCTCTGGGGGGGGGGGGTTCTTAAAGCTATCCCTGGACCCAACTTGGTATACCATATCATCAGATGGTGATCCACCAGATGGTGGGGTGCTTTGTGTTTACTATATGGTTAGATTACTTACTTATATGATATTGACCTATATATGTACTTTATTGATTGGAAATGTCTGCCTTAATGTGGTATGGGACTTTAAGGCAGATGTCTTGGTTGTGATCTTTGAACTTGTGTTCTTGTATTTGAACTTTAAGGCAAATGTCTTGGTTGTGATCTTTGAAATTGTGTTCTTGTATTTGAACTTTAAGGTTGAGGCCTTGGTTGGGATTTTGTGTTGTATTCTTAAATGTATGATGTGCTTTTGTCTATATTAGATGCTAGAAAGGATGTGTTGATGTGCATTGAGAAACTATTTCCATTTATTTAAAATGGTTAGATCTATGGTTTCATGTATATGCTTATGTGTTAATTAAGAAATGAACTAAATAAGATAATCACTAGTATTATATTATACCACACTTTTGGATTATGGATGGTGCTTCTTCACCTTGACTAATGGATGGGAAGGAAAGGGACATCTTCATGGTGGGTTCAATTCCTTCCCTGATTAGCAATAGAAGAATGAGAGTTTGGAGGATTAGCTTCCAGACTTGAGCTTGGAGTTCTTCAAATATTATTCATGATGTACATTGTATATGGACATTTGTATTTGTGGTGGTTGTTTTACAACTTATTGTATTCATTGTTATTGATGAGGGTTGTAGTATTGACCCACTGTATATATTGATTATGTAATGATGTTATTTCATTGATGATTTCTAGATATATACTTGGAAGACCTTCATCTTATTTAAAATGTACTTGAGATCTACTTAATGTTATGATTATTATATCTGATGAGTGGAAGTTATATATTGTGTTGATCTTACTGGTTATCACTTGCAAGCTTTACACTTTTTTACATAATAATGTTTTGTGGAAGTTTATGGAAGTTGATCTTGTACCCTTTTGTTAGCATTGGGTTGTTTGTCTTGGTTAATACTTAAGAAATTTTGAGGTTACACTCTGGAGGTTGTTACATTTAGATGCAACAGTCGTAACCTCTTGCTTCTGGTTCCACCATTCTCTATGCTTTTCCTTAGAACTATTGACCTCCATACTTGACTCAAGCAACATTGAGTATGAACAAGTCACTCCCTTCACCATGCACCTAGATATATGGTAGAAAATTACTCCATATCAAGGGTCTTAATGTGTTACTCCATTAAGATAATCTTGACCCAAATAGCTAACTACTTCAATTGCACCAAACATGATTTAAAAACTTATCAAGCACCTCTTCAACTAAGCTATAAGTAGACATTGCAAACTAAACAACATAGAAATCATTAACACCCCTGATAAAGGTATTACTGATGCAAATAAACATTATATTCAAGTCTTGTAGTCGTGTGAGGTTCTCTATTGTCCACTCTATCTCCCTCATGTACTTAGTCTTTCACTACTTTATCTATGTCCAAATCAAATTAAAAATGTGTTCTAGAAACTCAACCCAAGACTTCTCGTCTAAAGGATCAAATAGTTTGTTCTCATGTTACTCCCTAATCCTTGCACCCATAAGTATTTGCACATATAAACTCCTCTACTTTCCTAGTTAACCACTTGTGAATGTTTGCATGCATCACTTACCAAGGCATCACTAAAATACAACATGCAAATATTAAGAGAATTCTAGCAATGAAATGAAAATATTTGCCATAACACTACATGTGCAATTCACTTAATATAAACACTTGTAGTGACTCCCATATACTAGCATAACAATCTGTAATTTCTTACTTGAAGCATGCTTGAGTCCTTCACTCTTTGCTTGACCTATGCACTATTCAAAAAAACTATTGCAATTATAAACTCACAAGAAAATATGTTCACAAGGTATAAACAAAAAATAGGTAGACCTTCACTGCTTTCATTCATTAATAATAATCAATTACATTTATGGGGTTTATATAGGTGCTTATTCCCTATGCCAACTCAATTTATAATAGGACTATTTTGCATTAATATATGTTTAGTGCATGCTTTTCTATAAAGCTAACTATCAATCCTATCTTGCAATTTCTTAAAAACATCATTCACTCAAATATATCCTTCCAAAATGTCTATCATTGTCATTGCATGATTTATTCTAAATCTAGTGTGTACTTATCCTCTCATATTATTGGTGCATGATTATAATATTCAAAACATGATATATGATATTTCTAGCACCAACATTCTCCTAGTCAAATAATATGTTCTATATCAAAACACAATTACATACAAAACATAGAAAAAAGAAAAACAAGACAAAACTAAAAACTAAAAATTGAAAGAAAACCATCTCAAGAAGCATCTTTGATCAAACTTGAAAGATCTAGTGCAACTTGAAGAACTTATGCATCAAAAATTATGTCAATTACATGCAACTAGCAGTCATTCACCCCTCCAAACCCTTACATCAACACTGTGTCTAATCACATCATCTTATAGATGTTCAATTCAATGAAGCTAGTGATAAATATCTTCAAATGCCACTTACAATTCTATAGACTTAACAGCCATGTGTTTAACTTGTATGTGCAACTTTTAAGCCATGTCCTAAAGTTCCACTATATCTATGTCCCACTAGCTAGCAATGCATAGAATAAGTGCTTTAAGTTTTGCACTGATACTCTCTATTTCACCATCCAACATATACTATGTGAGAAGATCAGCTAGAAATAAATTTAACTTGGTATTTAATGCATCAAAGCTTGTAATCCACTATGGCCAACTAGTGGAACATACAAACACTTGAAATGCAAAAACCAAGTCCTAATTAAAACTACATTATGCTCCAACTTTCACTAAGTGGTCTTCCAATATAGACTCACATGCATCTACTACTGTTTTCTTTTCCTCCATCGTCCTTTCAATTCTGGCCTCCAAAAATGTGTGTTCTTCTATAAATTTCTACAAAGCCTTAGCCTTCTCTACTCCTCTTTCAATGCACTTAACCTTAGCCTTCCCTTGCACCTCAAGATCTTTAGTGGTTTATTTAGGAGTAGGGAGAGGTAATATTATTTTATACAATGCATCAATCTATGCTATAATGGAATTTGCAAGTGCAACTGCTTGCATGCCCTATAAGCTAAAATGTATGGACATGCTCCAAAAATTTATTGTTGTAGGTCATTGAGGTGCACAACTATTGATAGGTCCAATTCATAAAGTTCTTGATGTTTCTTTCAAAAAACCTCTATCATTGCATCATCCACTACATAATATGATTTCATTGTCTTAAAGATGAGATGGATTGTATCTACCTATGTATTTGTTGTTTGACCATTCTCATGTATTTTCCATTCTTCTTCTTTCATAAAAGCAGTCTTGATCTAAGCCTATATAATTTTTGTAGTACTGACTTTTTTAATATTATTCATGCGGGTATAAGTACTAGAGATCAACCTTATATTCTTCCACATGTTGCTCAATCATGGATTCAAATTTTTCCTTTTGTGCAATTCCTTCCATCTATATTGCCGGTGGTGGTGACAATAATTAGGTTGTAGGTGCCTATACTAGAATTTTTGTATGTTGTTCCTTTTCTTGTAGCCCAAACATGTAGTGCATAGCTCCTAAACAACTATGAGGAGTCTAAAAAACCTACACGCTCTCTTTGAACCTGCATAGAACCAACAATCTATGTGCACCCAAACTATAAAATGTCATTTTACTTCTTAGTGTCAAGTTAGTGTTCTAATCCTTGTGTCTTACATTATTGTAACCCTCGTATATGCAACTGATGATCATGCACAAATTTATGCAATGTGTATTGATCCAAGAACGGATCTAGTTTTGTACTTCGTGGCATATTTATGGATAGCGGCCTACTTCTTTGACATGTGAGAAGGTTTGAGATGGTACAGGACATCTCAGAATAGTATTTGGTAGATGAGACATTTTTTTTGGTTTGGTTATGTTTACCATTGGCCTCATAAATGTAGTTTCATGTTGCAAGGGAAAAATAATGCTAAGATGGATTCAAAAATTGAATATGATTCCATACATGGATTCCTCTCAAAAGTTTGCAATTTAAAAAAAATAGCACCTTGTTTTGAGTTTGTATGCAAAAGTTATGGCTTCCACAAGAATTGTGTCAAAGAAGGAAACTAAAGCAACAAATTCATCATGTGAAGAGGTGAATTCAAATTTGGCTCAATTGTCATGAAAGTGGTGAATGATAAAATTCCCTTGTGAATTTGAAAATGCTATGAAATTTTTGGATTGGTAAAACAATGAATTCATTTTGTGCAACTATGTGTGCCTTTTAGCATTCCATAACTCAAGTTTTTTTATCTGTTCTTCTTTATTGATGGTCATTTTAGCTTCCAATGACTTGAGGTCTTTATATACAATGTTTAAATTGTAGTATGCATTGGTGAGAATTGTTTGGGGCATGTATCTCTTGTATTTGGGAGCATTTATTAGTCTTTTATGCTCATGTTCATGACTATCTTGTAGCAGAGGGCTGAGAGATTGTAGAAAGGTTTTGTAATTGGCCTTTTAAGAGTGTTACAAGCTCTTGAGCATGTTTATAGACTATGATCAATTGTAACAAAGCCATTTTGGATTACACAAGTGAGATTTCTCACACTTTCAGTGGAGTTGTAACTCACAAGGGGTTTCTCCACATTTCTTTCTTGTCTAGACTTTTTATTGGTATTGTCTATAATATTCTAATTTCATGCTACTAATTTAGTTATCATGAAATAATTATTGTCATTTATTGCTCTTATAAACTATCTCAATTCAAATTCCATGAATAGGTGATTATGCATCATGAGTATCCTCCCTAATTTATGGGTCGTGCAACCACCTATACCTATATATGCCTATGTCTTTTTTTGTCTTGTATAAAAAATTTGCCAAATTTTTCACAAAAATGGAAACTATACCAAGTTAAAAATATACTACTTACAAATGTTGAAATCAAATTGATTACTAAAATTAAACTACTACAACTACATACTAGCTACCCAAACCTCATTGCCATTTTGCATACAATGACGAAGAAGGGCACAACATCTTGAAGTATGGCTTAAGATGACTTCCAATAACCATGCCTTATAATGGAATTCCATCCAATGTCTCCCACTTTACTCCACCATGCATTGTCATGTCCCAAATAATAAAGGGTCCCAGGGAGGTCTAACCTTCAACTTCTCAAGGTAATTTTAGAACTGACTATCTTATAAGAATACCATCTTGTTGGCCTCATAATCTTTGTGCTTTATATAGTGGTAATCGTGTATCTTCTACCATTATTTTTCTCTATGTTAGCTCAACTTTCGTAAAATTATTTTCTCCTCTGTGTTCAAGTTCAAAAATCCGCATGAGTAGTGACACCCATTTTCCCATGTGCATCACCTACATAATGCACCTAGTAGATATCAAAAACACCATTCATGTTGTTGTTTCTTTCCCAAGCACTAGCTAAAATGTTGTGTGCCCAATCAACTTATTGGATGTTGTTTGGTAATCCTACAACATTGTTGGGACATGCTCATCCCAATCCTTCCTACTAACATCACAATTTTTTAGCCATATGTTACTTAGAACATATTTTAAAGCTTCAACTGTAGCATTGGCTTATGGGTGGCATGATGTACTTTTATGATGTTACACCATAAACTTACATAGCAAAATCTAAACTATCTTAGCAATGAAATGTGAGCCTTGGTCACTCATCAAAATCAATAAATAACCAAATCTAGTGATTACTTTTTAAGATGAAGTGTGCAAACATTTCTATTGTACAATTTGTAGTAGGTACAACTTTAACCCATTTGGTTAGGTAGTCAATGGTCATAATGATGTCACATATACCACTATTGTGTGCAATGAGGTGGTTCAGTCCCACAAAATTAATAGCACATTTCTCAAATGGTTATTGCATTTCCATGAGTGTAAGTGTCATTTCATCTCTCCTATTTAGTTTCCCATCCCTCTAATCAATGTCACAACTACATACATAATCATGCACATCATTTTTTATGGTTGGCCAAAAAAGACCTGCTTGTGAAACCCCATGTGCAGTTGCATGACCTTGATAGTGTCCACCTATGTATTCTTCATGGAATTCGTACACCATTGAAATACGCTCATGCTTAGGGACACAACTACATAAAGCTTCATCTAGGCCCATAGTGCAAACTTACCCATTGATTAACTAATACAATGCTACATGCACCATTGGTTGTTTCCTTATGAGGTTGAATATGAGGGAGGTGCCTACCTTGACATTCAATATGTTGCAATCTCCTCCATTCCATCTAGTATAACCTCAAACCTGAATATTGTGCATATGATAAACCATCTTCAATTGATGAGGTTCTTTTCTTTCCTAAGTAAACCACAATCTTGGATAAACCATCTTCAATTGTGGTTTACTTAAGGCAAGATTGACATGATTCTTTCCTATGTAAACCACAATCTTGAAATTGAACTCTTGAAAAAGAATTAGCCAAGTGCAAACTCACCCATGCAAGACTAATTTGCTCATCAAATATGTCAGGGCCTAATTGTTAGTGAAAAACATGAATGGTGTGGCGAGAAAGCACTAATGACACTTTTGAAGTGTACACTATTACCAATGTGTAATGATCATTCGTAGTATATTTTCTCTTAGTAGCTATCAATTTTTAACTAACAAAGTAAATTTGATGATCCACATTCCAATCTCCAAGTTATGCAAGAATTGTGCCAATAGTAGTACCTCACACATCCATGTGAACATGGAATGGGTTGTTCTAGTTTGAAAACTATAAAATTGGTGCAATGGCCAATTTATCATTTAATGTTTGAAAGGTCTATCAATGTTGTTATATATAGAAATATTTTAATCCTTTCCTAGCAGTTCCTCAAGAGTAGATAAATGTGTGCATATTTCTTAATGAAATTTCAATAGTAGCCTCATAGGAGGTCTCTAGTACTTCCAATTATAAGATCACTGCTACTCTCACTCAATCTACCAATATCCCATCCTTGCATATGACATGACCTACAAGTCCAACAATGGGATCATAAAAGCACTATTTTAGATTGAGCATAATTTTCAACTAGTGACATCTTTCAAACATTAGATGCAATGATTTAATATGATATGGTACTATTCCATAGATTGTCCAATAATCAAGGTGTACCTACAAAAAGTCATGGATAAAGTGAATGTGCTTAGCACAATGTGTGAAAATATTGTCTAAGTGTTCTTCATCCCAAAGGGTATGAAATTAGGTGCAAAAATCCCCACTCAATATCACATGGTTTTCATCTTTTCCTCCTCAATCTGCACTTGATGACATCCAAAAAAATAGCTTTGAAGTTATATAGCTCTCATCCAATGAGATAATCACCCTATATCTGTCATTTTCAAAAGTCGTTGTCTTGATCTTGAATCTCACATATGCTCCAACCTCAAATCAAAATGGTCACCAAAGTAGTGAAAGAGTTATTTCTACCTTTGCCATCTCGATCACCTCAAAATCTACCTACAATATTAGCCCTTCAACACTAACCTCAAAAATCCATAGGACTCTCAAGGGGCATTCCCAAATATTATTGGCCATGTACAATATGTGTCGAGAAGGGCATAAAGTAGGTTGTCCCATTGCCACCCATGCCTCCTTAGTCAACACATTTACTTTTGAACACCTATCATTGATTACATAGTGTAGAAAATACCCATTCATCTATAAAGTTAAGAGTGTTTTAGTATCACACCTTGACTCACTTGTGTGTTATCTTATATGGATCAGTGTTCTCAATAGACTTTTCTCCTTGTACCTCCCATGCATCACCAACTATGATACTTTCTAGTAGAAGTTTGGGTCAAGGTAGAACTTCACCTTGGCACAATAAGCACAAAATAGCATACCATATATCAAGTTCTTCCTATAAATAGTCATGCTATGCAATGACTTCATATTGCACTTCTTGAAACATCTTCACAACATCCCAATACTCCTATTGTTGCATCGAATCTATTTTTTACACATAATCCTCCACTAGTGTAACTTTCCCCTATATTAGTTCACTACCTTTGGGTCTATCTATGCATGTGTACCATGTGAACGCCTAACCTATTGGTCTTCCTAAACCTAAGTTCCGGTTGTGGTAAGAATTTGCACTAGCATAGTTGGTGACACACCCTATTAAAATGGTGGCCTTCCCTTCTAAATCATATGGGATGCCTTCTTTAGGAAACCATATTCAAAACTTGTATGCCTCTAGACTCAAGTAGAGCATACACCACCTTCCAAGTGTTGGTATCATGTATGGAACTATTACATACCTCACACCAATATAGTTGATATAGATGCCATTTAATTTTTGCAACAAGGGACATGTCAACATCTCATGACCCTCATGGAAAATGGCATAGTCAAGTATGCACAGGGGTGGGGGAAATTGAGTTGTGTTAATAGCTTGAGCTCTCATCTTCAAGAAGTTAGTAATCATATGCCCCTCATTGTAGCACTTTGTGCATAAAAGTTTACATTGACATACAACCAATCCTATGAGATATTCATGTAGTTATCTTTCCATTTGTTTCTTCCAATCTAGCATTGGAGCCATAAGTCTAGGGTTCACCCAATGGTTCCAATTTGAGCACAACTTCCAAAGCTTCCTTATGTGTTGTAATTGCACGTGTCTCTTTGAGTTGTGTAGGTTTTTTAAACTTAATTCTATTTAGAGTTTGTGTCTACAACTCTGGCAATTTCCCAAATTGAGTCCCTACTTTAACATAAACCTAGTTGGTTGGAGACTCATTACCATGTGACATTGTGATGCCCAAGGGAAAAATTAGAACCATCATGGAACCACCTAGAGTGCACTAATCATTAGGGGGCAAAACATTAGTACAAAAGGCTCTAGATTTCATGGTACTTCATTATGGATTGGCATGAGACATAGATCCACTCAATTGTTCTAAATTAGTATTCTTTATGGCACTTCTCTAGCATGCAAGATTGTAGGGACCAATCATAACCCCGTCTTAGAAAGGTAGTCTGGCATGTAATCCAAGGAAGAAAATGTAGAGCCCAATTAGCCAATGAGAAGGATGAACTTGATTGGGAATCAAGCGAAGCATTTGTTATAATAAGTTATGCACATGGGAGGTTGTCCCTTTTCATTGGGATTATGCAACCAAATTTCCCAAAACGCACGCACGCACGCGCGATGAGCTTGATTGGGAAACAAGCAAAGCATTTATTATAATACATTATGACATGGTGGGTCATCCCTTTTCATTGGGATTATGTAACCAAATTTCTCAAAAGCCATATATATATAATGTAGAACCTAGTTATGAGAAGGCAAAGCATTTGTTATAATACGTTATGCACATGGGAGGTCATCCCTTTTCATTGGGATTATGCTACCAAATTTCTCAAAAGCCATGTATATATATGATGAACTTGATTGGGAATCAAGCAAAGCATTTATTATAATACATTATGCACATGATAGGTCATCCCTTTTCATTGGGATTATGCAACGAAATTTCTCAAAAGCAATACATATATACCTTTTGAGAATTTAGTTTATATATAAACATAAACCAAATTTCTCAATATATATATATATATATATATATATATATATATATATATATATATATATATATATATATATATATATATAACCTAGAAAAAACAATGAATAATGAAGATCTTTTGCATGAAAAGGGGTGCCACTTGAAGTGAGATCAAGATGAAGTCTATAGCTAGCTTGTAAATTGAGTGTTGAAGGCTTAAAGATGTAAATGTATAGCTTGGGTGACTTGATGTCATTCTGAAGATGAATAGAATGAGTATATTGTATTTAACTAATGTTCTTTATTTATTTATTTTGTTGTGCTAGTGATTCAATATGTAATTGGGATCTCCATCCCCAACTGCATCAAAAAATAGCTCAATGACACATTAGCTCAATTGGCTCCAAGAGAGACTTACAGAGTAAAATAGGTAGTGTAAGCCACCACAATTAACAACCTAGATGAGTATGGGCATGTGGCGAGCCAACAACTAGAGAAGCTAAAGTCTGTCATGTTTAACTTTCATACATATTCCAAGTCTTGGAGACTAAAGGACTACTTAAGGAACTTGGAGCAACTAGTTTGGAAGTAGTTGAATCCAAGGCACAATTAGCAAAGACAAATTTTCTTAACGAACTAGGGTAAATTTTTGGAGTTGATATATGAGCATAAGAGTATTCCTGTTTAGGAAAGTATTATAAACCGCCACATATCAAAAGAAGTAGGGCAAGCTACCACCATTGAAAAAGTGGATGAGTATAAACATGTGCTAAGCTAGCAACCGGAGAAGATATAGATTATCCTGGTTAACTTTCAGACACAAGGGATTGGAAATTCAGACATACTCTAAGGGCTTGGAAAGTAAAGGAATACCTAAGGCATTTCAAGCAATTGTTTTAGAAGTTGAATCCAAGACACAATTAGCAAAGGAATAATACTTCCTACGGAACTGGAAATTTTTTTAGAGATGTAAGGTATAAGGGTATTCTTTTTTACAAGACTATAATAAACCACCATAGAATTTTTTGCACTTTTAGAAACGACTTGTAGACATTTTATTGGTGGACCCACCAACACTTTGCCTTTGGAGGTTCAAGGTTCTTCATTGAATCGGCTTGAGAACAAGACAATGTTTTAAGTATAAGCATAATATTGGCAGGGTTCATCAAGGTCATTAAGTTAGAAGGTATCGTAGATGAACCCATCAATACCACATTGACAAAAGACTATTGCAAAAGATTGTGGTAAGATTTCTAGCACAAATACTTGTACGATAACACCAAAGGTGACACAATTTCCAAGAAAGTGACCTATCAAGAGTGGATGTGTCATGTGTATTTGTAAATTTATTAAGGCATATTACATGTCACGGATGCATGAAACATAGATGAGAGAAGAGAGAAGAGTATAGAGAGTATAGAGAGATTGAGTAAGTTAACTTGTTAAAGGTGTAAGAAGTGTATAAGAGATTGCATCAACAAAGATGTATCATTAAAATGCAATATACATAGGAGTTATGATGAGTAGATGTCTCTTTGTACTATGTTATTGTGTGAATGCATCCCCCATTCATTTTTTTGTTTAAAATTTGATAGCATTAACTCTAACCAAGGTTATAACATACTTAACTAAAAAATTTAAGCAATATTTTGTACTTTTTTTGTCTTAACATTTTTATTAATAGCTTTAACATATACATAGTTGCATTTGGCCCCAAAAGGGCAGAATACTACAAAATAAAGGATTTTGGATCCTTCAAAATCAGCTCAAACCTCTTATTTATACAATATATTAGGTATTTATTCGTTATTATTTAAAAGCAAAACTATAGTTAGAAAGCTCATGCGAGAACATGCAAAGTCCCAATCTTCAACAACTTTTGCTTCTATATCAATTGACTAGACTTGAAAAGTAAAACCCTAATTTTCTCCATCGATTGGCTTGTAAAAGTCCTTGATGTTAATTTTGACCTTTTGCACATTCTAACACTAGTCTTTGTTACTTTAGTTTAAGACCATTGATGTATATTTTGGCTCCTTGTTTTCTTGCAAGAACCTTATTTCATTTTTTCTCACACAAGATTATGAAACCCTCACCTTAAATCTTGAAGGTTCAAGCATCACACAATGCAATGCCACAACATCAAGATTTACATTCTATGGGCCTTGCTTGTCTCATTCCTCTTTGTAAAGCCCCAAATGAGCATTGTTCTATCATATGCCCTTGAAGTATCAAAGATTTGCATTGGCTTCTTTTCTTTTGTTATTTTAGGTTCATGTACCCCATCCTTGCTAATCTAGCCAATGGTTGTACTTCTCTTATTGTTTATTCTCTCTTTTACTACGTATCAAAGCTTTCCCTTAGCTTCTTGTTTTTTTTTTTTTTCTCATTTTAGGCTCATGGACCCCATCCTTGCTACACTAGCCAATGAGGTTGTATTTTTCTTGAAGCCTTAAAAAAATTTGCTCCAAACTCCATAGATTGTTTGATTTGCCAAGTAAACACCTGATTTCATAGTTACTATTGTTGATCGCATCATTGAAGAGGGGCACACCACCATTTTATTTGACCTCTTTGAGTTTTGATACTTGAACCTACTCTTTTAAATTTTGAAAGAGATCAACCATTCATGGACCTTTTTCAATTGTCAATGACTTGTCAATCATTGTACAAGTGTTACTCCTTCAAGCCTTTTTTATTTGATGATCCACACACATGTTCATTGCAAAGGCCATGCTCCTTAGACTTTATTGAAATGAATATTCTCAAACTTTGTGACACTTAGAACTTTAAAAATACAATTGACCTGTTAGTGCAACTCTTCCTGAAATAGTGGTTTTCAATCACTATACTTGAGATTAGTGGTTTAAAAATAAAATAAGAGTATTTTCAAAGTTCTTCCAGTGTGACACTTCTCAATTTCTTTAATTGAACAGTATAAAAAGCAATTATATTATACATTTATTGTTTTTTTTTTTTTTTTTTATCAAATTGAAAATATAGGTAAAGACGGCTCATGACACCACATGGTCCTTGTTATGGTTTGCACTTGATCAATAATAAGTACATTTAGGCAACTTAAATTTTGAAACTTAAAAAAAAAAGAGTCGATCTTTGAAAATTACAGTCCATACCTCGTCGAAACCAAGCCCTCGAAATGTAAGTTGAAAAACAAGTTCAACCAATTGACTTCTTTTTGAAAAATCATTTTGATTTATTTCGTTGCACTTATCAAATAAATGCCAAACAATTGAAACAAATCGACAATGTAAAAAGTATCAGTCTAATTTTGAAAATATAAATGTCATGGAATGGTTTAGTCAGCACATGCAAAGAAGCCTTCCAATAAAAAGCAGTGGGGCATTGTTGGATCTGTTTTGTGTAGCCTCAACCTATTTATATCTCCAATCAACTCACTAATAATTGTTAATATAAATGACATTTATAGTATTTTTCCCTGTAAATTGTTGTTAAAGCAATCTAATTAGGCTTCTTGTCCATTGATACAATCTTTTTTTAAAGTCCACGCAAAACATGAATACAAAGGACTATGAACGAGAGATTTATAATAAAACCTATAATTTCATTTACTTTTGAAGAACAGTTTTTCCATGTGTAGATGTTTGCGATAATGAAACATGGGTATATATCAATGTAGTTTCAACACTAACCATGAAAATGTGCAATAGAAAAGATACAAAAAAATGGAGAATAATAAGAACTAGAATCATAAATATCTAGATTTTCTTTTCAATTAAGCAGATTGTAGAAGACTTTCGGTTTCTTCCGTTCTTGATAGCATAAAGCCTGTAAACAACATTGAAGACATTAATATCAAATGTACTTCACTTTAAATGCTCCTCTACATAAATGGCATTACAACACTAAACCTACTAATAAAACGAAAGAATCATTTTGATTAATTACATGTTGTACATGAAATGAGTTTCTAAGTTACTCTATTTTCTATTTCTACAAGAATGTCAACGAATCGAATTAAGATAAAGGCCTAAATGTGACAGTCAACCTTGCTTGGCAATCATTTTTTTTATGACAGTTATCTACTCAATGGTGCCTTTAAAATACTATGACATACTTTAGTATTGCTCGGCACTTCCAACATATATTGTCGTTGGGGTTTGGTGTGGATAAAGGCTTGGAAGCCTTCATTAAAGTAAGCCGCAGCCTTTCCAAGTGTAGCCACAGCCCTATTTGGAGCATTTTCTATTGTTTTTGAGCTGGTCACCTAACTACACAGTTATCTGCTGTTCATATTGCTGATCAGATATTGTTGCTGCTGTTTGCAAAGACATATCAGCCATTCAAGGAGCGATTTACTTTCCCTCATCAGCACCATACCCAGTACAAGGGTCTTGGTATCTATGGAAGGTTGGAAGCTAGTTTTATCAATATATTAAGTCTGATTTTTTAATCAGCAAGTTCTGATTTTCATTATAAACATTTCAGTATCAATAAAGGCAGCCAACTGTTTGATAAAATGTCTCTATGCTAAAGGCAGCCAACTGTTTGATAAAATGTCTCTATGCTATCATTGAACAATTTGATCTGTAAAAGGTTGATTCATAGTCTGAATTCATAGTTGTGGCTGATCTCATGCATTACTTTCCAAAATACCCTATTATGAGTTGCATGCAAAGTGTTTGATGAAATGTCTGCATGTTAAGAAATCAGAAATATTGCAAGTTTGTTGACATATTTTGGTAAGGACAATACAGTGAATGAATCAGAGCAATGCATGATTTGTGATGACATTTGCAACAAATTAGCAAATATTCCATTCGGTATATTACACAAGAGGAAGAACAATCTCATACCCCACTCTCAAGGAGGTCCACTCCACAAAGACTGCTACCTAATAGGTATAACCCACCTGGTTTTCAAATGCATTCTACTTTATGCTTTGTCTTCACATGTGAACAGGTCTAGAGCTGTGGAGATGCTAGTTCTAAGGACTAATTTGAGAAGTACATGGAATGCTTTTGTTTTGCTTTGTCTATGTGTATGGATCTTGAGTTGTGGAATCAATTCTAAGGATGGGTTTAAGTCTTAAGAGATACAGGGCATGGTTAATGGTTATGGGCTTATTCTCTACATGTGTGAATGGATGTCGGTATGATCTTCTTCATGTTTGAGAAGCTTACGTCTTTTCAAATTTTTTGATTTGTTACTACTATGTTTAACCTTGGGGTTGAACTGTTCGATGTTGATAAGGCTTTTCTATATGGGGATTTGGAGTAGGAGATCTACTTTTCACAGTTAGAACACTATGTGATGTTGATAGAAAGACATGGTTTGCATGTATCTCTCTAAGGTCTGAGTTTCATCCTTGTATGCTTGATTCATATGTTATTGGAGTTGCAATTTGTGTAAGAGTTAATTAGATCATTATATTTGTTTCAAACCTATTGGTGACCGTTTGTTGTTATTTCACTCATTGCTTTTTTAGTAATATTATGGATGTGATTGGGACTCTTTAATCTCAATTTTCATGTGACATGAAGAACTTGGGAGACTCAAGATTGTCTTATTGTGTTAGTACCATGATCATTTTGCCTTGGAGTACTCCTCTATATGCAGTGTTGCAATTGGGGTTGATTTGGCATGAGGTGGTCAATTGTGTACCTCTTGTTCTTGGAAGACTATTGGTTTTGAGGACGTGTATTGTTGTGCCTTGGTGGGCTCTAAATCTCAAGTGGGAATCTAGGCATACATGGTTATCCGTGGTTCTATTAGTTTCAAATTGATGCTCCCGTGGAGGTGAGATTCTAATCATTTTGCCTTGGATCTCTTGGACCTTGCAATTTTGCAATTGAAGTGTGTTGGCATGAGATGATTTATTGCACATCTGTTGGTTTCAAATAGGTGCATCTTCATATTTGTTGAATATGAATCTTCATGGTTTTTTGAAGTTGGGCAGATTTGTTTGGTAAGCTTCATTTTACTATCATGTTTTATGTCTTTGCAATGTAAATATCAAGTGGGAGAATGTTAGAATTAGGTGTGCTATTCACCTTGCAACCCTCGTACAGCAATATTGTAATTTGTGCTAGGACTATAATGTTGGAAATATTATTTTGTGTCTCCAAAGATCATGGAATGGATCGCCCATCTAGTAGTTGGAGGCACATGTGGAATGGAATATTCTCTAGGACACTCGGCAATATTGGTTGTAAGGGGCATCATGTGGGAGGTTACATTGTAAGGCAACATGGGACACTTGGCATTTGTAAATGCATGAAATAGGAATCTATGATGGAGGATTATGTAAGACAATCATTGAGGAAATTACATGTTGACTTGTATCAAACAGGATGCTAGGATTTGGTTTTTGTCACCTTGTGGAGTTAGATAAGACTGTGCTTGTCTTGTTTTGTCCTTTTGTGGGGCTATTTTGTTCTATCAAGAAAAGGATGCCATTTTTGTGGGGGAGTAAGTATAACCTTATAGAAAGATTCTTGCAGCTCCCAAACACATGTTGTGTGAATCTCTTACGCAGTTTTGTAATACCACTTGGTGGTTTTGTGCCTTGCTTGATCTATATAAGCATGCACACGGGTAGTGGTATTGTATAGCAAGTGGAAGCATGCTTATGCTGCTAGAATCCTATGGATCTCCTCCAAGATTGAAAAGTGTTGAATCTATTGATCTCTTGTTGCTCTATGTTGTGACTTAGTAGTATGGTGATGGATGCATGGTTGCATGTGTTTGTGACAGGTTTCTAAAGCATCAAGATGTTGCTTAATTTTGAAGTGCATGTCACAGAGATCACGATTTTCTCTTGTAGAGCTTGGATAAAATTCCCACCATATGTAAACAGATTTTGATGTTAATATGATGAGCAGTACTTTAGGGGCTCGTGTTTTACTCAAAAGGGTTCTCCTAGGATATACCGGTGTCTAATATTGTGGGATATGCTTCCATTTCTTCTCCCTTTCATTCTTTGTACTGTCCCACTATAATTTTTATATATTTTTTTGATTTTTTTGGTGTTCTAGATGTGATCAAACTAAAATAATTTAATACATTCACAACTACAACAGTCTTGAACAATTCAAATTGAAATATAGTAACCTCAATTTACTTGATTAACCAACAGTTCTAAAAATGATTACAAATGTAGACATACATTGCAAATCTCAAAATTACATATAACTGATAATTACTCACTGAATTTCAATTTTGCACAACAAACTTGGAGGCAGTTGTGTTGATCACTAATATAGAAATCAGCTTGATAATGGGCTGTAGACTGTTTGAGTATTAATTGACCCCCTCCTACACAAATCTAGACCCCCTTCACCTCTATAATGTAATCACCTTTCTCTTAGATGCTATGGTCTATGAATGATGCTAACTGCTGATCAAAATATGCATGAACTGATCTTCAATAAAGTCGCAGAAGCTACAAAACAATGGAGACTTCATATACTATTCAAACTTGACGGCGAATTGCACTCATAGCCCACATGCACATGTGATGCAAGTGCATCCCAGGTTGCAGAGCAATCTTGCATCAACCAAAAAATATTTTCATTCTTTCTTTTCTTTCATTTTCAGTTGCAATTAAGTGATTTGCAGTTCATCATTTTGTACCGCATTTTCATATCAGAGCTCACGGAGCAAGATTTTGCTTCTATTCCATGTTAGCTACATCATATCAAGATTTCAAGTGATTTGGATTTGTTTCCTGAGAGCTATCGCTATCAGAAGATCATCAGCTTTCACAGAGCAGAGCATTCAGGTAGATAGTTGAGAGGAAAAGGTTTGCGGAGCACTTCCATGACTTGCGGAGCCAAATGAAACATCATACATGGCACATAAGGACCTGATAGACCTTCCTTGAGGTCCGCACCAAGTTTCATCCATTTGCAGATCAATACCATATGTTGTAGGCCGACCTACATGTTTCTACACGTTTCATCATTCATTGAAGATTGTAACCTCTTATGGCCAACGCGGAGGATTTTTATGAGCTTGAAGATGATATATATAGATCTATTAGATGCACTAGGAAGTCAGTTAGCAATTATGATAGTTTAGATAAGATCTTTTGTTCCGAGAAGGCACCTCACTGCCATATCTTTCATTTCTGTTGTAACCCGAAAAGCAGGCCTATGAGCCATTTGATTGAAGCCCGCATGTTGCCGGCATATGAGCATTGTAATTCTTTGATATATTGAGCATTTGAATTTTCCATTACATTCTATATTTGGGTTGTTTCCGTTGTGTTTACTCTAGCTGCATGGTTTGGATAGTTCATTCTTTGGACCCTCCTACCATGACTGCACCAACATGTGTGTGGACTAATGCAGATGATATCACAACGAATTCAACTGTGTTGTATGAAACGACCACCTTCCCACAATATTAGAAGACCCACAATCCTTTGTGTAATTGGCATTAGCCCCCACAGGAGGTTGTGGATTGTTGTTGCCAGCTTATAATCGCCCTTCCACAAATGTTATGCTACACCAAATGTGGGATTGCAGTTAGCATGGAGTGATACAAGATGCTCTAGGGTGCGATGATGTCAAACTCAACAACGACCACCTTAGTATGTCCTTCACTCCCCTTCTGGTGATGTGAAGCTAGGATCAAGGTTGCAAAATGGGCAGCAAACTGGTTCGGCTCATAGAATGGCTAGCATTCACAAACAATTGTTGTAGCAGTGGATATATAGCGATGAGATCTCTGTATGACCAATGGTGTGCTCTCCTCAACGAACAGTCAATGGTTGATGTGGATTTGCTTTGCAAGTCAAGGTTTTTCGTCCTAACCCCTCAAATTAGAGAGCCAAGAGGGTTTTCGTCCTCTTGGATCGCAGAATTGCAGCTAAGGGTTTTCATTCTTGAATGCACAATTGAGCTCAAACTCAAAACGAAGAATCCCAAAATGGAATCGTGATGATGAAATGAAGATAGGTACCTCTTTGATATACATTTTCAAATTGGGCCCTTGGGTCCTAAATTTCCCTCCAAATATTTAAAAATACTTATTTTATTTGAATTATTAAAAAATATTTTTAATTTTAATACTAGTGTTTAAAAACACTTTTTATTTTAATATTTTAAATTATTTTCCCTTGCCTAATCCTTTAGTCTATGGGAAAAGGGGATAGGCTAGAGGTCTTCTTTCATGCTACTAATTTGAAAAAGGGGACATGATAGTCCATCCTTCCCGAAATTGCTTGTCCTCAAGCAATTGAAGATTAGGATGATCAAGAATCCCAGCAACCTCTCAAGTGAGAGAGACCTCCAAAGCACCAAATACTCTATTATGGTTATGTTCCTCAACTTCTTCTCTCGCATATCAATGATTGCTTCGAGCACTACAAAACTTACCCTCATCATCAAGTCGTGGCAACTTGATAGGAGTGACATATTGTCCAAGTGCCCTTATGAGGCATGAAACATGAAACAAATTATGGGTCCTGCTATGTTCCAACAACTCAATCTCATAAGCAACCTCTCTAATCCTCCTCAAAACTTTATAAGGCCCATAGAATCGTGGTTTGAGCTTTTCATCTCCACTCCTTTTGAGGGAAGATTGTCTATAAGGTTGCAACCTCAAAAACACCAAGTCTCCAACCTCAAAAGTCCTCTCCAAACGATGGCGATCTGCATACATCTTTTGTTGATTTTGTCTTTGTCGAAGATGTTCTTTGAGTGACTCCAAAATCTCGACTCTTGTTGACCAAATCTCTAACCCTAGGCAACCTCCTATCTGTAATGACCAGATCCACAAAAGAGCACCATATCCATACAAAGCTTTGAATGGTGTCATAATTATGGACATGTGATAGGAAGTGTTGTAGCAATGCTCTCCCAAATAGAGCCATGTGATCCAAGCCTTATGTTGCCCTACCACATAAATTGTAAGTCTACCCTGATTTTTTTTTTAAATATAATGGAACAACTAACACAAAAATTCAGAAAACTCATAGAAATATCACACCTATGAAACCCTAATGATGTTTTAGTGTCTAATCAATGACAAACATGTGAGTGCAGCAATACATGATTGTTTCCACACATATCCAAATGAGAAATCACTAAAAGATCAATGTTTTTAAATACTCGTGCTGCAATAAGGTACAGGTCTGATAACAAGACATAAACAACAATACAGAATGCAAAATAACAATACCCAGAAGGTCAAATCATCATAATATCAAATTTGGAACATACCCATTCGCATAGAGGGCTAATACATAGTCTGAAAGAGCAATGAAGATCGCTGGAAACTATCATTTACAACTTAGAATGCAGTTTCTTCTTGGAAAGAATATCAAAACCTACTAATGGTCAATATGGTGCCTTAAAATGCGCAGCTATGACTTCCAAAACCTTGGCATTTTAGCCCCACAATCCTCACGTCTAGCTAAGCAGACTGTACGAACTGTAGGATGTCACCTCATCGCAAGGGTAAGTATTGAAAGCTCCAAAACTGCCTGCAATCACAAAACCCCTAGTCGCCCTTCTTCACTCCACAAGAACAACAATTTATAACCCCAAATCTGCCCTACAAAAGCTTACACCATGCCTGTGAATGGTATGGCCTCCCATAATGGTACGGCCAGCTGAAAGCACTCCAAACTCCCTCAAAAAACACATCAAATTTGTATTGTGTCTCTCCAAAATCTTTTATTCACAGAATCTCAAAATATTTTACAATAAATCCCTCTCAGAATGAAATTGGAAATCCAAACAATGCAACACCAACATAGACTCTGAATAAATCTATCAACAACCACCCAGGGAAAATCTTTCACCACCATGAATAGTATTCCTCTATGAGGGTTTTCGTCCTCAAGAAGTTTTTGGATGAATAGCGTTCATTCCAGCAGCATAACATTCCTTAAAAAATTCAACGCATAATGCAAATGAGCTCAAAAATGCACTTTTATATTTTCCCTCAAAACCCAACGCCTTCTTTTGGAGAATAAAACTTTATTTTTATGAAATAAATCTTTCTCCAACTTGGGCGCCCATCTCCAAAAGGGTCTAAGTCACCTTTTATTTTAAATAAAACACTTAGCTATTTAAAATAAAACCTTATAATTTAAGTGTTTATTTAAAATAATAAAGTTGTCTTGCGGAAAGCGTCGCCGTGTCTGAAAACGCTTCGGTACGCATCATCGCAAACCTCTCTGCAAACTAAGCTCAATGCCACAAAAGGATTATCCACATGAACTGCTAATGAGTCTCCATAAACTATGGAGTTCCCTTACCAACCACATTAGCCTACGGGAACTTGGAGAATAGGCTAACAGTCACCAAGATGAATAAGCTTGAGAAGGGGACATTACAGTCCTCCCTACCTAGAATTGCTTGTCCCCAAGCAATTGCAAATCTAGATGCTATAAGATCTGCTCATTCTCCCAAGAAGCATCCTCAACTGGCAAGTTCTTCCACTTCACTAAGTACTCTTCGATAGTACTCCTCAAAGTACGCTCTCTAGAGTCAATAATAGCCTTTGGAATAAGATAAGTTTCCCTTCCTCATCCAATGATGGTAACTCGAAAGAGGGAACTACATTATGCCCCAACAACTTCTTAAGGCGTGATACATGGAAGACATTATGCACCTTGCTACTCTCAAGTAGCTCAAGCTCATATGCCACTTCAATAATCTTGGAGACCCTGAATGGGCCATAGAACCGTGGCTTCAACTTCTCCAACCCACTCTTCTTGAGAGTGGACTACTTGTAGGACTGCAGCCTCAAGTATACCATGTCACCTACCTCAAATGTACGCTCAATGCGGTGCTGATCTGTGTACAACTTCTATTGATTTTGAGCTTGCTGCAAGTTTTCCTTCAAGGATTTCATTATATCCTAACTTTGTTCACTGAGAAAGAGGGGACATTACATAATACAATAGTTTTTTATTGTCTTCTTGTTGAGAGCCCTATAATCAGTGCACATCCTCATGGTGACATTCTTCTTCTTGACCAAAACCACGGAAGAAGCAAATGGGCTAGAACTCGGTCTTATGTGTCCCTTATCTAACAACTCCTTAATCACCGACTCCATCTCCTCCTCATGCTTCCTAGGATGATGATAAGGGCTAGTGATGACTGGCTTAGATCCTTCCTCCAACTCGATGACATGCTGAAACCCTCTATCCGATGGCAATCCTAGTGAAATATCACTAAACACCATGTTATGCTTATCCAAAATGAAATGAATGTCAACATGATAAGATTTCTCACTTGTGGATGAACCTATATCTCTAATCAAACACTACGTTGCCCAAGCTACTTGGCCTCTACAAAAATCTCTCTCCATCCTCTTGGTTGAAACAACCCTAGGCGTTCCATTGGATAGGCCTCAAAGAACCACCTCCTTCCCTTTGGATTTGAACTTCAATTCCATAGTTTGATAGTTTTGAGTAAACTCTCCAAGTGAGTGCAACCATTGCACACCCAAAACCACATCTATCTCACCTATGCCAACCACATAGAAACCATCACGAACTCTATGCCTCCCCAAAGTGATGTCACGTTGTTGAATCCTCTTCATGCAAGGGATAGTAAATCCATCGACTAAAATAACATAAATCCCTCGATCTTATGTTTCAACCCTTTCCTAGTTACCAATCCCTCATCAATGAAGTTGTGGGTGGCCCCACTATCAATCAACACAGTCACTCTATGACCCTGTAAAACTCTGCAAACTCAAAAGGGATGATACTTGGGTGCTCTGAAAAGAGTGGCAAGGGTATCTCCTGAAGACTATCCTCCCTCTATCCTCATGGTCTAGCTCATCAACTACAACCTCAGGCTCTGATTCTTCTAACTTTGAATCCTCATCTAAAATAACCTCTATGTAGTGTACCTATCCTTTTCCCATATATCTATGTCCAAACTCCCAAGGCTCTCTACAAGAAAAACACAATTTCTTCCTTCGGAGCTCAATCTTCAAATCTTCAATCTTACTTGGTTTTGGAAGTAATGCCTTTGGTTGAGGGAAACCTTTTGGAAAGGTTTCTTATGCTGCCCCATAGGTGGAATCTTCTACTTAAACTTGTTCTTGGTTACTGAATCTTCCAAGTTCAAAGCTCTCTTGATGGCATCTTGCAAAGATACTGGATCAAAAGCCTTAACCAAAACCCTTGTGTGGCTCAATTAGACCCTCCACAAATAGCTATATGAGTCTCTTCTCTGTCACATCCGCTACCATCACTAACAACCTCTGAAATTCTGCCACATAATGCCCTCTTGCCTTAACTGTGATAGATCTCTAAAATGAACCTCTACATCCTTCATGTCAAACCTCTCTATCAATCTCTGGTTGAATTCCTCTAAGATAGTAATGGAGCTATGCCCTTGTGTTACCATGCCATGGTACCACCACTTATGAGCTATACCCTCCAAATGTAGTGTAATGTCCCTTTGTCACAAGTCAAAATTTCTCAACCCGGTTCACAAATTCCAACTTGCAAAAAGAGAGCATTAGTACACTAAACCTTCTTTGATTTTCAAATATTTGCAATAGATGTAAGTAGCATACAAATCATATAGTAACATTGCTCTTATAATCTTATCATTAATAGCAATTATACATTTCACATTTTCATCAATAATCATATGATCACAATCAATAAACATTTCTCTCATTAATCTTATGTTCACTATCAATATATACTTCATTTTCTCTATCATGATCACTATCAATTTACATTTCACAATCTCTATCATTCTCCATGCATTAATCATTAACTCCATGTGAGAGGATGCGATAGAACGTCTCATGCCAATTACCATCATGGGTCCACTATTCTATCCTTTGACTCGAGGGGTGGATACTCAACAACTAGAGTCAAGGCCTCTACGATATTCCTTGGTACGAGGGGTGACTTTTTCACCACCTGGAACCAAGGCCACTACATAATAATCCTTTGGCACGAGGGGTGACTTCTTCACCAACTGGAGCCAAAGGCCACTTCCACTTGTCCGAGGGGTGCCATTGCACCTACTGAGACAAGGGCCACTATGATAAATATCCTTTGCACTATGGGTACCTTTTGTACCAGCATGTGACAAAGGCCTCTAAATACCCATGGTTGGCCACTAGCCATCTCATGCTCACTCTCTCCTATGAAATTAATTCATTAATTTCATGGCTCAATATGCTTTACCACTGTTATGGCTTGTTTCATGTAATTTTCAGCACTTTCATTGTAAGACATTTACTCATTTATGTTCATATCATTGAATTAGACATTAAGCAATTTATAAAACAACAAAGAGATATTGAATGTAATTTATATACCTAATTATGGTCAATCTGAATTTGTGGCAGAATTATAGTGGATCGGCGTGCAAAAATAATGAATATATATATGTTATTATTTAAATCCTGATTATAAGAGGCGGCCGAATGTGTGGCAGGGGCACTTCAAGTCATAATATTATGGGTGCTCTTTGCTGGAATTATATTCTGGTTATCTGCTGTGATAACGATTAAATGATAATATCCGCTATGCGCAATTCGATGCTCCTTCCTTTGGTGATCGGTCTCTTATTATTCGATGCTTGTGTTACTTATGCTTTTGAATTGCAACTTGAATGCTCTGTCCTCAATAATGCCCAGCGATTCCCTTTTAATATCTTTGGTTGCCTTTGCTCCAAGGATTGCCTCCTCTCATGGTGACCGCTGCCTTTCAAGGGGTCGTCACCTTTTGATGCTTCACATAACCAATACTAACTACTCTTTAATGAGGATCGCAGCTCTTATTACTATTTGCCTTTTATTACATTTGATCAAACTGCTGTCTGATGCCGAGTCTATTCTCTCTGTGGATATGCATTTTCTTTTCCATTCCTATCCCATGCTCCTGATCTATCGATTTCTTTTATACCTTTGATTGATGTTTTTTTTTTATGAACCGTCACCACTTATATGGTGATTGCTGACTGCCTAAATTAATTTGCAAAACTATTTTTAACATACAATAATCACTGTTGTTTCTTATGTTTACATTGCTGTTATAATCGAAGGGTCTTTTGTTTGTTGCTGCATATCACTTTAGATGGCGCCTCTCAATGGTGCTTATAAACGCATTTGTAATTTGTCTTTGATATTATAATTGTTTGTTAAATACCATTATGACAAACACCATATTTAATGGAAGGACTTTCTATCCTTTATTATGATGTTTAAATCTTTAATTTAAACAATACCTTAATATCGAGACATGGCATGTAGGGTAGCAAACTTAATTGCCTCCTCCTCATACATAGGATTCAATGAAAAGTAGGTATCCAACTTTTGCAACCAAGCTCTAGCTGAACATTTGTTTGACCTATCATATGTAGGTATAATGATCTTTCCCAAATGATGGATGTCTTTTCTGGGCTAGTCATGACGATATCTCCTTCCTCTTCTATGTCCATTCTTTGTCTTCAATTCATAGTACTCAACAAAAGATAAAGTCATTATGGATTTCTTGGCTTGGAGCATTGTACTCTTCATGATACTTCGCCATATCATCCTCCATGTGTGGCTAAAAATGCTACTCTTCATCCAATAGTTCTTCTTCCTCTCTTTGTAGGAAATTGGCTCAAAATGTCTTAGGAGAGTTGATTGAGACCCTCTCGTTGGTTGAATTACTTCCCCCACTTGTTGTATTTTGAATTGGTCTGGATGCACTCAAATAATGATTCAGCTCCCTCAACATTCTAACCATCTTAGACATGGATGGAATTTTCAATCTCTCTAGTCAACTCCCTATTACTTTGATTAATGATTTCCTGAATGTTTCTTTCATCTCTCTTGTCACCCATGGTTTCCTCTTCTCTCTCCTTCTCTCCTTCTGATAATACCTAAATTCTCTGTCACTTCTGTGCATCAAACCAGATCTGCATCACAAAATTAGTCCTTCCAAACAAGCTGGCAAGATCTCTGCTCTGATACCACTGTAATGTCCCCACTATGATTTTTACATATATTTCTAATTTTTTGGTTTTCTAGATGTGATAAAACTAAGATAATTTAAAACATTCACAGCTACAACACTCTTGAACAATCAAAATTGAAATATAGTAACCTCAATTTACTTGATTGACCAACAGTTCTGAAAATGATTACAAATATAGACATACACTGCAAATCTCAAAATTACATATAACCGATAATTGCTCATTGATTTACAATTCTGCACAACAAACCTGGAGGCGACAGTGTTGATCACCAATACAGAAATCAGCTTGGTAAAGGGTTGCAGATTGTTTGAGTATTAATCGACCCCCTCCTTAACAATTGTACACAGATCTAGACCCCCTTCGCCACTGTAATGTAATCGCCTTTATCCCAGATGCTACAGTCTATGATTGATGCTAATTGTTGATTAGAATATGCATGAACTGGTCTTCAATGAAGTCACAACAGCTATAGAACAATGGAGACTTCTTTATATACTATTCAAACTTGACAATGACTTGCGCTCGTAGCCCATGCGTATATGTCTATGGACTGATGCGAGTGATATCACAGCAAATTCAAGTGTGTTGAATGGAATGACCACCTTCCTATGATGCTGGTAGACCCGCGACCCTTTATGTAACTGGTATTAGTGCCCACAGGTGGTTGCGGACTGTTGTGGCCAGCTTATAATCACCCTTCCTCAAATGTTATGTTACACCAAAGGTGGGATCGCAATCACTGTGGAGTGATGTGAGATGCTCTAGGGTGCACTCAGTAGCAACCACCTTAGTATGTCCTTCGATGATGTCAAACTCAACAACAACCACCTTAGTATGTCCTTCACTCCCCTTTCTGGTGATGTTAAGCTGGGATCAAGGTTGCAGAATGGGCAATGGATTGGTTCACCTCATAGAATGGCCAACATTCACAAACAATTGTTGTAGCAATGAGATCTTTGTATGATCAGTGGTGTGCTCTCCTCCTAAGCCAACAGTCAATGGTTGATGTGGATTTGGTTTCCAAATGTAGAACAATGACTCAGCAATGGTGTTAATGGCACCAACCAGAATGAATTTCCAGATTTGCTTGTAGCTGCCAACCGCCAACCTGAAACATGCATAATTCTCCAATTTCAGTCCAACTTGTAATATCTCCGAACAGAATTGCCAAGCAAGAGACAAGGATTTTCATCCTAACCTCTTGAATTAGAGAGCCGAGAGGGTTCTCGTCCCCCTGGATCACAAAATTGCAACCAAGGGTTTTTGTCTTTGAATGCACAATTGATCTCAAACTCAAAATGAAGAATGCCAAAATGAAATCATGATGAAATGAAGATAGGCACCTCCTTGATATACCTTTTCAAATTGGGCCCTTGGGCCATAAATTTCCCTCCAAGCATTTAAAAATATTTTTTTAATAGTAGTGTTTAAAAACACTTTTTATTTTAATATTTTAAATTATTTTCCCTTGCTTAATCCTTTAGCCAATGAGAAAAGGCGATAGGCTAGAGGTCTTCTTCATGCTACTAATTCAAAAAGGGGGACATGGCATTCCCTTTCTTGTTCTTTTTCTAACTATCGTTTACAAGTTGTTTATGCTACTGAAATTTTGTTAAATCTAAAAACTTGTAACATTCTCTTCATAGGATTAATTCATTGTCTTTAATCTTTAGACCAAAAGTCTACTACAAAGGCCATCGCAATCAATGAGTTCTAGAAAGGCTCACAATAATTTGTCACATGTCCACTAATCTTCACCAAAGTTTGCAATGAACTCATTTTTCAACTCCCAACTCAAATACTTGGTGATGATTGTCTTGCAATGCGTTAAAAAATAGCATATGTGATACATTTTAATCTGAAATAAGGTTATGGAGATAAAAGATGGTTGCATCGAGATATTTCTCGTGAATTAAACAAACCATGGGCAATGGTGTTTACTCAAAATCCTCCAAACAAGCTCACACCCTAACCCAAATTGGCACTTGTTCCCTTGCCCCTGATGCTATATCCACCTTGGGATTTTGGGCAACGCAGATTATCCCATTTCAAGAGGGGGGATCTTTTCTCCTTCAATACCTCTTTCCAAATAAAATACTTAATAATTATTATCTTCCTCACTTCGCACAATTTGTTGTTATCTTCAAAAATAAGCTACATGTAAACCAAGAGACCATGGGGAGCTAATTAGATTAAGTATCCTTCCCTCTAAGGACAACAGTTTGCAATTGCATGAACTCAAACTACCATATAATTTGTCTTGGATGTCCTTCCAGATGGCCTTGTGCATCTACCTCCAAATATTTATTCAAGAGCATTCCAATTTTCAACCGTTGATAGAGCCTCGAGTGAAAATTAATGAAAATGATGTGGGGTTTATTATTATTTATTGGTTGTTCCGAGAACTTAGAGATTTCTTTAATTCCCCTCTTTAATTCTCAAGGTTCCTCCATCTTGGCTCTCCAAGAAGTATTAGCATAGGTGAATTGAGGATGGGAAAGTATCTCCATAATAGGTGTGATAGTAAGATCCTTGAAAATTTGCTCTTGTTTGGATGCACTTAAAGCATGAAACATGTCTTCTACCAAGATTACATAGAGGTAGATATTATTAAATCCTCTTACCAAAGGCCTCTTTAATTCTTTGAAGATGCTTCTTGTCATTTAAGAAAACCTGATGGAGAGCTTAAATACAAATATAGAATTTACTACACTAATTTGTCAAGAATCTGAACGCACCTACATTTTTATCAAGAATCCTAAATGGACTTTGTCATAGGCTTTATTGATTTCTATCTCAATAACCATGACATTGTTTTTGCAGGACTAAACCAAATGAATTACTTCATGCACCACAATCACCCCTACAAAACATCCCGTCCTTTCATGAAGGCTCCTTATTCTAGACAATTTGTGGAGGGCAATGGTTTCATTAGTCTTTTAGTGATGGCCTAGGTAATATTTTATAGATTGTATTACAAAGTGATATGTGTGTATAATCATTGAAAGTATGTGCCTCTTGTTTCATTGGGATGAGGGTGATGAAGGTGCAACTAAAATCAGTGCACGTCCTTTTAATTTCCTAGATTTGTTGAAAATCAGCACATCCCCACTCACTTTATCTCAAATGTTTTGGTGAAACCGTGGATTGAACACATATAGGCCTATAGCTTTTTCCTTGACCATATTGAAAATTGTTAACATCCTCCTCTAAGATTGGGGCCATAAAGACCTCATTTTCATCCACCAAGATTAGGTTTGTCATCTTCTCTAGAACCACTTTCAAGACTTAGTTGTCTAGGGAGTCTTCATTCAGTAAAGACTTATATTGGATTGCACTAGCTTGTTTTTTCACAAAACATAAATTTGTTAATGCTAAAATTTCTATCACCCTCATTTAAACAATGCTCTCTAGATTTTTGCTCTTTTGAATATAAGTTCTCAAGCATACATTTCTTTCACTTGGGCTCAACATTGCTTCTCTACATTTAGCATGCCATCCACCATTCCTTCCTTTCACATCGTTGTATTCAATGCTCCAATTTTAAATTCATAGGCCTTCTTCTGAGCAAAATGTTTACAAAGGACTAGGAGTTTCAATCTTTGAAGGGTGAAATACAATGTGTATATCACTCCGCTCGCTTTAACTGTTAGAAAAATATTCTTATTCACCAAGCACACATTCTCTACACTCTTAACCCACAATTGCCCCTTAGCTCATAGCCCACGTTGCACAACCAATTTGCTCCACCACTAAGCCCTTCACTATGTCCATACACTCTTCTACTTGCTGGTTTGTGCCTATCTCTTTTTATGTCCATCCAAAGCTGCTCATGCAATTTAAGGAAATAGAAGTCTGTTATGTTACAGTGTTTTAGGATTTGGGAAGACATTTTTCCTTGAATTTAAATTTTGAGTCTCCAATCTAATATTTTGGACAAGAGCATTTTTATTACTCTTTGAACAATCACTTCTTTATACCAGTAATAGACAATTCATTCAAATGTCAGTGACGCATGGTTCATGATCTTCGAGTACTTGTTGCCAATGTGAAGAATTGTGATAGTGGAAGATATATTTTTTATGCAGCTGATGTTATATCTACGTGTAATGTCCCCTTCTTGTTACATGGCTAGTCCATCATTGAGTTCCCGTGGATTAGCAGTTTGATTGGGGGACTGGAGTTAGTTTGGCTTTGTAGGTATCTGTCAGTGGTGGAGATGTGGTTCGCACTCAGTGGATCCAGTTGTCACCCTCTGAGTTGGCTCGGATTGCTCTCGGTCATGACTTACTATTTTTAGTAAGTTCGGGGTCAGTGTCGGTTCGAGATTTTCAAAGTGGGGTCAGACTCGTCTCGTCGAGAGCTTTCTGGCAAGCTAAAGATCACTTCATTCCGACACCGTCTTCATATTTATTTTAAAGTCCGAAGATTAATAATGTTATATTTAACTTGGACTTTATTATATTTTGAGGGGAAAAGTGACTTTATGAAAATAAAGACATAATATTAAGTTGTGACCTTGGGCGCCCATCCCTAGGGAAATAAAGATGTTTCAAAAGGTAATTTCCCTCCTAAAAGCCAACGCCCATGCTGGAGGGAGAATAAAAGGTGAATTTGGAGCTCATTTGCTTATACTTGTTTATGATATTTTCTTGTGAGAGCTCTGTTAGGTTTTGAGGGTTTGAGCATTTCGAACTAGGCTTTTGGAGACGAAAACCTCCAATAGTGACGACATTCTACAGGTGTGAAATACCACCCAAAGGTGCCATTAAGGATGGATACACACAATATTCATATTTGTGCTTCGACGAAGTCCACTTGATGATAGTTTGTGGAGTTTGTGGTTACTTCTTTGGAGATTGTTTATGTTCAATTGATGGCAATGGAGAAATGTTCATTTCGCTGGAGTTTGTAGAGTTTTGGTGATTGCATCAGATTTTCCTTGCTGGCCGTACTCTCCAGGCAAGGCCGTACCATATCTGGAGGCTTCAAACTTGGGTTTTCTTGCATTAAATTGACTCTCCTATTTGGTCGCCCAGCATTCAGATCTCTGTGTAGTGAGATCACCAACCATTTTCAGTGGGATCGTGGAGTTTATTTGTTGTTGTGTACTTACAGCATGGGCCGTACATGCCTAAGAGTGACATTGGGGGTCTAGAGTTGCATTTCTCCTTGTGGGTAGTGATTAGCTAAGTCACAAGGTTCGGCGAATTTTTCGCATGGTGTTCGAAATTCACCGAACTTATGAACAGCGGATGAAATTCACTAAAAATTCGCCAAAAAATTCGTCACTGTATAAGCGGTCTTTTTTTTAAATAAAATATTATATTGTCAACGTCTTTTTAGTGGTCAAAAGGCACTTTTGAGGTTTTATTTCCCGATATAAAAATTTCGGATTCGTTTCCCTCTGTCGGCGACCTTCTGACTGTGAGCGGCGATTTAATGTTTGAGCTACTAGTTTGACCTACGATTTTGAGCGTGAATGTGAGCTGCGATCATCCTGTGCCCACTATTTGGATTTTGAGCATGACTTTGAGTCTTTGATCATCCCATGCCCCATTGCGAGCGGCGATCATCACTAAGCTGGGAAGATTGTAGGCGGGCGGCGGTGTCTTCTAGCCTGTTCGACTCCACAGCTTGCAGCCTGTGGGAAAGGTAGGCATTGCCGCATTGTATTCCATTTAGTTTTTTTTTTTTTTAAATATAAAACTTAGATTTAAATATAAAACCTAAAGTTAATCTATTAGAAGTTGGAGTATTAATAATTTAAAACACTATAAATTAATAATTTGTATTTTCAAATTTCAATTACGGTTTACCATAGCCTATAGGTATATTATATTATTAATATAATATAATATATATTATTAATATTATATTATAATTTATTAATTTTATTAACATAAATTAAATTTAATATTTATAATATTTTTTTATTAGTTTGTAAATAAAAAATAAAAATAGAATATATAATTTTTGAATGTTCAAAATGAATTTATTATTTTTTTTCATTTTATCATTTATTTAAAGTTAAAATATGAATTTAATAAAAAAATTATTTTGTTTGTAAATAAAAAATTAAAATATAATATATAAATTTTATGTGTTTTAAAATAGAGTTAATAATCTTTTTATTTTATTATTTAAACTTCAAATATAATTTTTATGTTTTTAATATAAATATAGTTTTACTTTTGTTTTTTATTTTGTTTTTTTAAGTTAAAATATAAAACTAATATATATTTTTATTTTTTATGTTTTTTAAATAAAATTACTATTTTTTTATTTTGTTTTTTTAAATTAAAATATAAATTTAATATATTTCTATTTTTATGTGTTTTAAATAAAATTAGTATTTTTTGTTTTTAAAGTTAAAATATAAAATTAGTATATTTTGTTTTAATGATTTTTTAAATAAAAAAATTTAGTTAATGTTTTAATTTTAAATTTTTAAATATTAAATATTGTTTGTCTTTTGAATTTGCAAATTGCAATTTAATGACTCCCAAAAAATCAACTGCTGAGGCATGGAAACATGCGACCCGCCACGGCGCTGATCTAAAATGCAACTTGTGTCAGAAACCTTTTACCGGCAGTTTAACAAGGGTAATGGATCACTTACTTGGTATTTCAGGGGGGCAAGGCGGAGGTGTTAAAGCATGTAAAGGTATGACTCCAGAAATTAGAGCTACTCTAGAGAATGAGCAATCCTATTCAATTGTAGGAAAGATGAAGATGACACAAAAGAAGCAGAGAATCGAAGAGGATGTGTCTAGATTCACGACATCTATTATGTCCTCTTCTAATGCACACAAAGTCACAGGTGGATCGAAAGAGAGTGCAACATTGAACAGCTTATGGAACCAGCAGAAAAACAACAGGGGGATGATGCATTTGCTGATTTGTTTTATTCAAGTGCCATTCCATTCAATGTAGCCAAGAATCCACATTTCCGAAATGCAATTCAGAAAGCAACAGAGTTTGGCAAAGGGTACACACCTCCCTCTTCAGAGGCTTTGAGAACAACTCTTTTGCAGAGGTCAAAAGATAGTCACTGAGAAATTAGCTGAGGTCAAAGCCTCTTGGAAGGAAACAGGTTGCACTATATTGAGTGATGGATGGTCTGATAGATGTCAGAGACCATTGATTAATGTTTTGGTGGCTTGTCCTAAAGGTGTTGTGTTCTTGAAGGTGATTGACACGATGAACCATAAGAAAACTTCAGAGTATATTTTTGAAATATTAGAGAAAGCCATTCTTGAAGTAGGTGTAGAAAATGTGGTTCAAGTGGTAACTGATAGTGCAGCAAATTGTGTGGCAGCTGGGAAGCTGATAGTAGAGAAGTACCCACAAATATATTGGAGCCCATGTGCAGCCCATTGTCTGGATTTGTTGCTTCATGACTTGGCAAAATTCCCATGGATACATGAAGCAATTCATAGAGGGAGAGCAATTGCAAATTTTATAAGAAATCACCGTCTCACATTGAATCTTTACAGGCAACAAGCATCTAGGGAGTTGTTGAGGCCTTGTGACACAAAATTTGCTTCATTTTATATCACTTTGAAAAGAGTGGTTGAAGAAAAAACAGCTCTAAGGGCTGTTATTTGCAACAAGGAGTGGGAAAGTTCAGTTCTTTCTAAAAGTCCTAAGGGGAAGATGATAGAGCAAATCATTTTAAACAACAGTTTTTGGGAAAGTGCAACAAAGGTTTTAAATGTATGTGAACCAATTGTTGATGTGCTTCGTATGGTTGATGGTGACACCCCTTGCCTTGGCATGCTTTATGAGAGCATGGACCGTTGCAAGGAAGCTATTCAAAAAGCACTAAATAATGTGGAAGCAGACTACATAGAGATATGGAATACTGTGGATTCTAGATGGAAAATGATGCACACACCTTTACATGTAGTAGCATGTTATTTGGAGCCTAAGTTATTTCACATTGATAGAAAAAGTGATCGGGAAGTTATAGCGGGGCTTTTCGAAGCCATTGGCAAGTTTGAACCAGATCCAACAATTGCAGCTCTAATCAGACAATAATGTTGGAAATACAAGAAAGGAGAAGGGCTGTTTGGAATGGACGCAGCCAAATATGACATGGCACATGAAGACATACTTGGATATAGATGGTGGATAAACTATGGAGCAGACACTCCTGAACTACAAGACTTTGCTATTCGAATATTGAGTCAGGGAGCAAGTTCATCAGCTTGTGAGAGGAACTGGAGGAACTAGAGCTGCTTTGGTCACATTCATTCAAAAAAGAGGAACAAGTTGTTGTCCAGAAAGTTGGGAGATCTTGTTTACGTTCGTAGCAATTTAAAACTGTTTATGAACAAATCAGCAAAGGACTCCACATCTTCTTCTTCAAAACAAATTCTAGAGGGCATAGCAATGCCAGTTGTAGAAGAGCCGGACTTTATTGATGATGATTTGAGTAGTTCTTCTAGTGATGATGATACTACATCATCTCATCCAAGTGCTCTTGATGACTTGGAGTTGTTTTGAAGTTTTAGAGTCTTGACTCTCAATTGTCCCTTTTTGACAAAAAAACATTTACACAATCATGATTTCATATGTTACTAAGTTTCTTATGGTTTAACTTTGATAAGTTTATCATGGTTTATGAATGTGTCATCTTAAATTTATATTGGTGCTATGACGCTATCTGCTGTTTCATATTGGTGCTATCATGATTCATAATGATATGTCTATTGCTAATAAGTTTATCATGGTGCTATGATGCTATAGCCTATTTCTATCTATAAAGTTTAAACTACTTATATTTTTAAAAAAAATCGAATTTATATAGGCGAATTTAATGGCGAATTTTTTGCCCCTTGCCGAACTTCATCCGAATTTTATAGTTGCCGAACTTGAACTTGAACTTGAACCTTGTGACTTAGGTGATTAGTATGCATTGTATGAGGTGTCCAATGCCTCTTGTGTTGCTAATAATAATATTTGCATGATACTCTATGATTCTTGGTGATTTTGAAGCAATATTGTAATACCCAGTGGCTGGTCCGGCAATAAACAAAAATTAAAGTTTCAAATCTGCATATGGGTATGTGATAGAACCTCTTAATTTGCTGATATATGAACTGGGTCTTTCATATTTCTCTGGTATTCCTTGTATATTTTCTGGGTTTTCCATATATACTCTTTATTGTATGCTTCGGCAACACATCGTAGGAAAACTGAAAACCCCTTCTGCATTCTTCTGTCTAGTCTGAAAGATCACAAAAATTTAAATAAAAATAACACAAAAAGACTTTAAAAATATACAAACAGGTACGACACATTACACTGGTATCAAAGCGGTGTATCTTGCCATCCTGTGGTTGAAAACAGACATATAGAAATGAAAATGAGACATGCAGCCGGATGCTGATAGATTTTATTTTAGACGGAGACAGGAATGATAGGAATGACAGGAATAGAGACAGGAATGACAAGAATAGAGATAGGAATGACGGGGATAGACACAGAGACCGAGGTAATGGTGAATAGAATGGGGACAGAAATAATGGGAATAGAAATGGATACAGGGATCAAGATGGAGAGGCTTCGGTGAATAACCGGGGTACTACACAGCTCACAGCAGCAGATAGACCAGGCATTCCTATTTTTATACTGAGGGACGAGATGCCTGAATGGGATGCTACACAGGTGGAGTTCCAGGATGAGATCTTTAGAGATTGGAAGGCTTCGAGTGTAGAGTTTCGAGTCGAGATGACCTTCAGGGATTACTCTGATCTCAGGATGAGGCATAGACCCCGAGGTGGTAACAGGCAGCAGAATAATGAGCTACAAAAGAAAGTCAGTAAGATGACTTTACTCTACTTTGATGGTTCAAGAAAAACTTCAGCAAGAGCTTGGGTCCAAAAGTTGGACAGTTATCTACAAATCAGCCCCATGCCAGAAACTGATGCCATCACATATGCAGCCTTGCACTTGGAGGGCAGCGCACACAAGTGGTCGAAAAATGGGAAGGTAACTCTGGGACATGACCAGATCACATCTTATGTTGAGTTCATAGCCAGACTCATAGACATGTTCAATAAGGACCCTGAGTTGCAGTTCAAGGGCTGGCACAGTTGAGATAGAGTGGATCAATGGACTCGTACATTTTAGAGTTCCAGGATCTTTCAGTCATGGTTTCAAATATATCAGAGAGAAGGTTGATCATGCTCTTTGTTGATGGGTTGTCTGATCCTCTACGAGGATGGGTGAAGGGTTTGGACCCTATGTCATTACAGGAGGCCATGAAGAAGGCCCGTGATATGGAGTCTTCCGCGTGGAGAAGCAAATTTCAGAATAAGAACTTCCAGCATAGGAGGGATAAGGAGAGAGATACGAGACCTTTCCACAAGGACTCAGTATACCAGCCGCAGAAGAGTTCTTCCAGACTAGACAGTGACCAGTTGAATGATCTCAGGAGGAAGAAACTCTATTTTCACTGCAGAGAGCCTTGGGATCCTAAGCACAAGTGTGTTGCCCAAGGAAAGGCAAAACAAATTGAATACTTTTCAGCAGATGAGTCTGTGGAGTCGGAGACTCATTCAGAGCAGCATACAGAAGATAATGATTCAGGGTCTGATGTTGCATTTGAAGTATCAGATAAGGATGAGGATACCTCTCTACCTACAACCCATATCTCAAGCATTCAAAGAGAAGGGGTCATTTAGGATCCGAGGAGTGTTGGGTGGATAGAAATGCATTACACTGCTGGATACAAGTGCTACTCATAACTTCATAGATGAGGGCTTGGTTGCTAAGAGGGGGTTGAAGACTAAGGAGTTTGCAGGTTTCAAGGTGAAGGTAGCCGATGGTTTCATACTCACTTGCACTAGGAGGATTCCCAATTTGACCATCCAGCTGAATAACTACACTTTCCAGTCTGAGTTTTATGTTGTTAGCATGGGTGATATGGATGTTGTGCTCGGTATGAAGTGGTTACACGAGATAGGTGAGTTCACTCTCAACTTGAGGACGATGGAGATGAAGTTTGAGGTGAACGGAGTTAGACATGTGCTCAAGGGCATTTCAGACAGTGGATTAAGAGTTGTTTCCCTCAGGCGGATGGAGAGACTGATTCGCCATGATCAAATGCAATGGGCAGCAGAGGTGATGGTGATGCCTGCAGTTTCAGAGCAGCAGAAGCGTGAGTACCCACCTGACATATAGGCTCTTCTGACTAAACACACTAAAGTGTTTAGTGATATTCCACCAGGTAGGCCTCCTGACAGGGGGATCAAGCATGTGATCGAGTTGGAGGAGGGTGCAAAACTAGTAATCACTACACCATACAGGCACCCGAAGAGGTATAAGGATGAAATCAAGAAGGCTATCAAAGAGCTTCTCAAGATGGGTCATATCAGGCCAAGCAAGAGTCCGTTTGCATCATCAGTGGTTCTTGTGTAGAAAAAGGATGGGACTCTTAGGATGTGCATTGACTATAGGGAACTCAACAAGAAAACCATCAAGAATAGGTACCCAATACCCAGGATAGATGAGCTTATTGATGAGCTGCACGGTGTCTGTTATTTCTCCAAGATTGATTTGAGATCCGGTTACCACCAGATTCAGGTCCGAGACGAGGATGTGGAGAAAACAGCTTTTAGGTGTCACTATGGGCACTTCGAGTTCCTGGTCATGCCATTTGGCCTGACAAATGCACCAGCCACCTTCCAGTCTTGCATGAACAGAGTTTTTCATGAACAGTTGAGGAGGTTTGTTTTGATATTTTTTGATGATATTTTGATTTACAAGACATGGGAAGAACACCCGAAACACATTGACATTGTGCTGAGCATTCTGGAGAGAGTCACTATATGCCAAAATGTCAAAGTGTGAATTTGGGATGACCGAGTTGCTCTATTTGGGTCATATTATCAGTGCTAGCAGCGTGAAGGTAGACCCGGAAAAGATTCGGGCAATAGTGGACTGGCCACCACCAAAGAATCTCACTCAACTGAAGGGATTCCTTGGTTTATGTGGGTATTATCGCAAGTTCGTGAAGGGATTTTCTCGGTCAGATGCAACCCTCACAGATTTGACTAGTAAGGATACTTTTAGTTGGATAGGGAGTACACAAGAGTGCTTTGACAGGTTCAAGCAGATTATGAGTACATGCCCTGTGTTGGCCATACCTGATTTCAGCAGACCCTTCGAGTTGCAGTGTGATGCCTCAAGAGAAGGCATTGGTGTGGTGATAATGCAGGACAAACACCCCATAGCATTTGAGAGCAGAAAGTTGAGGGGTGTAGAACGCAGTTACAGTATTTATGACAAGGAGATGTTAGCCATCATGCATGCATTGGCTAAATTCAGACAATACCTGGTGGGCAGCAAATTTGTTCTTAAGACGGATCACAATAGTCTGAAACATTTCCTTGGGCAAAAGGATCTAAACAAGAGGCAACAAAGGTGGGTCAGCAAGCTACAGGCCTACGACTTCGACACTGTTTATGTCAAGGGTAAGAAAAACATTGTTGCCGATGCCCTATCCAGGAGGCCCCATTTGTGTGCACTAGGAGCCATTGCAGATGATTGGAGGGAGATGATATCTACTGAGTATGCTAGGGATGCATGGGCTACTGGAATAATTGATGGCACCATCAAAGATGACAGGTACACAGTGGTAAATGATTTAATCATTTACAAGGACAAGCTCTTCTTGGTGTCAAGTTCACAGATGAAGCAGAAAGTTTTGAGTGCATTCCATGATTTGCCTATGGCAAGGCATCTGGGATACTTCAAAACTTATAGACAGGTCAGAGAGAGGTTCACCTGGAAGGGCCTCAAGACTGAGGTGATGCAGTATGTGAGAGAGTGCCCAATATGTCAGCAGAACAAGCAGGGGCACTCATTTCCAGGAGGTTTATTACAGCCCCTGCGCATTCCTAAGAGGAAGTGGGATAGCATTTCTATGGACTTTATTACAAGTAAAACCAAAAGTCTAAGGCAGGGATTGCATTTTCGTGGTAGTTGACAGATTGACAAAGTATGCACACTTCCTTGCCATCCCTACCACTTTCACTGCAGCTCAGGTTGCAGGGTTGTTCTTTCGTGAGGTATTCCGACTACATGGATTGCCAAGAAACATTGTTAGTGATAGGGACAACAGGTTCCTCAGTAATTTTTGGTAGGAGCTCTTCAAGTTGACAAGGACAGAGCTCACCCCTAGCACGAGTTACCACCCCTAGATAGATGGTCAGACAGAGATAGTTAATAAATGGGTGGAAGGATACCTCCGCAATTATGTTTTAGGGCAGCAAAAGGCATGGGTTAAGTGGCTTCATATGGAGGAGTACTGTTACAATTCCACATACCACATGTCTATTCAGATGTCACCATTTATGGCCCTGTATGGGTATGAGGCATCGAGCTTCGTTGATTTGTTGTTTGGTGATAGCCGTGTGCCGAAGGCCAAAGACCTTCTACAGGAGAGTCAAGACATCATGAGGCCTTTGAAGGAGAATATACAGAAGGCTCAAAATCAGCAGAAGCAGTATGCAGATCAGCAGAGGACTGAGCAATCTTTTGAGGTTGGTGACATGGTATATCTCATGTTGCAGCCCTATACGCAGTCCATTCTCAAGAAGAGTGGGGCAGAAAAGCTTAAGCCACGTTACTATGGACCTTTCAGGATCTCCAAAAGGATTGGAGAAGTGGCTTATGAATTGGAACTTCCAGCAGGTAGTAGGGTACATAATGTATTTCATGTATCTCGCCTCAAGAAGGCGTTGGGGCATAATGTGACACCATCAGTTGAGTTGCCTCCTCTTGATGAAGAGGGGAAGTTGATATTGGTACCCGAAGCTATAATTGATACTAGGGAACCTAATTTGAGGAAGAGGATTATCAGAGAGTACCTGGTCAAATGGAAGAACCTGCCAGTAGAGGATGCTACTTGGGAGAACAAGCATATATTGGAGCACCCTGATCTGAGATTGCTTGAGGCAAGCAATCTTAGGGAGGGCAAACTGTAATGTCCCTTTCTTGTTACATGGCTAGTCCATCATTGAGTTCCCGTGGATTATCAGTTTGATTAGGGAACTGGAGTTAGTTTGGCTTTGGAGGTATCTACCGGTGGTGATGTGGTTCGCACTCAATGGATCTAGTTGTCACCCTCTGAGTTGGCTCAGATTGCTCTCGGTCATGACTTACTATTTTAGTAAATTCAGGGTCAATGTTGGTTCGGGATTTTCAGAGAGGGGTCAGACTCGTCTCGTCGAGGGCTTTCCGTTGAGCTAAAGATCACTTCATTCCGACACCATCTTCATATTTATTTTAAAGTCTAAAGATTAATAATGTTATATTTAACTTGGACTTTATTATATTTTGAGGGGAAAAGTGACTTTATGAAAATGAAGACATAATATTAAGTGGTGACCTTGGGCGCCCATACCTAGGGAAATAAAGATGTTTTAAAGGGTAATTTCCCTCCTAAAAGCCAACGCCCATCCTGGAGAGAGAATAAAAGGTGAATTTGGAGCTCATTTGCTTATGCTTGCTTATGATATTTTCTTGTGAGAGCTCTGCTAGGGTTTGAGGGTTTGAGCATTTCGAACCAGGGTTTTGGAGACGAAAACCTCCAATAGTGATGGCATTCTACAGATGTGCAATACCACCCAAAGGTGCCATTGAGGATGGATACACACAGTATTCATATTTGTGCTTCAACAGAGTCCATTTGATGATAGTTTGTGGAGTTTGTGGTTACTTCTTTGGAGATTGTTTATGTTCAACTGATGGCAATGGAAAAATGTTCATTTCGCTGGAGTTTGTAGAGTTTTGGTGACTGCATCAGATTTTCCTTGCTGGCTGTACTCTCCAGGCAAGGCCGTACCATCTTTGGAGGCTTCAAATTTGGGTTTCCTTGCATTATTGACTCTCCTATTTGGTCGCCCAACATTCAGATCTGTGTGCAGTGAGATTACCAGCCATTTTTAGTGGGATCATGGAGTTTATTTGCTGCTGTGTACTTATAGTCTGGGCCATACATGCCTAGGAGTGACGTTGGGGGTCTAGAGTTGCATTTCTCCTTGTGGGTAGTGATTAGTATGCATTGTATGAGGCGTCCAATGCCTCTTGTGTTGCTAATAATAATATTTGCATGATACTCTATGATTCTTGGTGATTTTGGCGCAATATTGTAATACCCAATGGCTAGTCCAACAATAGACAAAAATTGAAGTTTCAAATCTGCATATGGATATGTGATAGAACCTCTTAATTTGCTGAAATTTGAACTAGGTCTTTCATATTTCTCTCGTATTCCTTGTATATTTTATGGGTTTTCCATATATACTCTATATTGTATGCTTCAGTAACACATCTGCAAGAAAACTGAAAACCCCTTCTACATTCTTCTGTGTAGTCTGAAAGATCACAAAAATTTAAATAAAAATAACACATAAAAAGACTTTAAAAATATACAAATAGGTACGGCACATTACACTACGTCAAAAGCATTATGGACATGAAAGAGTATAATGATGCTCCACAAAAAGAGTTTCTTTGGTAAACACTAATGATTTCAAGTCTGAAACATATAATTAACAAGCCCGAGACATTGTTGACAAAATGTGCTTGTGATCCTAGTTACTTGTTTCAAATGGATGATGAACCTTGTGCTACTAATATTTCTGCTTATGCACTTGCCAATGATGAAAATGAGGATGATCACATCATTGTTAGTACTCAACATCAAAAAGATATGTTGTATGAAGACATCAACTCCTTGCAAAAAGATATGGTCCACTACATCAAAAAATAAATTGCCAAGTAAAAGTAATCAAGCAAATGCTTCTTCAAATACTAGCAACCTAGTATCAATTTTTTAAGGATAAAATTGCCGCTTGATGCAGAACTTGAACAATTGAAATGCATTGCTCTCGATTCTTCTATCTCAACCTCTACACCAATTTTGAGTACACCTAATGTAGGTACCTTAGCAAGTTGACAATCCTCATACTTTGTGTGATTTTGAGCACTCATTGATTCTTTTTGAAATATTTGGGCATCACACAAATGGATTTGACTCAAAGATTGTTAGAGAAATGAATTATCAAGATGGTAGACTTGATAAATATGGTATAGGGATTGTTGCTCCCACCACCCAAATCATCAAAAGCATTCAAAGCAGAACCTATTTTGAGAGTGATTGTGTATTTTAACCACTTTTTGCAAAAACCCCTATTGTGTAGTCTCCTCAAGCATCTTTTACTTTAGAGAAATCTTGCCCATTCGGGGGTCATCTTGCTCTCCATCGTGGCATATATTTTTTTGCCAATATTTTTCTGCCGCAACTTTCCCTACTCAAAAGAAGAAATGGAACAAATCTCATTTGGGTTCCACTATCCAAGTTTCTTGTGAATAGATAGATCCACATTCTTAGCAATATCTAAAACTTTTGCCGGCCATATATTGATCTCATTCTTCAACCGTCATAGAACATTGTTCTCATGCAAGCTACTCGAGAAATAGTAATTTCCATTGGTGACAAGTGTCTTGCATCATGTGCACTTAACAGTAGTAACTTTCATCCCACTTGTGCATGCTAGCAATTATCTAGGCATCCAGCACTTGTTTGTTTGGAGATTTTTTCCTCTGATACATGAAAAACTTGCAAATAACTCCATCTCGAGTTTTTGTGAAAAACTTGCATGTGACTCACAAATAACTTGCCAATTACTCAACAAAAACTCCCAAATTTGTTAGAAAAACTTGGCTGCCCTTGCATAGTATCGTTTGGCACAAAAAAGTTCACATTTTTCTTCATTTTCAATTGTTTTTTTCAGGTAATGGTGGCAAAAGCGTTTGCAAGCATTTTAGTGCTCATATCAGCTCTTATTCTGCTCCTAATAGCGGCATTTTAATCAGTATGTTTTGTTTTTGTTTACTATTTTATTTTCAAGGCATTTTCAAAAAGATGCTAGGGTTTTATGTTTTGTTTTTGTTATGTTTTAATTTACTATTAGGATTTTTTTGTAATTATTTTTATTTAGTTTTTTCTTTTCAAGGCATTTACTATACTAGTGTTTTGTTTGATTTTTTTCTTTTTCTTTTTTTTTTTGTAATTAGTTTTATTTAGTTTTCTGTAATTAGTTTTATTTAGTTTTTTCTTTTCAAGGCATTTACTACTACTAGTGTTTTGTTTGATTTTTTTTCTATTTTTTCGTTTTTTCTTAGGGTTAATTTCCATTTTTCCAAAAAGAAAATAGCGTCCGCAAGTAGGAAAGGTGGCAGCAAGCCTAATGACCTACTTGGCAACATATGGCAACAAGTACAACGTATGGCCAAGTAATCTACAACTTTTGTGGGATAGGTATAAAAGGAGGTATAAATTACCCCAAATATCAGCTTGCATGGATCCATTGCCGAGATGTAGAGCCATGTACACAAATAGTGCAAGAGGTTGAGAATGTGGCAAAAGCTTAGCTTGCATCTTATGATTAGATGAAAGTAGAGAAAAAAAGGATGGCAGAGGTATTGGCAAGTGTTAGTTTTATTGGGTTAGAGGGAGACATACGGGCCTCTGCTTATTCCATTGGGCCATGCATATGGGGATTAGGCACTATGGGTAGCTGTAGGTTGAGTTTTTTGCTCCTCGTAACACTCCTAGTGCACAACCTTCAATAGAAGCTACTACGTGTAATAGGGAATTCCAGCATGAGGCCAAGTTGCCATGTGCCAATTTTTGGCACTACAACAACATTCCACTTAATGTTGTGATGATTCCTTATTGGGAGTAGTTGATCAACATATTGAGCATGGCAAATAAAGGGTTCCAGGCACCGGGCCATTACGAGTTGAGTAGGGCCATTATTGTAGGATGTGGTCAATTACACGAACACTAAGACTTTGTGCAACTTATGGACGAGGTAGTGATAGAGGTGGAGGTGGAGAATATTGTCCAAATAGTGACGAACAATGCATTTGTGTATGTGTTAGTAAAATGCTAGAGGAGACACCTTACTTTGTCTTGGAGCCCTTGTGCTACCCACTGCATTGACCTTCTCCTTAAAGATATCAAGAAACTTAGTTCGATGAATAACATAGTTGAAGATACGAGAAATGTCACGAAATACATCTACAACCACACATGGGTCCTAAATCTCATGAAGGAGCGCACTAATGGAAAGAAGTTTGTGCTCTCAAGAGTCACTTGGTTTGTGACAAATTTCATCACCTTGTAGAATATGACAACCACGTTGCCCAACCTTAAGTGTGTGTTTAGTGAGCTAAATGTGGTTGCAAAGTCTTTATTGCGAGAAGGTTGAAGCGAAGAGCGTCATGAAGAGGCTCGTGCGATCGAGAGTCACTTGGTTTGTGACAAATTTCATCACCTTGTAGAGTATCACAACCATATTGCCCAACCTTAAGTGTAATGTCCCCATTTTGCAAATAACTTAAAAAGGTTCTAATTGTAAATTAATTTTATAAAGTATTTTTAATTGCTTTATAAAATTAATATTTTATTAAGTTACTTGAGTCAATTTAAAACACTTAATAAAATAAAGTGTTATTGTGTACACAAAAACAATCATTTAATAAAGTTAAGTGATTGTGTACACAAAAAAATCATTTAATAAAGTTAAGTGGTTGTGTACACAAAAACAATCATTTAATAAAGTTAAGTGATTGTGTACATAAAAACCGTCATTTAATAAGTGATTGTGTACACAAAAACTTTTAGACCTATTTGGAGTGAGGGCTTTGTAAGGAGCAGTTGGGAGTCATTTGAAATCATGTTTTTGACTTGGTTTTTGCATATTGAGTTTATCTCTTGGCTGAAGACAAATTTCAGTCCAATCAAGGTGATGATCCCTTGATAACTAGGGTTTGGTGATGGCCCCATTCCCATTTTGAGAGGTGATATCACTCAGATATTCACCATTGGAGCTTCTATTTGCAGGTTATTGAAGAATTTGGAGTGAAGAATATATAATTAGAAACCCTTGGTCACATTGGATTCAAGTCAAGGTAGCATTCGTGGGTTTTGAAGTCAGTGTTAAGGTTTTTGACAAATTCATAGGGTCTGAATTTTCATCACAGTGAGCTGATACATATGATTTACAGGGTTTTATGATCAACATCACATCATGGGATGATATGTGAAGTCATTTGATTCATTTGATGATCCATCGCTTGCATAAGGAGGTGATAAGTTGAAGTTTTGATGTAAACTGGGCATGCTACAGCAGATGACACTTTATGTCAGTCACGCACAGGTCTGATACAGTGAGCTTTTGAAGACATTTAGACCTTTTGGTGCCTTTGAAGACCTTCCTATACCTATCACTCAAGTCTAGGGTTCCATCGCTTGACATAGGAGGAAGGAATTGGGAAGTTTGTGTGATATATCTTTCAGCTGGGTAAGAACAATAATGACAGCAGTGACAGTGGTCTGATACACAGTGCGTTTCATACCAAATAAGGCTCATGTCATACTTCAATTGAGCTAAGTTGTATAGGTGTTCATTCCTCATACTATGCTATTGATGGTATAGGGTTGTATGTGATTTGATTGATATTTCATTATCATTACATGGTCTGATATAAAACAGTGACAGTCTGATATATGGGACAACAAGCATTACATTTGTATTGATCATCATTGAAAGGTTCAATAAAGTTTTGATGTGTTGCATGTGATTATTCATTGATTATTGAATTTCCATTGCTTTTCAAACATAGTAAGATCTTTACAATAGTAGGATATTACATTAAGTGCATGTTTGTGAGCTAAAAGTGGTTGCAAAGTCCTTATTGCAAGATGGCTAAAGTGAAGAGGGTCATGAAGACCTTTTTTTTTAAATAGATTTGCCAAGAATGAGGAGGTCGTCAAGGCAAGTTTTCAATCAAAAGAAAATTTTTAATTTACAATGTTTTTATTGATATGCTTGTATATAAAAATCAAAAATATTAATAGCTATCTATGCATCAACCCTTGAAGACAGGTGCTTTGAAGTTACAACTTTGAAGACAGGTAATTTATTTCATTTATTTGTAATATATGTTAATATATTTATATATTAGTAATATATTATTATATTTTAATTTATACTATATTATAAATTTCTATCTTATAATATTATATTTATATTATATTATCAATATTTATATATTATAATATGTATAATATTAATAATATATATATAGTACAAATGAACTCAAAACAAACCCAACCCCAAAAAATGTTTTTGCCAAATACACGAATCGAATCCGTGAACTCAAACCAAGATCCGAACCAGAACTAGCAACTTAGGTTTGAAACAAACTTGTTGCACAAAAATCGAAACTTGTTCCAAATCAAATAAAACTTGTTGCGCAACAACTAAGGACTCTTGTGCGGCAACATAGAACTTGTTACAAAGCAACTGAGCACTGTTGCATGACAACTGCAGAATTGACATGTAGCAACATAAAATTTCTAATGTATTCTAATGCAAATTTTATAACATATAACATCTAATTTTATAATGTTAATGTTTATTGATTTTGTAAATTTATGATGTTTTAATATGCTGATTTAATATTTTTTAATTTTTTATTTAGTTTAATTTTCTGATTTCATATTTATACTCTCTTGTTTCAGGGGTTACAACCTTTGGTTGGGATTCCATGGTTGGTGGATGGGGGAGAACAGCAAGAAAGGAAAGATGAGTTACAATACATCCCCCATCTTTGTTTACTTACAAGTAACTGTCTGTAGAAGTACATATCGCGAACATTAATGCATTCACTTCACAAAAGAAAATGTCAGGTTGGATGATTCAGTAACTCTATAGGAAATGGCTTATGTTTACTAGAAAATTCCTAACATTCATCCAATCTTTAAGCCTGTGACTACCAAATAAACATCAGAATGCATAGCCTTATATTTTTGATAAAATTCAACACAACAATTTTCACAGGTTACTCCCTGATTTTAAGATCTTGAGGTCGTCTTTGCAGTAAAACACAAATTAGATTTTATCAAACAAACATCTTTAAGCCTGTGACTACCAAATAAACATCAGAATGCATAGCCTTATATTTTTGATAAAATTCAACACAACAATTTTCACAGGTTACTCCCTGATTTTAAGATCTTGAGGTCGTCTTTGCAGTAAAACACAAATTAGATTTATCAAACAAACTTAAATGTATAACCTCCAGATCTCAGATTATTTACAGAGAAGGCTTCAGAATTTTGTGTCAACTGAGACTATAGATAAAGGCCAACCCTAGAGTCATTTCTATTTGATCGGAAAGGCAACATTCAATTTAAATGGCATAGTAGTTATCTACCAATGATGGTCGGATCCTATACTGTAACTTCACAAAGGATCACATACAGAATGCAGGTGACTCTAGATTGCAATAATCAGTAAGATAACATGACACTAGAAATTCCAATAAATGTTCCAGAAGATCAAAATATTCAATCCCCCTGCATTAGATTCCTATTTTTGTTTCTTCTGAAGATTTGGAGTCAAATTAAAATCATAGCAAAATAAGCTTAAGTACCTCCATTGCATTGGCTAGGTGAAGTAGTGTTGATTCAGACCATGGGCGACCAACAAATTGAAGACCAATAGGCATTCCAAAGTCATCATATCCAACCTATATAGATGTCAAATGGAATTTCTCTTGAGTGTGAAGATTTTCCATTCAATAAACTTAAATTTAAACTAGCACAGTCTAAGTCCAATTCAATAAATTCATGGAATCAAAGAAAAGGTTATTGAGCAAACCGGAACAGTAATTGCTGGAAGCCCAAGAAAATTTCCTGCTATCTGAAACCGTAACATTGCAGCTATTTCCAAAAAAGCAAAGTGTGTTTAAGTAATTTGATTGTCAATAGCCACATGGGCACAATGAGAAAATAATCCTTTTTCAAGAATTAAGTGAGAATAAATACAAGCAGTAAAAAACATAACCAACAGAGTTGCACAACAATAAAATCGAGTTAGATTATATTAGAGAAGCCGAAACTAAAGTGGGAGAAGATTGAAAGGTAACTTACCACCATTTTTATAATCAAGTTCGCCACATTTGAGGGCATCAGATGGAACATGATATGCAGTTACCCTGTAAAATAAACCTGATAAACCATTAAGAAAAGTTCAAAACTTCAATCATGCAGAACATTCAAATTATGTAAACTCTTTGTTTCAACCCATAGAAGACATAATAATGCTTTACATAACTAAAGACAAAATTTTGAGGGTATTAACATGTTCAGAGATAATGATGTACTCAGTCCTCCTCTCCCCATCTCCATCTCTGTTTCCCTCTCTAATATCTCTGTTAGCATGTATCCGATTGAAGCCTCATCAAGAGATAAAACTATAGGAGAGTGTCAAGGGTGCAAGACAAAGAAAAGATGGAGAAAGAAATTATGTTAATTAAAATATTAATATAATATATATTCTAAATAATACTCAATTTTTGAAGCATACAGCTGTTATGGAGTAAAATGTCTACACTAGCATTTTACACCTAGTTTAGCACCCCGGTGGAACTAAAATGTTTACACTTGTTAATCAAGACCTATTTTAACACCTTTTTGACCATTAAACAATTAAATCTCGATCCCGATGAATAAACCCGACAAAATAAAGTTGCGACTGGTCTAAGCCCGCTTAAATGGACACTCATATAATGACGCCAGTCAGGTAGATCCCTTTGTGTTGTTACTTTATAGCATTCAATTTAACTTGTTATTTCTTTGATGATTTGATTTATGTGGCACCTTGTTGCTATGCTCGACGTCGTACCATGACTACACAAGCCATTGTGTATCATGCTCACAACATCGCCTCGGTTTGCCTTTTGTGGGGACAACCCCTTGGTTGTGATGTAGTTTTTGGGAACACATATCTTATGGGCATCAGCTTCCGGAAAGCTCTCGTGCCTCTCTTGTGGTTTGTTCTACCTTAAAGCAATTGCTCCCTGAGAGGAGTTAGCAATCACTTTAAGGTGGGGGCATACATCGCGCTATGCTCTTTTTTATTACATACTTGTTTATTATAGTTGACATGGAACTCACCTAGTGATTCGGCAATCCTCACTAGCCCGTGATGTTTCCTTTTAGTCCATGAGCCACCTAGTACAGTGAAGTTTGCTAGCCCATGTGCTTCATATGACTTGTCATGGTCACCTAGTAATTCAGCGGTCCTTATTAGTGTGTGATCCACGAAGGCACCTCTCTTCACATGACCCCTAGCGATAGACCAAGCTAGCATCAGACTCATGTGCCTTGTGTGTTCGTTTCCATTTTGTTTGTTTGATATGTTGTTTTGACTTGTATTCCTTAATGAATCCATGTGTCTTATGTGTCTTCATCATGGATTCCATGTGTTTCACTATGTATTCTCTTTGTCTTATGTGTACGCTTCGTGTCAAGCGTGTATGCATCGTGTATGGTGTGTATTACCTCCGTGTATTGCGTGTCTCTTGTGTGTATTCTTACGTATGCTTTTAGTACTCCATGTATGCGAATTATATTGCAATGTCTTACGTGTTTGAAAATCTCTTTGCTTATGTGTTTTCAACCTTAGAATCCTAAGCTTGGGGGCTACTATAGCCCACAACTTAGCAGAATTCTTTGGGCTTCTATGTTTTCGTGTTTTAAGTTTGTCTTCTCCTTACTTTAGTGTGAGTTCGAACATAAGTTTGTACCCACGCTAAAGTGGGGGCTAACTGTTATGGAGTAAAATGTGTACACTAGCATTTTACACCTAGTTTAGCACTCAAGTGGACCTAAAATGTTTACACTTGTTAATCAGGACCTATTTTAACACCTTTTTGAACATTAAACAATTAAATCTTGATCTTGATGAATAAATCCGACAAAATAAAGTTAGGACTAGTCTAAGCCCACTTAAATGGACTCTTCAAAGTTTGTGGGGCTAAAGGACCAAGGCGCCTAGCACCCTTGTCCCGGATATTAGCCCCGGTCCTATTTTTGTGATGTCGGCTTAGAACACCTCCTTAACTTTAACTTGTCGGCCCCATTTGGTTTTATTTGTCGTTGGTGAGCGGGAATGCATATTAAAAGGAGTTTTACAATTCATTTTGTACACTAGATGACAAGAGAAGAATTAGAAGTGCTTACACGTTTGATCTCCTATGCTCAAGTGCTCTTCATGCTTGGATGTGCTACATGCTTGTGGATGTTATGATGCTCATTGGCAAGTTTTGAAGGAAGTTCAAGTTATATTTATCTATCTCCTTGTTGGTGCATGATCTTGAGTTATCTACTCCAACTAGGGTTTCACATCTTGTGGTAGTCTTTATCACTTTCATTCATATTTTCATCATATATTGCTAATCTTGCATCTGCCCTCCTAGGGCACGCACTCTTGGATCACTAATCATCGCTGTAGTGGAGGTGGAAACACCAAAACGGGGTTTGACTAAGGCAAGCCCCTAAACACAACACAACCTTTTCCCTCTTTGCTTGTATGCGGGTTGAAGATACAAGTTTCTAAAGACAAAATCCAGGAAGAAGAAAGGTTTGCAGGTACAGGGTTGGTGAAACTCAAAGATTCTATAAAACCCTAAATTGGGTCTAGGGCGCTCAGCGCCCTGGTCTTTTGGTGCTCCCAAGTTGGATCCAGGTTCTGATATGTCTCTGGACATCTGTTGTACTTAGAAATTTTTTGTTTCTATTTCTGACTATCGTATATCTGTCATCTTTGTCAATTAGGGTTTCATCATTTGCCCTAGCTTGCTTGGTTAGTTTTGGTTGGATTTGGTTGATTCTCCTCTATACAACAAAAGGGCAAAATCCCTGTAGTTTGGCTCTCCTTCATGGGTAGAAGCCAAGCTCGGTTTATGTCCTAATGTTTATGGAAGGACGTTTGACCCAGTTTAACCTCTTAGGCTAGATCTCTCTTTTCCTATTTAACATTTTGGTGAACCCGTCGTTTCTTGCACTTTGGCATCCTTCTTGCTTTAGATATGAGTTGTTTGTTGTCCTAGATCTGATTTGTATTGAGTTAATTGATCATTTTGCATACCTACATAGGCTTACTTTTACATTGTTTCAAAATTAGGGTTTACAAAAACCTTGCATTGTTAGAAAACCTAGCTAGTCTTGAACCTAGGGTTTGAAGATTAGTGAGTTGTTTTAGATCTTTGTGGCATGATTAAATTGATTTCATTTGGTGTAGCATATCATCTTTGTGTTTAAAGAAAAGACATACTTGCATTGAAAGGTAAAAATCAAACATTTTAGGGTTAGGAAAAAGCAAACTTATTGCATTGTTTTCATCACATAGGTTTCAGATCATCATAGAAAGATTTAAATTTCTAATTTTTTGCATCAGATCTGATTGATATTACAACAGATAATCATTTCATAGTACTCTATTTTGCATTTGGACTTATTCATTGCTAGGGTTTTGTCATAAAAAAATTGCATTTTAGGAAAACCAAGTTATTTTGAAATCTAGGGTTTGTGATTCATATCTTGTTTCAGATTTTGCTCATGACATTTGCATTTGCAATCTGATTTTACTTTGCTCTCATACATCATATACGACATCTTGTATTGAAATTTGAAAAGAACAATTTTTTGCATTGATAAATCTTGAGAAAAGCAATAAATTTAGGGTTTGATTTGAGGATAATTATGGAATGATATCTAATTAGCTTTGAGTAGATTTGAAATTGATTAAGCATTTATTGTTGCATCATATGTGTTTGCATTTCATCAAAAGCGCAAAACATTGGTTCATTTAAACAAAGACTCAAACTCTTCTTTCATCACCTCATTCATCTCTTCTTTGTGTGCATCTTGTGTGTCAATAAAGCTTATAAACAATTTATGAGTTTTGTGACCCGGTACCCTAATTCTAACACTCTTGTGTGAAGAAGTCTTCGAATCATAGGTTCTAATGCTTTGAATAATGCTGATAACAACACATCAAAATCCCAATTCCCAAGTCTAATCACACAAGAAGGTCAAACACTTCTTCCTGATATCCCTTCTTCGCATATGCCAAAAGCATCAACTTTTCATGAATCCATCAACATAGATGACCTTGTGGCTAATGTTCCCAAAGCTCAAATTCAAAGATAAGACACGGAGTTGGCTTATTTTCAGCAATTTGTAAGCTCGAAACATATAGCTGAAGAGGTCGTCCCTATTGTTGAGAGTCTAAGAAGTATTTTGCTCGAAGGTAAAGAAGGATTGGAAGTCTTGTGTGGCCTTGCTCATATAGTGCACAACAACATTCTATCTACATCTAGTTGCACTGAAATCATCACTAATGTCACTTCTAATAATCAAATAGGGACTCAAGTGTCAGCACCCATATCGACATTCCCTATTCCTACATATACTTCTACTATTCTCACCACAACTACACAACCAAGTAATAGTGCTACCACATGTGTTGGGTTATCTACTGGGAATCCCGTTCATCATTATAGTTCTTTCCCTTCAATTATACAAATACCACACCTAGTGTCACCCCGCCTAATCAAACTAAGCCTAATATCACTTTCCAGCAGGCCAATCATATAGTCTATCAACCTATGGTTAGCCCTATCCATTCATACCAATCTCAACTTAGTTCAACCTCCAACCCCGTCATCAATCAACTTTTGCAAAATATGAACTCCATCCAACGACAATTAGCAAGCATAAACCAAAGTCCTACCAAACCCTTTATGACATCACATTACATTTGTAGCCCATCCTATCCTAAGAGCTCAAATGCCCAAGAAGTTTGAAACCCCTCACTTTGAGGAGTATAATGGGAAGGGAGACCCTAACAACTATGTGTAGTGATTTCTTCTTTGAGGATGCAATTTTGGCAAAACTCTTTCCTAGGTCACTCAAGGACACAACCTTGGGTTGGTTTTGCTCTTTACCTCCTAATTCAATCACTTCTTTTTTACAACTAATCAATAAGTTCCTCGAACACTTTCAAGTGAACATTGGACTTGAAGTCTCCTTAATCGACTTGGTTCATTGCAAACAAGGAATAAAAGAAGTAACAGATTTTATGGGAAGTTATCAAGCCCTCTTTTCACAAGTTCAATACTCTATTTCGGATGCTGACATACAAAAAATCTTTATTCAAAACTTACAACCTCACAACCATTCATATATTAACGCCAGTCAGGTAGATCCCTTTGTGTTGTTACTTTATAGTATTCAATTTAACTTGTTATTTCTTTGATGATTTGATTTATATGGCACCTTGTTGCTATGCTCGGCGACATACCATGACTACACAAGCCATTGTGTATCATGCTCGCAGCATCGCCTCGGTTTGTCTTTTGTGGGGGCAACCCCTTGGTTGCGATGTAGTTTTTGGAAACACATATCTTATGGGCATGTGCTTCCGGAAAGCTCTCGTGCCTCTCTTGTGGTTTGTTCTACCTTAAAGCAATTGCTCCCTGATAGGAGTTAGCAATCACTTTAAGGTGGGGGCATACATCGCACTATGCTCTTTTTGATTACATACTTGTTTATTATAGTTGGCATTGAACTCACCTAGTGATTCGGCGGTCCTCACTAGCCCATGATGTTTCCTTTTGGTCCATGAGCCACCTAATACAACAAAATTTGCTATCTTGTGTGCTTCATGTGACTTGTCCTAGTCATTAGTAATTCGGTGGTCCCTACTAGTGTGTGATCCACGAAGTCACCTCTCTTCACATGACCCCTAGCGACAGAGTAAGCTAGCGTCACAGTCATGTGCCTTGTGTGTTTGTTACCATGTTTGTTTGTTTGATGTATTGTTTTAACTTGTATTCCTTAATGAATCCATGTGTCTTATGTGTCTTCATCATGGCTTCCATGTGTTTCACTATGTATTCTCTATGTCTTATGTGTAGGCTTCATGTCAAGAGTGTATGCATTGTCTATGGCGTGTATTACCTTCGTGTATTGCATGTGTCTTGCGTGTATTCTTATGTTTGCTTTTAGTACTCCATGTATGTGAATTATGTTGCAATGTCTTGCATGTTTGAAAATCTCTTTGCCTATGTGTTTTCAACCTTAGAATCCTAAGCTTGGGGGCTACTATAGCCCACAACTTAGCAGAATTCTTTGGGCTTCTCTGTTTTCGTGTTTTAAATCTGTCTTTTCCTTACTTTAGTGCGAGTTTGAACGTAAGTTTGTACCCACGCTAAAGTGGGGGCTAAATGTTATGGAGTAAAATGTGTACACCTAGTTTAGCACCCAGGTGGACCTAAAATGCTTACACTTGTTAATCAAGACCTATTTTAACACGTTTTTGAACATTAAACGATTAAATCTCAATCCCGATGAATAAACCCAACAAAATAAAGTTAGTATTAGTCGGCCTAAGCCCACGTAAATGGACACTCTCCGGAGTTTGTGGGCATAAAGGACCAAGGCGCTTAGCTCCCTGGCCCCGGATGTTAGCCCCGATCGTATTTTTGTGGTGTCGGCTTAGAACACCTCCTTAATTTTTATTTAACGGCCCCATTTGGCTTTATTTATATAAAGGAGTTTTACAATTCATTTTATACACTAGATGACAAGAGAAGAATTAGAATTGCTTGCATGTTTGATTTCCTATGCTCAAGTGCTCTTCATGCTTGGATGTGCTACATGCTTGTGGATGTTATGATGCTCATTTGTAGGTTTTGAAGGAAGTTCAAGCTATATTTATCTATCTCCTTGTTGGTGCATGATCTTGAGTTATCTACTCCAACTAGGGTTTTGCATCTTGTGGTAATTTTTATCACTTTCATTCATATTTTCATCATGTATTGTTGATCTTGCCTCTGCCCTCCTAGGGCACGCACTCTTAGATCACTAATCATCGTTGTAGTGGAGGTGGAAACACTAACACGGGGTTTGACAAAGGCAATCCCCTAAACACAACACAACGTTTTCCCTCTTTGCTTGTGTGCAGGTTGAAGATACAAGTTTTTGAAGACAAGATCCGGGAAGAAGAAACGGTTTGCCGGTACAGGTTTGGTGAAACTCAGAGATTCTGTAAAACCCTAAATTGGGTCTAGGGTGCCCAGTGCCCTAGTCTTTTGGTGCTCCGAACTTGGATCCAAGTTCTGATCTGTCTCTTGACTTCTGTTGTACTTTAAGATTTTTTGTTTCTGTTTCCGACTGTCGTATATCTGCCGATCTTTGTCAATTAGGGTTTCATCATTTGCCCTAGTTTGTTTGGTTAGTTTTGGTTGGATTTGGTTGATTCTCCTTTATACAACAAAAGGGCAGAACCCCTGTAGTTTGGCTCTCCATCATGGGTAGAAGTCAAGCTCGGTTTGTGTCCTAATGTTTATGGAAGAGGGTTTTACCTAGTTTAACCTCTTAGGCTAGATCTCTCTTTTCCTATTTATCAACAGCTAAGGGGAAAGGTTCTAAATTTTAGACAATATTGTTGATCTTTTGCAGCTACAACCACCCAATTACCTAACTAAAACAACTCATAAAGCAATTGGAGAGCAGATAATAAAGCAACACAAAAGCAATGAAGATGACAGCATTACGGGATAGCAATTCATCCTAGGACCTATATAAAGAAACATGGATAGGTAGATAGGCATCCCAACCAGATGGAGACAACAAATATTTGTATGCAATAGAGATGTTCACATTTCCTTGCCAATAAAATGGTATTACTATTTACCAAGATCAGGTTTGATATGCAGCACCAAAGTTATTTTTCAGATAGAGAAACCACAACAGTATTGTTAAGACATATCACCAAAGTTATTTTCCAGATAGAGAAATCACAACAGTATTGTTAAGCGATCCAACATCAAATGCCAGTGATATACATAGAAACTAAAAAGAACATACAAAAAATATGATTGGGGAGTAAATGAACATACCTGAGATGAAATCCCAGCGTTTACCAGCATTCGACTACGTTTGACTGAGTTTGACCACCCGAAAACGGGCCTTCGGAAACTTCTCGACGTTTCTCGAAAAACACAAAAAATTCCAAGACATGAAAAAGTGGGCGCCCCTAGCCTCCAAGGGTGCCTGAAATTGATCAAGTATGGACGTTAAGGTTTGATGGATCCAAGTCCAAGCAAGGATCCGGAGCCGGCTTTGAGTTGATTAGTCCAGTTGGAGAAGCCTACTTGTTAGCATTAAGGTTGCAGTTTCCTTGTACAAACAATGTTGCCGAATACGAAGCGTTAGTACACGGGTTGCTCCTCGCTATTCGAAAGAAAGTAAAGGTTTTACATGTTTTCGGATATTCTGAGGTCATTGTAAGACAAGTCAGAAAACAATATGTCTGCCATGATAAGAGATTGAAAAGGTACAGGAACAGAGTGTGGGATCTTATAGAAAGTTTTGACGCTTTCAATATTCAATCTGTTTACAGATCCAAGAATCGAGTAGCGAATGCATTGGCTCAAGCAGCAGGTTCATTGGAACCATTATCAATGGAAGGACTAAAGAAATTTACAGTTGAATTGACATCGGTTCCTTCAGTCCCAGATAATATTACAAACTTCCAAGTTTTCGAGGATGATAAGCATATATTAGATTTTCTAACGAATTCTGGTGTATTCACAACTCAAGTCATTGATGAAGGAGAAGTTAAGGAAACAGAGTTTGATCCCGACGGGATAATGAATTTGAAGAACAATACCATCCCGAGAGGAATGATAGAACTGGAAAGGCTGTTTGATACAGACAGATTGAGTGCTCTTCAATCTCGCAAAGAAGAAGGGAATGAGTGCGATACAGTAAATTTGGGAACAGATGAAGATGTTAAGAATGTTTTTATAGGAAGAGTCTGCACACCTGACGAACGAGAGAAGATAATCCAGGCTATGAAGGAGTTTCAAGACATCATTGCATGGGGATATGAAGACCTCAAGACATATGACACTTCTATTATCACGCATACAATTCCTCTCAAACCTGGGAGTAAGCCTTTTCGGCAACGTCAAAGGCCGGTCAATCCTTTGTTAGAACCGCTTATCTATCAGGAAGTGAAGAAACTGTTGCAAGCAAGAATAATTTTCCCAGTACGGCACTCCACGTGGGTCGCCAATTTAGTCCCTGTTAGAAAAAAGAACGGTGAAATAAGATTGTGCGTGGATTTCAGAAATCTTAATAGAGCCTTGGAAAAGGATAACTATCCGTTGCCATCACTTGATGAAGTCCTGCAAATTGTCAACGGTTCTCAGATGATGTCCTTCCTGGACGGATACTCTGGATATAATCAAGTTATGGTTGCAGAGGAGGATTGTCTAAAGACACTTTTACCACAAAATGGGGAATCTTTGCATATAGGAGAATGCCCTTCGGTTTAATCAATGCTGGTGCTACTTTTCAGAGGGCTATGGACATCGCTTTCGGGGACATCGTTGGAAAATGTATAGTGATATACATGGATGATCTTACAGTCTTTTCGAAGAAGAGAGAAGATCATGTTAACCATTTGAGGAAAGTATTTGAAAAATGCAGGGAATATGGTATTTCTCTCAATCTGAAGAAGTGCATTTTTAGAGTCACTCAAGGTAAGCTACTCGGTCATGTAATTTCTGAAGAAGGTATTTCAATTGATCCTGACAGAGTGGAAGCAATTCAAAAGGTTAGCTTGCCTGCAAGTAAGAAGGAATTAAAATCTTTCTTTGGAAAGATTAACTTTGTAAGGAAGTTCATTACTGGGTTTGCGGAGATCGTCAAACCACTTAATCAGATGTTAAAGAAAGATGCCAAGATGGACTGGACTCCACAAGCTAGAAAAGCATTTGAAGAAGTCAAACAAGCAATTGCCACTGCTCCAGTTCTTATCAGCCCTGACTACACGAAGCCATTTTATTTATATACTTTTGCATCAGATCACACGTGTGCGGGAATTTTGACACAAAGGACAGATGAAAGGGATGAACATCCCATTGCTTTTATGAGTGCCCCATTCAAAGAAGCTGAGTTGAGATATCCCTGTGTAGAGAAGCATGCTTATGCTCTAGTGAAAGCTATCAGAAAATTTAGACATTACATTCTCAGAAGCAAGGTTTACGCCATAGTCCCAGATGCGGCAATCAAAATTTTGTTGATGCAAAATGAACTTGGCGAGAGAAGAGGCAAGTGGGTCGCCATCATACAAGAATACGACATAGAGATACAACCGATGAAGTTAGTGCGAGGACAAGCACTCTCACAGACAATAGCAGCACAAGGGTCAGGTTTGGTACAGCAAGCTTATGTGTTAGAAGATGTATCACCAGACAAGTGGTATGATGATATTGTATACTATTTGCTCACTCAGAAATGCCCTCCACACATGAATCCAATGCAAAGAAGAGCATTAAGGTACAGGTCTCAGCGTTATATGTTACAAGGAGTAGTATTGTTTCGGCGCAATCATGAAGGAGTTTATCTAAGATGTGTTGGAAAAGAAGAAGCGAGACAAATTATGGAGCAATTCCATGAGAAGTTTGGAACATGTCATGGAGGTGGGTTGGCAACAGCCCACCAAATCTTGAGGGCAGGATATTATTGGCCTACCTTGTTCAACGATGCCCACCAGCATGTCAAAACATGTCATACTTGCCAAGTAGCTGCTTCGCGTGAGAAGAATCCTGCAATGCCGCTTCAGCCTGTGATCGAAGTGAGGCCTTTTGCTCAATGGGGTCTCGACTTCATTGGTATGATTAATCCGCCTTCTTCAGCGCAACACAGGTATATTCTGACTGCTACAGACTATTGTACAAGATGGTCTGAAGCTCATGCATTAAAACTTTGCACTTCTGATGTTGTCATTAAATTTCTTGAAGAAAACATTATCACAAGGTTTGGGTGTCCACATGCACTCGTTTGCAATAATGGGCCTGCATTTACTTCGTTAAAATTTTCAAACTGGGCTTTCGAGTATGGTATCATGCTGAAATTTTCATCCAACTATTACCCACAGGGGAATGGCCTCGCAGAGTCCACGAACAAGAACTTGCTAAATGCAATAAAGAGACTATTGGATAAGAACCCAAGAGATTGGCACACCCAACTGAAGTTTGCCCTTTGGGCAGACAGAACCCGAGTGAAGTCCTCCTTAGGTACTTCTCCGTACCACTTGGTTTACGGCCAGGACCCAATTTTTCCTGTACAACTGAGGATCCCAACGCTTCAATTCATTTAAGACTACATGGATCAAGATGAGAGAGTTCAGACTAGGCTTTCACAACTTTTACACCTCGAAGAGAAACGAGACACAGCCTTAGACAAATTCATGAAACATCAGGGGGTTGTGAAACGTTGGTTTGATTGACAAGCCACAGTTAAGTCTTTCAGGATTTCAGATCTAGTTTTGTATTGGGATAAAGCACATGAACGAAGAGGAGATCATGATAAGTTTGATTATCTCTGGAAAGGACCATACCAAATCGCAGAAATCTTAGGAGAGAACGCCTTTAAGTTGAAAACTTTGACTGGAGAAGAGATTCCCCTGCCCGTCAATGGGCAATACTTGAAACATTACTTCCAAACCTGAGTTCCTGGGGGACTTTTCTTGTATATAGTTAGATTAGGTGTTTCCGGTTTTCCGTTAGTTTAGTTGTTTAATCTGCTTTGTTTTAAGTTGTATGTTTTTGGAGTTTTGCTTTGCTTTAGTTTTTGTGTCGTTCGGGGGTTTTCATTGTGCATAGGAGTGATTAATTTTTAACACACTCTGGTTGACTTCATGAAGTTATGTCTAGTTCATTTCTTGCATAAATGCCTATAAGATTCTTCAAGATTGAAAGGTAACTTTCTTTAGTTTATCTTTTTACTAAGGTCTGTACTCGACTCAAGAATGGAATCATATATTGCATTCGGACATGGATATCTCTAATTATGAGTTTTAAATATTTAATCTTAAAATGAACACTTCATAGCTTTCTTTTGGTAAACTTGCATCAGATGGATGGATCCATTGTGGATTCCATTGCTAGTGTCGGATAGCATGACTGTTTGTTTTTAGGAAAGAAGTCAATTGTCCAGTATGGCTTGAAGTATTTGAGATCTTATACCTTGCATACTCGAGATTCCGAAAGTCACCAGAAGAGTATAAATGAGCTTGTATTAAGTGAGATAGTTCATGATTCCACTTCACTCCATTGTATCTATCCGTATGTTCCATATTCTACTATCACCTCACTTATATAATAAAAGCCTATACTCCGTGATAAGCATTCCCGTTTCACTCCATTCCATTGTATGCATTTCTCCATACCTCCGTCTACCCATTCCATTCGTTTTACCATGTCATTTCATTTATGCAATAAAATCTCCATCCATTCCAATTGTTCCATCAAATAAAGAGCTTGAGTCTGATGTCTAGATCTTCCATATATAGTCCTGTTTTGTTCTGCCTTGAACTCTCAGCAATGAGTCGTCTGGGTAAAGTTTCAGTCCTCTATGAACGATACATTTGGAGTCTTCCCATGTCAGTATCTGCTCTAGTGACCTTAGCCACTGCATAAAAGGCGAGGTTCAGATGTTGGTATTCCGCTTAAATACAGGTCCATTGTTTTCATTATCCACCTATTGTACATATTGTTTTCCCATTCCACCTTCGTCATTATGCAAAGTCTAAAACATATGATCCTATACCTTTCACAATTCATTTCCTTCACCCATTGCAGCCTCCACTCCTTCACTCATTTCCCAATCATAATCAATGAATGTAAGTGTCGTCTGAACGAGAAGCTTGCAATTCCTCCATCCATTCCCTAATTCCATAAAGCAGATATCTGGATGCTTTAACTCATCAAACAAGTAAATTCCAAATACGCCTCAGAACACTAAATGCTAGAAATCCAAGCATAGTTCATTCAAAAGGCTATGCCATTCATACTGCTAAAATGAAAAGGCCAAAGTAACACTCTAGGTATTTAACTCTAAGATGTTGAATCCAATAGCGGCTTCCGCCTCCAAAGCATCCGACATCATTCATTCCATTCCATCTAAAATTCTAAGTTACTTCATCCTACGAACCAAATCAATAAGAAATTCAAAGTTCGTAAAGGCCATGAAGGTAATATCACTAGTTATCATCCATTCCCGTTCCCCTTTATACATCCCTTTCCTATTTGCAAGCTTCGAAGTTTAGTTCGGTACATACAGACGTCGATTGTGATTTCACTCCGTTCCGTTCATCCTTGTACCTGCCATCCATTTTCATTACATTTCCCGCCATCCAGTACACTTCCCCACTACCTGGTCCATATTTGGATATGCCTATCTGTCAGTTTTGTGTAATCCACGTTATAGTCCACTATCTCCACTCACCTCTATATCATTCGTCGTTCCTTACCAACATCAGCAATCATACTGGCTAAAACTGGTTTTGTATAGACTACGGTTTTGTTTTCCATGGAATCAGATTCAACTCATTCCTATCCATTACCATGGTGAAAACCTGGCAAACAGGCGCCATGTGTAATTGTCATTATTCATGGTGAAAACCTGGCAAACAGGCGCCATGAGTAATATGCATATTCAAAAAAAAAAAAAAAAAAAAATGAAAAAAAAGAAAAATGATCAAAATAGTAAAGAGAAATCCTTTCGTCCACAGGTGAAAACCACCTCTAGTGGCGCCTTGGATAAGTACCATGGCGAAAACCTGGCAAACAGGCGTCATGTGTAGAGACACTCCGTCTCGTTCCATTCCACTTCATTCCATACCATTTCCAACTGTTTTATCCATTCTGCTCGTATATGTATATACCCTTCCATTCATTCGCCTTCCCCTGAATTTGTAACTCTATATCAGGTAAGATTTTCGGAATATAGATGGTCATGCTGGCTGTTGATTTTGATTTTGGGATCAAGTAGCTGTGTCTACACGACCTAGTTAGTGGGCATACTCGGAGATTTTGAAGTTATGATTCTTGTTTATCTTAAGAACACATGAAGAGCACTAAAAGAAACCCTTATCTTACAGAACAACAGAGATGAAATGTCTTGATTCAATTTATGCTTCTATTCTTCTTTCGAGTGTGTTTCTTAGTCACTGGATGTACTTGAAGAAGTTATGTGAAGATTTTGGATGTCGAATGAGCCTTTATTCTTGAAATGTTCAGGAACATTTCTCTCGTGGAGTCGCCAGATGTTGTGACCTCATCACACATTGCCCCATTGCAAATGGGGACCCCCTCTTTTTTTTTGCTTTCTCGCTTCGTTTTGCTCTAGGTTTAGTTTTCCTCTGAGCTTGTATGATTTTGATAGTGTTGTGTATGCAAGTCTCAACAGTTTCTTGCCAAGAGGTCTATATGCCTTCATCCTGATGCATGTCACTGAGACCCTGAAAATGACTAAGTCTGATATCCTGAAAATCCTGAAAAAATGAGTAAGTCTGAAATCTGGTGGATCCTCAAAAATCTAGAATCTGCATGCTAAATCCTATGGATCCAGGACCTATCTCAAACATCTTGGAAGTATATTGATAAATATTTAAAGTATAAGAAACTCAATATCTGACTTATACTTAAACATATTTTCAATATACTTCCATTCAGGAAATCCAAAATTTGACTAAGGCAAGAAATCCAAGGGTACTGTCCAAACCCGCCCAGACTGGGTGGCCTCACAAGGTCCTCTTGGACAGTGTCTTCACCATCAGGAGAGCTTGTCCAGACAACACCTTCAAACCTGCCCAGGGAAAGTTAGGATGTTTTTACAAGTTTTTGCTGATTGAAGGAAGTTAGGGAGTGATGATGGAGTCTAAAACTAAGATTTTGATGAAACTTCCATGCCTCACCTCCAAACCCGCCCAGACTGGGCGGCCTTGGCATGAGGTCATGGACTCAACCTCCTGCACATGCATTTGTCCAAACAGAACCATCAAATCCGCCCTAGGAGAAAATGGTTAAGTTTAGAAGGTTTTCAAGCACAAGGCACTGAGAAATGATGAATTTCAAGCAAGGTTTGCAAGTTGGAGGGAAGTTAAGTAGTTTACAAGCAACATTCCATGCATCATCTCCAAACCAAGCATTACTTAAACTCCTCACAACAAGGATGAAATAATTGGAAAGAATGATAAAAAATCACTAAGCCTGATGTCCTGATGTCCTGAAATCCTGAAAATTGGCTAAGTCTGAAATCTGGTGGATCCTCCAAAATCTAGAATTTGCATGTTAAATCCTATGGATCCTAGACCCATCTCAAACATCCTGGAAGTATATTGATAAATATTTAAAGTATAAGAAATTCAATATCTGACTTATACTTAAACATATTTTCAATATACTTCCATTCAGGACATTTCTGATATGGCGACGACACTTGCATTCCAAGCACACCTTCTAAACCCGCCCTACCTAGGCGGCCCTGGCATGGGGTCTTGGATTCAAGGTTGTGATCACGCACTTTCTCCAGACTAAGTCTCCAAAACCGCCCTAGAGAAAAAATGGTTAAGTGTTGAGGTTTTCATGTACAAAACACTAAGGTATGGTGATCTGTAAGTAAGGTTTATGAGTTTGAGTGAAGTCAAGTGGATGATAGGCAATATTCCAAGTGTCACTCTTGAACCCGCCCTTCCTGGGCGGCTTTAGCATCGTCACATGGACATTGTCATCATCACCACATGATACTCTCCAGACAGTGCTTCCAATCCCGCCCTAGGTAAGATTGTGTAAAATTCAAAGTGTTTCAATGCAAAACATCAGAAGGTGATAAAGATTGATGGAAATTTGAAGGTTTTAGAATGCTTTAGGAGTCAAAATCCAAGGGCTACCCTCAAACCCGCCCTACTTGGGCGGCCTCAAGAGGGTCTTATGGACAACTTTACCTCCTCTACATGAAACTCTCCAGACAGTGTCTCCAAACCCGCCCTTGGAGGAAGTATTAAGTTTTGAAGTCTTTTAACCACAAAGCATTGGAATATCATGAAGTTTGAATGAAAAACTTGGAGGTTTGAATACATCAAGTAAGTTTTAAGGCAAAATCCAAAGGACACCCTTAAACCCGCCCTTCCTGGGCGGCCTCAAGGGGTCTTTGTGGATTCCATCACCAAACACATGAAATCCTCCATGCACTCTCTCTAGGACCGCTCAGGATGAAAGGTAACACACACTATTAGGTTTGTTTGATCAAGGTATGCCAAGGAGAGGTAAGTTAGAGTCAAGTCCAGAGGCTAAGAAGTTTCTAAGTGTTGAAATACACATCATACTCCTAAACCTGCCTTACATGGGTGGCCTTGAGCTCCAGGGTTAAACACCTTCATCACCTGCACATCACACTCTCCATACAACTCAATTGAACCCGCTCAAGGAAGAGACTTATCAGATTTTGAAATATTTTGAGTTCAAGTACAAAAGAGATCATGTAGGTTGGATGAAAATGCATAAGATTGAACGTTTTTGAGACATTTTGAAAGCAAATCCAAGGGGTATCTCCAAAGCCGCCCAAACCTGGGCGGTCTCAAGGGATGTCTGTGGATAGTGTCATCTTTTCACATGAAATTCTCCATGCACTATCTTCAAAGCCGCCCTAGGACAAAAGAGATCAAGTTTGTTAAATGCTTCAAAAACCAAGCATTAGAAGGTGATGGTATATCAATGCAAACTTGAAGGTTTGAAGAGAACCAAATGAGTTTCAAGATAAAGTCCAAAGGTTGCTCTCTAACCCGCCCTACTTGGGCGGCCTCAAGAAGACTCTATGGACTATGCCACCTGACAAATGATACACTCCAATCACTCACTCAAAACCCGCTCAAGATCAAGAACAATGTAAAATGCAAAGTTGCTTGGTGAGAATGATCTAGATGATGTCATAAGGGCAGGAAATAGTTAAAATCAAGAGTTGAGAAGTGGCTAAGTGCCAAAATCCACACATTGCTCTCAAACCCGCCTTACTTGGGCGGCCTCAAGGGGTGTCTGTGGATAGTATCACCTTTCACATGATATTCTCCACTCAACATGGTCAAACCCGCCCTAGGTGAAGAATGACATAAGTTGCAAGGTTGAGTCAATGATAAGTGGAAATCCTTAAGGGAGGGCAAGGCAAGTTTAAAGGAATTATATTGTCCACTCAACATGACATCCTCCATACCACTTAGCCTAGGCGGATTTCACCTTGATATGTGGATAAGGTTCATCAAACATTCCGAATTTGTCTTCTGACTTCCATCAATCATTCACCAACACTAAGTCATACGAGGACAAGTTTGGGAGATCATCAAGGTTAGGAAAAGATGTTATAGACAGAGAATCCACACCATGTGCCCAAACCCGCCCTTCCTAGGCGGTCCCAAGAAGGGGTCTTGGATTCATTCATGTCTTCACATACATCTCTCCATACAAACACTCCAATTCCACCTTTCTTAAGTAGACTTCATCTATGCAGATGGACATCATGTAATATACAACCCCAAAATTTTTTCTAAAATATAGAACAATGATAAACAGTGTTAGCACAACTAAACTCCTCCGCACTTCTGATCACCAAGATCCCAATTCGGGCAGGGTGAGAGCATAATGTGCTTTAGATTACAAATTAAAACATTGTGCAAACAAGTAAACATTCATCTGCATATGCAGGCATCCACAAGTTGTGGGGATTCACCACTTTTAGTGGGTATGAGAGCAAGAAAGGAATATTACAATGCCATCCACTTATTCAGTGGGAATACTCCACTTATGCAGTGGGTAGAAACAATAAAGAAAAGTTCATTTATCCACACTGGCGGTAAAACCATCCAGGGGTTGCAATATGTTTAATTGTTCTTTCCTCCACACTGGCGGTAAACCATCCAGGGGCTATTATGTGAATAGGTATTTAGTTTACCATGAAGCAATTACAATGATAACCAATAATACAACATATGAATCTAATAATGTTCCCCTGAAATTCATGAAGAAGATCATATCCTGCAAACTGTGACAACTCTTCCCTACTGAAAACAATCAACTTATATCTCTCCCACAAACAAATTCCCTATTGAAATCTCCAATCTGCTTATCCCATACAATAACAATAGCAATTATTCACAGCATACTGAATATCATAACACAACCAAATATTCCCTGTCAGAGCCGTACAAATCAGTAGTATGGAAGCCTTAAAAGGAGATCCAAATCACATCCTCAACAATTTAAACTGTTCCAAACTGTTCTAATACTCCAATCTGACACTTCTGAGCACTAACACAACAGAGACAAAGTGTATATGAATAACAGTTATTAATTTGTCCTGAGCAGGACCGTACATCAAAGAGGTACGGACTTCTTCACAGCAGATATAGGACACATTCAAATCTCTACAAAATAGACCCAAAATGATCGCCTACCCTCCACAATATGATTGCAAAACACTAATAATGCAAAGGAGTTGTCAACTTTTTATAGTGTGCATCGACCCCATTCAAGCTAGTACGGCTGTTTATGCATGGACATCCCTTATGCTCAGTTTAATAAAGCATCTGATCCACTGCAAAATACCTCTAATGAAGTTGCCCAAACATACTAAGAGATCAACAAACAACACAGAAGGTAGATACATGTGTATCAAATTTCTGATCATAAACAGTCATTCCCAGCCATACGGCCCATAGACAGTACGGACATCACCATTTAAAATTCCACACACATTCAAACCATAGTAAATTACTTCCAAATGGATCGCATAAGTCTACCAAACATAATGTATACACGAGGAAAGCCAAGAAAGCATTAATATCTTCTGATCAGCTCCAATAAGATTTCAGCATGTACGGTTGTAAATGGTACGGATGGCATTCATAACTCACTCTTTGCATTTGAATTCCTTAAATTGGTTTAAAAAGAGTTGATTTCATCATACTAAGACACCACCAAAAGCAAATAGCAAACAATCTTCAATGTTATTAACATTCTCCAAAATGAGAATCAGATGTACGGCCATGGAATGTACGGCCAGGTTAAGAAAATTCAGAATCATCAAATAACTCTCAAAATATCACACCAAAATGTATTAAGACTGATTACAAATAACTTTACACAATCAAACAACAAACTCCATCAAATCTTCTATCTCCATTGATCTCCATGTGATTTTCTGTGATGAAAACCACCAATAATCTCTAGAGGGTTTTCGTCCTCAAGAGCATTCTACAAGAGGGTTTTCGTCCTCAAGAGAATATGGAAGAACTCTCTGGTTCAATCCATCTGCAACAAAACAAATCCCAAAGCATAGCATAACCCCCTCAAATGAGAGCTCATTCTCTTTTATAAGGCATTGGAGGAGTTACAAAGGAAATGAATTATTTCTTGAAAATAATAAGATTTTCCTTCTAACTTAATTTATTTCTTTTTTCCTCCACTTAAGTGCTTACTTTTATGTGCCTAAATAAAAGCCTAGGTTTTCCCCTTTCAAATGAGCTATAACACTTAATAATATTTTAATTATTTTTCACCCTTAGGAACTTAAGTGAAAAATATAATTAAAATAGCTCATTAAATATTAAATTTCGCGGAAAATCCCAAACGGCCTCCGACTGCCAAATAAACTGAACCAATATGCTCTGTAAGGTTTGGGATGAGCAACGATGCCTTCTGGATGACTTTCCAAAAATAGAAGACTCCTCCAAGAATCTTGGAGAGCAAACCAGAAACCCGATCAATCTTTAGAAACCATCACTGTTACCCGGAACATCAACTGAGCTCAAAACCATGACAAAATTATCCATTTACACAAGGAAAACCCCATTAACTGTTCTGCAGACTGAACTAATACCACTCCAAGAACATTGGAGTTCTTCCCAGACATGTTGGATAGCCTCCAAAAGACTAGGAACAAGCACAAATGCCCATAATAATCAATGTGCCAAAAATGGAACATTACACATCATCATCTAACATCTCAAAGCTTACCTTCTCTCACCACAAGCATTTTAAAAGCGGCTAAGTCTTGGGCAAGTTCAAGAGAAGGGTCTTCAATGAGGAGAGGAATGAACATTAAGTGATAACAATCCACATATCTCCTTGAATCCCGCCCTTCCTAGGCGGATTTAGGACCCTCACTTGGACAAAGTTATCTGCTTTACATGATATCTTCCATACATCAACCTCAAACCCACCTAGGAGAGAAGAAGGCATATGGATAACTTGCAAGTTTTGATCATACTCAAGAGATGAGATAATGAAGATCATTTTAGGAAGAAGGAAGTTTGAAAGTCACTAAATCATGGAGATCGAAGAAAAGTGTTAAAGGTTAAGATAGAGAAGTGTCCAAATATTGTAAAATCCATACCTACCCTTCCAACCCGCCCATCCTAGGCGGTCTTGGAACCTTCCTCTGGACAATGTTGCCTTCACAAGAAATCCTCCATGTGCTATCTCTAAATCCGCCTAGGGGAGACGACAACTGAAATTACAAAGAGAAATCAATGAACTAATGAAGCAAAGCACTTCAATGATGAGGTGATCATGTATGGAGAGGTTCAAAAGGTTCTAACTTGTAAATTCCAAACAACATCCCTAATCCTGCCCTACCTAGGCGGTATTCACTATGACAGGTGGACAAGTCCATGTCCTCATATGCATCACTCCATGTACTACATTCAAAACCGCCCAAGGTGCTGAAAAGAAGTCTTCATAAGGATGAGCTAAGTGAAGTAATCCATGTGCATTCTCAAGACTATGAGACTTTCTCTTTCATTCACCTCTTTTGCATCATCCACTCCAAGCACTCTCTTCAAGACCGCTCTTGCTAGGTGGACCTCACCAAGACACATGGACATTATCATCCAACATCTAGTATGTGTCTTCATATTCATAAGTATCTCAAGATTCCACTAAGCGTTTAGATTGATAGAGAAGACTTATCAAATGGGAGGAATGAACATCAAATCCTTACTTTACCTTCCAAACCTCCTATGCAAGGCGGCCTTGAGCCTTCCACAAGGACAACACCAAGTCCCTCACACCATTTCATCCCCCTATCATCTTCAAAGCCGCTCTTTTCAAATGGTTTCGTCATGTCTCATAAACAAAGGCATCAAACATCCTAGACATCTCACTTAACTTCAAAGGAGGAAATGAACAACAACAAGAAATCACTAAGTAAGAAAAAGTCCATACACATCCTTGAATCCCGCCCTTCCTAGGCGGATTTAGACCCCACACATGGATAATATCACCTCATGTCTCCACGTGAAATCCTCCACACATTGCATCCAAACCCGCCCTAGCAGGGCGCTCTGAGCATGAAGACAAGGAAAATGTCTAAAAACATTAAATTTATCTCTTTCTAGGCCGACCTCAACACACTAGGCCGACCTACTTCAGGTAAAGGTGATTTTTGGTATTTAAGAAGGTTTAAAACTGCATTTTAAATCAAAACAAAATCAATATTAAATCTGATTTTGCAGCAGAGCAGCAAGGAGCAGCAGCAGATTCCAAGGAAAAGGTCAAAAGTTCACAAATTTTTTCAAGTCAAATTTTCCAAATTTCTGATTTTTTTTAGAAAATCTGCTTTTTCTAAGGTATGTTATTTTGAAATTAATCATTTTTTTATCCCACATGCACAAGGAGATAGGGTAAATAGTAAAAAATTCATATTTTAAGAGGTCACATCAGCCTAGTGACATGTGTTGTCTTATCTTGTAGGAAAAGGTAGAGGATGAATGCGAAAGAAAGGCAAGCCTTGATTAAGAGCGACAAGCAAGGAGTCATGCCGGAGACGAAGATCATGTCCAAGTGGAGGAACGTGAGTGACACCAACTTGGGTCACATCAACATGGAGGAGATCAAGAGGGAGCTCTACAAGCCAACTCACTCCAAGGTCATCCATGAGATGCTTCGCAATGGGATTGTTCAAGCAGCTTGTTTTCCGCCCGCCTTGCCAAGTGCCGAGCTTATGTGGGAATGTGCTGATCATTACAACCAAGAGACTAGATGCATTGAGACATCCAATGGAGAAGTCTTAGCTCACTTGAGGAGGGAGGCCATCGCTGAAACATTCAACATCCCAAAGCATAGGAGGGTCACCGTCTACACTCAAGAGCAAACTCAAAGGGTGTTTGAAAGAGCGATAAGTAATTGTAAGCAAGAGATAAACGTCAATTGGGTAAAGCAACCAAGGAGTCATCATAGCAAGTTACCGAAGAAGCTTCATAAATCAGATTTCATCACGGAGTTTGGCTACATGGTGATCTTCTTGAACAGAATCATGGGTTGTCAACAATCGTCAACATTCGATGCGTGGATGTTTGTATTCATGCAAGAGATCGTCAAGGGTGAAGTGATGATCGATTGGGCCGGCATCATAAGCAACAATATTCATGAGCAGATGATCAAGCTAAAGGAGACTAAGTCCTACATGAGCTCATATGTCATCTATATCCTCGCAATGTGTGGAAAGTATGATGGATTGAATTGCAGAGGTGACATAGGATATGGCCCCGAACAATTCAGCATGTATGATTGCTACCCGCAGTTGCAGCTAAAGTCTATCGCCCATTACAAGCGTGTGAATGATGCATTCTTCATGTTCATCGTAAGGAAGTTTCAAGGAAATATGCATGAGAGGTTATCGAAGGATGCAAAGAGGTTGATTGGCAAATATGGACGATGGTACATCCAATTTCCAAAGTTCACCTACTTGAGGATCCAAGGATTTTCATCTTATCCTTATCGCTTGCCGAGGTATCCTACCGACAAGATGGTACTACTAGAGGTGATGAGGCAACTGTCGGCTTGGGACAAAATTCAGAAAGATAAGAAGAAAGCCGGAATCAGTTTTCCGATAGGAGTTGGAAAGTTGGAAACTTGCCCAACACTGCAAGCTGCACAGCATTCAGAATATGAACTTCAAGCTTACAATCTTGTGCTTCATGACACGAATCGAGATCACTTTGATCCATTTAACACGATTCGGAAGGCATTTGGGAAGAGGTTTAGACACCGAGAGCACCAAGAAGATCATTGGACAGATGCGGATGATGATGAGCATATCAGAGAGAGGAGGTGTTCGAGAATGGTGATGCAGAGGAAAACGCAACAGAAGCTTACAAATGGGAAGGAGGAGTCATTAACACAACCAGCATGTTAAAATCCTCGACATGCAGTATGTAATACCTATCGGCTTATCATCATGATCATATTTCTTGCTAACACAGACAGCATCATCATATTTCGAAGAGGCATGAAATATCCTCCTGCTAACTACTGTTCACTTCCTTATCGCCTTTCGCCTTTCGCCTGTCAGCAGCATCATGATATCCAGCAAGCGCAAACATCCTCCTGATGTTCACTGTTCATCATACCACCACACTCTATCTTCATCATCATGATGTTCGATATCATCTTCATCAGCAGGATATGAAATATCCGGTTCCTCCGATATATCCTGATGACGACAACTTCAAGCACCTTTCCTTCGATGCTTACGTCACCCCGATATCCGACTACTTAACCAACAGCATCAGGATATGACTTATCCGGTCATATCGGAACATCCTGATGATGTTAACCAAACTTTCTGCCGATGCCTTACGCCGATGCCAAAACACTTAGCGACAGCAGGATAAACTTGCATAGGGTGATACTCGCAATATCCTGATGACGATGACGTCACTTGCATCCGATGATGATGTCAACAGGATATAAGACACTTATATCCTCCGCAACATGATAATGAGCATCCGGTGATCTTTTCAATATCCTGATGATGACCTTTCCGGTCCTTAGCCAAAAAATGAACTTTCACTCCTGCATGCGATAGCGACATGCGGACGATGGGTACACCCGAAAGATGATCCTGACGATGATATACACACTGAGTATATATCCAACCTATATCATCCTGATGCATTCAAAACATACAGTCTTCGTCAGTTTCAGAACCCGATCCGGATAGCGATATACTCACTGATGTCAATGCGATTCACTCCGTCTGGAAAAGCACATGCAGATCCCTGTATATCCGTCAGCTGCATGCAAACTCACAGAACCGCACAATTTCACAAAGAAAACATGATGATCGGGCCGGATCACCTTCAGATCAAAATTTAACAGTTTATCTTCCTAAATCCTAGCACATGAGGATGCTAGGTTGATTCACAGCATGCTACCAATCGATCTCCCACACAATGAAATGCATAAACAGAAAACTAAAATACAACCTAAACTAACATGCATGACCATTCCACCGATTCACAGAATCAACCGGTGGAAGGGTTGAAAGAACCCATTAACCTGTAATCAGAACAGAAATCAAAACATAAACCGCTGATAAACCAGATAATGCAATTGATGAGAACTTATTTAGATGAAACACAAATGTCCTGTTTCTACAACAATGTTTCACAATGTCTGGACTGATCTCTGGATTTCACTCAACCACCAGTACAACATAACATAACTACTACTCTGATATGATATGATATGATATCTATCAAACCCTAACTGATCTGAGTTATTTATAGCAATATCCTACGAGTACTAACAACTCGATTCCCAGCGGCTGGGAGCTTCCAAGCGGCTGGGAGAGGACAGCTCATACTACCTGATCACGAGCTCTAACTGCCTGCACACTCTCCTAGGCTGATCTAATACATATGCATTGGTCCAATGGACCTTATTACATTATGAAGTCAAACATGCTAAAAATAGACTAATGTCCTGTCATGCGGACAATGAACCTAAATCCTGTCTTGTAGGGGTGCTCCTGCACCAAATGGCTTGGGATTTGGTGAGATCTTGTAATATAATGCCTATTCCTGATCAGTTAGAGGAAACTGAAAAGTTTTTTGTGCAAAAGATGTTTGACAAGGAAGGACCTATCATTATCAATTGGGCTGAGAGAGAAGATGGTCATGATGACTGGATACAGCGAGTTATACAGATCACCAAGAAATATGTAGATCGTCAAGTGAAGAAGCTTGAGAATGCAAATAAGGCTTTGACATATGACTTGATGGGAGGGACCGACTCGCAGCAATCACAAGAGGTGGATGATAGTGAATCTAGCAGCGAACATCACAGTGAGTCTAGTGGATATAGCATAAGCTCCAGAGAAGAAGCTCAGCCTGGTAAGAGGAAGCATCTGGACGACTCACATGGAGAAAGTAGTCGAAAGAAGACAAAGTTGAGTTCACAACATGAGGTTAGTACTTCTTCCAGGCAAGAAGGTGGTCCTTCTCAAGATATGAATGTGACATCGCTAGTGGAGAATGAAGAAGGAGAAAACCAAGGAGCTCCACAGACATTGGATCAAGCACACATGCATGAGGTTCTAGCTGAAGAAGTCCGATCAAGTCCCTCCAAAGATCAAGAAGCTGTTATACATGAAATGGATATACACATTGAACCATCTGATGAGGAAGCATCGTCACCGGAATTAGAAGTTGAAGCTCAAGAACAAGATGTCCAAGAAGATTTGTCTGCCTTGCCAGAATGGTTGAGGAAGAGAGTACAAGAAACTTCGATCGTGGAAGTAGTGCCAGAAGTCAATATACAAGAGCTGTTAAGCAGAACCAGGCGAGACAAAGGAAAGGAGAAGGCGACTAGATTCTCCAAGATTACAAGAGACAGTTCTGGGTCTAGGAAAGTGCATATTGCAGCGCCCAGGGTAGAGAAAACAATTGATGATATTGCTCCTGAAGATTATGACGTGACTACTATGGATTTGGGACCAACAACAGAAGAGCAAGAGTTTGAAGAGTTGGAGGAATCAGTTTCAGTGGTCAGAGAAAGATTGAAGCGTGAGAGGGAAAGAGGAGATCAATTGGAGAAAGAAAACCTCGCCTTCAAGTAGTATATCCAGCAATTGATGAATCCAATTCGACAGCGTGAAGGGACGTCCACTCCACCTCCCATGCTTTCACAGGAATCTTTCGCTCAGTTAGAGGGTATGAAATCACAGTCCCAAGAATTGAAAAGCTGGATAGGAAGAGTTAGAAATCAAATAGATACATTCATCGATAAACTCATCCAAAAGTATGAAACCGCTGCTCAGTTGTTGGAAAGACTTCAAGCAGTTTCAGTAGCATGTTCCCAATTCGATGCTGTCAAAAGAGAATATATGCCACACTTGGAAGATTTGATGAACACTCCACTGTCAACATTGAGAGAGGAAGGAGTAGTTGAAGAATGTCCATCATATGATTTCTCTACTTGGTACTTTACTATGGATATAAGAGATCAGCTTTTTGACAAGGTTAAAATGGATTGTGTTCGAGTGGATAGTGTGCTCCAGAGAGCTCATAATAAGATAGTTGGTGTAATGGATGATATGTGTGTACTTTCAGGAGAGGTTGCGTTCCATGACGTGAAGAATTACCTACATTCTCATTACTTCAACTCTATTCACTTCATTTCTGGTGAACAACTGAACAACATCTACTCCTTGATCTCACTTGTTGGTGGTAAGCAGGTTGGTCTAGCAGAGTGGGAGAGGACAATTGATGAGCATACACGAGATGTGAAGAAGGCAGAAGGAACCATTCGGAACGTGCCAAGTGTACCAGTTGCTGACATGGCGAGGGTTGTTCCAAAGTTCGTGGCATTGGTCGAAAAGAATAAACATAAGAAATAAATGCCACGTTGGCAGTCCACATAGGAGCCAAGGTGTCACCTTGGAAAACGTGCCTTTATTGCTTCTTGTATATCTCTAATAATAGAAAGTTGTTATAACCACCTTTGATGTGGCATGATCTGGGCCATCGAATCCAAATTGATCCTAGCCATTCATTGTATTTTGAAGGCTATATAAGCCTCTTTCCTCTTCATTTTGTATAAGGAGTTTTGAGCAAATTAGAGCTGTTGCTGAGACATTGCTGAGATTAATACAAGTTCATTGTTGAGCTATTCATGGTGATATTGTGTTCTCTTTGCAAGTTGCATGGTTGCTAAGTACTCACTCGCATTCAATGTTTTAACTTAGTTTATTTCTTTCAAAGTTTGTTAGCTTTAGTTTGTGAAAGTCATTGTCTTTCGATTACTTAGTGAAATCTCTATATGTTCATACCTTTTATGATTTGTCGCTGGCAAGTTGTAGTGTAAGGTTAGTCTGAACATATCACAAGCGTCACTTCGATTGTTCATAGAGCAATTTGAAAACCTTTAGCTTATCCTTAGAAGATTGCATCACCTTTGTGGAGTTGTTGTCTCATGGCGAAGCAAAGCGTGGTTGAGATTTCCAGGAATTGATGATAATAGCTTGCACTTAGATTAGATATTCTTTCTAAACCCAGTCTTTTACATTTTTTTTGAAAAAACATTGTTAAGAGTAGGACTAAGAGCTGAATTGCCATATCATAAGTTTATCATAGCGTGTAGCCTTGAAGCGATTGTTACAACCTGTGTGAGTGCAAACGGTATTTTCCTGCCGTTGGACACCAAAGTGTAAGTCCCTTTGTATGAAACAGCAAATCACGTCTTTGCCAAACAAGCTATCCCAAATTGAGAATTGAAGATAAGGAACCTTGGAGTCTACTCAGTTGATCACAAAGTTCAGCATCTGAGTGATTTTGTTCAAGAGAGGATAAAATACGCGAGTATTTTATGCTGCGTTGTCAGTGCAAGGAAAACACATCAACACGTATCTCAAGAAAATTAGAAAACCTAATTTGACGTCTATTTTTAGAAGCTTTCTAAGAATAGAAATTTCTATTTTTAGAAATTTGGACTTTTTTTGACGAAAAATTTTCTAGACTCTTACAAAATGCCTTAATGAAGCAAAAAATTTGATTGGGTACAACAACTCACAAGGTATTACTGCACACTGCATAGTATTTACATAAACAAATAGGATTCACTGACTTGAAGTTATATTCATGTACAAGAATGATATATATTATAAACAGATCTCTTCTTCATTTCAAGATTGGAGTGGGGTCATGGCATTTGTTCCTGACTTACATATATTTTGTTTCAAGTATTACTTTTTTGAGATTCTTTCGAAGTTTTTGAAGGGATATGTAGACCATATTTTTATAAATTAAAAATCCTAGAGATATTAAAGACATGCATAAGTTGAGATATCAGATATATCATTGAGGGAGGTCAGAATATTACAAAAAACTGGATTAGATTGTAAATTACATAAATACAAAAGATAAGGTAACCTAAAAATATGAAATTTCCCAAATATGATTGATTAAACTCTCTTAAATCAAGTACTATTATTCCAGGAAACAATACATGCAGACATTACCAGTATAAGTGTAACACATTCAAACATATGGAGTATGTATTACTCTCTTAGAGTATTGTTGTCTATTTGTCTGCCAGCAATGTTCTCTTCAAGTAGACTACTATGGCATGTGCCCTTGTTCAAGCTCTCTCGTCAACACCAACAACCTTGCTGTCCCAACTCTTACTAGACTCTCAATAGTGTATTCTCCAACCATGCTAGTTGCATTCCTTGCATAATACCATCAAGAACTAGTTTAAACAAGTCCTACATCTCCTCACAGTCCACTCCACCCTTTTTCACCCCCAACCCATAAAACAAGCAATTTGCATAAAGAATGATGATTAGAATACCTTCATTGAAAAGCAAACTAACCATCTCAATGATAGGAATCAACCCAAACGCCCTTCATTTTCAAAAACAACAATCCACCTTGACTCCAGCCAACCTCAATGACACATTAAATGGCTTGATAAAGATTTTAGAAATGCCACTCTTCTCATGCAGAATCTTCAGTGGATTGGCGAAAATCAGCAGGCCATAATTAACGGCATTAACAAGCTTGAGGGTTAAACAACCTTCGATTCTGCTTTCAACAAGTCAACAACAAGGCCGAAGCTGTTGAGAATATGATAGGAAATACCAAAGCAAAAAAGTGAAGGGAACAATCTACAACAAAATTTCTAGCAGATGAACACAAACATGCGACCCATCAAAGACCTTTTGCTCTGGATAATTTCACTATATCTGCTAAGCAATGGAACTTGGATGCTGGACAACAAGCTAATAGTCTTCCCAGTTGGGGTTGCCAAGTGGAGAATCGTTTGCACCCTACTACCAACTTCAAAAGCAACACTACATTAATAGGAACAATAATTTATGTTGTCTGGGTCATCTTCCCTCTCTTCTTTGCTAAATCTGATTTTTGGTTTAATATGTTAAGTATTGAATTTGTTATACTCCAGAAAATATGTACTTGGACTACTTTGTACGCTTCTTCCCTATGTTTTCTGTAAGCTTCCCATTATAACTTGGCTCAATGGCTTTTTGCAAGACTACTCCTTGCTTCTCATTTTATCAGAAAGGTAAAACTTACATGTCCTTCAAATTGATACAGTTCTGAATGAACAAAGTGACTGCAAATATCCCTTCCTTGAGAAGAATCGATTGTATCTTTGCAAAGATCCAGTCTAAAGCCCCAAAGATCTCTTTGAATTTCTCAGTTGGCTCATTGGCCTGCTACTAGATCAAGATCTAGTGGTCCTTTGCATGAATTACCTGCTGTAAGGCAAAGATCACGCTCAGCTCGTGCACAGCCTAGACCTCCTGCCCCTGTGACACCAGTAGTCCACATGCAAGCTCCCATGGCATTCTTTAATGTCGAATCACCTATTCATTTTGCAGTATACAATGATTTGCCGAAGAATCCTGATAAGCTATGTCCGAAGTATCACCCTATCAGGTTGTTGAGGATCACTTGAGAACATTCAAGGAAGCTTGCTTTAGAGCAAGGATCCAACATGAAGATGTAGTCTGTAGACTTTTCCATACACACTAGGAGAAGAAGCCTACAACTGGTACGTGAATTTACCTTAGCAATTCATCAATTCTTGGTTACTGATGGAAAATGCCTTCAAATCTCGGTTCTAAATTCCAATTGATGCAGCAGCGATGTATCATTGCTTTGCTGAAATCAAGAGAGGTGAAGGTGAATTCATTGCAAATTTCAATGGTCGCTTCCAAAAAGTGTATTCCATGCTAACCGCTCCCTACAACATTGCGGAGGATGCAACTATGCTAGTCTACTACTCTACTTTGGATCCTTTGACGGCTATGTTTGTGAGGAGAGCAAATCCTGCTGTCGCGACATTATGAGGACAGTCACTCAGGGGTCGTTGTGATATGATGTTCCATTTTGGCAGACTTACACTTTGCAATTATATTCTTTCTTAGACTCTGTCAAATTCCACAAATGTCTTGTATATTGTACCTGGTCTGCATATATTCTTGACATTGTATCAGATCCTATAGTATCTAGTTGAGATTTAAGCATATATGTATGAATTGAACACAACTTTGATCAATTCTTCTAAAACTATCTAAACTTTAATTAGTTCTTTTGAATTTATCCTAACTTTGATTAGTTCTTCTGAAACTATCTTTGTTGAACTAATCTTTGCATATATACCTTGAATTCACCTAGAGATGTGCTTTAAAACACATAATTCGTTGATATTTATGACTATCTGCATAATATTTGCTATTATTTGCTGCTTTTACTGTGTATGCTCTAGATATGTCATCACTTGCATCAATTTAGTATGTATTGCTTAAGATATGTCAATTATTTGCATTTATCCATTTGTATTTTTGTAAAATGAAGAGTAAAAGACTAGATTGAAGGGGTGAGATCCTAAACTAATTGGATTTTACCAATGATCCACATGTATACTCTAACACAGTCATGAAATGAAGCAGAACCAAACCATACTTCACCAAGAAATCCACAATTACGTATGATCGGTACAAATCTTCAAAGGTAAGTTGATGATAACATGCAATAAGTTGAATGCACTTCAAAACGAACGCAGCAATTCACCATTACAAATCAGAAATCAACAGAAGATAAATTGAGATATACGATTAGATGGTAATCTGCAACTTCATTTTCATTATGTATGCAAAGAATATACACATATACATTGATCTGAGAAAGAACCTTGAGAAGAGATCAAAGAGTTGCACAACCCTGCCATTTAGTTTATTGCCCCTTGATGTCTCATAGGATTTAGATCACATGTTGTTGCACTGGTCATTATATTGATATTTCCACATACGTTTCAAACTTCTTATCCCCATGGCTCCAATCACTTGGTATCTTGAATGAATGGCATGGACAGGTGAACAGGCAGAGAATGGTCTGCTCTGTTAGCCAGTACTTATGTTTCTCTAAGTGTTTCGCATCTATAGATGCTATCGTCTTAGTATCCACATTCAGATCATATCTATTTTCATGTCTCTGTGAGGAGCTTTGATTTCATACGATGTGTGTAGCCTGTTTGAGAAATTTCTTAATTCTTTGCAGGATTTAAATTCTGTTTGTTTGCACATAATACCAATAAGCAAGTTTTGATAGAAAAGGAAGCCACCCTTTTTCCCCATCCTACCCCCACTCCTATTGATGATTACTTTCATTACAACTGCTCTTCACAACCAATTGGATGATGTTCATATCTGAAGCTTATATTTCAACTAAATAAACAAAACATTCATAGATTTGTCCATGCTACAACAAGTTCATCACAGTTATTGCCAGAGAGTCACCAACCTCACTTTCTTCACTCACATTCTTGAGGTTCTATCTGTTGTCATACACAAACATTGTACAATGGAAGTGGAAAAATGACCAGATATTTAATTTGTATCAATCTGAAATATACTTAGTATATACGAATACAGCAACAATACCATGTGAGTGGTCCTGAATTTACATGAGAAATCAAGAAATAAGACCATCATCGGCATACAAAGCATGCAAACGAAGGCTTTTTACTAGTATGCTGAATATGACGGGAATAAATTAATCACAAATTTGTGTGCAGTATAATATTGAAATCGCTATTATTACAGACACATGCCATGAAAGCTAACCTTGATAACAAAAGATTTTAAAGTCGTGTTCCTAAGTATCTAAAGAGAAAGTATAGACTTGAAATGCCACCCACCAGCATTGTAAAACATTTGATGCATCCCTGCACACTAAGCTTTGCAAGAAAAAAAAGTTAATAAACTCAACTCAATATGAAGAGAATAAATACTTTAATGCCTCTAGTAAATACTGATATCACCCTGCATATTTCAATTTTCAGCTTGGTATTAATATTTCCATGTTTTATTCCTGTGGTACAAGGAGGTTATTGTGCAGCTCATACTTCAATGATCATTCCCTAGGAATAACCATTTAATAATCTTTTCCACTTAAAGATTGTCATCTCATGCCTGGTCAAAGTTTTCTCAAGAAAAAATGGCTGCAAGGTGGTTTTTTTGTTTTTTTAACATTATATATATATATACAGAGAGAGAGAGAGAGAGAGAGAGAGAGCACATCACATAAAATGGACAGTTACCAAAATCTTGAAAAAAGTCTGGTAATATATATCTAAAGAACAATATCAACATAAGTTTTAAGTTTGTACCCAGTTGTAGGAGTGACAATCACATTTGCCCTTTTAAAAATCTCCATATGCATATACATTTGACGAAACCTGCAACAAAATAAAAGTGATTACATCAAAAATAGTTGTTTCAGATGTGTTTACATGAGGACCATACACATGTGAAATGGAAACATAAATTCAGAGATAACTAAGACATTAATGCAGATTAGGCATATTATGTTAATATAATGTAAGTGTGGCAATCTAAAAAACATCCATTCATACAATCATTGAAAACAATAAACTAAAGTCAATCTCTCCATTCAAAGGATAACTTCTAGAGTAGCCATTTGACTGCAACGTACTGATCTAGACCTAAAGTTTTATCAACATAAGGGAGAAAATCTGAACAGCTACTGTTATGCATTTCGTTGTTTGCGAATGAGCATTCAATTTAAGCAATGACACAACTGGGGTGAACAAGCGAGGGTGATTCATAAATAGTGTGGATGGTGCACTACCTCATAGTTGAAAAACTCGGACTCAGCAATTACTCAGCTGACCCAAAAAATTTAAAAACTCGGTACTCATCAAAAACTTGGGGAAAAACTCAGCAATAACTTGGTGAATTTATCGAACATTAAAAAATACATAAAATTTTGAAAATATTCTTAAAAAAACACACATATTACCGAATTTGGGGAACATATTACTGGTTTCCTTCACATATAAATCAAAATTAGAGTCCAATTCAAATCATAGACAACTATTCAATCCAAACTAACCTAAATGCAGATATAGAAAATGGGAGATTGTAAAACTAAACACAGATATTGAATGGGAGGTTGTAAAACAGTAAACTAAATGAAGATATAGACTGTTATGATTGGATTTTAGGGCTGTGTTTGGATTTTCACAGGAATGCAGATTTTCATATCACTTTTGTGTCACTTTAACCCATTCAAATTTTCTGCAAATGCGAGTTATGGCTGTTTTTTCAGAATTTTGACTTCTTTTACAAAAACACCGTAGCGAGTATTTTGAAAAACTTGGGGCTGAGCTTTTGTAAGAGCCAAGCTAAAAAAAATTTGTGTTTTTGCAATTGTTTGACAAAATGACAAGGAATAACAATGCAAGAAGTTGGAATAGTTCATATGAATTCATAAGACATACGGCAGCAATATTAAGAAGATAGATCCATCTAAATCAGTCACGATAATAATCCATTAAATGCTGATATTTACAACAGCACACAACACAAATCAGAAATAAGGATTCAGTACTTGTACCTGAGAGTTAAACTAAGTTCATAGACTCCTTATCTACAACTGAAATTCCCTTATAACAGCCAGTTAATTGGCTGCTCCCACACTATCAATGTGAAGACTTGCATCAAGGTGAGCGGCTAGGATTTTGTGACCAAAATGCCCCTCCACACTGCTGTGATTCCTTCAATATATTCAATGCCTCCTCTAAAGCTTCAAAGATCCTCAAACAAGGAAGACTCAATGGCTGCAATCACTAAGGAAGTATCTACAATGATAAAGAGATGTACGGTTGGCTTGGGGACTCCAAAATCCCATGAAAAATCTCAACCTCTCCTTATGATCTTCAATTGCCTTGCTATTAATTCAGATGCCAAGCTTCAACATGTACAGCCACTCTACTAGAGCATAAATGGTACGGCCTTAGCCAAAATCAATACCCTTCCTGAATTAACTTGAGCGGCTGGATGTATACAGTGCCAAACTGGGGCGGCCAACAATGTAAGATCCTCCTTCCAATACATAAATCGATTATTATTTGCTATGCAAATGTATTCGATGAAATCTTCAATTGTCAACTCTTCCCAAAATCACAATACAAATCTGGAAATGATAACTCTATTCTACAATACAAAATCTCCACAATTCTTCTAACTTTTAGCACACTCGTGAATCCTGTATGAATCCACCACAAAATTGGCTAGGAGGGATCCTGTCCTTGAAACCAATCTTCGCCGTAGGGTTTTTGTCCTAGGGTAGAAAGTTGAACAATACCTCAATCTCCATAATTGGGGTTTTAGAAAATGAAATTGCAAGAATATGAATTTCTCTTCTCGCATCCACCTTTTATACTCCCATTTAGAAAAATTGAGAACTTATATTTTATTTCCCTCCTAAAGTGACTTTTAATTTTAATTTGCCTTTTGGACCCAGAAATAAGTCACTTTAATATAATCTGTCCAACTTTAATAAAATAATTAAATAAATATAAGTTGCCCGTGAAAATAATAATTTTAGACAACTTAATTTAATTAATTAATTATTCCCTTTTTACACCCCCATTTAGCCTACGGGAATTAATATAGGCTAAGGGTCTCCCCCAAAAATGCTCTGCCTGGGAAGGGGACATTACAACTCTTCCAACGATCACTAGTTTAGGGTTTCAGCCTACAGGTACTCAGGCTTTTTCAACTATGCACTACCTAATTGATTGACACTAATCCTATTCAATTTTAATGTAAATTGATTGATGAAGTTCCCAAATCCTTTCTTTCATGAATAAACTTTCAATGGCAGCAATCTCTTGTTTGAACTAATCAATTATGTTTGGATGCCACTTGCTTTGATTTAACACCCCCTTTTGGCCATCAATTGAAATCTTCCTTATCTTAGTGAATTTCTTATACTGTAATATACACTCCGTTTCTATAGGTTTTTTTGAAGCCAAGTTTTTGCCTGTTTGGTTTATGGTTTCACTGTTGTGTGTTTTGATTGTTTTTGTGTATTTGCATATGATGTTTGAAATATAGAAAAGAAATACGAGATGCAACAACACCCAGAAAGAAATATAGCAGAAATACATAAAACAATGAATACCCAGATCATAAAATAGCTCAAATATTAATATGGCAACATACCCATTACATTTCCTTCAATGTTGTAATTCTAATATACATGAACCAGGAAGGGTTTGATATGAAATATTTTCTGAATCCTCTAATCTCCAAGAATTCCTCTGGAGTGATGTTATAAATCAATGGCAAGGCCTTAGACGCCTCAAATACAAGTGATAGATGCCACAAATTGGGGCGTTTACTCCCTAGAAACCCCATGCACTACTGTTGCTGTTGTACGGCCTGATGTGAGGTCTGTCACAACAGATAGCTACTGAAATCTCCCTCAAACTGCTGTGGAAATGCAATATAACCCTATCAAAGCAGATATAGATGTTTGGCGCCCAATATTGAGGTTGAAAACTGCATAGAACACCACCTACAAATCAATGCAACATGGTACGGCCCCGCTGAAGGAGTATGGCCAGCATGGAATGCAGAATCAGTCCCAAAAAATCCACAAATCTATTCAATATGCAATGCAATGGTCTTCAATGGCTGCTCACAAAGAGATTTGATATAACCCCATCAAGAAAACTATTAAACTATCAATCAAAGCACAATGCGAAGTCTCCAAATGAAACTCCCAGTACCCCTCCTGATGTTGTCTTTCAAGCACGAAGAGAGTGATCCTACAGAGGTTTTCATCTCTGCAAAATCCTTGTTTCAGCAACAAAGCTCAAGCTCCAAGCTTGTACAACAAAGTTGAAAGAGTGAATGAATGATGCAAATGACTTCTCATTTTTCCTTTTTGTCCTCTCACTCACAACGCCCAAGAGAACTATTTAATTATTTTATATTTAATAACTTTAAAGTCCCCCTTATACCTCCATGAGATGGGTGCCCACATCACCTAGCACTTTATCTTTTTAAAACAAATTATATCTCCCCTTTTTAATACACTACTTTATACTATACAGTAAGATATATATTAAGCTTATAAGTTAAATCTTTAATTTAACTTAATACTCGACATTAATATTTCATTCCTCGATCAACTCAAATGCCAAGTAATATGTGCTAGATACTCCAACCGACAAAGCTAAATATGGAAAGTTGGTTAAACTCCACCGATGACCCCCTATATGACTTACTATAAATACTAAGTCCTAGAAAATGTGACCACAAAGGTTCCCTAATCAACCTCCATTAGCCTATGGGAACCCTAGAATAGGCTAACTGCTCCATCTGTCGAACTAGCTAAGGAGGGGACATTACAGTCCGCCCTCCCCAAAATTGCTTGTCCTCAAGCTAAGTTGCCGGTTCTGGTGCGGGTTCGGGTTTGGGTTCACGGGTTCGGTTCGTGGGTTTGGCCAAAATTTTTTTGGGGGGTTGGGTTTGTTATATATATATGTGCAAAAAAATTAGGCATAGAAGCAAGAATTAAGTGTAGAAATACAAGAATAAAGTGTAGAACACCACATAGCATCATACAATCAATAAAACCACCATCAACTTGAATATCATAAAACATAAAACTCGAACTTCAAGTTCAATAACAAGATTCAAAATAATAATATAATGTTCAACAATCAATTTTCATTGTTTTAATGTCAAATGACAAATGTCAATCATCTTATGGATTTGCTAAATCCTCCACATCATCATCATCATCTTGGACATTAGCAGGATCATTTGAAGAACCACAACCAACACCACTGCCACTCGCGACACTCGCTGAAAAAGTGTGCTCGCTCTCTGATCCCTCAAGTGTAAAATGTTGGGATTGGGAAGTAGAAGCGTCCATGTCAATTTGCTCTAGCTCAACATACCACAACTTTGATTCCCCCTCCTTATAGTCTTGCTTTTTGTGCGAAAGGAGGTGCAAGTTGGAATGCACATACACTAAATTCTCTGCCTTTGTGGAGTGCAATCGGTTGCACTTTATCGAGTGGATAAAAGAGTACGTGCTCCAATTCCTCTCAGATGCACAGGAACTAGCAACCTATGGAGACAAAGTAGAGAGAAAGAGTTAAAAATAAAAACCTAAAAAGTTAAAACTTACAAGTTATAAAATTTATAATAATTAAAAATTATGAAACTTTGAAGTTTAAATTTTTAAAAGCCTTTAAGATAAATCATAAAAATAATATAAATTTAGTAGACTTACCTGTGACAAAACTTTGATTGCAAGAGGTTGTAGGCACCAGAATTGTTGGCCATGAAAGTACCACCAATTGTGAGCATCTTTCTTGAATTTATCACGAAGAGCCTCAATGCTTTGACCATTGGAATGTACAAAATCAGTGAACTCATTCGTGACCATATCATGCAAATCTGGATCAGGGAAGAGTCTACGAAATGTTGCCTTGTACCCATCAAACACTTCTAAATCTCTCCACGGGGGAACCCTATTTGGCACCGAAAGAATCTCACTGCTGTAATATTTTGGAGTCAATGCAAATGCAACGGAGTTGTTATTGTGTTCCATCTAGCCTCAATAATTTCATGCACCTAGTTGAAGAAAATTCCTTGAGGATCTTTCTCCTTCTCATTTATGATGGTCTTTATCTTCTCTATCACTGAATCAATGCCATCATATATCTCCCCCATGCAAGGCTTGTCCATGTCCGTATAACAAATCATGCTCAAAATGGACTCAATGAAACTAAGGAGATACTGAACACGATCCCACCAATAGTCATTTAGGATCATCCCCTTAACATTTGTTGTCCTCTCAGTGTTGCTTTGCCTCAATACGGACCAATTAGTGCTTGTTACCATGTTGATAAGAGCTTGCTTGACCTTCACAAGTCGTCTCAAGGCAATTGTGTTTGAGGCAAAATGGGTCTCGGCAACCTATTGAAATATCAAAAATAAAAAGTACAATAATTAAAATTTAAACATTTAAAAAATTAAAAACAAACTTTAAGAAGAATTAGAATATGTGAAATTAAAGCACTATGAAAAATTTAAATATATATTGCTTCACTTACCTTCAACAACTCCAATGTAGAAAATGATCTAAATATGCTTTGGGACATTTGGTGGTTGGTGATGAACATTTGCATCTCCTCGGCCTCTGCATACAACTCTCTAATCCAATCAATTTTTTTCCCAATCTTTTGTAGCATTAAATTGAGAGAGTGGACAGCACAAGGTGTCCAAAAGATATGTGAATAGCGTTCCTCAACCAACAACCCAGCAGCTCTACAATTTTTTGCGTTGTCCGTTATCACTTGAACAACATTACGAGGTCCCACATCCTCAATGGCTGCAATGAGGATCTTTGCAATAAATTCTCCATCCTTCACCTGCCCCTCACAATTCACAGCTCTCAAAAACATTGCCCCTTTAGGGGACACTGCAATGACATTGATCAAAGGCCGATTTTTTGCATCTTTCCATCCATCAGAGACAATTGACACCCCTGTCTCACTCCATGAATCCCTTATGGGCTTCAATGCATCTTCTATACTCTTGACCTCATTTTCCAATAAGGTGCCACACACCTTCTCATAACCTGGGCTCTTATACCCTTTTGGAGCCTCATTAAATTTTCACACCATCTCTTTCCAATATGGTGAGGGAACAACATTGAATGACAAACCATTTGCATAAATGCATCTGGCTATATGTTGGTCAGCAATATCTCAAGCCTCATTTTGAAATGATGTTTCCAAAGGTCCCTTTGGTCTCTTGTTTGTAGTGCTTGTGGGTTGCTCTTGAGGAGTGACCAAAAATGGGTGGCTCTCTATCACAACATTGGGACTGGCAATAGATGGAGGCTCCATTCCTTCATTTCTACCTCTTTTCCTTGACAAGTTTGCTAATGATTTACGGCCTGCTACTTCATCTGTTGCTTGTTGCTCCATGATATATGCCATCACTTGCTTTGGTGGTATAGGTTTTTTATTCTTTCCTGGGCAAGCTTTGATCCCCATGCCAGGGATGTTACACAAATGGGCTTTCACCTAACTAAATGAACTATTATATTGCACATCACAACGTTTGCATTTCCAAATGTAACCCCCACCACCTGGTTGTTGTTGCATCATTTCAACATGCCTCCAAAGAGGTGAGTGTGGATCGATTTTGAACTTTGATTGGGATACGGAGCTAGAACTAGCTGCCATTGTGATTCTTGTGGGTGTGGCAATAAGTTTTCAATTTTGTAAACAAAACAATGAAAACATTCAAGAATAAAAACAAAAACAAAAGCATGGTGATACATTCATGATTCATATAAACTATAAAGCATAAACTAAGATTAAAAAAAAAACAAGTTGAAAAGAATTTGTTTGTTGTTCAAAAATGGAAAAAAAAAAATAAAAAGAAAACCTACCTCTTTGAAAAAATCTCCTCCTTTGATCTTCTTGGCAGCCTCTAAACCGTCGGAAATGAGTAGGAATGGTGGTGCAATAGATTTCCAACCTTCAAGATTCAATCTTCAAGCTTCTTTCTTCAATCACAAAGAAATTTTTGAGTTTAGCCACAATGGAGAGCTTTTGTGTTTTGGAAAGAAATGAGTTGAAATGGCAAAATTTCTGTGTTTATAATGTGTTTTTAGGGTTAGTTTTGCTTTTTAGAAGAAATAAAAAAAAAAAAAATCATTTTTGGCATTTTTAATGCTGGGTGCGTTGTGGGTTCGTCGTGGGTGTTGTTTTTGCACCCCGGGTTCAAACCCGAACAGCCCAGGTGCGTCCGCGACGCACGCATCCTCCTTTCGCCACACCCTGTCCGCATTCGCAGAGGCACCGGATCGCACCTCGCACCCAGTGCGAATCGCACCCGAATCCGACAGAGGGGCAGGCAAACCCTGCAACTTAGTCCTCAAGCAATCTCAGCTCAGGATGTTGCAATATCTGCTCACTCTCCCACGTCACATCCTCCACTGGCAAGTTCTTCCATTTTACCAAGTACTCCTTGATGATCCTCTTCCTGAGATTCCTCTCCCGGGTGTCATTGATAGCCTCTAGAATCAAGATTAACTTCCCTTCCTCATCCAATGGTGGTAACTCAGATGAGGGAACTACATTGTGCCCAAGTGCCTTTTTGAGCCTGGATACATGAAATACATTGTGCACTCTGCTATTAGCTGGTAGCTCAAGCTCATATGCAACTTCTCCCACTCTCCTGGACACTCTGAACAGACCATAGAACCTAGGTTTTAACTTCTCTGCTCCACTCCTTTTGAGAGTAGACTCCCTGTATGCTTGGAGCCTTAAGTAGACCATGTCCCCAACCCCAAAGCTCCACTCTACTCGGTGTTGGTCTGCATATAGTTTATGTTAATTTTGTGCTTGTTATAGATTCTCCTTGAGCTCTTTCATGATGTTCTGGCTTTCTTGCAACACGTCCTTGGCCTTCGGCACCCTTCTGTCACCAAGTAGCAAATTCATGAAACTAGGGGCATCATATCCATATAGGGCTCTGAATGGAGTCATCCTGATAGACATATGATATGTTGTGTTGTAACAGTACTCCCCGAGGTGTAGCCACTTAATCCATGCTCTCTGCTGCCCCGATACATAGTTTATGAGATACCCTTCCACCCATTTGTTCACTATCTCCGTTTGCCCATCTATTTGTGGGTGGTAACTGGTACTAGGAGTAAGCTCAGTGCCACACAACCTGAACAACTCCTGTTAAAAGAGACTTAGGAACTTGCTGTCCCTATCGCTCACAATTCCCTTGGGTGTCCCGTGTAGCCTGAATAACTACCCGAAAAATAAATCAGCTACCTGCACTGTTGTATAAGTCACTGATATGGAGAAGAAATGTGCAAATTTGGTTAGTCTAACGACTATCACGAAGATGCAATCCTTCCCCTATACCTTGGGTAGCCCAGTGATGAAGTCCATGGAGATGTATTCCCATCTCTGATCCGGAATGGGCAATGGCTGAAGAAGTCTAGCTAGATAAGTATATCCATTCTTATTCTGCTGGCAAATAGGACACTCCCAAACATACTTAAGGACTTCATTCTTAAGTCCCTTCCATGTGAAACGCTCCCGAACTTGCATGTATGTCTTGAAGAATCCGAGATGACCAGCCATAGGTGTATCATGGAAAGTCCTCAAAATTTTGCCCTTGAACTGAGAGTTAGGCACTAGAAATATCCTCTCCTTATAAATAATCAGGTCATTGACCACAGAGTACCTATCATCCTGTACGATGCCCTCTATGATTCCTGCTGCCCAAGAATCCTTAGCATACTCTGCTGAAATTGACTCTCTCCAATCAACGGAGATCTCCCCTAGCAAACACAAGTGGGGTCTCCAAGATAATGCATCTGCCATTATGTTCTTCTTACCTTTCACATATTCTATGTCAAATTCGTATGCTTGTAGCCGACTCACCCACATATGTTGACGATCATTCAAATCCTTCTAGTTCATGAAGTACTTGATGTTGTTATGATCTGTCTTGATAATAAACTTACCTCCAACCAAGTAGGGTCTAAATTTGGCCAATGCATGCGTTATGGCCAACATCTCTCGATCATACACCGAGTAACTCTTCTCCACACCCCTGAGCTTCCTGCTCTCAAATGCTATAGAGTGTTTCTCCTGCATCAAAACTACCCCAATCCCCTCTCCTAAAGCATCACACTCCAACTCAAATGGCTTCGAGAAATCTGGGATTGCCAACACAGGGCATGTGGACATCAACTGCTTGAAGTGTTCGAAACACTTCTGTGCTAAATCCAACCATATAAAAGCTCCCTTCTTGGACAAATCTGTGAGTGGAGCTGCAGTCTATGAGAAGCCCTTAACGAACCTCCTGTAGAAGCCACATAGCCCAAAGAATCCCTTGAGCTGAGAGAGATTCGTCGGTGTAGGCCATTCTATGATAGCTCTTATCTTTTCTGGATCAACCCTCACACCATCTGCACTAATAATGTGACCAAGGTAAAGCAACTCAGCCATGATGAAGTCACACTTGGACTCCTTGGCATACAAAGATTCACTCTCCAGGATGCTCAACACCTCCTCCAAATGCCTCATGTGCTCTTCCCATGTTTTACTAAAGATTAGAATGTCGTCAAAGAAGATCAAGACAAACTTCCCCAACTGTTTTCTAAAAATTTGATTCATACAACTCTGGAAAGTAGCGGGTGCATTTGTTAGCCCAAATGGCATCACCAAGAACTCAAAATGACCGTAGTGGCACCTCAAAGCAGTCTTCTCTATGTCCTCCTCTCTCATCCTAATCTGATGATATCCTGACCTCAAATCTATTTTTGAAAAGTAGCAAGCCCTGTTGAGCTCATCGATCAACTCATCTATGCGAGGAATAGGATACATGTTCTTAATGGTTTTCTTGTTCAAGGCATGGTAGTCAATGCACATCTGTATTGTCCCATCCTTAACAAGTACAACTGCAGAAGCAAATGGGCTCTTACTGGGTCTGATGTGCCCCATCTCCAACAACTCCTTGATGGTTTTCTCTATCTCATCCTTGAGCCTCTTAGGATGATGATAGGGTGTAGTAATCACTGACTTGGACCCATCCTCCAATTCTATAACATGCTCGATCCCTCTATCAAGTGGCACTCTTGGTGGTATGCTCCCCAACACCTTGTTGTGCTTGGTCAACAATCTCTGAATATCTGGATGGTGGTTGTTTTTCTGCTGTTGTGGAACCTCCGGCATGATTAGGCACTCAGCTGCCCACTCTACCTGATCATGTCTCAACATTCTCTCCATTCTCTTGAGAGAAACTACTCGAGGCCCTCCATCTGATAAAGCTCTAAGTACAATCTTTTTCCCATTAGATTTAAATTTCATTTCCATATTCCGCAAGTTCATGGTGAACTCTCCAATGGTCATCATCCAGTGCATGCCAGTGTCACCAATACCAACTACATAAAAATCATCCTTGAGTTCATACTCCCCAAGCCGTATACTCAATCCGAGAATCTTCCTGGTGCATGTGAGTTTGAAGCCATCTGCTACCATCACCTTAAAACCCTCAAACTCCTTAGTCTTCAGCCCACGTTTTGCAACCAACCCCTCGTCAACGAAGTTATGCATTGCACCTGTATCAATAAGGGTGATAATGCGTTGTCCACCCAGAACTCCTCTAACTTTGAAAGAGCCAACTTTCTGGAAACTGGAGAGCTGTGACATCACTCCTTCACCATCACTTCCCCCTTGGGATGAGGTTTCATCATCGCTGTCCTCCCTATCAGATGGCTGATCTGATTTTTCACAATTGGACTCCTCAGCAGAAAAATACTCTATTTGCTTTGCCTTTGCCTTATTTTAATGCATCTATGCTATGGATCCCATGGTTCTCTACAATGGAAGCAAAGCTTCTTTCTTTTGTACTCATTTAGCTGCTCATTATTTAGCTGGTTTGTTTTTTCTCTTGGCTGATTAGTATCCAGCTGAAAAGGCTTCTTGTCTTTATATTTTTTGTATGGGAATCCCTTGGACCACAATTTGCTTCGAGATGTAGAAGACTCCATATCCCTAGTCTTTTTCATGGCTTCATGTAGAGAAGGTGGGTTGAGGCCCTTGATCCAACCTCGTAAGGAATCGGTGAGTCCATCAATAAAATGAACCATCATCCTACGCTCTGAAATATCCATCACCATCACCGATAGCTTCTAGAACTCCGATATGTGACTCTCTACTGAACCCCATTGTTTCAACTGTGCCAGTTCTTTAAACTAAAGCTCCGGGTCCTTCTTGTCAAACTTGTCTATCAATCACCCAATGAACTCTGCATATGATGTAATCTGTTCGTGACCAAGAGTGATCTTCCCATGGTACCACCACTCATGGGCTGTGCCATCAAGATGCAAGGTGGCATAAGTGATTGCCTCCTCTTCTGGCATAGGGCTAAACTGAAGGAAGCTATCTAGCTTCTGGACCCATGCTCTCGTTGTTGTATTCCCTGACCCAACAAAATATGGAATGTTCAGCTTGTTCACCTTCTTCTGTAGCTCATAGTTCTATTGTCTACCACCCCTGTTGGGTCTGTGTTTCATCCTCAAATCTAAATACTCATGGAAAGACATCTCAACTTTACACTCCTCACTGGAATCCTGCCAATCTCTAATGATCACATCCTGAAACTCAAGTTGTGTGGGCTCAAGTTCTGGTGCATTGTTTCGCGGGGTAAAGGTAGGTATACCAGGTCTATCATAAGTTGTATGTTGGTTAACCCCTCTGTTATTAACAAACACATCCCATCATTTCTTATGTCCTCATCGTCTCTGTACCTGTTCCTGTCACCATTGTTGACCCCGTTGTTGTTCCGGTTCCTGTCATTGTTATTGTTGTTATTGTCCCCAGCATTCCCAATGGCTTGGCGTGCTATAAAGTCCACAAGACGATTAAACTTAGTCTGCAAGTCTCGCTTCCCCTTGGCCAAATCATTCATATCCCTGGTGTTGGTTTCCCTACGATCTCTGTCACCCATTTCAACCTCTACTCTGTCAAAACCTGCAAAGGGATCTATGTGCGGTGGTACTGCAAGATCTGGCTGTGACCTGTTTCTTCTAAGGTAGTATTGATGTGTACCAAGTTGCATCCCTCAATACATACTCTGCATGTTTCGATCTGACCTCACAAGATGGCAAGATGATACCACTGTAATATTCACCCCGTTTCTATAGGTTTTTTTGAAGCCAAGTTTATGCCTATTTGGTTTATGGTTTCTCTATTGGGTGTTTTGATTGTTTTTGTGTATTTGCATATGATGTTTGAAATATAGAAATGAAATACGAGACATGCAACAACACCCAGAAAGAAATATAGCAAAAATACATAAAACAATGAATACCCAGATCATAAAATGGCTCAAATATTACTATGGCAACATACCCATTTCATTTCCTTCAATGTTGTAATTCTGATATACATGAACCAACAAGGGTTTGATATGAAATATTCTCCGAATGCTCTAATCTCCAAGAATTCCTCTGAGGTGATGTTATAAATCAATGGCAAGGCCTTAGACGCCTCAAATACAAGTGATAGATGCCACAAATTGGGGTGTTTACTCCCTAGAAACCCCACACACTACCGTTGTTGTTGTACCGCCTGATGTGAGGTCTATCACAGCAGATAGCTACTGAAATCTCCCTCAAACTGCTGTGGAAATGCAATATAACCCTATCAAAGTAGATATAGATGTTTGGTGCCCAATATTGAGGTTGAAAATTGCATATAACACCTTCCACAAATCAATGCAACATGCTACAGCCCTGCTGAAGGAGTACAGCCAGCATGGAATGTACAATCAGTCCCAAAAAATCCACAAATCTCTTCAATCTACAATACAATGGTCTTCAATGGCTGCTCATAAAGAGATTGGATATAACTCCATCAAGAAAACTACTAAACTATCAATCAAAGCACAATGCGAAGTCTCCGAATGAAACTCCCAGCATGCCTCCTGATGTTGCCTTTCAAGCACGAAGAGAGTGATCCTCTAGAGGTTTTCGTCTTTGCAAAACCCTTTTTTCAGCAACAAAGCTCAAGCTCCAAGCTTGTACGACAAAGTTGAGAGAGTGAATGAATGATGCAAATGACTTCTCGTTTTTCCTTTTTGTCCTCTCACTCCCAATGCCCAAGAGAAATATTTAATTATTTTATATTTAATAACTTTAAAGTCCCCCTTATACCTCCATGAGATGGGCGCCCACATCACCTAACATTTTATCTTTTTAAAACAACTTATATCTCCCCTTTTTAATACATTACTATATAATATAAAGTAACATATATATTAAGCTTATAAATTAAATCTTAATACTCGACATTAATATTTCATTCCTCGATCAACTCAAATGCCAAGTAATATGTGCTAGATACTCCAACCGGCAAAGCTAAATATGGAAAGTCGAGTAAACTCCACCAGTGACCCCCTATAAGACTTACTATAAATAGTAAGTCCTAGAAAATGTGACCGCAAAGGTTCCCTAACCAACCTCCATTGGCCTACGAGAACCCTGGAATAGGCTAACTGCTCCACCTGTCAAACTGGCTGAGGGGACATTACATATACGCAGGAGACATTTGAAATTTGATAATTGCAAACTTGCAAATTTGTGTTGTAGGAGCTTGTTGTGACCAAATCACACATCGCCCCATTGCAAATGGGGAACCCCTTTTTTTTGAGCTCCGATGCTTTGCATGACGTTTTGGATGATGCCTTAGGTTTGTTTACTCTGCCAATCCAACAATAAGTCTCTCTCCTAGAAGATTTTGCTTTATAACTGGAGGTTTTATCTGGAGGATGAACTTGCAATGATGAAGACTCTTGATTGAATTCTATCCAAGTAATGAATAATGAGACCCTTCCTGAAGTATGTTTGAGACCCTGAAAAGACTAAGTCTGGTAGCCTGAAATCCTGAAAATTGGCTAAGTCTGAAATCTGGTGAATCCTCCAAATTCTAGATTTTGCATGTTAAATCCGGTGGATTCGAGACCTATCTCAAACATCCTGAAAGGTATATTGAAAAATATTTAAAGTATACTTAAATATATTTTTCAATATACCTTTACCTCACGAACCCTGAAAAACGCCTAAGTTTCCAGAGGATTCAAAAAGCTGATCTAATGCGACGGGACATCACTTCAAGCATCATGTAGCTGCTTCAAAGGAACCTTTCATCATCCTTGTGTTGGAATTCTTCATCAAGTGGAATCAAGTTAAGATTGTCTAGAAGACATCCATCCGAAGGACATCATCTTCATCAAGACTTTCTAAGACATCCAATCTACTTCAAGTTCCTTCGAGCTTCAAGATCATCTTCAAGGAATCATTTCATCAACTACATCATGATCGTCAAGAGCAAGTGTTTGGATCACTTTCACCTTGCAGAGGGAACACCACTCCAAAGGATCATACCTCAAACCTCTTCATCAATGACATCATGAAAGATCATGCTTCAAGTTTCAAGACTCATCAAGCTTCAAGTCTCTTTGAGAAGTCAGGAAGCACTTCATCCTCAAATTAAGCAAGGGCATTCATCTATTCAAACTTCAAGTCCTTTCACCTTCAAGTCCAAGAGAGTCTTCTACTCTACATGAAGAAAGCCACATCATTATCATCATCATCTACTCCACCTGAAGAAACATCAAGGAAGATCATCAACTTACCTACAAGAAGAAGAAAGAATTACAAAGTCAATCAAATGAGCTACAAGTATCATACACCCAGTTGCAAGGAGATGAACAAGGCAAAGATCTATAAGATGTATTCCTAAACATACAAGTTCAAACAATCACATTGAATACATCACATAAAGATGATACAATTTCCAAAGTATGCTGAGTTGGCATCTATGTGGCGAGTACACATCATTTAATTTTGATTAGCCGCATTATTTAATGCATTCAATGTATCATTTAATAAAAGAAGCCAAAAAGATTCCTATGTGGAAGAATATTTTAAATGCTTTCGCCTTACCTTATCACATTGGAAAACATGCCTTCATTGCCTCTCTCTTTTATGCTAAAAATAGCAATTTGTTGTAACTACCTGTGAGGTGGCACGATCTAGACCCTTGGCTATCGAATTGATCTTAGCCATTCATTGTATTCTGGGGCACTATATAAAGGCCTTGTTGCCTCATTTGTAATTCAGTAGATCATTATAATAGACTAGAGATTAGATTTTAGGAGTAGAATAAAAGAGACTCTCAAAATTCTCTGAGAGGACTTGGAATTGTTGTAAATATTTCTCAAGAGTAATGCAAAACATTGAAAGTTTGTTTGGTGTTAAGTGTTATCTTGTGGAGTAACATGATTTTTGGTATCTTGAATTGAATGGAGAGATGTTTCAAAATAGATTAGAAGTAGATTAGAAGATCTTTGTTGTAATGCCTGTTGTATTGAATATTTGATCAACTCCTAGCTCATGCTTTTAACATTTATCGCTGGTGAAGTGTTGTGTAAAGCTAGTCTGAGCTATCATTTGCTTAAGTTCGATTATGGATGCTTGTTTGAGCTGTGCCGTTCAATGGGTGCTCATATGAACCATCATGATTTGAAAACCATTCGCGTAACCTTAGGAGATTGCACCAACTTCATGTAGTTGTAGGCATCCTTGGCGAAGTGAAGTTAGGTTAAATCAGGGGTTTGTCTGTTAATACCTCATCATTGCCTCATTGACTTTAGATTAGTTTCTGAACCCTTAACCCTTTTCATTTTCTTTATCATTGAGACCTTGTATATAAATCATCCACACTGAAAGAGAGATAAGCTGAATGAAAGAAGAAAGATCTAATGTAAGTCCCTTTGTGTTTAACAGCAAAATCATACTTAGTCATTGCGCTGTCTCTTACAAAACTATAAGAAAGGAACCTTGGAGTCATCTTGTTTGATCGCATAGTTCAGCATTCAAGAGGCTTTGCTCAAGAGGGAGTTAGATACTTTGTATTTCACTCTAATTGTTGACTTGTCCAAAAACAATCATCAACAGAGCTCCTTTTGAATCAAGGGTATACTCGCTCACTTTGGAAACTAGCTCAAAAAATGAATTTAGTTGATTTGGCATTGTAGCACAACTTGAAAAATCAAATGGACTAGACCCTTCACTAATGGCACCTAGTCTCACTTTCTTAATGGCCACTTCCCCTCATTGGGTAACTAGTTCGAATATCATTTTGATCATTGACTGAGATTAATTGCTTTTTCATAAACAATAGCTTCAATGAACCTATGGATTGCAAAGGTGCATACCTTTTAAATCTACTCATGTACATCAAGCCATGTGCCAACATAGAAACCCTTTGATTACATATCCAAACACATACTAGCTTAAGCCACTAATTGCTCTCCATAATCAACCATTAAGATTTGTTTACCTACAAGTCCTACGGCTTTGGTAGATCTATAGATGCCTAAGACGTGCAGTAAACTAATTTAATGACATGCAGATATTGATAAGATCATGACACATTAAGCATTTTAATTTCTTTTACGAGACAACACAAAACAAAACAGCACACAAAAATAAAACTCTTCAAATTAGCAAGGGAAGCTCCCTAAAAACTAAACACTACTCCTAAACCTAAATCTATGAACAAGATTTATAGCTACTCACACTTTACAAGATCATTAATGGGGTTTTGCATACATGAAAATGACTAAAAATAGACTTGACCAATCTTTTTGAGTTTCAAAGGTTGAGCACAAGACCTAAAAGGTTCTTATCTCACAAACGAGGCTTTTATGAATAAAAGTTTGCAACTAAACAAAGTAAATTAAATAATGAATGCTTATTGGCTGGCTGAAAACGAAGACTTATAGATCCACATGCACAAGAATGGATTAAACAAAAACTAACTCTAACAATGAAACCATAGTGCAAGATTTAAGAAAAGTGAACCCTCAAAAGCACACAAAGTTACTAAGATGAATGGTAGTGTTAATACAAAGCTTAACATTATTTTTCACTACAATCCACTTACATGAACACACATAAAACTTAGATCCATTATGTGAATGACAATTTTTGCAACATAAGCTCAGCTTCAACTCCCATTCCCAATATCGTGTGCCCAAGGCACTTATAGGTTACGATGAATATACTTTTAGCGAATTCAGAATACTAATTAAGTATCCCAAAAAGAAATGTTCTAAAGCAAGCTATCCTAAAGCTACAAAAAAAGCAGAAAGGAACTTAAAGCAAACCTATCCTAAAACAACTAATAAAATTAAATTAAATTAAGTGGCCTTAAAATGGGCCCTCATCCCTACCAGAAATAGCTGCTACTAAAATAGCAATCTCACATATAAGTGACCTCTGAGATTCGGAAGCATTTTTTGATCAGAAATCCACCGGATCTTCTAAAAAATCCCCAAAACCCTAAGCACCACGAAACTTCACCAACAATCTTGGTTACCCGAATCTAATGGCATTTTTGGAAACACAACAATTTCATTACTCCAAACCCTAGGTCTTGTTACCGAGGATTGAAAACCTTTCATGAGTCAATACAACCCTGTGATTATTCTGAAAAAAAACATAGTATATGATTTGCTCTAACTACTCTATAAACAAGTGTAACCCTTGTGTCATTCCCATAGTTCCACGGTGTTTCGGGGACGGGGACGGGGACGGGGGGGCGGGGGGCCTAAATTTGGGGACGGTGGGGGGACGGCGACAGAGGGGGCGGCAGGGGAGCGGTGCGTTGAAATACATATAATACTTGAAAAATTAGTTATTAAAAGATGTATAACTGTAGAAGCCAAAAGAATAAATAAAGTTTAGAGTTTAAACACATTGCAATGATTTCATTGAACTAGTGAACATTGAAAATCAAAATATATGTAACTTAATAGACATTGGAATGAGAACTAGATGTTTCATAATTCCCAATCGATCGACGCAGCAGAACTCCACCCGGCCAAAAAAAACAATGAAATAAAGAAAAAAATAGGCCAAACATAAACTATTAAAGTTAGAGGCGTTATAGGTTTTAGTTTCCTTGAAATTTAAAAAAAAAATGATTAAAAAATGTTTTTTCAGGGTGACCTGGGGACGTCCAGACATCTCCCCAAGGAGAGGCGGCGGGGGGGGCGGCGGGTGGGGGGAGACGTTTCGCCGGCGTCTTCCCATCCCGGGGACGTCCCCCCCTGGGGGACGACTAGTTTTCAGGTGGGGGGGGCACGTCCCCGTGGAACTATGGTCATTCCTGTAACCCTAAGCATATGAAGATGACTGAAAATGATCAGCAAAACCCTAGAGATTTTAGCCTACAAATCTGCACCTGAAATGCCCTTCACTTATGTTGTTCCAACTATTCTAACTAATGATCATTGCTTGAAAATAGGGTTTGGAAATTTTACATAAGCTGCCACAAAGACCTACAATTATTGAAAACATTGCTGATATTCCTCTTTGAATAGCAGAAACCTGTCTTTCTTACATTCTCAAACTGCTGCAAACTGCCCTCATGAGCTTAAGAACATGCTGAGAATTGTTGTACAAATGCTAACCATATCTACCTTGAAAATCCTTGGGTCTAACATATGGCATCAATGGTTTGGAGTGTTCTAGCCCATTGTCTTAACATGTGGGCGCACCTATGACAAATACTTGCCACTTATGTTAGGCTGAGCTATTTGTCTTCCAAGCCACACTTACTAACCTTGGGCAGAAGACCTTGATGCTTGAGCCATCACTTCTGCACACCTCACCATTGTTTGCCACCATTTTGATCTTCAAAAACTTGGTTACATCTGTCGTAGCATGCACCCCTAATAAGTTTGACACTGTTTATCAATACTGATGGAATTTTGTAATGGTTAGACCCTTGCAAATGTGCATCAAAGTTTGTTTTTGTATCTCTTAACAAGGTTGGGTGAAACTTATAATCAATGAAGCCAAGCGGAAGGTTGAAGAGTCTTAACCCTAATTACAATGTAAGCCGGAAAATCTATTGGATTGATTAATGATTAAAGTGCATGAAGCTAGGAAAACAAATCATATTGCCATCTTAAAACCTTGGGCAAAGATTTTGATCATAGTTTGACTATTCGGCAAGTCACCAAGTACTCGCCAAAATTTTCTTTTCCCAAGTTTTTACAGTGTAAACTCACCAAGTTTTGTGCATCGAGTTCATAGAGTCTAAACAAGTTTTTTGCCAAGAAGTCAGCTTGTCCAACAGTTTCACTCGCATGTGTGCCAAACACGCCAAAAAAACTAAACAAATGTGTTTTTCTGGCTTTATAAGCCCTATTCGTCCATGTTAGACAATCACACAAGCATTACAACATTGTAGAGCAAATTGCAAGGATCTTATAGGGGATTCAAAGAGCAATTTTCGGATTTGCAGGTTAGTTCCCTTTTTTTATCTTTTTTCTCAAGCATATAAAATATTTCTAATAGCATGTAAAATTTAAAAAATTTATTGCTTTGAATTCAACATATGTAAATATTTTTTGCTGATTTACACAAATTTATATAAATCAATTTTTTTTAAATATAGGGTTTATGTTTTAGGATAAAAACTTCTTTTTTCAAATTCATTAATTCGATTACTATTCAATTACACATTACTGTACTATGTTTCAATTTTTCAAATGCATTGAAATTTTACATGATTTTTTTAAACTATTGTATTTTTTTTAAATGCTATTTTTTTGTTTTTATTAATGTTGCAAGTTAGTATACAATGGCATCTAACTCTACATCAGGTTCAGACTCAACATGTGGGATCCGTCCTGTGGGAAGTAAACCCCCTGGAAGCTGTGACCCTTATTGGAAATATGCCATAACGGGACCGGTAGAGGGGAGTGTGATTTTTACCTGGTTCATTAAAAACCTTAATGGAGGCATCAATCACCTCAAATACCATAATTGCAAGCATTCCTAATCGCAACACCAAGCTATGTCCAAATGCCCCAGAAGAGGCAAAACAAGACATGAGAGCACTTCTTGCATTATTGGATGAGAAGAAATTGGAGAGGACAAGGGAACAAGCAGTCATAGATGCAGCCATTGCTTCTGATTTACCAACAAAAACTGAGGTGGATACGACAGGCATTGTAGGTTCTAGTTGCGGTCCACACATACGTGTTACATCAACCACATCCAACTCAAGTAAAGCCCAGTCATAGGGCTATTTGTGCCTAGAGAACAACCTTCACTGCAAGGTATTGGGTGAAACAAGGAGGCACACAAAGAAGCAGATAAGGCATGCACAAATATTTGGTATTACAACGTTCCCTTCAACATGGCAAAGAGTCGACATTGGGAGTATTTGGTGAGAACATTGACAGTTACAAGGAAAGTTTACAAGGAGCCCTTCTCCAAAAGAGTTAAGTGGGAGGTTGCTCCAAGATGCTATTGCAGATGCAAATACAATTGTGGAAGACCAAAAGAAACAGTGGCAAAAGTCCAAATGCACAATTCTTTCCGATGGGTGGATGGATGGAAGGAACCACACCCTTATCAATTTTTTGGTGGCATCAAATAGTGAATTGATTTTCTTAAAGTTAGTTGATTCCACCAACAAAATAAAAAATGCAAGAACTTTGAGCTTCATGTTGCAGGATGTTGTTTTAGAGGTGGGTATACAAAATGTTGTGCAAGTTGTCATTGACAATGCAGCAACATACATGGCATCTGGAAGATTGCTTTAAGAGACGCATCCAACACTTTTTGGACCCCTTGTGCAGCCCATTGCCTTGACCTTCTTTTGAAGGACATGGGCAAACTTAATTGGGTGAGACTAGTTGTAAAAGATGCAAAGAACATAACAAAATATAGCTATAATCACCCTTGGGTTCTCAACTTGATGAGAGCTCACACCAAGGGGAAAGAGCTTGTGCATCCGGGTGTCAAAAGGTTTACAACTAATTTTCTAATGTTACAAAACATTTCTAGTTTATTGAATCCTTGAAGCAGATGTTTGTGAATCAAGCATGGCTAGACTCAACATATTCATAGAAGGTTGATGGAGAGAGGACTGCAAAGACAGTTTTTGATGATGTCCTTGCCAAGTGAGCTATAGAGATTATCAAGGTAACTTCAAACTTCACTTTAAATTTCAAATTGAATCCTTTATTTTTAAACTTTGAAAGTATTTAGTTTCATTGTAAATTTGTAAGTTTAATTTGTTTTTAACTTTGTACTTGTATATATCGGAGCCCTTGGTGAGAGTTTTGTGCTTGGTGGATGGGCATCAAAACTCGATAGGGTACATTTATGAGGATAGGGCCAAAAAAGCCATCCGAAATTATTACAGAGGGGATAAAGAGAGATTTGATCCTATTTGGTAGATCATTGATCGAAGGTGGAACAATCAACTCCACCAACCCATTCATGCAACAGGGCACTACCTCAAACCCAAGTTTTTCAACTCCACCAACCCATTCATGCAACAGGGCACTACCTCAAACCCAAGTTTTTCTTCTCTGATAGCTTCACATATCCTAATGGTGAGGTCATTGAGGGCCTCTCACATGCATTGAGAGGATGACACTCGAGGTTGAGGTGAGAGACCTCATTATTTTAGAATTGCAAAATTATATGCAAGCTAGGAGAAAGCTCGTTTCTTCACCACTAGCTATCTATGGAAAGTTCTCATGTTCCCTTCTCAAGTGTAAGTTTAACAAAGACCCTTAGACTATTTTCTTAATTTTCCCATAAGCTAATGGGGTGGTGCAAGGGAAATATTTTAATAATTTTACTTAAATTGTCCAAAAAGCAACTTTATGTTATATTATAAAAAGGCAACTTATGTTTTATTATTAAAATGGTTGTTTCTTAAAAGAGGAACTTAATGTGTCGTTAGGAATAGAGTCCAAAAATGGTGGGACTTTCTATACTCTTTTAAAAAGTTAAGTTGGAGAGAGAGAGGAAAAGAATATAAAATTAAATTATATTCCCTCAAAAGCCTATATAAGGAGGGTTTGTGCATAGAGAATCTTCTTCGAGTGCTTATTATCAATTTCTACTTTCTTGAGAATGAACAAAAGTTCTTTTTTACCCGAGAACAAAAACCCTTTGGCAAGATGGTTTTGAGGATGAAAACCCTCCTAGCCATTTAAGTAATTTCATTCAGGGATTACTCGTGTACTGAACATCTATAGTAGAGTTTTTAGTTTGCTTGTGTTACGTAAAACAAAACAAAGCGAATAAGAACAGGAATGCATTACGATTATTTTGCAACTCAAACAACAAACACCCTATGCCGCTTGGCTGACATAGCTATGTCAAACCAAGGTGCAATTTTCAGTTTAGCCACTACATTTGATACAAGTTTTCTTAACTTTAAACCTTCCTCATTTTTTTCATTTTAATATTTAAAATAAAAATTTGAAGTTTAAACCTTCCTAATTTTTTTCATTTTAATATTTAAAATAAAAAATGCTCTCTATTCAAATAAATAAATATGAATAGAGTTCATTTTTATTTGTATATACTATAAATTAAATAAACAATACACAATACTTCATTATTTTTATAGATTAATAATTATTAAATAATATGCAATATAATTTTTATTTGCACTAATCAATATATCATTTATTATTTATTTGTATATATTTATTATTAAATAATTAGTTCAATTTTTAGTTGTATATCCTTCCTATACTTGTAAATCTATAATGCACTTAATAAGTTAATTATTTCATCAAATGATAGAACTATAGGATGAAATAAAAATAAAAATTGAACTATAGGATGAAATAAAATTTGAACCTTGAAAGACTGAATCATAAAGTTGACTTTTTGTAAATTGTTTGACTTTCATTTGTTTCGATTTTGGAACATATTGTTCAATGTTTGTTTTTCAAACTTGTTGTTGTAGGCCTGCTACACATAGAGATTATTATTACATTGTTAAAATGGCAGCCAATTCTAGCTCCATCAGCAAACCCTCCTTCAAAATTGACTTGAGTTCACCTTTGTGGAGGCATGTAGAAATGGTACAGTAGATTCCAAGTGGTGGGACATATGTTTGGATATGAAATGGGTGTGATCAATTATATACAAGTTCATACAGTTGCCCAGTGAAAGCCCATTGGGAATCAAAGCCTATCCAAGAAAACCTAGTGCACCTATGCTACCTCATTACATAGCAAAATATATCAAGGAGCAAGGAGAAGTAGATGCAAGAGTTGTCAATAGAATGGGGCATCCTTTGAGGAGAGTAAGGGGTTCATAGAGGCCACATGCTTCTTCATCTCATACTCATAGTGTCGTCCCTGATGTTGTAGAGAGAGCCACCCATTTTTTGGTAAGAATGAAGAAGAGCCTAATAATGTGAAGAGACCGTAGGGACCATCAAAGAGGGCACTTAAAAATGATGTTAGAGAGATTGTTGACGAAACCATTTAAAGATGCCTTTATGCAAATGGTTTGTCCTTCAATGTTATTCGATCATCATATTGGCAAGATATGATTAGAAAAGTAAATGAAGCTCCAAAGGGGTACACGGACCCAAGTTATGAGAATTTGCAGAGCACCTTATTGTCAAAGGAGCTCAAACATATCTAGAAACATCATTGGCTCCCATTAGGGCCTCATGGAAAGAAACAAGGCCGTCCATCATTTCCGATGGATGGAAGGATGCAAGAAATAGGCAATTAATAATGTGATTCAATGTGCCCTAAAGGGGCAATGTTTTTGAAAGCCATGGATTGTGAGGGATAGGTGAAGGATGCACAATTTATTGCTAACATCCTTATACAATGCATTCAAGAAGTGGGTCCTCAAAATGTTGTCCAATTCATAACCTCATATATACATTGGACACCTTGTGTTGTCCACTTGTTCAACCTCATGTTACAAAAGTTGGGTAGGAAAATAGATTGGATCAAACAAGTCTATGTTGAGGCCGAAGAGATCCAAATATTCATCACAAACCACCACATGTCGCAAGTCATTTTTAGATCATTCTCGCGATTAGAGCTGCTGAAGGTAATTCAAGCAATGCAATTTTTTACTTTTATGTTAACTTATTGTAATTTATTTTTAAAAATTTAAGTATGCATTCTTATTTGTTTTCAATTTTCCAATTTTTTATTTTCAAATATGTTGCTGAAACCATATTTGCATCCAACACAATCGTCTTGAGACGACTTGTGAAGGTGCGAGAGGCACTTTCTGGCATGGCCATTAGCTAATATTGGTCCATATGGAGGCAATCCAATATTGAGAAGGCAGCAAATGTAAAGCACATGATTCTAGATGACACTTGGTGGGATTGTGTGAAATATCTTCTTAGTTTCACCGATTCCATCATGAATATGATCCACTTTACTGACATGGATAAGCCATGTTTGGGAGAGGTTTACGATGGCATCGACTCAATGCTTGAGAAGATGAAATCCATCATAAATACAAAACATCGAGATCTTGAGGAAACTTTCTTCAAAGAGGTGCAATCAATTTGTGTTGAGCGAAGGAACAAAATGACCACTCCACTCCATCTTCTTACCTTCGTGTTGACTCCCAAATATTGCAATGAAGAAATCCTTGTTGTGCCAACAAGGGTGCCACCATATTGCGATGCAAAAGTTAGTGAAGGGTTCACGAAAGCACTTACTAAACTCTTCCCTAATCCTGATGTGGAGGATGCAGTTACAAGCGAGTTTGTTGACTTTGCAACCTCCACTAGTCAAAGTGTTTCCGCTCTTGGTGACAAGTATAGGAAGGATGCTCACTCTTGGCGGTACCTCAAAGGCCATAAATTGCAACACCTCCAAGTTGTTGCAAGATTCAAAATTTTATCGCAAGTAAGTTTATCAATTTTTACCCACTCTCTAAATATGATTTTTTTCATTTTAAAAATTACTATTTTCAAATTTGAAGTTTGATTTACAATTTATTAATTTAACAACTCTAACGAGAGTGTCATGTCTCGTTCTAAGTTTGCATACAATTTTCTGAATCTTGCAATTTCAATTTTAAACCCTAGGACAGAATTTTCTGATTTCTTGTTTGCACCTTCAATTTGTCTTCAACAACATGAAACATAGAGAAGCATATGCCAAAACATACATCTAACTACTTTGAAATGAATTACACCACGATTTACACATAAAGATCTAAATGATAATGATCAACTCAATTAGATCACTGCTTTCATTAATTCGGTTCATTCAAGTCTTCAATTACATCACAATGGAGGGCTTAATCATAGCCAAATACAAATATCAAACTGCTGCTACAATATCAGAGATAAACACATACCATAGATGATGACAATGCTCCAAGACAATACAGTGAGGATTGAAGGGAAAATATGGTTCATCCCAGAATTAGCATCTAAGATCAATAAGTGTCTGCAGTAACAATCATTCTCTCTGATTGCCTCAAAACACATACTACTATGCCATAAAGCAAAATCAGACATAGTTCATTTCCCACATTAACCATTAGAGGAAAGTGATTGCAATTTAAACCAGTTTCAACAACATACATTAAACAGATTCAATAAACAGAATCACTAAACATGAAAGATAGAGCAAAAGACAAGAACACAAAGACTTACGTGGGGAAAACCCTTTCGGGTAAAAAACCCCACACTCCAAAACATAGAGCCATTGTATTATTCAGCAACAAGCGTACAAGTTACAATACAATATCAGGCTCATAGCCTTTACCGGAGATTTTCATCTTGTTCCATCTCTGGAGAAAATCCGGCAACATTTCCTTACATCCAATCACACCTCATCTTTAGGTTACAATGCACTGTCGCATTAATACAGACTTCACAAACGTTTCAGGAAGCCTATCACTTCAACTTCCACACCAAACAAACCGTCACAAACAGTTTACCCGTCTTTACCCACCATTTCTAGTCTTTACCGCCATACCGCAAGACCCTTGTTGACTAGCCACAGGACTACGGTTTACTTCACTAACCACCGCTATATCGCACAGCCTTTCCACTGTTCTTTGCGGGACCGTGGGGCGTATACCGCAACACCGCAAGCAACATGTTAGATCATCGCGGGGTGGCAATAACACCGCATTACCGCAAGCTTATACTCAGACGATCGCGAGACCGCGGTATGTATACCGCATTGCCGTAGGCAATCTTACAGATTGTCGCGGGGTGGCTGTAACACCACACACCCACTAGCCTCTCCAGTCACCGTCGCGAGATGGCGGTAGCACCGCACTACCGCATGTCAACTTCCAGACTCCCGCGAGATGGCATAAACACTGCCAAATTGCACCTCTCTTGGCTGCACCCTATGGTACTATGGCGAAAGGCCAAATGCAACACTTAGGTTAAAGGCAACGAAGCTAGGATTTTACAGTGAGTTTGAGACACATTCTCAACAAGGATGGCCAGCCAGACTGCTGTAGCAGATCAGCCTCTTTGTGATGATGAAATGCCTAATCCAATGTTGATCGTTGTTCACAGTGGATGATTCGCTGCTTCTATATGCTCTTCAATAGCTGTGATCTCCCCCTATGGTCGCTAGCCCTCCTAAGATGAATCGTTGTCATAATGATGCAAATTGGCTCCCAGAAATATCAACAGCAATTAGAAGCAGTTCGCCTAGGTCTGGATGGGATTCACTGATGAGGTGTCTTCAACAGTGGCGAGTTATTATGCAAGAATGACCTACCATCGACATTCAAGCTACTATATGATCTATCTCTTGAAATTGGCCAACCAAGGAATCTTCAATGTCTTCTATGCAATGGATCTTCAATTCCCGCCAATGGTCTCCGACCAAAATTCGAAGATAAATCAATGATGCTCAAACAATCTACAAATCTCCAATGAAGTGCAAATGTGAAGTCCGTATGAATTCCCCTCCAACTGTGATTGGGTTTTCGTCCAACACAACTCCACAAGGGTTTTCGTCCTTGGAAGATCATGCAACAAATGCCAAGCATAAATGCGAAAGTTTGCCAAAGATTTCTGATGTCGAAAATAAGCCTTCAAGCCTTCTTTTATACCAATTCAAATTAAAGATTTGAATTTTCATTTCCCTCCTTTCCATTTTGAAATATTTACTCCTCCAAGGCGATGCACAAGATCCAATCCTTATTTTATTATTTCATTTGAATCTCTTCCTCCAATGATGAGCACCAACTTCACATATCCATATTTTATTAATTATTGCACTTTCCAAGATGAGCGCTCCATAGGCAAGACTTAATTTACTAATTTTTTTGAATATTTTATTCTCCCAAGAGTGTGCGCTCCTTCATGGAATAATAAAATATTATTATTTTGCCTCTCCTTTATTTTGGCGCACAACTCCAAAAGCCTTTATTACTTTATTATTTAATTTTCAACATCCAAAGCAAGCACTTAATTAAATAATATTAGAATAATATTATTTAATTTTATTTTATTATTTTCTTCCATGGCGCTAAAATTAAATAATAATAAAATATTATTATTTAATTATCTTCATTTGATAATTAATGCAAGGTGCATTAATTCATTGTCCCATCTTCGCTAGAATATTCCCTTGCTCTAATGGGTTAGCCTACGGAATGAGGATAGGCTAACTTAGTCTTCTGCTGGGTGATCATGTCAGAAACGAGGACATGATAGAGAGTTCCCTTTGCTTCCATAGGTTGCTAGTTCTTCTTCGTCTAAACAAAATTGAAGTACTTACTCCTCCATCCATCAAGTAAAGAAGAGGAGCTAGTTTATGTGGATTCCAACTTGCGTCTTGTTACTCACAAAGATGATGAGTACAAGGAAGCGACAACGAAGTTGTGGGATGTTGACCCAGAGGGAACTGACTTGGATATTTCTTTTGTTGCACAATCTTCTGTTGTTGAGGAGTCAAGTAGCCAACATACTTTTAGTTCAAGTGGCAATGGGGTTCCATGTGGTTCTCCTAATCAATTTGCATCGTCTAATATTAACGGTGATGTTGATTTTGGTCTTAATGATGACCCATATGGTGTTGATTAATAATTGTATTATTTTAATATTGAACAATGATGATCTATCATGACATTCAAGTTTGATCCTTTTGATATCGAATTAGTATATTGTATTTCAAAATTTGAAATATGTAATGATTTTGTTTACAATATGCATGATATATGGTATTCTAAACTTAATTATGTTTTTAGGCTACAAATATATGTGCATGTGTGTCAATAAGGGTGTGGTAGAGTGGTTATGTTGTTGAATGGTGACTTGCCCACCAAGGTTCAAACCCCTACTGGGTCATTGAGCTCGCATGCCTTGTGCCTTCACTAGGTTGTTGAGCTCGTGGGTTTGGATTATCTACAATAACACTGGGGGTAATGATTATACCCAAATGGGAAGAGGTCCTCCAGAAGCGACCTCTATAGTTCAGGGGCCATGCTAAAAATCATGTTAACCTCAACAATATATATATCAATGTAACAAGACTTGGACTTGCCCAAGACTCGGCAGGTTAATTTTTGACCCAGACTCAGACTCGCCACCTAGACTCGCCAAAGACTCGGCAAATTGAAAAACCCATGAAATTAAAGAGTTTTAAGGAATTTAAACTTGTTTCATGCAGCCTTTAATAAATAGACCTTAAAGACACAATAAACTCATCTAATAGAAGCTACTTTGATCACATACACAAGTACACATCGATCACATAAGTATAAACACAAATTTTAACTTAAGGAAATAACACATTTAGATATATAAATATTGTCAAATGTATACAAAACTCAAGCAATATGAAATCCATGTAATCAAAAGTTCAAAACAAACATCAAAACAAAAACTAGAAGTCTATGGCTCAGAGGAGCCTGCATCACTCTACCCAATATCACGGCGAGTCCTGCGTGGGTGTCTAAGCTAGGTCCTAGATGATGATGCAGCCATGATATTTGCATGTCTCAGTGACACACCAACATCCAAGGTGTCTACTCATGTTTTATCCTCCTCCTCTGCCATGGCTATGTAATGTCCCCTTTTTCCGAGTGATCACCCACCATGTGTCGGCTAGCCTATTTTATTCTCGTACGCTAGGTCGAAGAAGCAAGGGAATACTTTGAGTAGTTAAATCACGCATTTAACTATTCTTCCTTGGCAAAACGATGTTGGATTATGACTTGGAGTAATTTTGTAGTAATTATGGTGAAGTAAAGAATAATTAATTAATTTGCCTTGTAGAGGAGCGACCCACTTGCAGGATGGAAAGTGGGAAAAATAAAGGGAAAATAAAATAATATTTTATTCTATGACTTGGACGTCCCAATTGAAGATGGGAAAATTAAAATAAAATATTATTTTATTATGGAGGTGGACATGAAATAAAAATAAATTATGGCAAATTTGGGCGCTCAACTTATGGATTATAAAAAAGACATTTGGAGGTCATTTTTGCATATTGTGAATTTGTCATTTAATATTGGAGATTTTTTCTTTGAGCTACAACTTATTTCAGCTATTTTCTGAGGACGAAAACCCTTAGAAAATTAGTGGTTTGGACGAAAACCCACTCCACTTTGAGAAGTGAATCTATACGGGATTTGCTATTGGGCATATTTGCAGGTTACGGCATCACCATGGAGCTACAAGGACATACCATTTTCTGCAGGTTTATGACAGCTAGGGTTCTTACAGTGGTATGTTTGAACATCATTTGCCATCATAAAAGTGAATTGCAGATCTGGGCAGTCATATAAGAAGATCGTGGGTTTTTTTAAAGGAGAAATACTTCTATGCTCATCGCCTAGGGTTTCTTCCATCATCTAGTGATTGGCGGCCTCATTTGGAGTTAAGCGATTCATCATAGGAGAGGATTTCTGGCATGCAAATAAACATTTCAGTCATTACATTCATATCAGATATTTCAGACTAGGTAGATTGGTGTTTTGATGGCATTTTCATCTTCCACTCACAACTAGGGTTTGAGCGCTCCATCACAAGTCTGATCGCTGCCCTTTTGGAGGAGTTCATGACCATAAGGAAGATTGTAATAGGCTGATTGCAACAGGGATTTCATCACAGCAGTCATATCTTCTTGTTATCATACTTTCCATCTTCTACAACATCATATCATTGGTGCATTTTCAATCGGGTACATTGTAATGAGTCTAGAATTCAAACCTTTAATTTGAATCATCTTTGTAATCGCTGTCTAATGATGTTATCAGTCTGATTTGAGTTATATCAGACCTGATTTTATTGTAATCAGTCATCTTATTTTGAGAAATAAAGTTGTAATTGAAGTGGGATATTGTTATTATACATTTGGGTACATTTGCTTTGAGTTTGTCAAAATTGCATTGAAAACCATTGAAACAAACACACAACATCAGTATATCAGATTCAGAAGGTTTTGAAAACATTATTTTCAAGGTATCAAAACTAAACTTTTGGGTCAGATTTAGCAAGGATTCTTACAAGCTACTACCTCTGCCTCTCTACCTAGTCAACCCATGCAAGGTCCTCATCACTAAAGACAAGATCCTCAACCTCGGTTATCCAACCTGATTATGGATCAACGTCCTCTAGTGCGATGGGTGATAAGTCACTGCCCAAAATCTATTTGTGGCAAAGGCAGTGCCCCTTTTGGTGGTTTGGGGGCAATGCCCCCAACAGGGTCGAGGGGCAGCGCCCCTCACGAGAGTTTGGAGGCAATGCCCCCAGCAAGGTCAAGGGGCAACGCCCCCAGTGGGGTCGAGGGACAATGCCCCTTGCGGAGTTTGGGGGCAGCACCCGTGGCACATTCCCTATCGCAATATAGAGCGAGGTCGAGGGGCGGAGTCCCTGCCACCAAGACCAAATTAAAGCCTTTGAGACCACAGAGACCTTCATGGCACATATCATTTTTCATAATCTTATTGCTTTTAAATAGCCTTCAAAAAACCTCTAAACCCTTCAAAAAATGCTCGACTTTCACGCTTTTACATTTAACCGTTTTCCATTTTTTATAGTTTTTTTCCCCCAATTTTCATTGATTTGGCCGAGTTTTCCTAGTAAGACTCGCCCAGACTCGGCGAGCTTGGCGAGTCTGGCAGACTCGGCGAATACTCAACCGCTAAGTCTCTATAATGTCCCCTTTTTATTTAGTTGAGCCATTGTTGCAAAGTGAGTTGGAGAAAGGAAAGTCGACTTCACCTAAGCCAAATTGAAGTTGAGGACTTTCTAATGTGGTGTGGAGAATGGAAAGTTGATAAAAATGACTTAGAGCTTGGAGAATGGAAAGTCACTTTTAAAAAGGGGAAAATAAATTATCATAAAATGATAAAATAAAATATTATTTTAATGTCAAGTTGGACGTCCCACTTGGAGAAGGAAAAGTGAATTTAAAAATAATATTTTAATCTCAATTGTGGCGAACCTCTTGTGGACATGAAAATTATATAAAATATTGCAAATTTGGGCACTCCTATTGGAAGTTATAAAAGAAGGTGTTCAGGAGGTCATTTCATCATATCGTGTATTTTGTCATTTGCATATTGGATATTTTTCCTTTGAGCTACAACACAGGTTCAGCCATTTCTGAGGACAAAAACACTTGGAAATTCGTGGATTGGACGAAAACCCAATGCCACTTGAAAGGTGAATCCATCCAGTATTTACTACAGAGCTTATTTGCAGGTTTTGGCATCGAATTGGAGCTACAAATACATATCTTTTCCGCAGGTTTATATCAGCTAGGGTTTGAAGCCAAATTGATGAGATTTGGAGAGATATAGGCGTTAGGGTTTGATATGTTATCATTATCCATGCAAGGATGGCACGGCTGGCTTGAGGAAGGAGTTATGTGTGGAATGATGCAGACCATGGGCTTTTATGGTGATTTATCTTGCCTAGAGTTAATCGCCTCTTGTTGAAGGAGCTAGCGCTTCATTTGGAGGGAGCGTGGGTATTAATCGTCCTCATTTTTGCAATCAGATTTCATCTCAGACTACAGCAAGCACATCAAATTGGCAGATCAAGATTTTTGGAGACATATTTATCATCCTTTTGGCACCTATTATCATCTAGGGTTTGGCGGTCACCTTGGGAATCAAGTGCTACATCATTGAAGGAGAATTGTGGCATTTGAAGGAGATTATATCAGACACTTTAACCTATGCAATATTACATCAGATCAGTCCTATATCAGAGTGTTATAACAACAACCATTTATTGTATGTTTGACTCTCATATGCCTTATATCATTGAAATTATCAATCGGGTATGCCATTGTATTAACCTCCATTCAAGTCTTTAATCTGAATAAGAAATACCTTGCTGTTCCAAGTCATATCAAATCTCCAATTAGTCATTTCAGTCCAATTGTTTACTGTAATTTCATTTGTAAAGTGTTTTATGTTGCCATTATCATATGGCAAATGCATTCACACACTGAAGTTTCATAAAACCCATTCAAACAAGCAAAACAAAACAATTCAGAAATTCAGATCAGGTTGGGTAAGGGTTCTTACAGGTCACTTTCGTGGTCCGCAAAACCAGACCAGATATCTATCTATGGGGATCGGATAGGAGATCAGGGAACGCCCCCAACAAGGTCGAGGTGCAGTGCCCCCAGCAAGGTCCGAGGGCAATGTCCCTAGCACGTTCCCTGTCGCGATACAAAGTGGGGTCGAGGGGTGGAGCCCCTGCCACCAAGGCCAAATTAAAGCCTTTGAGACCACGGAGACCTTCATGGCGCATGTCATTTTTCATAATTTTATTGCTTTTAAATAGCCTTCAGAAAACCTCCAAACCCTTCAAAAAACGCTTGACTTTCACGCTTTTACATTTAACCGTTTACCATTTTTTATAGTTTTTTTCTAAGTTGCCGGTTTTGGTAAGGGAACAAGTATGAGTATGCCGGTATGACGATTTTCTTCTTTGGGTACGGTTGGATACGGCTGTACTGTTGTACTATATATATATATATATATATATATATATATATATATATATATATATATGTTTAGTGGAAAATTGGATTTGTTAATGTTTTAGTGTTTTGATGTTTAAATCCGCCTTTCCACTTTACATTCAAGGATCTAGGGTCGAGTGGCAATTGACTGTCATACCCTAGATCGCTATGAGATGTAGGAAAGCTTGGATTAGGGAATTTAATTACCAATTTCTCTTCTCTTATGCTCAATTGACCATTAAAACCCTAATTATGCAAATACGGCAATAAACTGACAAATAAAGGAAAAAGCTCTTGCAGACGAAAGTAAAATAGCAAATCACAGAGTACCTATTTTCGGGGTTCTGAAGCGGAACAATCGGGGACACTGGAGCGGGCGTCCTAGTCCAAGGTAGCAGTTTCTTCACGGGATCCGGACCTCCTTCCGACACTGATCAACCCTGTAACTCCTGTTTCTGGAGATTCAACTATGGAGGACACTAGAGCGAGCGCCCAAGTCCTGGAAATGCTCCGATGTCCTGCTTCTCTTCAGACCCTGAATCCTTGATGTCCGCCAATCCTTCTTGCAACTCCACTTTTCCCAAATGTGACAGCTGTAACCTAAAATCACAAAACTTTGGGAGGGATTGTGGTGTTTAGAGGCTTGCCTCAGTCAAGCCCCGAAGGACACTTAAGTCTTTGAACACCATTGTCAGATAGAGAGTGCGTGCCTTTGTGAGGCAGAGGCAAAAACCAAAGGAATTGATAATGAAAACACAATATAATGTCACCTTGTAGTGAAGATATCATGGGAGGAAGATGCTCTTCATTCCATGATGAAATGGATGCTCAAATCTGCAAACACAAACACATAAACCACACAATTTTGCTCTTCCAACACAATGAAAGCCTTGAATCACCTTGAGAACACTTGAACATTACAATTGCCATCTAGTTTACAAATGAATGCCTAAACATACTTTTATATGCAACTACAAACACTCCCGCCAAAATTTTTTCGTAATTCAAACTTACCGTGTCGACAAAGGACCCAAATAACGTCATAAACGAATACCCGAAAATTGGGGCTGCCCCAAAATAGGGCAGGACTAGGGCGCGGACACCCAAGTCCTCCCCCCTATTTTGGGCAGGGTACAGCTCAAGGGGTCCTCCTAGGTCCCATTTGTCATGTTACCTCGGGCCCATTCCATCGGGATGCCAAATTATGAACTAAGATGTCCTAAATGCATGCAAAAGACCCGGGAGCTAAACCTTAAGAGGGAAAAGCCCCCAAGGGTACATTTTCTGACGTTACATTTAGCCCCCACTTTAATGTATGTATAAACACGAGACCAATACATGCATTAAAGTAAGGTCACAAACACAACAAACACATCAAGCACAGAGAAGACCCGCCAATCACATAGAAAACAGTAACAGGCACGCAAAACACGTAGAAGACAATTACAGTCACGCAGAACACGAAGAAGACAGTCAATGCATAGAAGACACATTAATGCATAGAAGATAGGCATGATTTCTTTTCTTTTTCTTTTTTTTTCATATATATGAAATGCAGATGCAAGTACTAGAAAGTAAACAAACCTCCCATAATACATGATGCACTCATTGCACAGGTCTTTGTATATATGGGGAAACATACACGCAAGACACACAAAACCTCCCAAAATGCAGGAAGCACAACCCTAAGGCGCTGGTCTTTATACTGCATATGGGGCAACAAACAAACCAAACAAAGCAAGCACGCCAAAACACACACACAAGACAGAGAAAACACGGCAGACAAGCGATGGAATGTACCTATTTCTAGGTCCAACACCATCTCAGGCACATTACAGGCACACACCGACGATTGGGCTTGGCCACAACAATCGCCGAAAACACGCTTAAGAGTTGAGTTAGTCACAGAACCGCTCCCCGCCTCCACAAAGGACTTTTGAAAATGACAAGATGATACAATCTGCTTCGAGAAGTACACCATCCCCGCCTCCGCAGAGGGCTTACATGATTGATTGATTGATTGCAAACACACTCAGGATGCATGACACACTCATCACACAGGTTTTTGCCCCTGAGGTCAAACACATTGCTAACATCTGTGACATACAACTTACCTTATATATGCCCCCACCTTAAGGTGGTTGATATCAGGTATCGATATCAAGCACATTAAGGTAGGAATAAAACACACAAGGGAACACCAACTTTCACAAAGCCCATGCCCCCCGGAGGTGACATGTACTTTACAATTGCCAAATGTTCCCACAAACACATCCCTGCAAGAAACATGTTAGTGTCTACAACATCCATGCATATGATTAACCACACAAAGAGCCAAGGTTATACAAAGAATCCAGAGTTCGAGGATAACAGTAGGGCTATATCACGAAGCTCTCTGAATCGAGTACCACCAAGGCCAGATTCAAAGACAAACAAAGGTGCACAGAGCAGCAGTATGTTAAGGTTTGTAAATGCGATAAAAACATCAAATTCACTACGGGGAAAGCACGAGTGCTTCCACTAGCCAAGCATCGTATAAGATATACAACCCCATCGTCATATTAGGAACTAAGTCCATTTTTTTATTGCTCTCGAAAGGGACACTAGGTCCGCATCACTATAAATGTTTGTCGTCATCCGCCCGCTAGATGGAAACACTAGAGGAAGGGAAACAATAAATAAGAGAGGAGAAACAAGTGTCTTAGGGACAGTCACGTAGGAGGGTGCCCCCAGTGTCACCAGCTGCGACGCTATGTCCGTAAGACAAAACACAACAATGAAATCAGAGAGAGAGAGAGAGGCAATATAGAAGAATGATGATACAAATAGAAGGTCACAACAAAGGCGGTCTCCTGGTATCCCGGACCTTACGAGAGAATCAGGGGTCATGCCAGGAGGCCTAAACAACACATAACACATCACAAGGGAAGCACATCACAAGAGAGATAAAGGGTTAGAGATACTTTACCTGTAGGGCCCCTGCCGGGCTAGAGGTTGTCTAGAAGCAAATCATTGTCATTATCTTCCCACTCCCTAATGTTGGAGGAAAGTGGGACATAAGGTATCATAGCTAAATTCATGTCTTGCTCATCATGTTGTTCATCGTTAAGATCATTATTGTTTGGTTGAATGTTGTGACCAATGTTTTCTTGTTGAGAGGCAAGGTTTATAGCATAAGCTTGTCGTCTTTTTCTTCTTTCTCTTGCTTTTCTATTTCGTTTTCTTTTACCACTTATCTCTTCTAAGATAGGGCTATCCTCTTTCATAGGTTTGTGCAATTTAGAAGATGAAGCACCAGGAGCAAACCTCATTTGTTGCGGTGGGACATTTTGTTGTTGACAATGACCTCCCGATCCTTGTAAGGATTTTGAGGGAGGAACCTCAGCATAGGGACCTTGTCCTTTCAGTCTAAAGTTCTCCACATGCGGGTTGTTTATCTTTTGTCATTTCTTGTATAGAAGGGCTAGGTGTTGGATGTAACAGTTTTGCTTTGTAGTTTCTATAGCTCAAAAATGTGGAGTCTATTCATAGTTCCGATTTGTTATTAGTTTTGTTGCAAAAGTAATCCAATGTAAAATGCTGTTGTGTATTTGAAGGCTTGTATGTATTTCGGGGAATGACATGCACTTGTCCGTTCAAAGGAAATTTCACACATTTATAGATAGTTGAAGGGACAACTTTCATAACCTTTAACCAAGGGATTCCAAGTTTGATTTCAAAGGTATCGGAAGCGGGGGTAACATCAAACCATTTCTCAACATGTTTCTCAAATACAATCACCAATAATGATATCTTACCCAAAGGCTTGACAAAGGTTCCTGTTGTGACGTATTCCAACATCGCCCCATCGACTATGGGGACCCCCGTTGTTTTTAGGCTTTCAGCTGCTTCGCACCTATTTTCCCCCCGAATGAAGTAATTTGAAGTTTCAAACTTGGCATATAGAAGAAGAGCGGGGTCTGCTTGATATGTGAGCATTGAGTGAATTGCATCATGCTTTGATTGCACGATTTGTCCGCCCAAGCAAATTTCTACTGACGGCTTGCACAATACTATTTTTTTTTACCATACATAGGCGGCCAGAATGTCCGCTCAGGAATTTAACGAGGGGTCCACATTGTGCGTGATATCCCCATTGGTTCGCCTCCCTTATAAGCGCATATGCATTAGGAGTAAATAGGCCCGCTTTCCAATGTCACAAGCGCACATCGGATATGGCCTTGCAAAACCAAAGTAATGTATGTTCCAACAAAAGGTCTACCCCAAAGAAAGATCACATCGTGCATGGTAAACTGAGACGTCCGCTTATCACTAGCACGTCAAATGACATTCAACGAAGACGGAGATGAACACTTTGGCGGATATTTGAAGGCACTCTGCATACTCGTAAGAGGGACTTAGTGTGCAAACGTGTGATTAAAACCGTTCGACTTCAATTTGCACCTATACATGAGGTAACGGTAATTTGCTAAAGATTCCCGCTGACCATTCAGAGGCGCCAACCCAAAATAGCTTTGCATTTTAAATCCGTTACGTTGGATATTTAATGCTTCTAATATTTGATTACATGCATAACATTCTAATGCATCATGCGACCGCTTAAATGTGCACGTATACATGTATTTGACTGGCAAAAACACATTCCTATCATAATGTTTGGTGTATCGGATGAGTCGGTCAGCGCCCTTGGAGGATACAGGCGCTATGCATTGAATATACTTGCGTCATATATTTTGTGAACAGTTTCATACTTGGAAGTATTAAGTCCTATGTCCGAGTGCATGTTTGTACTCGCTGGCCTATAATAAAAAGATCGTTTGTAATATTTCCTCGCCCTCTCTGCATCATAAGAATCATAGATAAAGGCTCAAAGAATTCGGCTGCATCGCATTACAGGGTCTTAACTTTTTTTTTTCCTCTATTATTATCTTTGGCATAAGTATTCTGGTATGAGCAAGTTCAGTTTTCATGTCCCAATGTGGGACTAGGGTGAAAGTATGTGGATTGAATCGCTTTTCTGCTAGCGGTTCGCTTATGAATAGAGCTTGATATCGTATCTTGTTCTGCAAAACCTGTGTGTGAGCTTTGAAAGTCATCTTCTCGTGTCAATAGTCGCAGGACTAAATTTGTGGCTGTGAGGTTTAGGTAATTTTGCTTAGGTTTTTTTTGAGAAGAGGATTGAAGACATCAAGAAAATTATGTTTTATCATTAATTTCGCATTAATAATTGCAAAGGAGAGAAGTAATTTAAAATTGCATATTCAAATTATCCCGCATACATGGTGTGGTGAGTTTTGTCTTATTTGCTTGTCTTTTATGCATTATTCTATTAAGCGAACTAATGTCTGAAACTCGTATAGGTGAATGATGAGTGCGAAGGATAGACAGGCACTGATGAGGAGCAACATGAAGGGAACGTGGCCGAAAACGAAGATCACATTGAAATGGCGAAATCTAGGCGACACTAATCTCGGGAAGACCAACATGGAAGAGATTCGACAGAATTTACACAAGCCCAATCCATCGGATTCGATCAAGCGGATGTTGAAAAATGGGATTATTCAGGCTACTTGCTTCCCTCCTGCAATGTTGTGCCTGGAGCTGATGCTAGAATGTGCTAAGCATTATAATCATGAAAAGAGATGCATTATGACCAGAGAGGGCAAAGTACTATCTCATTTGAGGAAGGAGGCAATCGCAGAGGCTTTTGACATTCCCTCATACAAAACTACTACATTATGCGACAAGGAGTCTGCCTTGCATCTTTACTTGGCTAGACCTGAGAAATGTATGGAGGTGATAAACAGCAACTGGTTAGTGCAACGAAGACCACATGTAAGCAGAGTACCAAAGAAACTCCATAAATCTAATTTTCACCGAGAAATCAATTATATGGTTGTATTTCTCAACTGCATCATGGGCTGCCCACAATCAGCAAATTTCGAGCCCTGGATGTTCTTCTTCATTGAGGAAATTATAAGTGGAAAGAGGATGATAGATTGGGCTGAAATGATCAACAGCAATATCGATGATCAGTTGAAGGGTTTGCAGGAAACAAAAACATTTTATATAAGCTCATATGCCATATATATGCTTGCCAGAAATGAAAGATACCCAGGGCTGAACTGCAAGGGGAGAGTTGGAAATGGAGAAGGACAGTTCAAGGTTTATGACTGCTATCCTTAGCTGCACCTGCAGGCTATATCTCATTACAGGGGATTTAATGATGCCTTTTCCATGCACATTGTCAGATTGATGCAAGGCAACACATGTAGGAAATTGTCGAAGGAGGCTATGAATTTCATGGAAAAATACAGAAAGTGGTTCATTCAGTTTCCCAAATTCACATATATCCATGTTGAGGGCTATTCTTCATTGCCTTACAGATTGCCTAGATACCCCACTAACAAAATGGTGTTGTTAGAAATTACAAGACAACTGGTTGCATTCGACAAAGTTCAGAGAAAGAGAAAGAAGACCACAACAAAGTTTCCAATCAGCATAGGGAGGCTTGAGACCTATACGTCATTACAGGCAGTTGAAAATTCAGAGAAAGAGCTACAAGCTTACAACTTGGTGTGCCACAATGATGCATGCAGCAACTTTGATCCATTTGGCACAGTCAGACAGAAATTTGGGAACAAATACGAGCACAGACCACAACTTGAGGATCATTGGATGGATGGATATGATAACATAGAAATAAGGAAGAAAGGTTGCTACCGATTGTCTTTGGATATGGTCAAAGCAACAAGAGTGATCAACATTCCGGATCAGCTTGAGGAGAATCACAGAAGACTTTCACAAAGTTCGTATGAAGAGGAGAGGGACAGGCCTTTCACCATCAATTGGTCGAAACAAGAAGTCACCCGCAATGAAGATTTGATGATGCCAATAGTAACACATACAAGAAAATATGTAGATTTCCAAATTCGAAGGCTTCAAGAGAAAAATGTCCAGTTCACTTACAACTTGATGGGAGGAGTTAGTGTACATTAGTCCAAGGATACTTCAAGTAGCGAGTCAAGCAGTGACTCCAGTGATTCAGAAGGTGAAAGTGCATGAAGATATTCAGCCAAGTAAGAAGGCAAAGACTAATGATCAGAGGGCAACTAGTGCATCTTCAAGACAAGAGTGCAATGGTATAATAAATATTGAAGAAGATGAAGTAAAGCATGATGAACAATCAGCTTTAGAAGTACAAACTGATCAAGGCATCAAACAAGGTAATTAGATTGATGAGGTTATGTCAAAATCATCTAAGGAACAAGAAGTGGTCATGATAGAAGTAGAAGCTGAAAATCAAAATGACAAGGAGTTGTATGAGTTTGATGAAGAGTCTCTTCTTACTGTTCAACAGAAGGGAGTTCAAGAGGAAAATCAGGAGGACTTGTCTGACTTACCAGAGTGGCTAAGAGATTGGGTCAAGGAGAAGTCTGTTATTGAAAGGGAACCCATCCTAAGTTTGAAAGACTTGCTGAGCAGAGCCAAAACTGACAAAGGAAAGCAGAAGATTACTAAATTCTCGAAGATCACAAGAGGCAGCTCAGGGTCAAGGCAAGTGCATATTGCTGTCCCAAAAATCAGTGTAAAAGCAGGTGGTGGTGTCCCAAGTGGATATGACATCAATACTTTTGATTTGGGACCAGCCATAGCAGATCAAGACATAGAAGAGTTAGAAGATTCGGTTGCAGTCATCAAAGAAAGACTAAGAAAAGAGTGAGAACAGAAGATCCAGTTGGAGAGGGATAACTTGGCATTTCAGCATTATATTTAGGAATTCATGAGGCCAGTAAGCCAAGCTGAAGAGATGGTTGCACCACCTGCGTTACTTTCACAGGAGTCTGTGGCGCATTTGGAAGAAATGAGGTCTTCATCTCAAGTATTGCAAGATTGGGCAGTAGATTTCAAGATCAAAGCTGACAAGTTCATTGATGAAATAGTGAAGTTGTACAAGGAGGCTTCTTCAATATTTGACAGAGTTCAGAATGTTTTGATTACTTGTGCAGAATTCACAATTGTAAGAGAAGAAGTTATGCCTCAATTGAAAAGGCTGATTTATACTCCAAATGCCACTTTGATAGATGGAGTGATTGAACAATGTTCAACATATAATTTCCATTCCTGGTATTGTGCACTCAGCATAAAGGAGCAAGTTTTGGGAAATATTGAGAGTGACAGCACTCGAACAAGAGAAGCACTTCAGGAAATTCAAAACAAAATACTTGTTTCTGTAAACCAGGTAGTTGATTCCAATGGAGAGATGGATGAATACTTGCTGAAAGATAAGATGCATACAAAGTATTTTCAGCATCCACAGGTTGTTTCCAGGGGGTTGTTGAATGATATTTGCACACTTTCCACTTTCATGGGCATGTTTCAAACATCTATGGCTGGTTGGGAGATGACAGTTGTCAAATGCACAGAGGAGCTGCAAATCATAGAATGCACCATTCAAACTTTGCCAAGTGTCCCTATGGAGGAGGTTACACGTGTCATGACTAGATTTGTGGAGTTTACCACAAAAAGGAGAGTTCATAAATGAGGGTACTCCACTTAGTGGGTGCATCATAAATGCAAGGTCTAATTTTAGTAAATTTTGTAACCACTTGCTTGCGTGGCACAATAAGGGCCCTTGATTTCTAGATTTAATCTTCGTCATCCATTGAATTTTGAGGCCTATATAAGCCCCATTTGCTCTCATTTGTAAAAGGGGGGAATGCTCTGAGAAATTGTTGCTCAAGACTCTGCTGAAATAAATACAAATTCATTGCTGAATTTTTCATGGTGATTTTGTGTTGTTTCAAATGAATGCATGGTTTCTAAGTGTTCACTCATAGAATAAGATTAGTTTAGTTTGTTTTTAGTAATTTAGATTTATGTTTCAGGGGAGCTGTTACTGCTGATTCATGTTTGGAGTTTCCATAGTTCATACCATTTATAATTTGTCGATGGCAAATTGTAGTGCATGGTTAGTCTGAACCTTATATGAGCTTAACTTCAATTACTTTGTGTTCATTTACCTTTATGTGCAAAATGTAATGTCCCCTTCTAGCAAGTCCAAATTTTATTAACCTTGCACAGAATTTCAACTTGTAAAAGAGAACATTAGTAATCTTTTAATCATTTCCTTCAACATATAATCATTAAGACTATAACATATTAGATTAGATTCATATTAAGTTCATATATTTGTTTTGTCATCATGCATTGAAACATTCTCAATTTATAAGCACATTCATATTATTCATTGTTATCATTGGTTCGTGATATAACTTGTGAGGGACTTATGGTAGACTCTTACGTTAACCAGCTCTAGATCACCAAGTATGATTTCATTAAGGAAATAGTTCCATCTCTTACGGAGGCCCAAAGGTTTCACTCACACACGGAGTCCCTCACCATTTGGCTCGTGGGATTTCACTCACACACGGAGTACCTCATCCAGATGAGAGTCACCATCCGTAGAGCAACTCTTACGAGTTCTCCTAGGCCCAAGGATTTCACCCACACATGGGGTTCCTCATCACTTGGTCGAGGGACTTACGTCCAGTCGAGAGATACCTAGGCTAAAATAAACTATTTCAACTACGTCATACCTTAGAGGTGATAGAGAGGTTAAAGGGAGAGTCTGAGTCAGCTCCAAGCATACCACCAACTTATCTTTTTATTTGATTTAATAAATATCATAATTATTCTTATTGGCATTTAACACAAGATGCCTTATATTAATATTGATCATATATCATTACATTTATTCATTATATTAGTTTCTGTGCATTCATAGTTTTGTCTAAGTTAAGTGCATTTATTTATAGCTAACATCATAATTATATCAATTAACTTGACAGTCCATTTATATTCATATTATTCTTCTACAACATTTATATTGCCTAACCTATTAATAAGGAAAGTGCACGTACCTCTTTATGCTACTTGTCTTGTTGAATCTGCTCACTGGATTCTATTCTCTTTTGCCTATTCTTTATTATTTATATATTATAATATTTGTTATAATATTAATAATATCTCTATATTGTATTATTATATATGTTATAATTAATATTATTGTATATATATATATATATATACACACACATATATAGATATATTACATCTTAATAATTAAATATATTAAAATACTTACCTGCTGTTCAGACGATCTGCAGGTACCTTTTGGATGCGGTAGATAATTATTCTCCTCCTTCCTTTTTCTATTCATTTCCCCTCCTTTGTTAGATGGGCCCGTTAATATTTATAAGTTTGAAGGGATGCAATTCACCACCCATCACCACCCTTAATAAATAAATATTATTAAACTTTGATACTCGATATTTGTTTGTATTAGTTAAGGGCTCCTTATTATGAGATCGGCATCTTCTCAACAGCCCGATTCCATATATGAATGCCCTTATATTATGCAATGAATAAATATATATTTACTATTATATTATTATTATTATTATTATTATATTTACTTTTACTTGAATAATTCCTCCCTATATATATTTATGATATCTTTTCTAGTTATGACTTAGAAATATATATAAATATAATGCGGATCTAAATATATTTATTTATGGGATATTATTTATTTATTGCCCATCTTCTTCTCTTTATTTATTTCCCTTCCAAGGGATATTTATTATGCCTGGTGGTAAAAGACATACTTACCCTTTTATAATTTTTATTACTTTATGTTATTCCCTTCTATGACCTGTGGTAACCATACGTAACTCCCTTAACACAGTTTATTTATATTATTTGTATTTATGTTATATCATTATAATAAATGATATATTATTTATTTTGTATTATTTATATTATATCATTTATATCATAATAAATGATATATGATTTATATTATATTATTTATATTTATATTATAATATAAGATAAATATAAGAATATTTATATTTATATTATTAGATATATTTATAATATATTATTATTGTTTGTGTTATTTATAAATATAATAATAATATATCTTTTAATTGTTTTAAATAAATATTATTTAAATATATTCAATTTATAATATCATTCATATCTTTGATTTGAATGAATAATACATAATGCAGGGACATGACACAAAAGTAATCTGAAAATATTACTTTTCCCTTAGAAGATTGCATCACCTTTGTGTAGTTGTTACCTTATGGCGAAGCAAAGTGTGGTTGAGATTCCGGTGAATCAGTGGTGATTACTTGCATTTAGATTAGAGTCTTCTAAACCCATTTCCTTTTGCATTTTTCTTTAAAATCCTGTTAGATTTAGATTCAAGAGCTTTCACTGTCATATCTTAAGTTGTCATATTGATAGATCTTGGAAGAAGCTATGTTACATGTTATCCAAGAGAAACAAGTTTCATGTTGTTGAACATTTATGTAAGTCCCTTTGTGTCAAACAGTGATTCACATCCTACTGCTAAGTTATCCCAAGTCGCAACACCAAAAGTAACTAATCAAAAACCTTGGAGTCTACTCATCTGACCACTTAGCTTAGCATTTGAGGGATTTTGTTCAGGAGAGGATAGAGTACACCAGTATTTTATTTTGCATTGTATGTGCAAGGAAAACACATCAACAGTTCCCTTATGTGTCTTAATCATCAAGTTTGAGGGGTCATAAGAACCTTGCATTAGTTGATGTGAAAAGAGGAACTCCTCGGTGGCAACATTAGTCATGCAATTACGATCAATAAGAGTTCCATCCACAGGGTTTCCCATTATTTTCACAGTGATGTAAAGAGGTCCATCAGAGTCTCCAATTGTTCTATCATGAGGTGTAAAGACAATTTCAGGTTCAGGTGCTTTTCTTTTCATGTAAGGTCTAGGAGGGAACCTATTATTGTTGTTGAGATTAAAGGCCATATTTTTATGCTCAAATCAGATTTGAGAGTTTCTCCAAAAGTATGTCAAAGATAAGTGTGAAGCGATATACCCCAAAATAGTCTCAAATGCTTGATTTTTGTACTCTTTTCAATGTGAATGAATGAAACAAAGAATGTTGTAAAGATTTTGATCGAGGTCAGCAAATTATATGTCTGATATCAGTCAAAAACAGCAATATGATCACTCTGAACACAGTCTTGATGCAAATCCAAGATAATGCCAAGTTAAATTATAATGACAATATGTCAAAATACACTTTTTTCACCAAAACTCAATGCAAAACGGCATAACAAAAAGTGTTGTGAGGAAAATGATGATGGACAGCGAATAATATCAATAAGTGCCAAAATACCCAACACAACACGCTTTTAGTGCCACTTAAGGTCAAACCCTAGTGAAAATATAGCAAAAATAGGCTATTTTTCACGGTTTTTCAACTCCAAGACCTAACAAAAGGGGTGTTGTAAAAAATTTTAGGAGGTACAGCAAATAATATCAATAATATCAGTCACCTCAATCCATAAAATTTGTCACAACACGCTTGGAGTGCAAACTAGGTCAAACCCTAGGGCAAAAATAGCCAAAATGTGTAGTTTTTCACCAAATTTTCACTACAAGAGCCCGTTAAAAGGGTGTTGTTGATGATGTTTTCTTGACAACAACATTAGAATAAAACACCAAGTGCTCTATCCTCTCTTGAACAAAGCGTCTTGAATGCTAAACTAAGTGATCAAACAAGAACGCTCCAAGGTTCCTTGTACGTGATTTGCAACGGATAGCCTCGGTGGTGTGATGTGATTTGCTGGTAATCACAAATGGACTTACGCTGAATATGCTCCTTACTTCATTCAACTATGTACTCTTTCCTTGTGAAATGGAACTTCTTCTATCAACTATGAAAAGAAAAGGCAAAAGGCAAGAGTTTAAGAAGGCTAATCTAAAGACAATGACATGATGAACGATGCTATGATAGACAAATTCCCTTAGAAAACCAAATTTCACTTCGCCATGACGAGCAACAACTACAT